>CM032162.1:6873378-8073378 GCA_018901935.1 Pugionium cornutum
TAAATCAAAACCAACCCGTAACCCGTGTCTTGACCAAAACCATGACCCAGACCCTAGAAACTGTGAAGGAATGCAAATGGAGAACCTTGATGCTCTTCTAGCAATAGCAACGCAATGCATTTCTTCGAGTCCAGAAGAGCGTCCCACAATGCATCGGGTTGTCCAGATACTTGAATCAGAGGTTATGACTCCTTGTCCCAGCGACTTTTATGATTTCAGATCTGATTGATTTTATAAACCCAACAGCCGAAACCTCAACTCAAAACAGAATCTGGTTTTTGGGGAGAATCTTCAAATGCCTTGTGTATATTCAATTTCGTTTTTTGCTTCTAAAGAAAATCTGCACATGCCAATGAAAAGCCATCATTTTTCCAGTAAATGGAGCAGAGTCTTTGGGTTGTTTGTCTTGCCATTTACTTTTTCTCCAATTTTACAAGGTTCGAGTCATTCATTTTCATTTCCTTCCTTTCTTTTCTTCTGATTTTTGGTAAAAACTTTAATTTGAACATACTTAAATGTATAGTCGTCACCCTTTTGTACAAAAAACTGCTATCTGCCTCCGAATTGCTCTTTTGAAATAATCCACAAATCTTCTTGCCTCGTGGATACTATTTTTATTATCCTTTGTGACGGAAAGCAACGAAACAGTCTCAGATTCAATCTTGATTCTTTTACTAGGCAGATACGAAGTGACATCCATTCAAAACCGATATTCATGAGCACATGTTCATGAGTTACTGTTTCGATTTCTAGGGTTTGATAGGTTCAAAATTAGGGATTTTGGGAGGAGGGGGGGTTTCGCGATTTAGATCAACATAACTCGGGAATTTTTCAGGTTGGATTTGGTTTTTGGATTAATTCGGGTTATCGGGTTGGTTAAGGTTAAAATCTGGATTATCAACGGTTTACTATTTAGGTTTCGAAACAGTAAACCAACATTAACCATAATTATGTGTACTTTCGTTTACAACTTTGTTATCGGGGGTAAATTAGTTTCCAACTTTCGGTTTAAGGGAATTTTCGCTTATGACTTTATACTCGTGTGTATTTAATTCTATCATTTAGTTTGAGGTGCACGTAGTGCTATACAATACTTACAAGGGGGAAATAAGTCGTCAGCCCTACCTTTTTTATATATTATGTAAACGGTGTTATGATAATTTGTATCTATACAAAAGACTAGGTACAGAAGATGTACACAAGGTGTGGCTCTTACGCTTCCTACTTGCAAGAATGTGAATCCGAAGCTCTTCTTCTTCCCCACTTTTTATCTACTCCTTTTGTATCATTTGACGCACAGTAAATCAGTTCTTTGCAAATCACAGAGACAGATAGAGAGAGAGAGAAAGAGAGTGTGCAGACCAGTAAAAACACAGCTTCTTCTTCTTAAACGTATTTCTGAATCTTGGGTTCTGGAGAATGTCTTGGATAAAGAATGAGTGTCAGCGCCAAAGAGACCACAAGACCAACCACTCCGCTAAAAGGCTGTGACGGGCGAGTCCCTGCGATCCAAACCGGGGAATTCAGGTTGTAGGTGAGAAATCCACCTGTCTGTAGTATAAAGCTTGCTGCTATCATTCCTGTTCGCAACCCGATTGGAACAATCAGATTTCCTTGGCTTCTTTCACGAGCCCCTGCAAGCCCCATCGACAGAAGCCATAACCCTGGAATTGATCTCAGTGATCTGGAATTTGACAAGAAAAAAGCAGAAACACTTTACCATATAATCTCAAAAGACTTACACGCTATTGCATTTCCTATGGAAGAGAACTGAAAGACTACAATAAAACACAGACACATATACCCAACTCTTATCTATAAAATACTCTGGAAATAAATAAATACCTTTGGAACAAGGCAAATACGATCCCTGTAGTGATAATGCTTTGATGGTATCCCAGATCTATTGCAATCTCGTTAGGCATCCATGATCTGAAGAGCAACTCTTCCACAAACACAACAAATGTCGCAGCTGTAAATCCCTTAACTATCAGGAGAAGCAGTTGCACGCATCCCTTAAGACATTTCATGGCATCTAAAGGGTGTGGAAGATAAGGCGGCCGAGATAAAATAGCAGCTCCTAAAATTGTATTTATGGACTGTATTAGTAGAACAACTATGATGCCCCCTGCCAAGGCCTTCAAAAACTCTTGAATCTGCAAGGAATGAACTTGTAGTATCATTTCTAATGTTTTTAGTAGCATGTATCTCTGGAAGTGAAGAAATGGAGGAAACAATGCCAAGTTAAGGGAAAAAGGAAAATCACAACTGCGCCATAACTTTTAGCTGAAACCACAATAACATACTCAATAGACCTTGTTTCATCCTGCTTTTCCAGTTTGAAAAATGTCAGTCAATATCTTAGTCGAAGCAATTTGGTAAATTCAAAATTGTAATATTTCTTTTTACGTATCTATGTGGAAAATGCTAATGCACTAATGAAGAAATCCAGAAGGAATGACCATGGTTACAAGATTAGGCCTAGTGGCTAAGGAAGTAATTTTGGCCAAGAAGCTTTCTCCGACAATGCTAAGAAATTCAAAGTATTCTGATATTTTTAAGCTCGACAATACGTTCAAGGTTATACCTGCTTTTTAGGTGATGCCTTGAAATCAAGCCCATATTGCTTGAATGGGTTCTCATACTTTCGTACTCTCTTTCCCCACAACATAACAAGAATAAAAACAGCAACATAGAGGCCAACTACACTAGCTAGTTCTGCCATTCTAGATGGAGTACTTGTGGACCAGCTCTGGAGAAGTGTTGGAAGCAATGGAATCACAATCGGTGACCATAAAACGAGCACCATTCCAACAAACCCCACAACCCTAATAGACAAAAAAGAAGATACATACGAAAATCATTAGAACCACCTCATATGAAGAAGAATCAGATGACCCTACTTATGATACTAAAATGATAAGAATATGGAATCATTAGCATGACTGTTCTCATAGGAAAACTATAGCAGATTAAGAACGAAGAACACTCAGAACCATGTAGTGAAGAATCTAGCATACTAAGAGGAAACTTTTACTTGCAAATACTGAATAATCAGACGTTAGTTCTCCTGTTTGTCTTCAAGAAATTGGTACACACATCCATAGTTCAAAGTTTCATTTAAGAGCCCTTTAAGCCACAACTTAGATTAGTGAAGAACTTGCTGCCAAGGTAGAAAAACCCAGAAGGAGTACAAATATACACATCCAATATAAGAAAGCATATGATAATGGAATTCGTCTGATTTTTTGGGTTTTAAAAAGTGGGAAAAGCCTACGTCAAAGCCAATCCCAAAAGCTGCGAGACAGTGGAAAAAATCAACAGAAATACTTAAAGAGTGGAAAGCAGCTTGCCTCTTCAGTAAGGGCCACTCATCCATATGCAGAAATTGGATTAGCTTATCAGTTAGACTCATAGCACCACGAAGGCCACCCCAAAGCAGTGCAAGTTTCCCAACTAGCTTCAATATGCCACCCCTCTGACCCAAATCCGCCAACATCGTCACAATCCTGTTCACATGAAAAACCAAGGGATTTCAGATCAGGAAGAGGCTCAGGCTACTGATGTAGAGGAATTGATATATCTACTTTTAAATACCTCTCTTGATCCACTTCACCACTTTCCTTTGTTGGAACAGCAGGACCAGCTATGGACATGGCTTTCTCAGCAAAACTTGCCACCATACTGCTCTGATCTTTCTGTTTACTTTCTTTCTCCGATGATTTTGACAGGATGCCACCGCTTTGTGGATCCTGTGCAAAATGCATTAATTATAAAGGAATACATGTTTATATAATCCATTGTTTAAAGTATATTCATCTGAATGCCAATATAAACAATACCTCATTCTGAACCAGCATAGCAGATGCGCCCAGAGCAGCTGTCACAGCACCAACCATAACAGGCTCATTGCCGATATTTTGCAGGCCAGATTCCACCATTTCCCCTATGCTTGAGTTCGTTTGTTTGCTCTTGTGGTTCATTTTGGTCGGCACATCACTCTTCGTTGCACCATTGTTTTCATATTTCTTTGCTCTACCCATGACAATATCTCTCTGAGAATCTCTCTTAGCATTTTCAGTTGTTGTAGATACATCGAAATACTTTCTGAGAGCAGCTAAAATAGAGCCAACAACAACACCAACCGGCAATACTTTTCTGAGAAAATGTGCCTCCTGAACAGCAGAAGAAATTGCCCTAATGATAGCATCCCCACGAAGTTTACCTATTTTTCCAGCAGAATTGTTGGAATTTTTGCTATTCCTTTTGAAGGTCCAAGTAGGCTCTGCATATACCACAGCAAAAGAAAGTGTATTTGCCACCCTCTTTATATCTCGGCTGAGTTGAGATTCAAATTGTCTCATACCAGCTGAATTCATCCTGCGTTGAACTTCTACATTCAAAGAGTCTGATACAATAACTTTTATGAGGTGCTCTAATTCATCACATCCTTCATCTAATTTGTGAAGACCATCATATTCATCGTGCACTGCATCATGCTTTTCAGAAAGCTCCATCTCTTGTTCATGGTCCATTATCACATATGAAGGTTCAATGATGGTCTGTTCATTATTAACACTGGATGAATGAACTTGAATATTTCTGAGCGTATCTCTGCTGGCTGTTGCATTGGTTGCAGGGTGACTCAAGTATTCTGGTTGTTGATCAAGGAGTTTCCATTTACCTTCCTCTGGATAATAATCAAGCATGAGAGCAGTGGTTGTATCTAAGTCTAATTGTTTTGCAATCTGCTCTTCAGAAAGTTCCTCCCCAAGGTATCCATCATTAGAAGAATTCTCGAGAAATTCTGTATTTCGTGCAGGCAAAATCTTTGGTAGATGCTTACCAATCACAGATTCATCTCCACCCAAATGCTTTTCATTCATGACCCAGGTTGTCTTATCATTTTCAGAAGCTTCTCCAGTTTCATGCACACTGCATGCAGGATCATGTGGTTTTTCAGAGGACATTTGGCATTCCGCTTCTTTCTTGTAGGGGGTTTGCTCTTCATATGGAGACCTTATCTTCTCACCCGTGACATTCTTCTCATCTGTGACATTCTTCTCATCTGTGACATTCTTCTCATCCGTGGCATTCTTCTCATCACTTACCTCATTTCCTTCTTTATTTTCTTCATCCAGCTGAGTAATCATATTTTCGAGCACACCAAAAACACTATTGACAGCAACCTGGGTTGAATCATCCATCCCCGTCAATGCTTCAAATGCTTGGGAAACATTAAACTTGGCCTGATTTGGTTCTTCAATTGTCGGATTAGTTAGGTCAGATACAGGTTGCATAATTTTGGTTTCTTTGTTCTGATCATCAATTTCTTCTTTCTCTACAGGCTGTGGAGCAGAAGATTGCCCAACATCTCCTTCCGTGCCAGTAGATGCCACCTTGTTTTGGTCGGTGGCAGACTGTGGTGCGTTCTCATCATTTCTACTGGTTTCCTCCTTTCTTTGTTGCTGAGCTAATACAGCACTTTGGTCCACTTTGTCCTTATCACTAGTTATATCGTCTGCACCGACTGGCTGCTCTTGGTTGGTACTATCAACTTTTGCATCTGAAGGTTTCTCAAAACCATCAGCTGCACTGAAATTTTCATTCGGTACTCGTGCTCCTTTCTCATTGTTTTTATTTGTTTCCTCCTGTCTTTGATGCTTAGCTATTACATACCCTTGATCCATTTTGTCATCATCACTTGGTACATCATCTGTCTTAATTGGCTGCCCCTGTTTGGTATTATCAACCTTTGCTTCAGAAGCCTTCTCAGAATCATCAGATGCAGTGGTCTTTCCGTTAGCAGATGACTCGTTATCTCCAAGACTAAACCCTGTCTCATCATTACCCTTCTTAGTCAGGACAAAATTATCATCTTGATCACTGTCGACGGGTTGGGACTTTCCAGAATTGCAATCTTTTTGGGAAACCTTGGAAGAGGAATGCTTTAGCTCTATCCCACCCGAAGAATTATCCGAGCCACTCTCCAAACCATCACTCTCATTTATCAGATCAGGAGAATGAGAAACCTTTTGAACTGTGGTACTTGATGGTTCTTTCCTGGCTTCCTCTGCTTTTTTCATTCCTGGTGATAAACTAGGAAGGTTAAGCTTTTGAAAATTTAACTTGCTGCCATTTGACTGCAAGATTCCAGTTACAGCTGCTATTAGCTTCCCACGAACATCTTCTGGTACGGCATCTTGCAACGCTGTAACAATTGTCTCTCCTCGACCAACAGCATCCATAACCTAGACATTTACTGAATAATTGTCAAGCAATTGTTAATGCAGCGACCACAGTAAAACTTCTAAAATTAGTTTTACTTTTGGAATGTTGGGTATTACCTTTTTCTTCTCTTCAGCTTTCAGGGTGCCAGGCATGGTTACGTCAAGCATATTCACGACCACTTCTGCAGTCTGTAACATCTGGCCTCTTTCACTTTCCTCTACATTGGACTTATTATCTTTGACTAATTCAACTTCGACAGGACCGCTTGTTGAAACTTCATTGTTTTCTGCTTCATCAGATCCAGTATCAATCTTGACATTCTTCTCTAACTTTGTTCCAGACAGAACACTAGTAGTTGGGGTAATGTCACTGCCTTCAAGTGTTTCCCTGGATGGATCCACATGGTAACCATTCACCTTCTTTCCCTGAGCTACCTGTAGGAGCTTCTGGGTAGTGATACCTTTTTTAGGTGCCTTGGCTTCAGAAAGAACTAAGCCTTTTGAAGGGTTAACAGTAACATCCACGTCTTTCAGGAGTGGATGACGACCTTTCAGAAGTCCAAGTTCCACAGCAGTCAACCACTGCATGGCCAATATAGGAAAATCAATCTCCCAGAAGTTAATATAATAAGACACTCAGCTAAGAAGAAAATTTTCTTTCCATGGAAGACAAAAGGACTTGCATAGTATTTGCATATAGAAAGTTTCATTCGTACTTTGTATCTATCCAATAGTAATCAAAAGAGAAATCACAATGACAAAAGATTGTATCTCTGTAGGAGAACAAAATACGTAATAAGCTGGATTCTTAAATTACATGATGAAACCTCATTTCTACCAAGATGTATTGAGTACTGGTCCCCAATGCCAGCAGATCATTTTCAAGTATAATTTCACGCCACTTGTGAAACTTTGCACTAAAATAAAGAACCAGATGTGTGTTCATGACTATGCGAATATGTGAGAGAGAAGATAAGGAGAGAAATTGCCTCAATCGCAAGGTCCTGGCACCAAGACACGGCTACTGTACGTCCATTGATCAGACTTGGTGAAAAAGAGCACAGAAGCAGGCTTGTAAATGGATTTTCAGCTATTGAACTACGTGGTGCTGAATAAAGCGGCACTACATCGGCATTCTGAAAAATATAAGCAATTTCATGAGTCAAAATATGCACAACATTGATCACACACAAGGGACCAATCTTAGATTATTAAACGTTTGCATGCAAATTGAAACCTGATTTAAAGTTATAAGTTTGACTTATGAGTAGTGTGTGAAAAAAGATAAGCGCATATTGCTCCCTTTTAAGAAACTTCTAAGCATGTTTATCCGAAGAATCATGATCCAATTTTATACCAATGCCAACATCACCCCAAAATAATGTCACTACACCATCTCGTAATTCATTCAACATTACCCCCATTTTAATCATGATCCGTGCAAGATAAGAATCGCAAGTCATACAATATCCAATTGTTCTATAATTGAATCTATATGCTTGTTCTAAACGGAACTAGCCTCCTATAATGGATTCCTAAGTAAATTAAATATACCTTTAAAAATGAAATCCTAACAACAGTGATGCCATAAACAAAACACTTCTGAATTAGAACTATCAGGTCGTAATACGGAGTAACCTTAAACATAACTCAAAGCCAGAATACTCACCTGTATAAAGAGGACAGGAACTTTTACTTCCCCAATCACATCTTTGGTGGCACAACTGGAATAGAAATCTTCAATACTGTCAAAACCATTTGTCACCATGGATAAGGCTTTGTCAAAGTCACGAACTGATTTTGAGGACAAAGCTTTTCCAACATCAAAGGCTTTTGCTCTGCCTTGGAAAAGCTCCTAGAAGGTATCCATTTGCATAGACCAGTCAATAATAAGAAGAGCTCACTCAAATTGAGTTAATAAATCTCATTATGATGCGTTTTGTAAGCAATACCCAACCTTGTTTGCCATAAGTATCTCTACTAATCCGCCTGTAAGCTGTTGATCCAAATTTATACAATAAGGAGATGTTCGAGTGATCTCCTCAAGGTCAAATGGATTATCTATGCATACAGCAGCGGTAAGAGGTGTTCTCTCCCCGGCTTCTGCCAGGTACTTTGTCAACATATTTGCACCATATCCCCGGCCAACACCCATAAGTGTCGTCCATGGCCTAGTCTTGCTTAAGAATTGCATAGCTGTGGATATATCATCACTATCAGCAGCTGTGAATAACCTACAGAATCAAACCATTACAAATGGCCTGGGTCAAATAAGATTCAAACAGAAGATACTACCAAGGTAAAATCAAACAAGGTGTACCCAGACCTTTGCATTTACAACTGAAATACACTTACGAATCTGTTACAATCCAACGAGTAATCAAACACCACATTTCAACTAGTATTTAGATTCTTTTTTAAACCATTGATGCAATAACACATGATTTTGCTTGGATTTTCAAATCAATTAAAATCACAGAAAAGTTAGTCAAAAGAGAATGCAGCTCACCGAGCTGTAGTGAGAGGCGAACCAGCACATCCTCTAGGGTTCATCACCACAGGAAACACGCCCCGCCTCAGAGCTTCACTTACAAATGAGCGAACGCCTTCATCCATACTCCCTTCCGGAGTTCCTGGGATCAAAATTACAGTCGTATCCAGCCCACGCTCCTCCCTAAGATCCAAATTCGCTGGCCAATCGAGCGAAACAACGCCGCCGTCCTCTGTACTGATGCAGAGCCTCTGATACTCCAATGGCTTCTCCTCGGCAGCTCTTTCGGCCGATACAATCTTCCCGCTGTCCAGAGTGACGAAATGCCTATCTTCCTGCACAAGCCTGTCGCTGAGGCTCTCTAGAAGGTCACTGTCTCCGCCGCCAAGATCAAACTTGAGCAAAGAGCACCGGAGGAGAACAAATCTGTTGAACGGTGTTGGGCTCGTGAAAAGAATCCATTCCCCAACAACTTCCTCAACGCTCTTCGTTGTATCACTAACCTTCAAATATGTTCCAAATAGCCTTGAAGACAGAAAAACCGCTAAGCCGGAAGCGAAGCCGGCGACAGAGGGAACTAGGGAATCGAGAGGACCGACGTTGCCATCGAACGGCGGAGGAAAAAACGAGGAATTCACTAGAATCAAGCTTCGACTATGTCGCTTGAAACGAGCACGTTTCCTGTGAAACACACCGAAACCGTGAGAGCTCCGACGGAGCATGAATGGAGACGCCGTGGGTATGGTGATCATAGGTGGCCGCGCCTGTGGAAATTGAAGAAAATTGGAAGAAGAGGACGATGAGTACATCTTAGAACAGAGAGAGATTTGATCGATTCGTCCAAGAAACTCGGAACAGAAATTTTAACCAGAAAGTTTTGTCGGACGGAAACAAAGAGAGGAAAAGGTTATCGAAAGAGATTGTGACAGGAAGGGCTCAAGACAGTTTGTTTCATTGCCTTCGCAGATGTTTAACCACAACCGTTAGATCGAGTCTAAACGAAAATCTTTTTCAAAAAAATCATGTTAGATTGACAAGGTTAAAGTATATTTTTTTTCTCCAGAAAGATCATGTGTTCCAGCTTAGCTGTAACTTATTATGCATTGGTTTCATTGTTTGATTCATCGAAGTTGTTTGTGAAAGAGCTCGTTCACGTTCATGGGAGGTTGAATGGTTTTTCTTTAACAGCGATTTGTCGTTACGGATAGTTGTAAAAAAGCGGAATAAAAGAAAATTTACAAGCCTTTACATTAACACAAAAAAAAAAATTGAGAAACATTGTTGTTAAAATCGAAAAGAAAAAAAGAATCAACAACCAACAAAATATATATAAAGAACACTGATGAAATCAAAAGAGGTATACAAATATATAATTCATTCATATTTCTCCTTACCTCGAAGAGATTGTTATTTCGGGTTCAAGGGTGGTTTCTTCTTGAGAAGATTCCCAACTTTACCAAGTAAAGTCTTCTTCTTCTTGATCTTCTTCTCCATCACAAGCTGATCTTCTGCGATTAACGCGTTTCCAGTTTCATCCACGTTCTCTGTTGAGGCTTTATCGCTTTCATCAATCTTGTTTGAATCTTCTTCTTCTTCTTCCTCTTGAGATTCTAGTTCCGGTTTTTTGTCGGGAAAAGCTTCTCTCTTCTCGATTTGGCAACTTTCCCACATTTTGAATATAACTTCGACCGAATCATCTCTGTCATCTTCTGCAGATTCTTCTTTTTTCTCCTTCTTCTCGATTTTTGCCTCGGCTTTTCCATTCACGTCTTTCTCCTCCATACCATTACCATTGCCATTGCTGATCTGTTCTTGGGGAATGTCATCAATTGTTTCGACTTTAGGAGACTTCTCTTCTACACTTCTATGACCGTTCTCAGAAGAAAATTCAACCACTTTTGGCAGCAAATCATAGTCTTTTTCACTTTCACTGAGCTCCACGTCTTCCACTTCCGCTTTCTTCTTGGCCAATACTGCTTCCTCTAGTAACTTCGATAACTCCTTGATCTTATTTAGAGAAGCATCTTCCCTTGCCCTCAGATCCTCGTTTTCGTGAACGACGCTTTGAAACTCAGTTTCTTTATCCAACAGATTCTCCTTTAGTTTCATGCTTTCAGCTTTTGCTTCTCCGAGAGTTTCCTGAAGATAAATCACCTCCTCTTCCACTTCTTTTAAACTGTCTTTCGTCTGTGCTTCTTTCTTCCAAGCTGCATCGGCTTCTTCCTCTGTTCTCTTCAGCAAATTATCCAATCTATTCATTTCTTTCCCCATCGAAGCAACTTCTTCCTCCATTTTCTTCACGTAATTCACCAAATTAGCTTCTTTCATTTCCCAATCTGTCTTCGAGCTCTCGAAATGTTTCTTAGTTTGTTCGACCGCACTGACAAGAACATCAATCTCATGTCTCGCTTCATCAAGCATATTCTCGTACTTTTCGTTCGTCGCTTTAATGACCAACTTCAAGTCTTCTATTTGAGTTTCATACTCCTGATCGCCTTGACTCAACAACTTCTCTTTCAACTCCCTTCCTTCACTCGAAACTTCGTGCAAAGCCGATGCTAAACTCTCCATTGCTTTCTTACTCTTCTCCTCTTCCTCCTTTGAGCTTTCCAGGTCTGCTAAGAGCTTCTTTTTCTGTTCCAAGAGCCTTTGAACACTTAAAGAAGCATCTTGCTCCTTATTTAAAGCCCGATTCTTCTCCTCCTCAACAGTTTCAACCTCTTTCTTCAAGTTCTCTACTTCTTTCTCAATCGTAAACAAGTCTTCTTCTGCTTTGCCCAGCCGTCGCTCAGATTCCTCGAGATCCTCCTTTTGTCTACATATCGTTGTCTCTAACGTCACGATTTTCACCTTAAGATCAGTGATTTCGGATTCTGTGTCATGCAATTTATCATTGCTCCCTTCGAGTTGTTTCATCACAGATTCCAAAGATACAGAGGCAGATCTCTCCAACTTGTTAGCTTCTTCTAGCAGTTTCTCCAGTTCTTTGGCTTTACTCTTCCACTCCTCACATGAGCTGTGTGCACAAGATTCTGCCATCTTCGCAGCTTCTAGGTCAACATTAAGCTTCTCGATAATCATCTCTTGTTCTTTGACCTCTGTCTCAAAACTTCTCGATTTCTCAATATCTCTTTTCAAAATCACAATCTCCTCTTCTAGTTTGGCAACCATTTCGCTGTCGGAAATCGCCTTCTTTTCTCGGGTTGAATCAAGCAAAGCTTTCAATCGCGTCAACTCCGAAGACAAGATCTCAACTTTTTCTGCATGAATTTCAGCAGTCTTACTAGAATCATCTGCTTGGATCAAAGCCTTGCTCTTGGCATCAATGGCCGCGGCCAAGTCTTCATTGGCTTTCTGAAGCTCATGTTTCACGGAAAGAAGAGCAACAGAATCAGCGGCATGTTGGTTCTTGAGATTCTCGAGTTCTATCTTCAGCTCTTCTTCTTTTCTCTGAACTGCCTCGATCCCTGCCTCAACAGCCTGAAATTTCTCAATCTCGGAATTCTCCTCGACACTTTTCTGAGCTTTTAAAGCACCCTCTAGCTTCACAGTCGCTTCTTCAGCCTCATTCTTGGCTTCTTTGAGTTCATCAAGTGCTTTAGCTTTTTCCTTCTCCAAGGATGATATCCGCTCGTTTGCTTTCTTCAGATCTTCCTTGATTTGATTCAACCGAGTCTGCGGCTCTGATCCTTTGGCTACTACCCGCGGTTGAGTTTTCTGTGAATCATTAGAAAAACAAATTGATGTCAACACATAACCAGAAGAGAGACAACGTATGTTTCATTTACTACTTACTTCTGGTGGAGTTGGAACCTTTGGTGATCGTCTCTCAACACAAGACTTCGAATTTGGTGAAGAGCGATCTAGTGAAAGGCGTGAATTTGGAGTCGGTGATGGAGAATTAGGTTCTGATTTATTCACTGCCCTACTCAATTTCGCTACTCTTGGAGTTGCCGGAGATGATTTTTCGGATAAACTAGTTCTGTTTCCGCACAAAAAGGGATCGATCTCAGTACATAAATCGAATAATAATAAGATCTAACTCTTGATCATTGACAAATTCTCAAAAATAGTAACTTCTAACTTCTGAAAACCACGAATCAACCAGATCAGATCTGAATCAACTAATGAAGAAAAATTCCCAGAGAAATAAGATCAGATTCTTACTTAGTCTTCGAAGACATAGCCACCGTCGCCGTCGTCGCTACTTTCGCGCTCAATTTGAGGAAGATGAAGTTGATTGAGTACAAAGCAATGCTGAACTAGAGAAATTCGAGCGGTTTATGCTGAAATTTGGGAGTCAATTTCGGATTCAGATGAAGAGAGAGAGACAATGATTCGAGTCGGTGGATTAAGGAAAGAGGGGTGGAGGAAGTAACAGAGAAGAATGATAGAAACAGGTGTGGCTGTCTCCAGAGTGGAAAGAAAGTAAGTTTGAAAATTTACAAAATGTGTGGGATTCTCCTATAGATCTGATTTATATAATAAATAAATTAAAATACATTTCATTCACTCTAAATAATAAATGAGTGTTTGAAAGTAATGAATATATTAATATTTATAATTTTAACTTTTTCTAATGCATATGATTTTATTTTATTTTAAACATTTGTACAAACGCTATAAAACCAACTACAAATTTAAATATAGACAAATGAATCGAAAAAATAATAAAATTGATAGTTTATTTAAAATTATTAGGAAAGAAAATTAAGAACGTGAAGGTTGGTGAAAATGACGAAAATGACCTACACGACAGCGAACAACCGTCACTATTGTTCATCATTGCGGCTACAAAGATCAACGGCTGTAATTGTTCGACAATGTATATTTTCTGTTGACGTATTAATTTTTATTAATTTGACAATTGAAATATACCTTTTGAAGCGTTTACGGTTGGTAGACCCATAAGGAAAATCAAATACTAAAATCATATGGCAAGAAAATATGAATATTTGCTCTTATCAGTATTCAAATTGTTTATATGCTTAGTATTATGATTTTCATCAATCATTAATCGAAATGAAACTATTATCTTCATCATTCTTTTTTTTTTTTATTTCTTTTCCCATTTTTTTTAGGAAAGCAAAAGCAAAATGGACATGTGACATTGTTAAAATTACACATGAGATGAGACTAATAATGCCTTTTCTGCAAAAAGTAGAATTATTAGAGAGATATTATTAAAGCAAATGTGGTGTGTATAAGGCAAGTTCTGAGGTTCTGAATGGTTAAATCAACACCAATATTTTTTAAGATAATTAGGCAACTTATTAATACTATCCAATTGAAATATATTCCATCATTAAAAGAGGAAATGACCAGAAAAAAAAAATTGGTTAAAATATATTCCATCATTTTGACAATATATTGTAGTTTGCTCTTTTATTTTTGTTTCTTTTGTCCTCTTGTTTTATTTTATTTATATTTTTAAAAAAAAAACATTTCAAAAACATGAAATTTCATAAAAATTTCATTTACTTTTAAAATAATTATTTATCCTCTTTTCCAACTGAAAACTCTCATAAATTACAACAACACCCAAACAATTTACATGACAGATTCAAATCCAAAGACTAATGTGAAACCTTGTGTTACTCCAAACCAAAATAAGAAAAGAACACAAAGAAGAAGCATCTAAGAATTTCTGTAATTCTCAGATCTTCCTTTAAGCAGAGCAAAGACATTAGATGGTGTGAAAACACTTCCTGATGTCGAATTCTAAAAACCAATTCCGGTTCTTAACAACATGTCTGAATAATCGATGAGAGAGTTCATAATTTTTGTAAATATATAAACATCACTCATCCAGTGTAGTCTGGTTTTTGATTGTGCCAGTGAGTTCGATAGTTCTAAGATCGCGGAGATGTTGCAAGATATCTTGAAGAAGATCTGTTCCTTTGTCACCTTTCTTCGCCGAACTCATACAGTTTTTCAGAAACTCTCCATCTGTTTCCAACACTTGTAACCTTTCATAGACACTGTCAACTTGTTTGATGATCTCTAGCTTCTCGCTTTCCGAACCAAAGTTCTTTTCAACGGATTCGGGTAGTTCTTGATACCCGTCTTCAGATTCGTTCTCTGCAGCGTCTAGAAGAGGAAGCAGACTCTTTGCCATTGATGCCATTGTTAGTCCTTCATGTTCAATACTCTCTTCTTCGTAACTATTGCTGAATTCTCTTGGAAATTTTGAATCCTCTGCAGATTCATTTTCCTGCATTGTTAATAACCTGTCCTCTAACACCTTAAGCTGGTCCAGAATCACTAACCTTTCTTCCTCAAACTCTGAAAAAGATTCATCGAGAATGCTCATATGTTGTACGCAATCCAATGTTATCTTTTCCAAATCCATATCCGTCTCAGAAGATGTATCCTCTTCTCCATTCTCCCCCTCTTTATCATCATCAGCCTCGGAATTGTTGCTTTTCGTAGTTTTGATTTTGTTCTTCTCATACTCCAAAACCTTCGCTTTACAAACCTCTAGTTCTTTCTGGAGTTCTTCCTTCTCTTTCTCTCGTTTCACCATCAAATGATTCAATAGCTGCAAGGCTTCTTGATCATACTCGGCTTGTTCCTCCATCATTCTCTGATACTGCAACGCCTCCATCTGAACTTTCGCTTTCTCTTCTTGTAGCCTCGTGATCATCGCCATTGTCTGGTTAGCTGCTATTGCAGATGCGCTTCTTTCTTCTTCCAGCTCTGCATATAAACCTCTCAGTGCTTCTTGTTCCGCTCTTACAGTCTCTTTCAGCCGTTCAATTGTCCTTAAAGAATCGCCTCCCTCCATCTCACTCTCTGCTACTACTACGCTCCCATCTCCTGCATCTTCATTTTTGGAAAGAAAAACAAGTTTCTTGTGCAATAGCTTATTGACTGAAGCTGGAGTTTCCGGAAGTTCTTTAGTCTTTTCTTCTCGATCTTCTTCTTCTTCCTTTTGGCTACCTTTGAAAGCAAAAACTCCATTTAGGATTAAAGTGGTTCACATGTATATACAAAGCAAATAAAAGAGGAATCACAAGACCTGCTAGAAGAGGATCAAAACCAACAGAGAGATTTTCTATGACAAAAGCTTCATTCTTTAACTTACAAGACAAACTCGTGTTCCCAAATTGATCATCCAAAAATTCTGCTCTTTCTTCTTCTTCTTCTTCTTCCACACGCCCTACGTTTTAATCACAATTGAAATATCTTTAAAACCCAAGAAACAAACATAAATAAGTACTTCGTGTTCGTGTTCTTACTCTACCTGAAATGTTATCTTCCCCATTTGTCGCACCATTGCATGTATCATCATCCCTTTGTTCATTCTCTGAAACTCTTGATTTAGATTCTGGGATTTCTTTTTCCTTCGCGACTAAATTATTACTATTAATAAATCTTAATCCATCTTCTTCAGACACTTCTCTGAGGCTTAAACCATAGCTCTCGTCATCTGAAATCACTTCACCATTTTGCTGCTGCTCTCGTCTCTTTCCTTCTTCTGCTTTCTCGCTGAAGAACCCTAAGGGATCAGATTCTCTCTCTATCTCGAACCCATCACAAATTCTGTCATCATCGATCATCTCCAAGATCAATCCTCCATTTTCTCTGCCACCCAAAGTTTTCCCCCAAATTGATGACTTGATAAGCAAGTAATTAGGGTAGAGTTTTTCTGCCAAGCTCTTCTGGCAACATGCGCAAAACCCTAAACCAATGTTTCTCCGTTCTTCTTGATCTGAGCAATCTGAGCACAAGTTCACCGAATCGGATAATTTCCCATGAGTTTTGCAAAAACTCAGACTAGCGAGCTCTGCGACATGACTTCGGCATATAAGGTCTTTGTAAGTGAAACTATTTTCTGGGTTTTGCTCGAAGAGTCGATCAATCTTGGGGCATAGAAGGCAGACTTGCTTAAGGCCGAAGAAAGAGGCGAATTTCACGATAAAGTAAATGAAAAGAGAATTGAGGAAGATGAAGAACATGAGAAGCCATTCAAGAAATGCGTAGACCAAGATTACTGTAACTCTATTAGTGTTTCTGCTTAGCTTCGTCGCGAAATTGTTGACCGCCATCGAATTTTGGCTCCTTGTCTGAGACTGAGGGAGAAGAAAGAGAGAGAGAAGAGGAAGAGCGAAAGAGATTGTCGAAAGGCAAAAAGCTGAGAGCGTAATGATGAATATTTAGTTGTCAAAAGAAACATGAAATAAAGAAAAAGAAAAATATCGTTAAAGTGAGGGAATTTCTTATTGCCTCTTTTGCTTTTAGCTGTGTGGGTTATTAAACTAAACCAAATTCTCATCGAAAACCAAAAACCGAACCACCCTAAAATAAATTTCAAAACCAAACAACTTTCTTGTTATTGATTGTTTTTCTTGAACACGAAACTTGTTTTATTGAATTTCGTAACAATTAACATGTTACACAAGCTATGAATATACTGTTTAATAAATAATGATAAATACAATTGTGGCATACCCAAAAAATATCCACTTTTTTGCCTGAATTCATGCTTTAAAAGGTATTATTATGGACCCGACAGGCCACACTGATAAAAGAAATATTGTGACAAATTGATATTCTCTAATATATCAATTTTTTGGGGGGACTAAATGTGGTGGGTCCGGCCAGGAGAAGAGAATATCAATTGTAGGTTTAGTTTTATATTTACGTATGGTCGAGTTTATTCTATGAATTTTATATTTTTCAAATTTGGAATATAATATTACTTCTAGAAATTTATATATGTATATTGTAAAATCTTTACATATGTTTTAGACTTTATTTTTAGTAATTTACTCATCAAATTTTATTGGAATATATTTCAAATCATTTAGTTTATATATGTTGTGTTAGTGTGGTTATTGATATTATTTTCTTGCAAAACCGATCAAATGTATTTAATATATCTTAAAAACAAAACATCAGATAAAATAGATAGAAACAAAACAAGGGTTTGACGAGATTTATTGAAAAGATGGACTCACGACATACTGTCTAGACTCTGGAATATTTTTTATGACATTCACATGTGACATGTTGGTGTATACAATAACTTATATGGAAGCTAATCTGAAGTAGTAATAGTCTCAATATAGTATTCAGTATATAGCAAATGTATAGATATTATTGGCAACATTTGAAGAAAATTTGATTACATGTTTTTACATTTAGTAGAAGACAGAGGATGATCTTTTGTGGCCAAACATCTAAGTCTCTTACTCTCAAACCATCACCTTTGGTCTCCAACCAGCAATTACATCTTCTGTTTGCGCCCGTGTTCTCACGAATGATTCCCTCGAGAAAACATTCTGTAAATTACCACAGTGCGGAGTGAAAAGAAGATCGAAAGAAAATGTGATTGCATAGAACAACATCTAGCACATTTACCTCCATGTAGGATTTAAGGAAAGAAAGTGAATCTGGAACAGACCAGTTCTTGTAATGTCCCAATGCAATCTTCATGTGGTATAACTTTGGTCCTAAGGACAAATCCGCTGCTGAAATCTTCTCTCCGTTTATGAAAGGACCCTTCACAGTAAGAAAGAAAAGAGTGGTAAATATATGTTACCTTCAAAACTCTTACTCAAGGATCTGCTAACTTATGGAAGAGTTCAAGACCGAAATAGCTTACGTTTTCTTTGATATAATCGTTGAATGTACTAAGCTCATCCAACAAAACTTGGTCAGTTCCATCTCCTGCATCTTTGCTCTTGAGAAAACCAATAAATGTGGAGAAGATTTTTGACCCACTGCAGAAAAATTTAACGTCCACACAGAACTTATTAACTGGATGTATGCATATTGTCAGATACATTTTCAGCCAAGAACACTATTAGGTCAAAAGCATCAAACAAGTATACGAGCAAAAAAAATAGGGAGATGCCTACACTGAAGCCTTTTCAGGTGGGGTTGCTAGAGAAGGCTCAGGATACTTCTCTTCCAAAGACTGTGTTATAACATCCGAATCCGGAACCCATTTCTCATCAAACTTCACCACTGGAACTTTACCTTCTGGACTAATTTTCAAGAACCTAGAAAGAAACATTAAAAAAAAACACAGCACACTGAGAAAACAAAGGAAATCATTGTTATTGGTAAAGAATCATGTCTACTTCAAACACAAAAAAGGAACCTAAGCATTCACCATTCTGGCTTGTTACTCAAATCAACCATTTTCATGTCATAAGGTACATGCTTTTCCTCCATAGTCAGCAACACCCTTTGGCAAAACGGGCCTATCAACAAAATTATGACTATAAAATCAGCTCATGAAGAAAAAATAATCCTCAAGACTAGACATAGTAGCAATCAAGTCTGTATCTTTCAGAAAATGTTTTGATAGTTTCAGATTTCTAAACTAAGAAACACTCTAAGCCCCCAATTAACTTCAAGACGAAATTCTTAAATTTCAAACTTCACGTTTAACAACAATTAAGTTTAACACGAAACAGATATCAAATTGCAGCTTTATCATCGATATTGAATGAACGAAAGATCAAATGGCAGCTTATCATCCACATTTCGAAATTTCCGTCAGAGAGAGAGAGAGAGAGAGCTAACAGTCTCCGAGCTTGCTGGGTGTGGTGATGGATGCTTTGACGCAGATTTGAAGAGGACTAGCCGCCATCGCCATCGTTCCGAACCGGTTGATATTTCCCGTTTTAGTCGAACCGCATCGCCTGATGCAACCAACGCGGCTAACCGACGTCGATAAAACACCGGCGGTGCTCGGTTGAAACCTAAGGCTTATCATATTTTAATGTTGTTTCGTTTTGTCTCCCAAAAATATTCTCTCCTTTTTCTGATTTAAACCGAAGTCAGATGGCTCAGATAATCTGAAAATTCTCAGTGGCTAGGATGACCGACACGTGACGAAATAAAAAGGATAACACGTGAAGACCATCATGGGCCTCTCAAGTTCTTCGATTAGCAGCCTGTTTTCAGTCGCTGGTAGCCCAATACTTAAAAAAGAAGAAGAAATTTCATTCCTATCGCAGTTATGAACATGTTAAATGCTCGAACGTAGTCTTGATTACATATACATTTTCTCAAAGAACATTGAACCATTGTCTCGGAGGATCACACGAAGCATTCCAAAGCTCTCAAACCAACTTGCAAGGGTTAGCAATGAAGACGCTATTATATTCACGTTCGTCAACGTTAAGACATATATAGCAACAAACCGTTAGTCCGTTACTTGTCTCGAACGACAAATTCATCTTCGTAGCTGAGATTTGTCCCCAACTTAGAAACACTTAGTGCCAACTCCAAGCTTCACCTTTTGTTCAACAACGTATTTTGGAGCTTCTACGCACATTTTATTCATACAAAGAAAGTCTTCTTTTGGATAATGGAACGTATTTGGAGAATTAAGATTTAAAAAGTGAATTGTGAGTTTCACACATTACTAACTTTTATTATTTTTGTCTTAAATACATAACTAATAATTAGAGTTAAATTGCTCATGTCGTCCAAGCCTCAACTAAAGCCGGCACCAAGGTTGCAATTTCATACCTTTAGAATACTTTATCCGTATTGTTTTCTTGGAGGACTGATTTAAACCAAAACATTTCATGAGACCCGTCATAGTGAATCTGGATTGGGCAATGGTGGTTGACTTCTCAAATGGCAGAAAGAGATGAATACAAAGCTAGTTATGAATTGGTAACTTCACAGAGAAAAAGCAATTAAAATCTCCTAAAAACCCACATGTACAAGCGGCTAGTCATCTAGTTATCATAAGATTAAAGTAAACTTACAATGGAAGTATTGAAACTATCCTTAGGAACCAAAGGCCACTCTTTGCACAAAATCTGGACGTCTTTTTGAAGGCATGCGAATAAGTCCTGCAATCTGAAGCTCAGTTACAGCTCTGCAAAACCGAGCTCTGTTGGAAGCAAATGTTAAGGAATAAGGATTCGAGAGTTCTATAAAAATGAACGATTAAAAAAGAGATGAACTTGCAGTCCCTAATCTTGTTTCCAATTCCTGCACCGTTTTATATAATTATCAGAAAGCTTAGATTAAATCAACAATTCATTTTCTTTTTCTTTCTTTTCGAAATACAGAATCTGAATACTAAAAAAAGGATACTGAATTAGAGCTTCAGCAGGTGCTTCTGGTTCTTCGCATCTATCCTTCCGTTTCTTTGATTTTGAAGATGTTTTTGATAGGTTGGCTTTGCTACTCCGTGGAATAAGTATCGTCTTGAAAGATTGATACCAATCATGGAGATTAATAACATCAGCGTGCTCTTGCGCCAGGGTGTACCTAAATTATCAATTATCACAAACCTTTTTGTTGTAATACATTGAAACAAAGAAAGGAGGAAGAAGCCGGTTTGTGTTAATGTGTTTTGAAGATAGTTTGTGACAACGAGAGTATCCCAAATCATATACAAGAAAAAGTAATATCGAAAGAATTTCTTCAAGATAGTCAAATAGACAACGTGAAATGCAAATGTATAAAAGTATAGGAAAACTCACAAAATGGACGTATCATGCATGGAAGGCAATAGAGTTGCGCATCTCTGGCTGCAGCACATACAGTGGAGAAGATTGTGAGATTCCAGTAGATCTGATTGGATCCTGCCTCTCGGGTCTCCAAGTAAAGCCTTAAACAGATATAGACATCAGATCAAGGGGAAAAGACAGAAACTGATATCTATAGTCTTAAGCATCACGAGAAGCGACAACATCAATCCTTCTATGAAACAGCCAAACAAGAATGATGCTCTCAGAGACTTTGTGGCATAATCAGTCTGAGATGACAACATGAGCAGCATATATACTGCTTATCTATTATAAAACTTCCACGTACTGTATATCCGAAAGGATTAAGGATGCTGAAGCCTTACAGATTGAAGTTTATCGGCATTCTTGAAACATAAAATTTCATGGAAAGGAACACTCTCAACTGGCTTCATATATTCCCTGTTCCATACAAAAGGGGAGACTACAATTATTTTGCAAGATCCGTACAAAACATCTTAGGTGACAACGTTATCACTTCCAGCAGTCAAATCAAAAAGCACGTAGAGTTAAATTACGCATACACAGCATCTTAGGTCTTTGTGGAGTTCAAAAGCAAGTTGTTTCATTAGAGGTAAAAAAGACATTGTGACAAAGTAGAGTTCACCTTAGCATGAATTCTATGACTGTGGCAACCTTATCAGTCATGGCTTTAAGCTCTTTTTCAAGCTTTGAATAGCTCCGGGATGCATGCTTTCTGTCAGATCAAATTGAAACATTTTATTCAGTGTACCTCTACTACTGAGATGAGCAAGAGAAACTAATGAGTAGAGGAACTTATGTATAAAACACTACGTTTCCTCATCAATCTTTTCCAAAATTCCAATACACAAGAACGACGGGGACAAAGGAAAAATATATATCAGGAGACTAACTGTTCGAGAAGATCTGCTAGAGGAAAGCCCGAAATTAGAAGGAAAAGAGGTGTATGGTTAAATAGATAACGAGATCTAGAGATTTACTTTGGGCTGTTGGGAAGTCCTTGTCTCTGACCAGCTGCTTCTACGGATGTCATGAACGGATGTAATTCCATTACTTTTTCATTGATCTAACAGCAGAGAACAAACAAGTAATAACTCATCTAGGACCACCATGCATTTGGAATTGATGGACAAACATATATCAAATAAATGCTCAAAAAATATTTTAAAAAACCAGAGTGATTTTAACAATCCTTAATATCATATCTCTAACAAAAGCAACGATTTTCAGGTAAATAGATTATAAGACGAAATTCCTCCACATAAGGGGATGCTCTAGCTCAAAGGAAATGAAAGAACACTAACCGGAAAACAAAATAAATATTTCAAGAACACTTGAAGTTAAAGATCACCTACAAAATATGCAAGTCAAGAGTAATGGTAAAAGCTTGATTAGTTAATTGTTACCTCACTGAACTCTGCAGTGAGATTTTCCCAACTTTTCAACAGGCTAGACAACTGTGAGGGTGAAAGATCCCTGAGAAAATTTGAATTCAAGAGCTTCAGAACTTTTGAGCCAAGCTCCTTGTCGAGATAGTAACACACTCTCAATAACCCAAGATTTCCTAGGCCTACTAAATCGGGAACAGAAATGTATTAATTTATTAATCAATCTAACATGATTTACAAAACTAATCCTCAAAATCATGCTCCAGAAATTTGGCAACACAGCATACAAACAAAGACGCCATCTGAACAGATCCATAAGACAAATTATGTGCGGTTCATAAGTTTAAGAGAATACTTGGACTTCAAGTTTCATGTACATCACAACTCACCTAAGCTTGCGCAGAACCCGTTTGATAACACTATTACGTCCTGACATGTGACTCTGACAGTTGACAACTTCTGAAGGTGAAAAGTATTTCAAGTAACGCGCTTCTGGGTCAAGTGTCTCACAGAAGATGTCTAGCAATCGAAGTTTATCAAATTTTGCAGCTTCGTATATGCACTACAAAAGAGTACACAAATAATATGTTGAAAATTTTATCAAGGAAGCAGAAATGCTCTAATCAGATGAAGAACATT
The DNA here is from genome assembly GCA_018901935.1 of Pugionium cornutum. Taxonomy (NCBI): domain Eukaryota; kingdom Viridiplantae; phylum Streptophyta; class Magnoliopsida; order Brassicales; family Brassicaceae; genus Pugionium; species Pugionium cornutum. The sequence continues at coordinate 6,896,618 of CM032162.1, forward strand.
AGTCTCTCCTATTTGCCCTTGTCATCTGTAATATGCATCAGGAGTCCGACTAACCAAGAGAAAAGCTATGTTAAGAAAAGCAATAAAAATCTGCCTTCAATAGAGAAATGGAGAAGAAAAACATTTGGGAATAGAACTCTAACTTTCCAGATTTAAGTGAAAGATTGAACACATTTCTATGAAGTTTTTATTCCTAATAAAGAGAAGAGAGTCATCTCACCAAAATTACAATGCCCCAAGGATTTGGCATCCTTTGCAAGTTCGACAAAAATTGAGGCAGCATTTCACAAGTACTCCGAGTAATTTTATTCCTAGTCAAATGTTTATGAGCAGAAATTAGTACATCCAACAAGGATGTCATAGAAGTCCATGTGTCCATCAGTTCTTCCAACATACAAACAAGGAAATAATAAACGGTGAATTATCTGGGGTACCTCGTCACAGATGGCAAGTCAAAAGCATGTTTCATTGCTGCTTCTGTCAGTAGCCCAGTACCTTCACCTGACAGCTTTACAAGAAAAAAACTGCCTTAAAGAAAAGCAAGTTGCGCTTCATTCTAGATGACAAATGGAGGGATGCAAAATGTACTGCCAAAGATCCTCAACCGGTTCTTAAATGATATACATATGAAGCCTTGTAATACCATACCCATAAATTCTCAGTATGCAAAAATAAACTAAAGTTATTAATTATCAGCTACACTATTATAGATATGGCAGTACAAATTCAACCAAAGTCAAATATGATATCTGAGAAAGCTAAAAGGCCTGTTTAGAAACAAGAAAAATGTGGACAGGTGCATACCTGATTAGTATCATCTTGACAAAAGTACTGGAGCATGATGCTTAAGGGCTCTAATGAGAAATGCTGAAGACAAGCTATCTGATAAAAAGAAAGTATAACCAAATAAACAGCAATTCAAAACAAGTTAAAACCTAATATAGCATATAGGATAAAAGCTAGAAACCTTGAGAGTTCTAACAAACGATGTCAGAGTTCCATCTTGACACAAAAAGTAACTTCTCATAAAAAGGGCCACCTTATGGCTAACAGTAAACCCAGAGCACGGCTTTAAAAGAACAGCATTGAGAATTGCATCCATCCGTTCTGCCGGAGAGCTCAGAGTGAACCTACTAGCACAAAGTCTCTGCAGCGCATTCATTGATAGTATCTTTCTAGGTGCATCATGTGCTGTGGACACACCCATTACTAAAAAGATTGGAACTTTAACTGCCCATTCACTGAAGAGAAACAAATGAAAAAGCAAGTCACCACACTTTGACATGGTAATAACTAAAGTAGATGAAAAAAGCTTTTTAGTCCAGTGACCAGAGAAACCTCAACGTGACACGATGTAAACTAGCAAGTATAAAAATGTGCTAATACCTCAATATAAGAATTAAATCTGACAAGACAGCCCCACAGCATCTCTCTGTATCATCCACAATTATGACCACAGGATTCTTATGGTTTTGGTTTTCTCTGTACCATGATGCGAGAATGGTTACATCAGCCACCTATTTAATAGTCGTGTTACAAAGAAAGGGATCAGTGGATAGTGGATACACTAATGTGCAATTAGGATACAATACTAAAGGATATGGAAGGCAATGCAGATTTACTAACATCTACGGCTGGCATCACAAACTGTCGTAACAAACCTCTAAGGCAACCTCCTACACCATTCTTGGCTGAGAAGTCCATGGATGAAAGCTTCGCCACATGACATCCTTGAGACTTCAAGTGCAAATCCAGTTCTTCAAATGTTATTAAATCATCAACCATTTCCAGATTCCCTGACATCAATATAAGGTTACTACTATATAAGAATATAAGCGAAGTTATATTGAAACATCAATCAAATGTTACATTCTTTCTTGGGACCAATACCGAGTGTCTTCATAAGTGCAGTACATGTAAAAACTTTGAACACACCACCAGATGCCCCAGGACCCAGGTAGTCAGGTAGTAAATTCCAAACGAAACATTAAGCTTTAGGGACTTACTGGTAAGGACCAAAGCAGTAAACAATTGCTTGGAAGAAGCCTGAGTTAAAACAGGATAAGACCGAACAGCTTCTGATAACCTCAATGCTCCAGATGACCTGATCGATTCAAATGATTCCCGTATCCAACCATGAATCCCACTGAATACTTTGGAGTTAGAATCTCTTAAGACATCCTGCAATTGAAAAGTTCCCAAAATGCAACTTTTATGTCGGGAGAAATTAAGGTGTAAGAGGACCCTGACGTCACTTAGAAGAGCAAAATTAAATATTCAAAAACATTGAAAGAAATGTAGAGAGAAACGATTGAGACCGACTTGGATAGTCTTATCGATTTTCGACCAAACAGACTCAAAAACTTTCAAGCGTAGCGTTGAGAAAAAATGGCCATCTTCCTCTTCCACGCTTTCCACCTCAGATTTCTTAGAAACTTTAGGCGTTGATGAGTCGATCCTCTGTTTGCTTTTCACCGTCCCAGTTGATTTCCCATGGAGACTCCCAAGCGAAGCCTTGTGGAGGATAAAAAATGGCTGCCATGGAAACGGAAAACATCAGAACGAGAAAATGACCTCCAATTCGAATTTCGGGTTTCTTCTTCGCGGTAAAATTCCGAACGTCACTTCAATGAAGAATCTGACACAAAATTTAACAGAGAGAGAGAGAGAGAGAGGACCCGAATATCATTCTCTTCTGTGGCGCCGGGACTGAATGAATCGGTGGTTGATGATGGCATAGGATCGACGACGGTGGAGGGCGCCATGAGAGACTGTCGTTGGTGAGAGCAATCGAGAACGACTGTTCCTTTTAGGGTTTTAACGCGCTTGCAACTCGTGCCTCTCTTTTGGCGGGAAAATGCGTGCGCCGACCATAAAAGAGAAATATGGAAACTAAACCAGATTGGACCAATTCGAACAGAGGAATCGAGTACAATCGTTTCTTTCTATGTGAGTTGAGTTGATGGGTCTCATTTTAACAAGATGTAATTAGTTGAAGTATTTGATAAAGACTCAAATCAAGTCAACAAATATTTGTTCTTAACTATAAAAACAGTATACAATGAATACGTAATTTTAGAGTGTTATGCAAAGTTATTTTTATCTGGATTGTGGTGTACAATTACAGTTATATATCAATTGTTATAAGCTACAGTTTAAAATTTTAAATGATGATAAAATTTTGATTTTTGATTGATTAATAATTAGAATTTTCTTTTTCTGGGTCAATTAGCATATTTATGTGATGTTTGTTTTAAAAATTGAAATAATATTGTTTAGCTCATATTTTGGCTATAAATCGTTAATTTAAAATCTCACAAAAAATCGTTAATTTAAAAGACGACATAATTATATCACATAAATTTATGATGTCTAAGGTTTTTCTACCAGAAATTTACACGTTTCTATTATACTATACAAATTAATTGTTCGCATCTTAAATTTATGCGAATTTTGTAAATATCTTTAAAATTTTACAAATCGAGATTTTGTTATGAAATTACGATTAATACACCGTAATCGTATTTAACACATTGCAATTATATCAACCAAAAACCGACCTAAATAATAATGTGTTAGTATTCGGTTAATGTAATATTAGTTTATTATTATCTGGGTCAGATTCGGTTAATGTAATTGCAATGTATTAAATATAATTACCATATATTTAACGTAATTTTGCAACAAAATTATAATTTGTGTAATTTTAATGTTATTTATAAAATTCATATAAAATTAAAGTACGATTAATTAATTGGGCAAATGACTGATTTAGCACTAAAACAAGTTTTAGTGACTAAAACAGCATCATAACCTTAAACTCCCAAATATAGTATTTTTTAATTGTAAAAAAGACTAAATTGTCTTAATTTTAGCTTAATCTCTTATATTCCTATTACTTCTCTTACGCGATACCTCCTTCCACTGCCGCCGAAATTTTCTCTCCGGGAATATTTTCCCCACCGTCGCCTCTCTCACTCCGTCGACTCTCTTACTCCGTCGACTCTCTTACTCCGTCGACTCTCTTACTCCGTCGACTCTCTTACTCCGTCGACTCTCTTACTCCGTTGACTCTCTTACTCTGTTGACTCTCTTACTCTGTCACCTCTCCTTACTCCGTCACCTCTCTTACTCCTCACTCTGCGTCGCATTCTCTCTCTGAGAGTCCCGAGTTAGCTTCTTCGCTTTTCCTCTTATAACAATGATAATATTAATGGTTCTAGTTCTATTGTAGAATATTTACCTTGATTAGTCTGTATCTAGTTGGTCTTTCTGACGTAGAACCCTAATTTTGGGGGGTTTGACTTTTGAGAACCAGCCTTGAAGTATTTATCCATTCCGATAAGGTTTGTGTGCCGATCGTTTTTTTTTGGGACGGGAGATCATTTTCCATTTTGGTGTTTTAGTATGTTCTTAGGTATCTTTGTTAAGCCTATGTGTTGTCGAGTATTTGTTTTTTCTTAATTGTTTCATTTTGTGGTCAAATATTTTTTTTCTGTATGTGTATTTTGTATTCCTTGATTGCTTCAGTTAAATTAGCTCTTTTGTTCTGAAGAATACTGAATCTAAACTGTAGGGAAGTTTGCCACTTAAAAACACGCAGTGATGGCTGTTAAAGAAATTGTTCTCTTGATCGTATTTGATTTAGAATTATAGTCCTACGGTACCACACTCAGTTCCATTCTATTGAGTGGTACATTTTCTCATAATCATTTCTTCTTTTTTCTTGTAAGCTTTTCTTCTATTTTTTTCCGCTTTGTTATTGTCATTCTAGTTATGCTTTTTTATAACAGTCAAACTTTTTTTAATGAGAATGTTGCTTCCTCTAAATGTTTTACAACATTAGATTTTGGAATTTTAGTGGCCTTTAACATTCGTTGATTTCTAAACCAAAAGCTTATAATTTGTTTATCTTTGTTCTATACAAGACTGTTGAGTGGACTCAAGATTCTTGTTTTATTTGAAGATATATCTTTACATCTGGTATATAGGCTAAGCTTGGTAGATGAGTTTATCTTATGGTAGATGTTATTTTTCATCTTTTGGTAGATGAGTTTTTTAATGTATGAATGTTGCTATTCTGTATTTGCAGATCTTCTGTACAAGACCACTACATCAACAGACATATGTTCATAAATAACGTTTTAGGAAGAAATTCCTAAAACATAAAAGATACTACCAAAAATTGCACAAAATCTTCCTAAACTCAATATTTTAGGGAAAGATTCCTAAAACATGAGAGATACTACCTAAAATTGCATAAAGTCTTCCTAAAATTTAATAAACCATATGCAGTTTTACGTTTTAGGAATACATTTTAAGAAGGCATTTCATATTTTTATTAAGCTATTTTTTAATCTTAACCAAGTTATAGACAGTGAAAGGCCAAAAGTTGAGATCAATTCTCCAAATCTATTGGCTAGTATGAATCTTGTGTATGGAATCTAATTGTTTCACTTAAATTGTTGTTTGCTTATCGGATATATTCTCGGATTCCTGTGAAAAATCTGAACCCACATTGCATTGTAAGCAACCTTATGTTGGTTTTGTTTCTCTACTTTTCACATGACATGTTTATTAATTGTTCATATGGATTAAAGAGTTTTGGTTTATGAATTGCTTTCGCAGATGTTGGTGAAACAAACACAACTTATGTTCATAAGGGATGGTGAAGACTACTTGAGCTTAAGAAGAAATAGAAACCTATAAATCTGTCTTTTCAATTTATATCAAAGTCTCATGAAGATTTTGATACTGTTCATATTAGTTCAAGTATAGACAAAAATAAAAACAAAAAACAGTTTGACTTGGGACAAGAAAAATATAATATTTTTTTTAGATATTATAAATTTCTGATTTGTGCAAATTAGAAACTCTAAGGTGGGTGTAATGTTGTGACTGAAGAATATCTCATTTACATAACCTAACATCATTTCAAGATGATTTAATATCCAAATTAAGTATCAGGTTTTGTTTCTGAGAAACGAAGGAACCTTTAATTAATTTCGCTTAAATGAAAGCAAATCCAAATCTCGAAACCTTAAAATCCATTCAAAGCAGGAAGTCAAACAACAAACAAGAAGCAAACAACAATAGTCATCATCAATACATTACACTGAAAATAGCCAACACATAAGAGAGAAATTGGAAAAGAAAAAAGACACTAATCTGTCTTGGCATAAAGTGTTTCGAGATGAACTTGTTCAGCTTCTTTAATTTCTTTCACAGTCTTCCCTCTTTTTTTGGACTTGTAGTAAACACTCATGAATGTTCCAACAACTTTGTACTTTTTGCGGCAATGCTCATACAAGCTAGGATCGAACATCCTCCATAAGCTCAGACACAGTGTATTGAGGTCGGAATCCATGGTTTTCGATCAGCCATTTCTCCATTTTATGCACAGCTTCTGCCCCATTGAACTCTTCGCCTCTTCGGACAGGACCAGGAGCGTAGTAGACTCCAATATCAGTGTACATATGTGCATCTTCGGTGTCTCCTTGTCTCTTCGCGTACTCAAACCCTGGTTCTAGATAAATCTGTTGTTTGATTGGGGTCTCTTTGCATAGAAAAACCCTGCTTCTGGATAAATTTGGAAAAAAATGGAGAAATCAGGCATAAGATTTGGTTTTACTTTTGTGTTGTTTCTTCTTATGTCGTGCCTCTGCCAAAATGAGGGAAATGAGACGAAGAGATCACCAAAAGGAATGAAGAGATCGTGTCTATGTAAATCTCGGTGGAAACGAAGAGATCGTGCCTCTGCAATCTCGCCAGAAACGAAATCACAGTCTGTGATTGTTGCGTTACGGTTTCCGTCAGAGATCACGTCTATTTTCTCGATACTTTTCGGAGATTGAGGTTTTCTTACTGCAAATCTCGCCGGAAATAGAGGTATGTGATTTCGAAGAAAAATTTGCTGACATCCAAATCTTAAATTTTGAAGAATCCTTCGCCGGCTCATCAGGAAGACATGCTTTTATTATTTGAGGATATTAAAGTTTTTTATGATGGGTTGAAATGCTAAATTAGTGATTTTTCTCTTTAAGTGCTATATTTGTCACAAAAAAGTTGATTTAATGCTAATATAAGATATTTTTCTAATTAATTATGTAATATAACAGAAAAATCCAAAATTTATATGGAAAAGCACTAAACGGTATAATAACTGAAAATTGTTATCAAAATAAATGGTTAAACACTTTAACCAAACGAACGCATGATACGAAAGTGATGAGAAACCCATGAGGTAAGGGTAGCTTAGTAAATTTCTATATACCTTCCATTAGGAGATATCCAAAATGTGTCAGCACAATTCTTCTTTCTTCTCAGTGTTCCTCAGATCTCTTCCTCTTCATTTCCAATGGCGTCCTGTGTTGCTCAGATTTCTCTCTCTGGTTAGCGATTCCTTTTCCTTTCGTCTTCTCGCTCCTTAAATTTCTCCTTATGTTTCAATTATGTATCTCAATTTTTTTGGTTTTTTGGAAAACAAACAAATCTTCACCGATTGATGTTCCCATGATTGTCATCGTTTTTGTTTACTAGTATTTCGTCTTTGAGGTTTCGGATTGAATTAGTAGTTGAAGATTTCTACGATTCTTCTTTCGATTAGATTTTCTGTTTTGTTTTTTAGGGGTGTTGAAGACAATTGTTGAGATGATCGTGGATCGTTATTTTTGCAAATTAGTTGTTATTCAGAAAACTAAATTGAAGATCAAAACATTGTGTTGTTTTCCAATAAATTAAGGGAGTAAACAAATATCAAGATGTACAACTGTAAACTAAGACGTTTTGAGAGGATTTGGTTTGGTGTTCATGAATCTGGTGGCACAGGTGGGTCTCATTCTCATCATGTGAAAGCAAATGGATTGTCTACCACAAATCTCAATTCGAGTTGTAAAACCTCTGCATTGACGATTCAGAAGAAATCAAGCCGGAGTCACAGGTTTTCTGTTTCTGCGGGGTATCGGTAAGTATGTATGTGGCTATATCGTTTCCTCTTGTCGTGAATTGACTTAAAACCATAAAGAGAACATGTTGAAAATTACTTCTTCCAATGATTTTCCAGTGATGGGCGTAGGAGAGGAAGCGGTGGTGATTTCGTTGCTGGTTTTCTTCTAGGAGGTGCTGTGTTTGGCGCTGTCGCATATATCTTTGCTCCACAGGTAAATTTATCTTAATGTCATTCTTTAATTCTTTAGGAACCTTAAAGGGGAAAACATAGACGTAATAGCTCTGCCTTTAATTCTTTAGGAACCTTAAAGGGGAAAACATAGACGTAATAGCTCATATGCAACGGTTTTGGAGTATGTTACTAATCAATTAGTTGTCCTATGAACTCTATAGGAAATGATGAGTTGAATTGAGATTTTGTTCTCATGACTCTTTTCATCCTGGCGTCGAGCTATTTTTCGCAAGGCTTTTTGCTGGTTGGTTCCATTATCACAAAGTATCATCTATTTACTATACTATTATATAACTTTTTCAGTGATTCTATAAAAGAGGGGAACAGGGTCTGGAGCAAGAATAGGAAAAAATCGATAATTGTCAGCAAAGTTGTTTCTTTTTTTCTTGAAATCCCAAGAATTCTTATTACTCTGTTTCAGTGGTTCTATTCTGATTGGTTGTTTGAGATTTGGATGATCTTTATATCATTCTCATGCAATCTAGCTAAAGATTTGTGTTTTCTTCTCGGGCTTGGTGATTTAGATCCGAAGATCAATTCTGAATGAGGATGAGTATGGTTTCAAGAAGCCGCAACAGCCAATTTACTATGATGAAGGATTAGAAAAAACAAGAGAGACATTGAATGAGAAAATCGGACAGCTTAATTCAGCAATTGACAATGTTTCTTGGCGATTAAGAGGCCGACAACAGAACACTTCTTTGCCCAATGTACCGGTGGAAACTGACCCAGAAGTTGAAGCTACGACTTGAAGAAACAAACAATTGTCTTCTTCTGTTTGTTTTATTTGTAACCTGACAGAGTTAAAAACAAATTCCACAAGCTTTGATTTGGTGCTTCAGTTTTTTGCTTTTGTGCTCAGTCCTTTGTGAAAAAAATTTAAACATTTGGATAAGATGTGAAATAGTTGACAGAAAAGGGGAAGATGTGAAATAATCCCCAAAAAAAAAAAAACAATAGAGAGAGACAAACATTTGGCCACTGGCCTCGTCACAAATCCAAAATATCAAAAAGGAAAACGAAAAAAAACTCAAAAAGGCAAAAAAAAAAGAAAGAAAAAAAAAATCCAAATTTCGATATCCAATAAACAAAATACTCAGAAAGCAATCCACAAGATTAAGATTCAACTTTTCCATTTTTCTCAAAACAGATTCGGTTTTGATTTTGTTGAACGAAAAAAGAAACACTTGCAATCAATCCCCTTCCCCTTTCACTTTTAGGGTTTTGGGTTTCTATTTGATGATATGCGTGGAGGTTCTTCCTCTGTCTTTGTCAGATGGAAGGCCATGATAAGTCTCCTGCCCCCAAGGTAAAATCATTGGTCTTTCGAATTTGTAATTTTTATATTTTCCTGGGAAAATGCATGAGGTCGATGGAGATTTACGTTGGTTTCCCAGATATCTGGTTTAGATAATCTCTGGTTTTTATTTGAGTTGAACATGAAGATCTTATACTGTTTCGTTTAGTATTCTTCTGTAAAAGCTGTCCATTTTTTTCAAGGATTACTTTGAATTTCTGGAAAATGATTATGTTTGCATGTTTCCTTTTCATTTTGACGAATGCCCATTTGATTTGGAACTTGTACTTTTTTGTTTGTTTGTAGGATTACTATAAGATTCTAGAAGTTGATTACGACGCGACTGAGGAATTGATCAGATTGAATTATCGGAAGCTTGCATTGGTTAGTGAACTTAAAAAACCCTTCTGAAATATCCACTAACATGTCTTTGTTGCTTTTAGATTGAATTTGAGTGTTTATAGACAATTGAATTTTTGGGGTTTCATCTACAGAAGTGGCATCCTGACAAGCACAAAGGTGATAGCTCAGCTACAGAAAAATTTCAAGAGATAAATGAAGCTTATAACGGTAACTCTTTTGCATTGTCGATACAAAAAGAAAGAAACCCATTTTAGTACCTTAGGTAGTGGCAAGCTTCAGTGCACTGTATTTGTTTGTTTTTGTATGAAGAATACTTCATGACGGAGAAGAGAAGGAAATTAGAGATAGAGGTTTTAGGAAGAGTTGGAACAGACAAAAATATAGCAATGAAAGAACATATTACTAAAGCCTTACCTTTACTCATTTGTAGTCCTGTTTAAGTATTGATACAACTCTATATAGTTTTAGTCCTCAGAGAATCTTAAGTCCCTGCGCCATCTCTGCCTCTCTTTGTATTTGTTTCTCTAAGATTCCAAAGCTGTTTTTTCCCCTGTGGTCTCCGACTCTCCTTGACCATATAGCTTTAACCAGCTTCATTTCATGATCCTTTTAAGTATTATGTTTTGTTTGAACAAAACTATCTTCTATCTGTGCTCAAGAAGATGGTACAGAGCTGTGCTCTCTCTCTCTCTCTCTCTCTCTAGTCATGTTTGAATTAATTGTTCTCTGCATGTGATTTAGCTTCTTCTTTCTTTTTGACAGTGCTGATGGACCCTGCTACACGTTTTGAGTATGATTTAACCGGCATTTATGAGATCCACAAGTATACTTTACGGGTATGTAACATATTTTTGGGATTTAGAAATCAATTTCTTCCATTTGAAAAAAAACTTATGGTATATAGGTTTTGACTGAATTTAGAGAGATCACAATGCGTTCTTTACACAGGAATATCTCGCCAGATTTAAGGGAATGATACTCACTTGCAATGGGCTCGGCATCAGCCAGTCCTCATCACCATGGTTATAATCTCTCTCCCGATTCCACTTTTGTTTCTTCACAATTTAAATTTTAATATTTCTGTCATGAAACTGTATATATATCGTAGCTTGTCTTCATTGCAAAAAGATTTTGATTGCAGGACACACCAATTGTCTGAGACTGCCAACAAAACAACAGATTAGTAAGGTTAACTTTCTTTTTTCATCTCTTCTTTGCACTGCACACTAAGATTAGAAACGTAGTTATCTTTGCAGGATACTGTATAAACTGAAAGCAGAAGTTAGAGGAGAGCTGTAAAACTGTGTGGAGATTATTAAACACTTTCCCGACTCACGGGCTTCTTAGGCTGTGTGGTTGTGCTGTACAAAACTGGAGCCGTAGCGCCAAGCATTGATGATATATTGAAATGCTTGAATTAGATGTTGTATTGTTTCTGAATCTATGTAGAAATAGAGAAGCGTATATGGTCTCTGGTTTTTATTCATACATTCACACATTGATTATGGTTCAGATCTTATACTACTACTACTACTACTACTACTACTACTACTACTACTACTACTACTACTACTACTACTACTACTACTACTATTACTCTCATTATTCATTGTTCATTATTAGTTGAAGCTTATGTTATATCTATGGTTTGACAGAAACTTTATGTTATTTCCTGTATATAATTTATAATAATTCAGATCAATATAAATTGAAATGAAAGTAAGGGTCTTTAGAGTGCTACATAAAGTAAGGTAAATTGGTTTTTAATGATACCTTCCGGAAGATTGATTCAAGTGAAACCTGAGAAATGGTACAGAAACTTTGTAAGCGAATACATACAAGGAATTGATACAGAAACTTTGTAAAAGAATACATAAAACAACATTGGTATACAATGTAGGAAAGAATGTACAATTTTAAACCGAGATAAGTGAGTGACTTGAGAACATGTATTCATATGAATATGAACATGCAAAAACTAGCTCATTTCATAGTATACCAAATTTGGCTTTGAAAGATCTGAGTTGATCATTCCAGAGGCAAAAATCTCAAAGGAAGAAAAGAGCCTGGCCTGGATATAGATTTCTTCTTGCAAGCTCCCTGGAGATGCTTAAGCTGATGTACTTAGTCCTAGTTAGCCTCACTATACATACTCATTTGGCAAAATCCCATCTTCTTTCATTTTTCTAAACAGCGCATCCGCTTCATGCAGTAGGCCTTTCTTGTATAATCCTAACATCATTGTAGTGTATGTCCAAACATCAGGCATAAGTCCTTTGCGGTTGAGGCTACAGAATAAATTCCATGCATCTGCCACCTTACCAGCCTTACACATCCCGCGAATGATGATATTATATGTAACGATATCAGCATCAACTCCACTCTTTTGCATATCCTCCAATATAACCAATGCTTTCTCTATCTTCCCAATATCACATAGACCATGTAACAAAACGTTGTAAGTGATAACATTAGGAGGCACACCACAAAAAACCATCCGTTTGAAGATTTCTTCAGCAACATCAAGTTTACCCATTCGACAATAACCCTGAATAAGAATTGTGTAAGTGACAGTATTTCTAACAACTCCTCTCTGAGACATCTCGCAGAAGAGTTTCATCCCATGCTCTACCTTTTTAGACTTGCAAAACCCATTAATGAGGATACTATGCGTTACTACATCTGGGAAGCAACCTTTGCTAACCATAAAATCAAACATTTTCTCTGCTTCATCTAGGCGACTATACATGCAAAACCCGTTAATCAGTAAACTGTAAGTGACAATATCAGGATCCAGAGATCTCCGGATCATCTCCTCGTACAATTCTTCAGCCTCTAAAATATCTCCTTCTTTCACACAAGCATCGATCAATGCATTGAAAGTAAATACATCAGGGTTGATTTCCCTCTTGCTCATACAGCTTACCATTCGTGTAACATCGCTCCATCTACGAGAATTACAAAGTCCATATATGAGAGAGTTGTAGGTAACAATATCCGGTCTAATTCCATCATTTTCCATTTTGTTCAAAAGATCCAACGCATTATTCACCTGTTTGTTTTTGCAGAGACCATCAATGATTGTGTTGTAGATCACAACATTTGGTTTATATCCCATTTTGACCATTCGATCAAACAGAGATAAAGCATCGTAAACCCTATCACTGCGACAGAATCCGCTAAGCAGCGAGCCAAGCGTGACTATGCTGGGTTTATGACCAAGTTTCATCATCTTCCCGAGAAACGATAACGCAAGAGAGAGCTGAGAGCATCGACAGAAACAATTCAATAAAATGTTGCAGGTATAGAGATTATGAGGAATGCCCAACATTTGCATCTGCTCCCAGAGATAGATCACAACATCATACTTCTTCATCTTGGAAATAGCACTCAATAGTCTACTAAAATCAGCAATCGAAGGAAGAGGACGACACTGAACCATGTGAAAAAACAGATCAAGCGAATCATCTAATTTCATATAGCGAAGCCCATTTCTCAATATCTCTCGATAATGAATGCCACCACCAGAATAAGCTTGTCGTCTCGAGAAACAAAAATCACAAATGCTGAACGACGGAGAAGTTCCGGAATTACCTTTCTCGAGAAGATTTCGATGAAGAAACGACTTCGCTTTCGAAGAAATCGATCTCATCATGCTTCAGCAGAACTGGAGCGATTGTTGAGAGTTGAGAGAGCTCCAAAGGAGAAGTGGTAAAACCCCAACTCCTAACCGGTTTGACAATTCACCTGAAATCTTTTGGATTACGAGTTTTTAACCATACGCCAAAATAATTAAATTTTTTATTATTATTGTATTTTAAGCTTTGTTTCATGTGTTTTAACATCAAACTAATATATGAATATTGATAAAGAAGAATTAAAGGCATTGTATTTAAATTAAAACATCAAACTAATATATTGTTTATTATTTAGTCATAAAACTAAATTATGTACATTGTTTTATTTATAGGAATATAAATGTTACGTTCACGTTTTGTGTGTTCAAAATATAAATGATTACATACTTATGATTTTTGAATTTTGTTCGTTCCAATACATAATTCCTTATATAGAAACCAAAATTTCTTTTAAACAAAATTATTATAACATGAAAAATATATATTTATTGGTTCATATACTTTTCTAACGCAAATATAATTCATGTCGACTCATAATTTATTCAAAAAAATTTGTAAGTGGTTAGTTTGACCATTTGATTTTTTATTTGCAATAACAGTTAAAGAAAAATTAGTTTTTTTATTACAAAGAGAAACCATAACCTTTTATGGTTGCATTACAAGAATAAATCCGACTAAAACATTTTCCACTATCGATTTATCACCGTATTTTCTTTGTGAAAACCATAATAAATGTTAGTAGTGAAAAATGGTTTGGTCGTCTGTTCATAGACAATCAAAAACTTATTTTCTTCGATGTTATTATCATGGTCATGCAACTCTATATATGTTCATTTGCCCTCATAAGCATATGATAGTGACGACAAAGTTTGAAAGAAGAACATCATTATACAGACATGTACTGTTAGAAAATAATAAAAATACACCAACAATAGTGTTTTTATAAGGTAAGAATGTCATAATATATGTCATTTCATCTTCTTTTTGAATCTTATGTATGGAATTTCATATTCAATACTTGTCCACTAAAATCTTTGCTGCGTGAAATCTCCATGGACACCCTTCGCTAAATCACATAGCTGCTATGTCTGCATTTCAAAATGAAGAGATCAATTGCTATATCTCTCAGTGCTCTGCGATTTGAAATCATCAGTTCCAGTTGTATAGTTTTTCTCAATGGAAAGTTTCTAACGATCATAATAGAGACAACAAAAAACTGCCAGTCGAGTCGTTAGCAAAGCGTCTACATTTGTTCAACTTCGACAGAGAAGCCACATTTGCAGCGTTTGGTTTTCACATAGGTTTCTTCATCAAAGGTTTCTTGTTCATCAAGAAACACATGTTCATGGTCATGTTCACGGCTTTCATCTTCATTACGAGTCTTTCTTCCTCTCTTAGCCCTTCCCTGTGTTTTAGGTGATTTCGCATTCTCCACCTTAACAGCCGTCGCTGATTTCACTTCCACATTCCTCGTTTCCACATCCTTTGAGTTACTGGCGTAACGGTTTTTCAATCTTTCACGGGTTACGATAGACGAAAGCAGCTGATACCATCTCGAAGCTGCTTGTGCTTCATTTCGTCTTCTCTCCTCTTCTTCTTTCTTTTCTTGCTCTTCTGCATATGCCTAAAATCGAAAACCAAAACAAGAGATAAATCCAAAACATCCATCCATATTCAAACCATAAAATTCTGCCATTCAGATTGTAAAATATGGAGTTGTACCTCCAGGATTGTATCTTTGAACTCTGTACAGACCACAATACCTTCAAACACAGGAGTAGCACGACCACCTCTATACTCGAAACCAACCATTGCAGGTGCATAGTCTATTCCAAATCTCTTAGCAACCGAAAATATTCTAGGAAACCTTAAGTGGACTGTTCCAGGTGGGAGACATTTCTCAGACCAGACATCAACTTGACCACGCTCGTTCTGGAAACCCCCAACACACATAAAAAAGGAATTTTAACACTTTCTCTCTACAGATTCCATTCAAGCAAATACAAAGGTTCTCTAGTTTATTTACCTTAGGCACAATTCCATTAACAGCTTGAGGGAGACACAATGGTTCCATTTGCCACTTCCCGTATAGTTCCATGCACTGTGAACCACCTCCACTTTCCTTCTCCCCATCTCCAAAATCTTTTACTTTTTTGAGCTTCGAGTTACGCTTAAGAATCTAAGGTAGTAGTGGACTTCAAGTTGATTATCAAACCAGAAAAAGGCAGGGAGAATAAAACACTTATACCTTTACGGGAACTTCATTGGCCTTAAGTTGCAGCCCATCATGAAGCCATCTTTCTTTTTTTCTAAGAGTCTGCACACAGGTTCGAGGATAAACGGGATGACCAGAGCAAAATCCCACAACCGGGCCTTTTGGGTGAAGTATCTGGTTCTTGTGAAGCCATTTCTCAATAACATAGATCTCGTGACTTTTATAGGCCTGCATGATTCATAAAGATCAAAAAAGGTTAAGGGAAGCATGAGCTTTTAAACTTGTTTGTCATGTTACATCGAATCGACCTGCTGGTTAGTGGGAAGCGGCTCAGTGAGTGCCCGAGTAGCTAACTCCATATCTTCAAGAGCACTCCTTATACCGACGGACGAGCTACTCGAGCAAGCTTTGTTAGAAACAGGGGTTAGGCTACCGGAATTTCTTGGAGCACAGTCTTCATCGTTTTTGCTTAGAGCTGAACCTCCAGTTGCGGCTGACTCTAGTTCTCTTAATGGTGCTAATACCATATCCCACCACAGTGAACTCACCCGTTTGGATGAAATCATGTGCCACTTTGTACAGTACCTAGGTAAGAAAAGTGTCAAAGGAACTAGATGTAAAGACAAATATCTAGAAACTGGAACTGTTTGCAGGCAAAAAGGATAGAAAAAAAAGGAGATGTGGATTGTGCAATAAACATTTGTAATATAGGCAACAGTAACCTGCGAGTGACATCTTTGGCTCCACCCCCAGCAAAGGCGACAACATATCTAAGAAAGCTTTTGCACGCTGCAGCTGCGGCTTCCACATTTTTCTCTGCATCTATCATTCCATTGACAGCATCCACATGTACCCATTTCCCATCCATGGTTTCCCCACTGCAATACACCTCAGCCCAACAAAGAGGAGAATCCACTTTCTTAGAACCAATAGCTGTGGATATTACTTGGTCAGAACCTGACAAGCCATCACTTGTTTTTGTTACTTCTCGACTTTTCTTTTCCTTGTTCACTTTAGAGCTCTGTTGGTTGTTTGCAGTTGCAGTTGCAGCCAAAGCCATCGCTAATTGCATCTCGAACTCAACATCTCCTTTCCTCCTTGTTCCGTCGGATTTAGAGGACATACCTGCTTCATGAGATGAGTTTACCATATTATCTTGCAAGTGATCAGAACCCAGGGGGTTACCATTCTGAGGCTCGGTGGTATCACAGAGACTTTTATTCTCAACATGGGGAGAAGATTTTTTTGGGTATGACGAGATGGCTTGGTGTTTCGGTACCATAAGAGTTGAGGTCCTGAATATCCCATGCTTCATTTTAGCTCTGTTTTGACCTGAAGATTCAGCCTTCTCAGCCCCTGGTTTTAAGGATGCAACATCAAGAATAGACACAAACCTGTGAAACTCAAATTAGTACAGAAAACTCGTAACAAGCTTGGCATTCTAAGCCATTGGTACTGTAAATCTGCAACACTTCAGAAATATGGTAGTGTAAATAACTCTCTAACAAAGATTAACAGTGAAAAGCAAAACATCAAATGAAAACGAACATTTTGGAGCTTTAAATATCAAGCCAAATAGGAGTGGAGTCCCCATTATTAAAAAAACTCATTAACGTGCAAGAATATAGCCCTCATGACTCATAAGCCACTTTAGATAGTGTCGTTGATACACAGCAAAAAACAGATTCCGAAAGCACATAAGCCAAATATGAATACTCTGTTGTGGTAAACGTAACAAGTATCACATACCGTGTTGTGAGCTTTAATGCTCTAAGCAAAGCAACGGCCAGTGCTCCAAGCTGTAAAAATGATTCCATATGTTATTATAGAATAGCATTGATAACTATTGGACCACTACTTTCCTAAAAGGCAGATTATTTTTGGAAAAAACAAACAGAGTAATCTTCACAAATAGAGATTCAAGGTACTTGGGAAACATGAACCAATTCATTTTAATATTTTAAATCCCCAGATGGACAGATGGAGAATGTACCTTTAAGTTTAAAATTGATTTTTCAACAACAAGTAACCAAATAATCAATACGGCCATTGTCATGCATCTGATCACAAACTTACCTCTTCAGCTGTGCCTTTACGAGATTCAAGAGCAAATGCTAAGGAAGTACGGAAAGATTTCTCAGAACTGGGAGTACACCTAACAGAAAAGTTTTCACGAACCTACAATTTGAGTCAGAAAAAGTTCACTTTCCATCAGAAACATAAGAAAAGCTACAGACCAGTGAAACCACTAAAGCCATACCCAACGAAGAAGAGGGGCTATATCCCTAACAGTAACTTTCTTGAGATTTGCTATTTTTGACAAGTATAATGGTAGAAGTGAAAGCAAGGAAGCCTGCTCATCAAATTTAGAAGTTAGGTAAAGTATCAGTGCAGGTTGCAACATAAGCACACAATAAAAAAACCATAACTTTAAAGCAACAGCTAACACTGCTAATAAGGGAAATTTTATTTACCTGGATCAAGGGGTCATTACAAGCGTTGTCAATTATCCTCCCTCTTGCAAGTAGACAGAGCAAGTGAACCTTATGGACCAATTCCGCCAGTTCCTTTAAGAGAACGCACAATTCTACTAAGTAACCATTCGTTTTTGAAGGATAAACAGAAGTGTCATATAGCTTTTCCTAAGATTTTCTTAAGCACAGTATACCTTATCTTCTGCTGTTGCACGGTAAGCATTTTTCTGCCTCTTAGTATTAGGCACGTCATTAAATTCGATGGTTAACTCTCTGGTGTCATCAATGTAAGCATCAACCGTATTACCAAGACTAGGAATTGGACAGTCTTCCCAGTCTGAATCATTCAGTTCATCATCATCACATCCAGCAATTTTACCACATTCCTTGTCCTCTACAACGTTATCAGTTAATTTTTCCTTGACGGCTTGCTTCCCCTTCTCACTTTCGCTTTTATCCCACTGCAATGATAGAAAGTTAGAATTATTTTACACTCCAAGACAACATAGGAACTCGATAAGAACTTTACACATAGGACAAGCAAAAACAATTTTTTAAGCCATTACTAATATAGATCGTGAAAACTGATTATTAGTTAGTACCACGGACTTCTAGATGTTCAGGGAAACTTTGCTAACAATCAAAAGAAAGCGCTGCTCCTGATGTCTTAAGTACCCTAGTAAACGTAGCGAAATCAGCATAACAATAATGTTCTTCGAATAAATAGAAACAAACATTTGCGGAATCACAGTTCTGGGCACTGTTATATTGTGTCTTCTTGCCTCGAGAGCCACGAGCATTGCTTCTGTCTAAAACTTTGTTCACTGCTTCTCTCGAGGCTGCTGCAAGTCTAGCATTCTTACTTTCACTTTTAGGCTTCATCTTCTACTTTTCAAGAAAACCCTAAGCATCAAAACCAAAATTCAGAAAAAGAAAAGACAATGGCAGTAAATTACCAACACGAGTCATTGTAATTATCTGCAAATTTCTTATTGATGAAACTTAATATTGTTATATCTACTTCCGATGATAGATTTCTGTTCTTGCAGAGGTTTCCAGATTACATTACCAAACCCAGAGACAATTTGGAAAAAAAAAACAAAGGAAAAAAATTATATCGTTCTCAACGTAATCAGATGTCTTCATTATCGCCCAATATTATAAACAACTTCAAAAGCGAGCAACGAGTTTCCTTTTCCTTGCGTTTCTCAAAAGTCAGGAAACAACACAAGGAAATAATACAAATTCGAACAGATAATATACTCACAAACGAATCGATCACGCGACTCCTTTACTCAAGTCCTTCGGAGTCAGAATGTATTCGACGGAGAAACGGAATTCACGGGCCAATTATCTCGCGCGGTTTGCAGTGACCGACATACGGTAAACCCCTCTACGAGAGACGATACAAATCACGACGACGAAAAACTGGGAACACGATAATTTGACCGCGAAGGTCAGAGATTTCTTAAGGTGGGACCCACCGAGACACTAAACGGTCGTGATATTACCACGTCACCTTCTCATTTATTCTAATTACACTACTTTGAGTTTAAAAATAATAATTTATTTCTCTTTGTGCTTTTACTCTCAGATACCAAATGTATCAACCCAAACGCCACCAACAAGGTTTAACACAATTCGAATTCGCATTTGCGTTTACAAAGGTATAACCCTCTATTTCAAATCTGTTCTAGATAGATAAATTATGGTTTCACAATTACACATAACAATATGTGTGTGTGCGTCTCTCTCTCTCTCATCTATAAGCAAAACTGAAGCATCTTTGATAAACAAACTAAAACTTGTTTTTTCTCCTACAAAGCTAAAGGAATGAGATTTGATCAAACAAGATAAAAAAAAAAAACAAAAGACGAGAGCTTTCATCAACCCGTCATTCCTGGGAAGAGCTGTGAAATCTTGTTGAACACATCCATTACCTGCAACAAAAACAAAACCCCATCAAATTCTTACAAAAGTGATGATCTGAGAAATGTTGTCAATGCAGCACTCAAGTAGCAGAACATCCATTGTTTTACCTCTTTGTCGTTTTGGTACTTCATGATGTTCATTGGATTTTCTGAGCACTGAAACAACAACAATAATAACCAAATTACGAGTGAGAGATCATATCAAAGTATATTTTAGATTCAAGTTTAAAAAACGCACTTCCATTAACGCTGCTTGGACTCTAGGATTCTGGAATGCCATTGCAACATCAGGGTTCTCCATAATCTTAGAGATGACTTCTTCTGGAGTCAGTCCTATTTGATCTGAAATATCGTTTTAATCAACTTATGTCACAACCATAACAGTATAAACTTTGTAGCAGCTGAAACATTATCTTTTAGGGATTATTTTGATTACCGAATTGTTGCTTCACTTCAGGACTATTCAAGTCAAAGTTCTTTAAGGTATCCATCATTCTCTTGTCCCATTCACCACTCCCACTCATATTATTCCTAAATACATTAAAATACAAATGAACAAGGGTCAATCTAAAAATATTTAGTTTAGAGATTCTTAAAAAGAATGGTTGTAAAATGGAGCTTACAACATGTCCTGTAGCTGTTGACGGTATTGAGGATTTTTAAGCATCCCTGCAGAATTCCAATACATAGAAAGTGGATGAAATAAAATATCAACTGTATCTTTAATCAGCATTGAAACAACCTCTAAAACCAACATTCAATGTCACTCAAGAGCATTCTTTTAAGAGCGGGTCGATGATATAATTTCTGAACCCCCTAATATAGTCAACGGTTAAACCTTAGTTCAAGGTTCCAATTCAAAGATGGTCAACGGTTAAACCTTCAGAAGCAACAGCTTATGTAATCTCTTCCCTAAAATTGAGAAATAAGCAAAGCAACAAAGATAATAATAACAGACTTAAACGTTAACAACAGACTTACATTTGAACGTTTCTGGGTTCCTCATCTCCTCAGGCAAATGTCTGAATTCATACATGCAATGTTACTGAATGTCCACTTAGCAACCAGCTTTGACAATAAACTTAAGAGAAGCATCGAAGCATAATGTGGTAGGAAGATTACTTACGGATAAACCATCTTCTGAACTGTTGGATCTTCCATCATTTTCTCTAAAGCTTCTACAGACAAACCAGGCCCTCCTTTTCCAGCGCCTGTGTAAGCAATGGACTGACTAAGGATTCCATTTAAAAACTTAGACAAAGAGATTATCAATTACGAATGAGATATGAAATATACATCTAGCATAACATGCCAAGCCTGAGAAAATTCCTGCAAACTACTTTGCATACCTTAGTGCTGCAAGTCATATACCAAGACAGACAAACGACTAGCAGCAGGCCACAAATAATGGAGAGGATAAGCCAAATCATTCCTCTTTATCACCAATTTAAATATCTTTCTTTGTTTCTAATTATTGGCATAGGCAATAAAATAATTGCTTTAATCATGAATCAAGCCGCTTGATGAAACCGCAATTCATTAACTCACCCAAAGATTGAAAAACCTCTGAAGCAGTGGCACCATTCGCTGGAGCAGCTCCATTTTGCAAAACCTTTACCCAAGACCATATGAGAGAGCATAGAAGCATCACAGGTTAGCTAAATTAGGTCAGTTTTTACAATCACCACTTGGTGTGTTGTGCAGACACATAAACTTACATCCTCAAATAAGCGAGTTTCTTTGGAGGCACTAGTTTCAGTGACTTCTGCATAGTTACTGAAAGGACTCTCCTTCAAGGTTTCCTCGGGGGAAATGTCTTCAAAAGCTGCATCCAAGGTCAAATCAACTTCGAAATCAGAAGCTTAGGAAATGAGAAAGCAAGAAGCTCATAATGTGAGGATACAAATGAGAGGAGGTTGATTTCTGAAACATAAAAGGATCTACCATAGCTCTTTTCTTCTTTCTTTGCTTTTTCTTCCTCCAAAACAACATTTGGCTTATTAACTTCTATATTTTTGGCAGGCATAGGTTGCGGCTTAGTCAAAGGAGGTGTATCTACTTTTGTCGCTGTCACATCAACAGTGGCACTTGAAGACTGGGATTGAGATTGGAACGGTGAGGAATTAGGACTTGTTTGAGGAGGAAATGGAAACGGAAAAGGTGATCCTGATCCTGTCGGGAACCCAGGATTGTTAAACTGGCTATTTTGCGTATTCATCTGGTTCATCATTGTCTTCATAGCTGTTTGCATTGCATATTTCTGAAACCAAAGAAAATGTCCAGGGAGAATTACAGAATAATAAGAGATAGTGTTGAGAACTTGTGAAATATATTGCAATCAAATAGTTATGAAAATGACTGGATGTAAATACCTGAGTTACATCACTAAAACTATAACGGTATGGAGGTTATATCAAACTTTCCATCAATGAATCAAGTGACTATCCAAAAATAAAGAGAAGCAAATGTTTATATGCTTAAATTTAAGTTCAGAAAATGTGAACACTACATTAGAGGATAAAGATGACTGAAGCAAAAATTGTGTTTCGGCAAGAGACTAGCAAAAGTCCCATAAAACAGAGCGTTGGTGAAGAGGAGGATAAAATACTCACCTTTAAACTTGAAGTTACCTGTAATCCCATCAGAAAAAGATGATCAGGTTCTTATTATTCCATACTGAGCAAGAAAGAACATGTATATAGAGGTATATACTAACCCATGAGAACAGAGCTGATAGCCCAACTCCAACACCAATCCAAAAAAGTGGTGATCCTCTACAAAATGCAGATAATAACAACCATATCAAATGCTTTAATTACCAAGAATCAAACATATATAAAAAATCTAAACATATTGCCCAAAAACAAGCTTCAAATTGATGTAGCCAGGAAAACAGTTAACAATTTACATGGTCGATGAAGATTGTGGTGGCACTGCTGCGCTTGGGTAAGCAACAGAAGTTGTCTGTTGATCACGATTCGAGGAAAAAATACTTGCAAAAGCTTTGCTTCTATGTTTCACAACCACTGCAAAACAAAGAAAATAAAATTAAACAATACTAACAACTAATGGCTTTTACAAGAATTCCAACTGCATATACAAGACAAATTCACAAGTGTGATATAAGAGATAAAGCAATTCATAAGCTTTTGTTCACCGGTCAGAAAGGTATACAGTTTGACTTAAAAACACACAGATAGAAGTTTAAAACTGGAAAATTTAAGAACTTTTTTCCCCGGAAAGCTTTTGCATTTGTCATCAACAATAACACGATGGGTATCGAGTGGATGTGCAAAACTAACCAATTTCTCCAGCTTTCTCCGGACGCGAAGAGGGAGAATTGGATTGCGCGGAGGCAGAGATCTTTGAGCACCGGAGTACAATTTTAGGAGTCCGACGCGGAAACCCTACTGGGTTTTTAAGCGAGGTAGTGAAATTGCATCCTATTAACAGCTTGGGAGAAGAGGCTGAACAGGAAACAAGGGCCAGGTTCTCCATTTGTATGGTCTCTTTGCACTAAAGAAACACAGAAGACCCTAAAACGATACTGGTGGAGAAGAGTAAAAAGATATGATGAGAGGAAGAAGGAAATGAAGAAGAGAGAGAGACTCTTTGGTCTACTGAATCCTTTCAATCACGAGGTTTGAGTTACTACTGGTTTGGATCCACTGCAACTCAGTGCACTGAAACCTTTTCGCGATTTACAGGTGGCTAGATATTAACCGTCAGATGAATGGCCTGATTTACAATCCAAGGGTGCAATAAAGGATTTCATTTGTTAGGGTTATTTTACATAGTTTGGATTTCATTTAGAGAAAATAAAACAGTTATTCTACTTTTGATTTAATATTTTCTCGTATGATAGTGTTAAATATTCGTATGAAAATTTATCCGGATTATAAAACAAAAATATAACTGATTTTTTTTAATAGATATCAATAGAGTAAGTGGATTACATTTTGAAAGAATTCATTGGATGCATTTGTGCTTTGCTCAGACAATAATCATTTTTGAAATATTTTAGATGAATTTAGACCCCAAAAAAACAATGTGATTATTTGTATATCTTTGATTAAAAAAAACAGAAGTCAAACTAACTTTTATTCTCATTTTTAAGATATAAGTTATATGTTGTTTATTGAGTGTTTGACATACTCTTATTACAATGTGCCACAACTAGAATTTCTTACTTCTTTGCACAACATCAATACATCTTCTGTCAATAGTTCCTTATACTATTGTCACATTGTCTCTTTACTTATCAACTCCATCGCAAAGAAACACAGTTTGTCCTCAAATTGTATATCCATAAACTTTAATTAAGCCAAATGTGTCAATGATTCTAAAAGTATATCATCAAGCAATCCCATTTTGAAAAAGAAATACAAAAGCGCAGGCAAAATTCACAACCTCTGTTCGGTGTAATTAGATCAAGATAATCGAGGTGAAGAGAAAACAACATATCATAAAGCTACAATAGCAATAACCAAAAAAAAAGAGATACAAAACTGCCTCGCAGACAAAGGGCCAAAAGCTTCCACATATGTAAACACGAGAACATGTTAAGGTTCTTCAAGATTTAATCGAAGAAAATGTTGATCTAGAGCTCCTCAATGCTCTCTTCCTTTATCTAAAACACAAAGGAAAAGGAAACCCTTCAAGCATTTTAGATCAAGGTGTCATCAAGCAATTAAAGAGCTCAAAAAGTCTCTTTCTTTGGCTTATATCAAGAAGTACCAAATCTCAAGTTCTCGGGCAATCTTTTTCAGTGTGGTTAAAGCAAGAAAATCATCATAGAGCAGCATACAAAGAAAGTCTAAATCATAGAAACTACAAATTCAAAAGAAACAATAACAACACTATACCCAATGTACTGACTATGGGAAATCTGCTTCTCAGACAACGGCCAGAGTTTTCCACAAGAGTGAGCTTGAAAAACGTGTCATGTCATGATTCAAACCAAAAAAAAATGTCGATAAGAACTCGACATTACTCTCTACCTTGATCTAAACCACCAAGGAGAAGACCTTTCAGCAGCTTAGATCAAAGTGTCATCAAGAAAACGCCGAGATCTAATCAAATCCTTCTCAGGTTTGAATCAAGAAGTGCCACATCAAATTTTCAAGCCCATCTTTTTCAGTGTGGTTAAAGCAAAAACTCATCATAGAGCAGCAAAAAAAACAAACTTTATAAAAACCAAAAACAGTAATTTAATGTGAGGCATCGAAATCCGAAAATCTATACGAAACAAGAAACATAAAAGTTTTCGAATCTCGAGAAAATGATGGAAACCACGAGGAAAATAACTCCCAGAATTCTACATTTCCAGAGATTCAAAACCATCGATGAAGATGATTGATCTCGCATCGGAACGTACGATTCCTTTGAACTACATGAATGAGAAACTAAAAGACGCTAACAAAAATCGAATCAATCGCTGGAATACCCCTCAAACTTAAAACAAATGCTCAAATATCCCCTTAATATCTAACCATTTATTTTTAATTGAAAAATAGAACGAAAAGACAAAAAAAACCTAGAAGTTTAAAGTAATTACCGATCCAACCAACAAATACCCATCCAAACCCATTAAAATCGAGTCAACCCGGTTTGATAAAAAATTAAAAAAAAATAAAATAAAACGAAATTAGGGCAAAATTCGGCACCCAAAAATCGCAAACTCACTCACCCGAAAACAACTCACCCGAAAACAACTCACCCGAAAACAATTCGATCCGCACCAACTCCATTTTCAAAATAATTAATTTTTTATGACTCATATGAATAACGACTCGTTATTCCAGGCCTAGCAATAGCAACAATTTTCATTTGCTTTGCATCTTTATTAAGAATATTTTAGTGATTTTGGAAGTTCGAGATCAGATTTTGGTATGATTTGTAATATATGTAATATTTATATGTTCATGTAGTTTGTGTTAAATTTGCAGTAAGTTTCCTAAATGTATTTTTGTGAATTCTTTTAATGTTATGTGATATTTCATTACTATTAAAAAAACTTTGATTTTATTTTAATGTTTATTCTAAACTATATTTAGTATAACTATTTGTTATGAAATCATAGTAAAACTAAATTGAAAATAAAAAATAGTTTTGAAATTTTGAATAGTGAGGTGTCACTAATCAAAATCTCAAAATTTGAACACTAAAAGAATTATTGGAATGTTAAAAATCTCAAAATTTAAAGTTTGAGATGTGCTTAGTACTTAATACTTACTATGTACGAGTCCATCAAAATTTGTTCCTTTTATCCACAAAGTCGCTTCATTTAGTATGCTTGTGAATAATCTTTAAACTCTTTGTGTTGTTTCTATCATAGATTATATTTGTGTGCTTGTGAATAATCTTTATGAAATTTTACTAGTATGCCTGTGAATAATCTTTAAGCTCTTTCTGTTGTTTCTATCATAGATTATATTATGTTTATAGTTTTTGCTTATAAAGATCCTTAAGATGGATTAAAACATAAAACAATCACTCCATCCATAAGTAGGAGTTGAGATTCGATTTGATTGAATTGGAAGGACGATGGAGTATAAAGAATCTGTACAATAGAAATATTTTCTTTAATAGGCCTTTGTGTAGCTTCATCGATTCTTCTTCGCTTCATGCTTCATGCTTGATGCTCAAACCAAGATAACGATGACGACAATGAGTAGAACAATCCCGAAGATAAGAATAAGCAGGCAGGTCTGCAACAAAGTAAAACATATCATACTTAGTTAAGCTGCTAAAAATATTGAATCATAGAATTGAGAAGAGAGACTCTTAGTGTGTACCAAAGATGAGTTTGATCTTTGAGCTTTATATGCTTTTCTGAGTTGAGCAGTGGCTTGTGCAGTTGCAGCATGTGAGTTATCAATGTTTGAGCTGATGTCATCTGCCAGATGGTCATTATAGTTTTATTAGATTTTCATAAGGCAAAAAAGGAAACAACAAACTTACATTTTTTTTCTGATAGTTGGGGCTACTTACCGATCATAATTCCTTGACCGTTCACTAAAACAGCTAGATCTTTGAAGATTTCATTCACTTCACCAATCTGCTCTTGAATTTCTCTAATTCCTTGCTCTCTTTCCTCGATGATTGCTTCATTGAATGTTATCTCGTTGTCTAAAAACACCACTTCTTGCCTGAAATGAGAATAATAAGAAGTTAATGGCACGTCACTGGAAGATATGAGTTAACACAAATTTCCCATACAAGATGGATCTGATGGGGTTTCATGGCCATAACCAACTTGGAATATACTATTAACCCAAATTTAAAACAATTAAGGCTACACTTAGTGCCACGTGTAAACTACACTATTGATACTCAGTTATACATCTCATTCAAGAACAAACTACAAAAGAAAAGTGAACTATGTTTTGCATTCTCAAACTGCATGCTTGGCTCAAATTTTGGTTATGTTTACGCTAAGTAAATGATCAAGCAAAATACAATGCTATAGTATGCTATCAAATCACACTCACCTTCTTCGTGATTGTAGAAGAAGAGCTTCCTGATGGGAGGTCCTTAACGACTCAGTATCTAGTTCCTGTGCATTATAGCTGCATGGAGTGGCATAACAATGAAGCATGCGTTAGTGAGACTCCCATTCCAGAGTTCCACAAACTATAAATAACGATCCTAAGTTAAAAGGTGAGGAAAAATAAGCTTCATTTACCATGATCTTCTGTTTCTTAACAGGTAATAAGCACAACTAGCCAAACTACAATTAACAATGGGTAGATTACCTGGTAGGTATTTCTTTGGTGACCACAGGAGAATATGTTATTTCCCTTTCGGCTGCAAGTCTCTGAGCTTTTTGAAATTCTTTGAGAACGGATTGGAAATCTTTTGCCAGTTTAGCATCTGCAATTTTCTTAATTGGCTGCAGGTAAAACGAGAGGATAGAAACAATTAAACATAACATATAATTAGGAATAATGTTTATAGATAAACAAGTCTACATATGCATCGTCTATCAGGCAACCAACTCTTCCACAAAATGAAAAGTGGTAAGATCCAATGGTATCACCACAAAAAATTGGTTGAATAGTAAATGTTCTCTTTCACATCTAACATTACAGAGAAGGGAAACAAAAATGTAAACATTTTCTTACACTAGTTGCTCCACGGAGGTCCGCTTCACTAGCTTCCTTGAGCTTAGCCGAAGTATTTTTCACTAATTCTGATATCTGTAACCTTGTCTTTTGCCTGCAAAACAAAAGAACCTAACACTTTGAGACAATATCCAAAAAAATAGATGAAACTAATCAAAAGAACAGCTGTTCAATACACAAACAAAAAAACTCCAATCAAAAGCTCATTGTTTGCAAATGTCAGGCCTTAACAAAGAATTTAAGATTTAATTTTGCAGCAAATGACCAATGAAAACCTCAGAAACTTAACTATAACGCATCTCTAGGCTCTACTATTCATTATAATAGAAACCTAAGAACCCTAAACAAAATAATAATTTGTTTTAAAGTCAGGGCAAAATCAAACCGACCTTAAAAACGATAACTGAAACCAAAACCTTAATCAATTCCGATATTTAATAAGTAGGAGAAGAGTGGGGAGGAAAGAAATGCTACTGACAGCTTTTCTCGCAATTCAAGAGTATCTTTAGGCGTTCCAATCGAATTGACGAGGCGGAAGAAGGAATTAACAGCCGTGCTGATCCTGAAAATCCCAGCGGCCACCTCCTGCGACGGATCACCACGAGACGAAGGTTTCTGCTGCCTTCCGCCGTGAAAACGATTGGCCGCACGAGAGCCAGCTTCGAGATCCTGGAAACTCATCCTTCTCTCTCGAATCTCTCTAGAAGATGGAAAGAGTTGGATAATAAGTCTTCGAAATTTATTGATTTTTTCGCATAAATTTGATAATTAATCTCATGTGATCCGCGTGAATGTGGTGGTGGAGGGATTTTAAAATGATTTGGCGGAGGCTAACGTGGAAAGGATCCTGAGCTGTCGTAATTGACCCGCCCTTCCCGTTTTGAAATTGAATTTCGGTTCGTTTGAACCGGATATATTCAATTTCTAATTATACCAAGCAAAGTTATTAATCTGGAGTCTCGACAACAAACTAGTCGCAGATCTAGAAATCGCGATTAACCGTTAGTTAAATGGAATTCAATACGAATTGAATATGTCAAATAAGAATTTTGGAGTATTATTTGAGTTGTAGGCTAAAGAGCTCGAAGGAATGGTTAAGAACGATAATATTTCCAAATGCTTAGGAATCAACAATCCATTTGATTAAAAGTAGTAAAATAAATAGGATCAAAAGGCTTAACGCAAGCCCACACGTTGATGCGGTGTCATCAAAACCAAAGGACACTCTTCCCTTTTACGTTTCTGTTTAAAAGGCCGATCTCTCGACTCTGCGTCACTAAGCAATCACATATCTCTTTGCGAACACGAAGATCAAAATCCATGGCGGTTTGTTTCTAAATTTCTGTTGCTTTTTTCGTTTAATATCTTATTTCGAATTTTTGCCTTTCCTTTCCTTCTATATTTTGCTGTGATCCTTTCTTTTTGTCGGGAAAACTAAACTGACGATTGGTTATTTGATATTTTTTCTTCTTCGGGTTTCTGTTCTATAATCAAAATGATTGTGACTTTCTTTTGATCTGTATATGCAAATGTGACCAATCTCTGTTCCAGCCAATGAAATTTCATCTCCGGTGATATTCTGGGTTTGGTTTTCGTTTATTGGACTAATCGTGCTTCCTCGAGCCTTGCTTTAAATATTTGTCGATTGGTAATTGCTAGCTTCAACCGACGAGTGTTAGGGTGTTATTTAGTGATGGAAAATAGATTGAAGTTTCGTTCCAGTGATTCTATTAGATGATTTGGTTCCTTTGCATATTCGTGTGGGAAACGTGCTTATTTGTGAAGTTTTTGACGAAATTAGTCGAAGACGAGATGGATCATTGTAGAGATTAGCAGCTAACTGTCATTGATTACTGCTTTCAGGTGAAGAAGCAAATCATCTGATTTAGAATCTTTAGCTTCCCCTGAATCAATTTCATTTCTTGATGATTCAACTGCATTATGACTTTGTTCTCTGCTTTTATTGTGTATAATGAAAAACGATAGTCATTTTCTAGGCAAACCAGTTTTGATCCCCAGATCATTCTGTTTCACTTTAATAAAACAAGCTTGTGAGAATTTAGCCTTCTTTGAGCTGGCTTTATTGAAGTAGCATGCATTTATTTTGTCATTAAATGGAACTCTTTGATCGGTTATATATACTTGGACAAGAGTATTTGTACGGATGGAAAGTTTCATCAAACACCTTTTTTATTTTCATTAATAATTCTGTCTCTTTTAATTCTTTGTGATGACAGGTAAGGTCAGTAAAAGTTAGCAATCTCTCCCCAGGAGCAACAGATCATGATATAAAAGAATTTTTCTCCTTTTCTGGCGAAGTTGAAAGCATCGACATCCAAGGGTTAGTGATTGCCAATAAGTTTTTTTTTTGTTATTGTTTCCAGGATTCTTTTCGTTCTTTCAGATCATGATCATGAAATGTAAACTCTTTTTAATGAATTAAATTTGAAAGGATGAATGCTTTTCCTCAGCACTCTCCAAATCTTATCGACTCTGATCTTCTTTTGTTTTACCTTCATGGTTAAGTAACAGTAACGAGCATAGTGCTTATGTCACATTCAAAGATCCTCAAGGAGCAGAGACTGCTGTGCTCTTATCTGTGGGTTCAATTTTTTCCCTTAAGCATTCTTCCTCATATCATAATTGTATATGTAGCACTCAACCATTGCGGATTATATGCTAAGTTCATGATGACTGTTAGTTGAGTAACTAAACCATGATTTTCTCGTTGTCAGCATTTTAAACATTAGTTCGAAAAGGTAAGAAATACTCACATTTTCTGTCACTTCTCTGTCACCATGGAACCCATTCTGTATCTGGACCAGAGAACTAGAAGTAAAATTAGTTTGTTTATAACTAAAACTTGGACTATTTGTAATTGCAGTCATCATACTAACAACTAGGGATGCTTTTTCAGGGAGCGAGCATTGCTGATCAATCAATCATCATTGAGATGGCTCCTAACTACACTCCACCTGTTGCCCCTCATGCTGTAATGTCTTTGATCTTGAACGCATGTATCTCTCTATCTATATATATAGTTTGTTTCTTCAATCTATTAGGAACCAGAAGTCATTACCTTTGATGCAAAAATCTATACCCTCTCAAATTGCGTGAGTGGTAAATATAAAGAGCGATTTGGTCTCAACACATTTAGTAATAGTAGAGAGTCTAAACAGCAATCTCAGAGGTGTTAATTTTGTGTTCATTCCCCAGGAAGCACAGAGCGGTGGCGCAGGTGGCGCAGAATCTGTTGTCCAGAAGGCAGAAGATGTTGTGAGCAGCATGTTAGCAAAGGGTTTCATTCTTGGAAAGGACGCTGTCAGCAAAGCAAAAGCTTTTGATGAGAAACTCGGTTTCACTTCAACTGCAACCGCAGGAGTTGCTTCTCTAGATCAAAAAATAGGATTAAGCCAAAAAATCACAGCCGGTACAAGCTTGGTGAACGAAAAGATCAAAGAGGTGGACCAAAGTTTCCAGGTTACAGAGAGGACCAAGTCTGCGTTTGCAACTGCAGAACAGACGGTGAGCAGCGCAGGAACCGCGGTGATGAAAAACCGTTACGTGTTAACCGGGGTGAGTTGGGCTGCAGGAGCGTTCAACAGAGTGGCTAAAGTGGCTGGAGAAGTTGGACAGAAAACAAAAGAAAAGGTTGAAGCTGAGCAACCACAGCAACAACCACAGTCGCAGCAACAGCCAGAAGGCTATTCTCCGATTCACTCGTCTGAATACACCAAGAACTGATATTACCATCCAGTGAAAATGTTGTTTTTTTCTTTTCTATCGTTTCTTTGTTTGGTTTCTTTGATATGAAAGTTGGGAATTTGGTTTTGGTGTTTGGGATGTAACATAATACCGATGCCCGGATCTTTTTTACTAGTTTGAGTTTTTTTATAAGATATCCAATAATTTATCATTTTAAACATAGACATAAGGGTAAAAACAAAAAGAAATTAATTTATCCCTTGCCTAATTAGGCTTTAGATAACCAAAAATAATACCGACAAAGGAAAGCCGATAAAGGATCAGTACCTTAACTTCCACAGCGAAGAAGAGTTTGATCGGTCTGTTGCGTACTCCAAACCCAACGATAGATTGAGAGAAAGATTGCGTTTAGAAAGTGCAGATTTCAAATAGTTCAAGAGGGTTCGATATCGTGAGTTTTTCTTCTTCAGAACTTGAATAAAAGCGTGTAATCCAAGCCATATCACTTCTTCTTTGTACAGTTTAAGAAGTGGTCGGAAACTAGAACCAGTGTTGATTCTGTGCATCCTTCGGTTTATGAGCCTGAACATGTACCTATCAGTTGGAAAGAATTCAAGAACACTATGTTATTTAACCGCACCAAATTAGTCAAACCGAAATCAAACTAACATTTTTATTAGACCAATCGAATCTATACTTTCGATACCAAACAAACCGAACTAAAACCAGACTAAGTACCAAAACCAAGTCAAAACCTGAGCAAACCTTTTAACTTGGGTTTTGGTGTGGTAACGTTCTCCCTAAACCCAAATGACCAGAAAAATCGAATACAATTTTCTTCCATACCTGATAGACCGTGTGATGAATTTGGACAAATTTCGAGGATCAAGCTTCCAGAACCTGGACAATTCGTAGACATAACAGTGAAATTTCATTGCAGCTAACAGAAAGATCTGATAGATGTTTAGCCTGACAATTGCTCCCGAGTTGATGTTGGAATCAAATAAAATGGGATGACATCTAGGGACCAAGAAGTAACACAATGTTTTCCCAAGATTTCTTACTGGTTTGTTCTGCCAGGCTACAGAAAAGGTTGATCTTATGTGGCCACTCAAGTACCTGTTTCCAAGAATTTTAGTAGCAAAATTAGAGTCGAACAAACTATTCATATTGCTATACATGCTGAAAAAACGGAGCCAAACAAGTATACATGTGAGGTAAAGTACAAGAGATGAGGCAGACCTTGTGTAGTCAACTTGAACTTCAAATGTGCGGGGGTTGATTAGTAAACCTGTCCATCTGATAAAAGGAACTCCATTATCACCCACATACATCCTGTTTGAAGAACTCCAGCATTCTCCTTCATTTTCAAAATTTAAGCAGAATTTCTTTTCGTTCATGAAGCAGTTGTAATCTGGAAACCCATGCTTCAACCTCTTATAGAAGCTAGTCGCCTGATCTCTCGAGGTAGAGACAAATAGGTAGTCATCAATAAATCTCAGTAACTTATAGCTGGGGGGAGTGATTAGCTCTTTCTCGCTATTGCATTCTTTAACAGACTCACCTCTAGAGGCTTTCTCGAGGAACGGGTAGATCAAAGTTTTCTCAAGATGCCCGTAGTAAAAACAGCATAACAAGGGAGATAATCTGTGCCCCTGAGGTATTCCAGCTATTTGTACATAGAAGCTTTTATTGAACTGCAGCATGTTGTTCTTTAGCATATTTTCTACCCAACACATCAGATCCTTTTTCCTCAATACATGGTTTTCTCCCTAAAAAATGGACCAACAACCATAACACTATTAAGGAAATTAACAAAAGGTACGCTACAAGATCTTTAAAAAATGGGAATCTCTCAAGATTTTTCAGCAGTCCAATAGTTTTGTGTTTTACCCTCAACCTATTATCCCCTTTTCTCAGGCAAAGATTAAACAATGAAGTAGATCTTTTAAGTTGGACAAACATATTAACCAATAAGTTCAAAAGGCGTCCCATCAACATAACATTATGCCACAAACTAAAAATTTTGTTCTAATTGAGCATATTTCTCATCCTATAAGTTAAATGTGTTTTGCCATTACGCTCACACAATTGTTTCAGAAATAATACTTAGTCCAGGCAATAGGTTTATTAAAACTACCGGAAGATCAAAGAACAATAGTTTAGCTTAACAAGAAGAAGCATACCTGATCAACTATGATACTTTGCAGAGCATTATATGGAACCATTGATGTGAATCTTGAAAAGGTAGCTTTTTCACCACTCGAGACTAATATATTGTTTACCTTACGCAATCTCTTTCCACAGCAGACCAGCTCACATCTATTTAAGATGTATTCATCTTTCAGGACACATTGTAAGACATGAAGTAGCTTATCCTGGTCGATTGAATCAAATGCCTTGAATACATCCGCGACCACAAAGAACAACGGAGGAAGTTCTCCCGATTTATTCTTCAAGTGGATCAGATATGGGCCTAGGTTTCTGTAGAAATCATCATGGTCAAAAACAGAAGAACCAAGGACATCTGGCTCTTTGAGCTGGATGTCCTTCAAAACAGCATGGGTATCACACAGAGATTGCAACCTTGATGAGGAGCTAAAATTTAACAACATCCTCACACCATTTTCCTTTGGTAAAATTCTAAATTTCAATAACCCCAATTTTTTCTTTCTACTTTCAGCTTCAACATTATCCACTTGGACGTATCCATCAAGGTTTTTGCTAAGTTCTCTCTTTACTAAACTTTCCCAGCTGCATTTCCGGTAATAATATATGTTTAGCCGCTCTTCTTGGCTTTCGGTGACATAAAAGTTGAAGAGCACCAATTTCTTGACAATCTCTAAGAAAAGCCAAGAAATCCATTTCGTGCACAACATCTGCTGTGTACTTTTCATTGACTCATTTCGGAATTCATGTCCTTTGGCCATACAGCACAACTGTTTTCTAGCAAAGAATGGAAATTCTGATGGTTTCACTTTGTGCAAATATTGCTTCACTGTGCATTTCTCATGTCTTCTCCTAGAAACAAACCAGGCTATATTTCTCCTAAGCACCCTCATCTGATGAGTGGTGCCAAGCAAACTTTCTGGAACAATGTACCTACAGATGGCCCAAATAAAGGAAACTACTTGGTCTTTCGTGCAATATAGCTTTGTTTCTTCAACATTGGTACATTTGGTTTTGCCCTTCTCTGAACATGATCGATGAGGCAGTTTATCTGAAGTTTTCCTCCAGGAACTCTGTAATAAAAGATGCGTAAGGTGTGTCAATCCAAGGATCAGTTGGAAGTGCCACAGATATGGATTCTTATTCATGGTTGCAGTATATATGCAAGTCTAGTAACTGCGTTGGTTTTCCCTTTCTATATTCCTTTGATATGCATATTGGAAGTTTCAACAAAATTTTCCTGAATCAAAAATGCTCAAATACATTGTTCAAAATTTAAGTAAACTTAATATGGAAACAATCTCTGAAGAAAAAATATCAACCTGGTCAGTCACATTTGCAGACTTCGTTGCATCTTCGTGCTGCAAGAGAACAGGACAGTGTTTATCTAGTAATGTTTTCAATCGTGAGGACTTTGTTTTTCCTATTAGACTTTTAAGAGACTTGAGCAATGAATGGTATCTGCATAACAATGGAAAATAATATCATGATATCATTTTCTTCAATGCATCAGTTACCTCAAAAAAGCTTTAAAATTATTTCCTTCACGTCAATGACCCAGACTACTTATATATGCTCTAAATAATCTGAATACATGCTCCAAGCTTCACAATAGATTTAGTTTCCTTGAAACATTATCACCTTTTGAATAATAAGTTGATTCCAGTTAGCTATTCTTTTGTATTGCACTACAACCAAAATGAAATAAAACTAGCTACAGTTTCCTATATAGTCAATTAAAAATCTGATCATGGAATTCTCCAACATAATATATTTGCCTTCCAACTATTAGTTTTTCAATAATGTTAAGCAATCATTTATCTTTTCATGGCAAAAAGCGAAAATCAACTTAGGTTCTTGCAAACCCATTTCGACTCTCAAATTGCACTAAAACACACACAAAAGTGTGTCAAGGTACCTGGGGATATAAATGCATGACTTACAAGCAAACGGATCCGTTTGGACACACTCCTTTGCCATGAAATGGCGCTGTTGACCAAGCACTTACTTCACCAAATATGTGGTTCATTAGGAACTTTGAATCAGAGCAGTTGGGCCTTAGGGATTTTAAAATGTCTGTATATCATAAGGAATCATACACAATGCAGAAGAACTGTATAGAGAAGTGTAACATTAAAACCATCAAGGTATCGTTGCTACAACTCACTGAACATGTTCAAACTGCTGAAGGATACGCTTTGGTGGCATAACTGACAACGTTTCTGAGCTGTTAAATTTGAAATGCTTCTTTCTTTTTACCGGTTTAGCCTACAACAAAAGAATGATTATGTCTTTCAAAGGCAATAACAGGTTGTCAAATTTGAGGGTAATGAAGTGTCAGAAAGAAGATTGATAACTAGCTGATACTAACAAGATGATACAGTTTAAAAGTTCATCAGGTAAAACTTCAAGAACTTCCCATCAATTTCTCAAGTGGCTGGGGAAAAATCGAGAGCAATTAATGCTTAAAGCCTTAAACTTGTGCATTTGCAACTTAAATTTGATTGAGCAAACGGTTTTACGAAAATTACCTGCTTTACAATATCAGTGAGACATCCATTTATACTGATGTGCAGATTCCTTTCATCACCTTCATTCCCAGTTGAGGCTTTACCATTTGTACAAGAAGTTATAAAAGGTGCATCATTGTCAACTTTTTGAAATTTGACCTTTCTCTGCCTTCGCCGACGCTTAAGATACATTCTTGAACGCTTACTAGGTTTTTCCTCTCTATGTTGGCCTACATCAATCCCAACTATGGATGTAAGAGCTGCAGAGTTATCCTCAGGACAGTCAAAGACAGCAGAAGAAAAGTGAAGCCTTTTCTTCGATGGCTGAACGTTGTCTTCCATTTTTCTTTTGTTTTTCTCGACTGTCAATGTCTCTGTACCATGGAAATGGAAACTTTAACAAGTTAATAATGAGCTAGAAACCAAAACTTGATAATAGATGGCCATGAAAATACCAAGAGAAATCACAAGGTTTTTAGAGAACCAACAAATGGAAGCGATACAATTAAGCCAAAATAAGATAGATTAGGGTTCTTAGAGGATGCAAAAAAAATCTTTTCAACTAGGATACAGGTGTAATACTGAGACTTACCCTTTTGCTTGATACGGAGAGGAGGTCCAGATACTTGCTGGTATTTCCTTCCTAGAAATGGTAAGAATATTGATGTGTGCTGTAGGAGATAAACCATGAAATCATGACCCACCTAGAGACAAGAGAATTTGAATATCAGTAACCCCAAACTCAAAGATTGGAAGTAAATTGTCAAAAGGGTTTGTCAACATACCCTGTTGAGAAGAAACTCCCAAGATGAACTTGTTAATAAACCCAGAATATGGCTCGACTGATCATACTGTCAAACAAATGAAAGGGAAGAACAGCCTTCGATTATATCTAGTTGTCTACCACTTGTGAAGGTGTTCGAAGAGAATTAGCAACACTTGGTCACAGCAGAGAATGACAGAAAAATTCCACAACTGATTGAAGAATGGTCATGTAAAAACAAGAACAAAAGTGTACATAGCTTAGATAATCATACTGCACTCTACAAGGGGTTTTGGAACAAACAGTTCCTAGAAAATTTCATGTATAACCAATAAATAAGCTTGATGACCCTTTTCCTTCCAGACATATTTATAACAGCATGTCAGACAGATAAATCACCAATGCCCAGTTTATGTTAATCATGCAACGTACAAGAAAGAAGAAGAGTTTACCTTGTCATATCTGGCACATAGCACATTTTGACAATCACATCCAGATTCCATCATTTCAATAATCCTTTCGACAATCTGAAAAAAAAAACTTAATTGCAGTATTATTTACAAAAAAAAGACAAATAGAACCATTACAATTAGCTACGGCTTGAAATCTATCAAAATTAAGAACTCAAAGCAGAATTCAACCTCCCTCTGTGACCACCAAGATGTTGGAGAGAAATCCCGAAGCGGCGGAGTTTGTTCGTGAACTACAACGAAGCACCG
Source organism: Pugionium cornutum (assembly GCA_018901935.1). NCBI lineage: Eukaryota > Viridiplantae > Streptophyta > Magnoliopsida > Brassicales > Brassicaceae > Pugionium > Pugionium cornutum. The sequence goes on from CM032162.1 coordinate 6,934,707, forward strand.
GTGAAGATGTTTACGGTAGTGGTTGGGATCATCGGGATGCAGCAGAAACGACAATTTATCAGTGCTGCATCCGAGACAACCTTGTCCCCGACACCGGCATTGTTCAGACTGGATATACCGGGAAGGAATTAGATCTACTATTGTGTCCTTTAAATTCCTGGCTTTGTTTCCGAATAACCTCCATAGAATCTCCGGGACACTCCGTCTAGGTTTACGCGGCATTTCACCTTCCTCCTCTCGTTTTTTGATCACGGGATTTTCCAGGAAGCTAAAGAGGATTTTCGCGGGGATTGGAGAGAGAGAAATAACGAGCTTCGAAAATGGAGACCGATGGTGTGGCGGGAGATTAAAGTTCTGAGTTCTCGGAATTCGGAACTTTAAAGTGCGATTTTACTGCTGTTCCATTTTGAAAACTTTCGAATTTTCAAAGTATAACCACAAACGCTAGCGAAGCGTGCAGCCAACCGCAATTGCAGGTCGCTTAGTTAGTTTGCTGCAGAATACCGATAAGAAAACCAAACCCAAACCGAACCGATAGGCCGCATCAGTCGGTTCTGTTACTCTTTTCCTTTAACATCCGGTTTCATTACTTTCTCCAAATTTCTAAGATAATTTCATTCAAATAATCCACAAAAGTTTTCCGAAACCGAAAAGTGTTTGCTTTATGGAAAAAACATTGTTCGAACCGAACCAAACCAAACTTCAGATGTTGTTAGTTTAAACGCAGATATCACCCGCCACATATTGTTATTCCGGTCAGTCACTTGCCAGTAACTTTAGCATGATCCGCCGCCTTGTCACTCCCAACGCCGCCGTGAAACCGCACAAGAACCTTAAAGTCTCTCTCTTCTCCACTTTGCCGCCGGAGATTACTCCGCCTTTTATTCACAAATGCAAGACCATTTCGCAGGTCAAGCTCATTCACGGCAAACTCCTCTCCTTCGGAATCCTAACCCTGAATCGCACTTCCCACCTCATCTCCACCTACATCTCCCTCGGTTGCTCATCTGCTGCCGTATCTCTCCTCCGTAGATTTCCTCCCTCCGACGCTGGTGTCTACCACTGGAATTCTCTCATACGCACCTACGGCGACAATGGCCGCCGCAGTGATTGTCTCTCTTTATTCCGCCTTATGCATTATCTGTCATGGATGCCTGACAATTATACATTCCCTTTTGTCCTCAAGGCTTGCGGCGAGATGTCTTTCTTTCGTTTTGGAGCGTCTGCTCACGCGTTTTCCTGGGTTACCGGATTTGAGTCCAATGTCTTTGTTGGGAATGCGCTTGTCGCTATGTATTCCCGGTGTGGTTCGTTGGCGGATGCACGAAAGGTGTTCGACGAAATGTCTGTTATTGGTGTTTGGGATGTTGTGTCATGGAACTCTATAATAGAAAGTTATGCAAAGCTAGGGAGACCAAAGATGGCGCTTGAGATGTTTTGCCGGATGACCAATGAGTTTGGATTCAGGCCTGATGATATTACCCTCGTGAATGTTATTCCTCCTTGTGCTTCCCTTGGTGCTTATTCACTAGGGAAGCAATTGCACGGTTTTGCGATCACAAGTGAGATGATACTGAATATGTTTGTAGGAAACTGCTTGGTGGATATGTATGCAAAGAGTGGGATGATGGATGAGGCAAGCACAGTGTTTTCGAATATGTCATTAAAGGATTTAGTGTCCTGGAATGCCATGGTTGCTGGGTATTCACAGATTGGGAGATTTTATGATGCTGTTAAGTTGTTCGAGAAGATGCAGGAAGAAAAGATAAAAATGGATGTTGTTACTTGGAGTGCTGCTATTTCTGGGTTTGCTCAGCGAGGACTTGGGTATGAAGCACTGGCTGTGTGTAGGGAGATGTTGTCTTCCGGGGTAAAACCAAATGAAGTCACACTTATCTCGGTTCTTTCAGGGTGTGCCTCTGTTGGAGCATTGATGCATGGTAAAGAGATTCATTGTTATGCCATCAAACATCCTATAGACTTGCGTAAGAACGGTCATAGTGATGATAATATGGTCATCAATCAACTGATTGACATGTACGCTAAATGCAAAAAAGTTGATATTGCACGTGCTATGTTTGATTCAATTTCCTCCAAGGAAAGGGATGTTGTGACTTGGACTGTGATGATCGGTGGATACTCCCAGCATGGAGATGCAAATAAAGCTCTCAAACTTTTGTGTGAGATGTTCGAGCAAGATTACCGAACAAGACCAAATGCTTTTACTATATCATGTGCACTCGTGGCATGTGCCAGTTTGGCTGCATTAAGAATTGGCAAGCAAATTCATGCTTATACATTGCGCAACCAACAGAATGCTGTCCCGCTATTCGTATCAAACTGCCTAATAGACATGTATGCAAAATGTGGAGACATCGGTCATGCCCGGCTTGTATTTGACAACATGACTGAGAGAAATGAGGTTACTTGGACATCTCTAATGACAGGCTACGGTATGCATGGTTATGGAGAAGAAGCTCTTGGAATCTTTGATGAGATGTTGAAAATTGGTTTTAAGCTTGATGGGGTTACATTACTTGTTGTACTGTATGCTTGCAGCCATTCGGGTATGATCAACCAGGGAATGGAGTATTTCAAGGGAATGAAAACTGACTTTGGTGTCAGTCCTGGACCAGAGCATTATGCCTGCATGGTTGACCTCTTGGGTCGTGCTGGCAGGTTAAATGCAGCTTTGTGTCTCATTCAAGAGATGCCTATAGAGCCTCCTCCTGTGGTATGGGTGGCTTTGCTTAGTTGCTGTAGAATCCACGGAGAAGTTGAACTCGGGGAATATGCCGCTAAAAAGATAACTGAATTAGCATCTAATAATGATGGATCGTATACGTTGCTCTCAAATTTATATGCAAATGCAAGGCGTTGGAAGGATGTGGCTAGGATCAGATCTCTGATGAGACATAAAGGAATTAAAAAAAGACCTGGGTGTAGCTGGGTCGAAGGAATTAAAGGAACCACCACGTTCTTTGTGGGTGATAAAACTCATCCACATGCTAAAGAAATTTACCAGGTCCTCTCAGATTATATGCAACGCATCAAGGACATTGGTTATGTTCCTGAAACAGACTTTGCTCTTCATGATGTAGACGATGAAGAGAAAGGTGATCTTCTTTTTGAACACAGTGAGAAGTTAGCTCTTGCTTACAGTATTCTAACAACTCCTCAAGGTGCAGCTATCAGGATTGCTAAGAATCTACGGGTATGTGGTGATTGCCATAACGCATTCACATACATGTCCAGAATCATTGATCATGAGATTATATTGAGAGACTCAAGTCGCTTCCATCATTTCAAAAATGGAATGTGTTCCTGCAAAGGTTACTGGTGATGACCCTCACTCCACCAATGTCCATGATGCGTTGCATTTAATCTTAAGAGGTATGTTGATTCATTATTCACTGAAGCAAAAATCATTATATCGAATCACATGTTATGTTCTCAGGAGATAAAGCATCCCATTCGAAAGCTGATTGTTGCTTGTGAATCTTGTGTCCATGCATTGCTGCTATTTCTTCCGAAGGTTTCTAGGTGTTGAAGTGTTTTCATTACTTTTAGATCCTATCAACTGGATGAACAAAAGCGGAGCAGCGGGCTTAACTTCATCTATTCAAGCACAGATCAATAGCAGCCATAACACTAAGCTTGCCAGATAGGTACAGAGCCAGAAATCAATAACCCAACAGGTTCTCATTTAATTTCTAGTTGTCTCCCTATATTTCCATGGTGTTTCTTTTCTTAGCGCGATTTCATATTACCTGACCTGGTTTTCAACGTTGCACAGGTTATGAAAACGACCTGAGCAGAACCATATATTCAAGGTTTTCATATGGTTACTGCAGATTTCAAAAAACGATTCCTTGTTAAGGGACAAAGAAAAGGATAATACAAAGCATTGTGTTCACAGACAGACCTCATGTACAATGCATAATTTAAGCAAGTAAATTTTGTAGATGAATAACTTTTCCAGCTTCATTTTTGGTAGAGAATATAGAATCACACTCAATACTATGGGTTTGTTTTCACTAGAACAAGATCTGTTATTACACGTGTTAGTTATACTCGTATAAAGCCAGCATTGTCTTATGGATTGGCATCAGAACAAGCCATTTTCTCAATGTACCATAAAAGGCTCGAGCTTTAGCTACCTTTAATACAGAACGAGTAAATATTGATACCACCATTGGTCACTCAATCTAATTCCAGAGAATCAAATTCTTCAAAAATGGAGAAAAATCTTTAAAATGGGACTTTTCGTCATCATCAGGAAAACCGAACATAACAATTACACATTTTCAGAGATTACCCTGGCGAAGCGATGGGGTGTAGTTCATGTCTCTCATTTCTGCTTGGTCCATCTGAGAGATTGGGTTCAAGAGATGTTGCATCCAAATTCGAGGTATTACAGAAGCTTTAGTCCACCTGTTACTTCATCAACAACTTCAACTGGTCCTGTGGAATTAACACCTTTTGAGTGTTAGACTGTTGTGCTAAGAAAAACTAATGATATTCGATAAATAATCTCCTAGAAGAATCTCCATTTCCCTGTTATAGAACGGTGAATATGAGTTTGGATACCAGACAAAATTATACACTCTTCTGTTTGAGTCACCTTTTGAGCTTACATGTTCATATTTGGATTCTTATGAGCCATGAATACGATTCACCGTCAAGGAAAAGCACTAAGCTGTTAAAGGAGTCTTGGACTAATAAACTAGTATGTAGTTATCTAAGGTAATTGCGATTTTCTCAAACTCAACTCTTGTCCATCAGAGTCTTAACTTTCGAACACATGACTTAGACAGAAATAACAACTTACCAAGAATAGCCATAACTGTCCTTGAATCTGGAAAAGAACACAAAAGTATATTAAATTAACATTTTCACAGAAAATGATCCAAAATACAAACGAAATTTTTTTTCAAAAGAGATATCTCCCTGATTAATAGCTAGCACAAACTTAAAAAAGCACCAAGGTATTTGAAGTCTGAGAGGGGCATGGACTCTGAAACTCACTTGGGGCGATCTGTGTTCTTCCAGCATCAATGGTGATATGGGTAGGCAGTTTAAGGGATTTAGCTCTTTCCTGTCAATGTGTGTGAACGGTCAACTACGCAATTCAAGAAATGGGAAAAAGTAAAGATAACTCTATGGAATCTCTAATTCCCCTTGGATAGTTATGTATATGATCTGAAATTGCAAGAAACTAACATATGGGCAACTCCTGCAAATCCGGAGAAGATTGATTTGGCAAAACAGTACTAAAGCTGTAGATCCAAAATAGATCTCAATTACAAAATCCACTTTACAACAACAGTTACAATCTGTTTTACTAAACTCACTTGCAATTCTAGCATCTCTACCTCACCCTCGATTTTCACAACCACTTTTGGCTGTGCACAGTACTCCCAGCTGCAATAGAAACCAAATACTGTTAATTCACTCCATCTTTAAATGACAAACGGATTAGATTATGACTTGGAAGAATACCAGTCCAATGCTTTTGGCGCTCGATTAAGCAGCTTTTTGTATAAACCTAAAGTTGCGTGACTGCAAAAATGCAAACCAAAATTATAGAAATGTTAAAGATGAAAATAAACAGTTAAGAGAACAGAGAGAATTATTAGTTTCAGTTACCTGCATTGAGCTGCAATCTTTCCTTTACCCATTTTAAGATCATTCCTCACAACCAAAACCTGAAGACAAAACGGATAAGCAAATAAAAGGTCAATTCAACATCTTGTGTTTCGATTACAATAAGAGATAGAGAAATGTAGTAAAGAACCATTTTGAAATTATCGAGAATCTGAGCGAGCTTCTCGATCTCGAGAGGACCCTTGGAATTGTTTCCGCTACCCAAATCATCAGCCAAAACAACAGCTTTGGAACGACGAGTGCCAATGCAGAATCCAAGTGCAGCTCCAACAATTAGGGCACTCAACCACGTCAAATCCATCGTCAACAATATCTTTATATCCTACAAAAAAGGAAGGCATAAAGTTGAATTCAGCGTTCTCCAGTAACAGCGATCAAGTCCACGTAACATATGTCAAGCTTCTAGAGTAGAATTCGGATTATCAATGGTCTAATGAAGACGAACAAGGTTACGACTTTGAGAGTGAGAGAGAGAGAGAGGACGGCTTTGAAGATGCAGTTTTCGTTTTTTTGATCTATAGTCTCATATACCCCTAATTTATCAAAAACAAACATTCATACCTTCATTTAATTTGAATCTAGGATATCCCTCAAACTTAAAACAAATACTCAAATATCCCCTTCATTTTTAAATATTTATTTTTGAGCAAACATCTCAGATACCCTTATTTTTTTAAAAACAAACACTGATACCCCTCATTAATCTACATATCCCTGTAAATACACAATTCCAAAAATATCCTTAATAAGTTCCTTTTAAATTATTTTTATTTTTATCTCAAATTAAAAAAAGTATGAAATAATTCTTTTTATGTTTTCTCTCTCCTCACAATTTTCTCTCTCCTCGCGATTTTCTCTCTCCTCACGATTTTCTCTCTCCTTGTGATTTTCTCTCTCCTCTCACACTTTCTCTCTCCTCAAAAACAATCTCCCCCGAACTGCAAGAAGAGCACACGACCACCGCCGCCGTTAATCCTTCTCCCCTTCTCCTCCAACGCCACTGAATCAATCCTCCAGCTCGCCATCGACGCCGCCACGATCTTCAACAAGATTCAACTTCCAAATTAAAGTTTACATTAAGGATTTGTGGAAAATAGGAATTATTTGTAAATTTAGGATAAAAACCACTATTTTGATCTACATTGAAGTTATAACTATGTTGTATGGGTCGATCTCGAACGCATTACTATGGGATATATTGTGGATGTTGAATTGTAGCGAATCGTTTGAAATTAAGAAAGATTTGAGGCTGAAATCATTGTACAGTCGTAGGAGAACTAAGTAGAACTGGGTATTACTGGAACTTACGGGATGAAGATAGTAAAACTACTAAAACAAGTAAAACTAGTAACACTAGTATTAATGATGAGGAAAGTAAAACTAGTAGAACTAGTATTACTAAAAACGAAAATAAAACTAGTAACATTGGTATTACTGATGAGGAAAGTAAAACTAGTAAACTTGGTATTACTGATGACATTATTAAATAAGTATTACAAAAAAAGTAAAACTAGTAGAACTGGTATTACTAAAGGGAATTTGTAACCGAAGATATTAACTAAATTTGAGAAGTCATCAATTTTATATGCACATTGAATGTATATCCATAATTTGTAGGTGTAGAAGAACTTTTTATTGGTAGTGAATGAATAAAATCGTAATGAATATTTGGTAGATAAAAATATATTACTAGTAGAACTAGTATTACTGAATGAACGTGCTAACCTTTTTTATATTTTTTTGTAGGAGACAATGAGCAAGAACGTAACCATACATTTTGACTAGAGGGAATTTGTTTCAAATGATTATATATGGAATTCGAAATGTCGTATCTACGCTATAATATTTAAGAATACAAGTGCGGAGGATATAACATTGGCGATGTTAGAAGCTAGCATATGCAGAAAGATTGCGACAGATGAAAGTAGAACAAAGTTAAAATTGAGTTACATTCCATTGTTAGTGGGAGCTCAGATACCATCAGTTATTACCGATGATGAGGATGTGTCTGTTTATCTAGATACCATGGATAATGAGAAGCGTAGATGTATTTTGTACGTGGAGGTCATCACAACATATCATTACTTGGAGCAATTTTCAAAAGTGGGCCGAGATAGTTCGTGTGGTGTGAACTATGACGTCTAATAGTGTATGAATAATTGTATTTTTCATTACGTTATTTGTAGTAATGCTTATTTGTGAACATTTGTAAAAGACAACTTTCTGTTTTGGAGAACTACGTAACACTAGGTTGTACTACTATCATATCGGAACACTAGGTAACATTGGTATTACTGAACTTATGAAGTAAAACTACGTAACACTCGTATTACTGTTATTGAAAACTTGTAAATAATGAATTGAATTTGATTTGACAAATTTATCACAAAACAAACATAAACGTTAACATAAACCAATTTTTGTTATATAAGGAACTATAAAATCTCAAAAACATGTATTCAATATAACAATTAAAAATCAAGCCATAATAATGTATTTGAAGAATATATTCCACTAAACACCTTATACTTTTATAACCACTTTCTCATAATCACTCATTTCAAAACGAAAACACACATAACAGAACTTTCAATAAATATTAATATACAAAGTGATAACAATCATAATTTAACTGATTATAAACTAATGTAAACTAAAAAACTTCAATTTTTAGTTGATAAAACTAATTTAAATCGAAAACACCCAAAAATAACACTATGTACAGAATCCGTATTACTAAAAACTTCTGTAAAACTAGTTGAAATCGGCGGCTCCCAAAAAAGGAAATGACGGCTACAAAAAAAAACGGTTGCCAAAAATAGAAAGTGCCAAAAAAATTGTTTTTTAAAATTTTAAAACTTTGGAATATTTGTATGAATTTAATAATTTATAAGAGTTCTATAATTTTTTTAAAGAAAAAATTAATTTTTAAAATTTTTGAAATTTGTAAAGTTTGTAGAAAATATATTAATCTACATCATTTTAATATTATGAAAAACAATCAACCATAATTTTTAAATTTTAAATTCCAAATAAGTCTAAAAAACAACAATATTAGTTTTACGTAGTTCTACCAAATGATACGAGTTTTACGAAATAACAACAAGAGAGTTACAAACGATGAAACTGATTTTTTTTTTCTGATCTTCTCAATCAGCATTCCTTTTTCGCGTTGGCCACCTTGTGTATAGAGTCTTCACAGCACCGGAAGGGTTTCTTTTCCTCTTTCTAGTGAACGTACGTTGTATAGTAGGCTCCATTGCATCCTCGATTGGAACCTCGGTTGGAACAACTGTAAAACTAAAAAAAATTAATTTTTTTATAGGTAAAACTAATTTAAATCGAAAACACCCAAAAATAATACTATGTGCAAAATCTGTATTACTAAAAACTTCTGTAAAACTAGCTGTGATTGGTGGCTCCCAAAAAAGGAAATGGTGGCTACAAAAAAAAAGTGGCTGCCAAAAATTGAAAGTGTCCAGAAAAAAAAATTATTTTTCAAAATTTACAAATTTTATATATTTAGTATAATTCTATAATTTATAATATTTGTATAATTTTTTAAGATAAAAATTTATTTTTTTTTAAAATTTACAAATTTTTATAATTTGTTGAGATTAGATTAATGTACAATATTTTAATATTATTAAAAGCAATCAAGCATAATTGTTAAATTTTTCACTTCAAATTAATTTTAAAAACAACAACATTAGTTTTACGTAGTTTTACCAAATTTTACAAGTTTTACCAAATATTTTGATAAACAACAATTAGATAACAACAAAGGATAAAACGATTTTTTCGTTACAACAATTAGACTTTTCTCCATGATTTTTTCCATATCAACTATTCAGTATTATAAAGTATTAGTATTTAAAACAAACGTATTTACCATTTCCGCATCAATGGTACTATCTTCGGTGAAACCACCTCTCCACCCTTTTTCCTCTGCTCATAGGGAATATTTCAAATTGTCCAACATCTCCAACGATTCAGTGATATAACACCTCGTGGTGATTTTGATTTTTTTGGTGTATTCGGATGACTGAAATACATTTGTATCGGCTGTAAAACATATGTTTCCTCACCAGAATCCTGTAAAACATAAGTAATTTTCCAAAGTGTTATCAAGTGTTACAATTTAAATTCATAAGTTTTGCTATATAGTTTTAACTAGTTTTACTTAGTGTTACTAATCCAAAAAACATATTTTTACTATACAATTTTTCCGAGTTGTACAAATATTACTACTTTTATTTAGTTTTACAAAACTAGAAAACATGAATTTTACTACATAGTTTTACGAAGTCGTACTAGTACTACTATTTTTGTTCACTTTTACTACTTTTGTTCAGTGTTACTAACCATCAATTATCAATTTTACTATATAGTTTTACCGAATGATTCTAGTGTTACTAGTTCTGTTTAGTTTTACTAATTTTGATTAATGTTACTAGTTTCACTTAGTATTTTCATCTAATTAAGAGAAACACATTTACCATTTCCACATCAACGATTGTATTTTCATCCATTAGTGGATATTTCTCCATGGTTTTAACACTTTTCTCCAAATCACCTAATCCATGATTGTCCTTCGAACCCTATAATCGAAAGAAATTTACAATTAGTGTTACTTAATATTACGGAGTATTACATTTGTCTCGCATCTAAATAAGAGAAATTGTGTTACTATATATGTATCATGACCTATATCTTCTTTTTGCCTTGGACTTTTCTTTAAATCCTACAATCCAAATGCAGTTATAGTAACTGACTTTTCATCACGGGGTGGAACCAAGATATTCTAAATTTCCTAAAAAATAAATGTGTAATTCAGTTTAACATATTACAACTATAAAATAGTAATATTACGGATAACTAACTTTAGTATTACCGAGTGCTTCCTTTATTTCATCAAAAGTGAAGTCTTTAATAGCATATCGTGGGGATCTTAATTGTTTTGGTGTACTTTGACGGTTGAAAGTATATCTGCATCGTATGTAAAGGCTTAGTTTCCTCATCAAAATCTTTCAAAACATAAATACTTTTCTTAAGTGTTATAATTTAAATTCATAAGTTTTGTGAAATAGTTTTACCTAGTTTTACTTAGTGTTACTAATCTTAAATTTTCTTTAAAGCAAATTTCAATTTTTAAAAAATAATTTTTTTTTAGAAAAAACCGGGTTGACCCGATTTAAATAGGTTTGGATGGGTATATACTGGTTGGATCTGTAATTATTTGCAACTTTTAGGTTTTTTTGTCATTTACCTATTTTTCTCATTTAAAAATAAATACTTAATAATTAGGGGGACATTTGAGAATTTGTTTCAACTTTTAGGGGTACTGGAGCCATTGATTCTTTATTTTTAATTGAAAAATAGAATGAAAAGACAAAAAAATCTACAAGTTGTAAATAATTACCGATCCAACCAACAAATACCCACCCAAACCCATTAAAATCGAGTCGACCCGGTTTGATAAAAAATTTTAAAAAAACGAAATTAGAGCAAAAATCGAGCCCCTAAATCGCGATTCATCATCTCCCTCTCTCTCCCTTTCACTCCTCTTACTCCTTCGACAACTCGAGCATTCATCTCCCTCTCTCTCCCTCCTAAAATCTCTTTCTTCATTTTCAACTGCCCTCACCCACGATCTTCAACCTCTCACCCACGATTTTTTTCTTCTTCTTTCCCCCATTTATTTTGCAAACAAAATCGGCCATCTCCCTTAACTCAAAATCTATTTTTTCTTCTCACTCACCCGAAAATTGGCTTCAAATTCAACCGGGAAGAGTGTTCATCGCGAAATTGAAGTAAAACTACGTAGAACTAATAGAATAATTTGAAATTTCATAAGAGAACTTCGTTTGTCTCGATTTGGATTAGATTGTATGAATGTCGGGTGTGCTAATTCGGTTGTTTTTTTACAGGATGGCTCGAACAAAAAATGCTAATTACGGATGTGGAGAAAGTCCGAATGACGAAGGAGAAAATTTGGAAAGAAGGATTGTTGTAGGTGGATCTAGAATCGTTTACGAAGATCCAACCGATTCTGAGCAGGAAAGAAACAGTTCGCGAACTGTTTCCGACAAAGATTCAATGGTACGTATCGATTTTTAGTGGTAGAACTAAGTAGAATTGAGTAAAACTAATATTCTTGGTAGTGATACTAGAAGAACTCGATAAAACTATGTTGGAGATTGATGTTTTCTCGGTTAATAACATTAAGTTTAACTAGTAACACTAAGGAAAACTAGTAACACTAAGTAGAACTAGTAACACTAAAGAGAACTAGTAACACTAAGGTAAAAGTATGTATTAAAATTGATAACTTTTGGGTTAGTAATACTGAGTAAAACTAGTAACACTAAAGGTAAATAGTAATACTGGTAGTGTTAAGTAGAACTATATTTCAAAAGTAGAATTAGTAACACTGAAATGACTCGGTAAAACTATGTATTAAAATTGATAATTTGTGTTTAGTAACACTGAACAAAACTAGTAACAATGAACAAAAATAGTAGTACTTGTAAAACTAGGTAAAACTATGTAGCAAAACTTATGAATCTAAATTGTAACACTAGATAACACTATGTAAAACTGTATTTGTTTTGCAGGATTCTGGTGAGGAAACAGAGGCTTTACAGCCGATGCAAATGTATTTTCAGCCATCCGAGTACACAAAGAAAATTAAGATCCCCACGAGGTGTTATATCACTGAAGCGGTGGAGATGTTAGATAACTTGAAGTACCCCCTACGAGTGGACGAAAAGAGGTGGTTTCACCGTCATCCACAATTCAAGCATTTTTTTCATATATCCAAAGATAAGAACCACAAAGTGATGGGATTGTGGATGCTCTTGGTTCGCACTATGCGAACGGAAAGAAAAAAAGAAACTTGGTTCCTTGTAAACGGTACTCCCATCCGGTATGGGATAAGAGAACACGCACCAATCTCGGGGCTGAACTGCCAGAATTATCCTTTGAACTACCAAAATATAGGTAGTATGGACTTTATTGAAAAGCATTTCGGAAGGGGTGCAAAGGTCAGATACGCAGATGTAAAGGAGAAGCTGAAGGGCATGAGACCTTCGCAAGATAGGTTGAAGATGGCTATCTTATATTTTCTATCAAGCATTATTATAGGACAGACAAAGACGGGAGAAGATGCACTTGCCGTCGAGCCATTCTTCCAATGAGCTGTGAGCGATCTCGATCTCTGCAAGACATTTCCATGGGGGAGGTTGTCTTTTGATCACATTATGCGAGAGATCTCGCATACAATGGATCATTTCCGAGGTGTGGTGAAGGGTACCCAATGGACTATGCCCATATTTTGTACACCGTTGGAGGTAAATATCATTTTAATTATTGCTAAATTGTACTTATTTTATATTTGAAACTAATAATATTTGTTTGTGTAGCTTCTAGCGTTTGAGGCAATTCCCGAGCTTAGGAAGAAATTCCAGGAAGATGTTTCTGGTGCTGATAGCACGTGTCTTCGGATGTGCAAGACAAAGTTCAAGCACAGTGCTATGAAGGGCTTCACGCTGGATGAGATCAACGAAGCACTTGGTAGCACTAAGGTTAGTATTCCGTAATGTTACTATTTTTTATTTTTAATATGTTAAACTAATGTTGACATTTCTTTTTTTCAGGATATTGAGAGTATCTTGGTGGCATCTGCTGATGAAGAAGGACTATTTTCTCAAATCTATGAAGTAGAAGACGTTGAGGATAATGATGATGTCATTATCCGAAATTGGACGACACGTCTACTTCATGACAAGAAACCAGTATTCTTCGAGGAAATATTCAACGAAGACGTGGCTTCGCGAGTAGAACCCGTGAATGCACCCGATGCACCTCATGCACCCCTTGCACCCCATACACCCTTTGCTGAACAAATGGAGAATGCAGCTAGTGATAATGCGCCCATTACCGCATTGGTAGAGCTCGTGAAGAAGATGGAGGAGGGATTGAAAAAAGTTGATGAGAAAATAGAAAGATTGGATGAGAAAATAGAAAATTGGATGAGAAAATTGATGGGGTATACACAAAGGTCGTATTCATGGAAGAATATGTAAAAGACAAGTTAGAATCAGTAGGTTGTATGAAGAGATGTATCGCGGTTGTGTTGGAGAACACGAAACGGTAATATTAGGTGTTACTTAGTATTACAAACATTTAATAATACTTAATTTAATTACCTTTGAATTGTAGGATTTGCAAAGAAGTCCAAGGCAGGAGGATAGGCAGGAGGATGTTGCCGATAATGTGGACGAAGATAGGGCCGATGATAGGAACATTGATGCGGAGACGGTAAATGTGTTTGTATGAAAAAGTAATACTGCGTAACACTAATTGTTTTGATTATAGTTTGAGAAGGACGGAGATGTGGAGAAAAGTATTGAGAAAGACGTGGAGAGAAGTCCAACAACGGATGATGATACAACCGTTGATATGAGAATGATAAATATGTTTGCATTAGTTAGATTCGAGTAAGAATTAATAATTTTTACTGATATTGAGTAAAACTATTTGTTTTGATTATAGGGTTCAAAAGACGGAGATGAAGCCATATGCGTTGGAGAAGGTGATTTGGATGCGAAAAGTGCTAAAATTCCAGAATCGATGGAGATACCAACCGAGGTTACAACCGAGGATGCAACCGAGCGTACTATACAACGTACGTTCACTAGAAAGAGGAAAATAAACTATTCCGGTGCTGTGAAGACTCCATACACAAGATGGCCAACGCGGAGAAGGAATGCTGATTGAGAAGATCGGGAAAAAGAATCATGGTTGATTTATTTTGTAACTTTCTTGTTGTTATTTCGTAAAACTTGTATCATTTGGTAGAACTACGTAAAACTAATGTTGTTGTTTTTTAGACTTATTTGAAATTTAAAATTTAAAAATTATGGTTGATTGATTTTCATTATATTAAAATGTTGTAGATTAATATAACTTCTACAAACTTTAAAACTTTTGAAAATTTTAAAAATTAATTTTTTCTTTAAAAAATTATATAAATCTTATAAATTATTAAATTCATACAAATATTCCAAATTTTTAAAATTTGAAAAAATATTTATTTATTTTTTTGGCACTTTCTATTTTTGGCAACCGTCATTTTTTTTAGCCGCCATTTCCTTTTTTGGGAGCCGCCGATTTCAACTAGTTTTACAGAAGTTTTTAGTAATACGGATTTTGTACATAGTGTTATTTTTGGGTGTTTTCGATTTAAATTAGTTTTACCAACTAAAAATTAAAGTTTTTTTAGTTTTACATTAGTTTATAATCAGTTAGATTATGACTGTTATCACTTTATATATTAATATTTATTGAAAGTTCTGTTTTGTGTGTTTTCATTTTAAAATGAGTGATTATGAGAAAGTGGTTATAAAAGTATAATGTATTTAGTGGAATATATTCTCCAAATACATTATTATGGCTTGCTTTTTAATTGTTATATTGAATACATATTTTTGATATTTTATAGTTCCTTATATAACAAAAATTGGTTTATGTTAACTTTTATGTTTGTTTTGTGATAAATTTGTGAAATCAAATTGAATTCATTATTTACAAGTTTTGAATAACAGTAATACGAGTATTACGTAGTTTTACTTCATAAGTTCAGTAATACCAATGTTACCTAGTGTTCCGATATGATAGCAGTACAACATAGTGTTACGTAGTTCTCCAAAATAGAAAGTTGTCTTTTACAAATGTTCACAAATAAGCATTACTACAAATAACGTAATGAAAAACACAATTATTCATACACTATTAGCGTTACCAAATAACCAATATGACAAATTCCGTCTTGACACCATTCTATTATTAGTCCGTTTGCGGCGTTCTCCGGTAGATAAAAATCTCTTTAATCTCCTTCTTCCTTTTTTATTGTTATAGTTCAGAGGCATGATTTGCAATTCTTTTATGTAATCCGGGATATTCCACTCAAACTTATCTGGTACCATATAAATTGTCCTGCTATATGCTAGTGCCGACAACTCCACGGAATAATACTTTGAGCATAAATCATGAAAAAAGATATCCCGTGATCTATCTTCACGCTTCATGTATTCCATGATAGCGGATGTTGCATGTACGCAAGGGTACTTATCGATATCAAAATGTTTACAACTGCAAGTTTTCTTTATCAAATTCACCAAATACGTCTTTCCATCACTTCCGTTCACAACATACTCTAACTCGAAACTGTTTAGCTCCGTCAAAGTTAAGACAACTGTCTCTTTACATGTATTGTGAACTAAATTCTCCATAAAAGGCACTAGTT
This sequence comes from Pugionium cornutum, assembly GCA_018901935.1. Classification (NCBI taxonomy): domain Eukaryota; kingdom Viridiplantae; phylum Streptophyta; class Magnoliopsida; order Brassicales; family Brassicaceae; genus Pugionium; species Pugionium cornutum. Next base: position 6,950,683 of record CM032162.1, read on the forward strand.
TGTGGTAGCGCGATCCAGAAACCACATCTTTTCTATGCTTGTTAAACCATTCAGATATTTTTGAGATAATCACATCAATTATGGGTAGTAAGGGATACTTCCTATAGTTCGAAAATACACTGTTCAATGACTCCGCACAGTTACTTGTGTATATGTCGTACCTTTCGCCTAAGAAATAACACCTCGCCCAATGTTTAACATCAGCTATTTCATCCAAATACTTGGCCGCAGAAGGATATCTAGACCTAAATTCACCATAAACCCACATGAACTCAGCCTCTGTATATATCTTACAACACTCCATGAATTTCCAAGCAACTACGTCTTTGTTTACGTTAGAAACGTGTCCTTCCACATTTTGAGACAAATACCATATGCAATATCCATGATGCGCGTTCGGGTAAACTTCAGTAATTATCATGATGAGACTTGCATTTCTATCACTGATAAATACCAAATCTGAAGAGTTGGGAACAACGATTTTAAGGCTTTCAAAAAACCATGTCCAACTTGCGTAGTTGTCCTCGAAAATCAGGGGTGTGCAATTGTCCTAGAAAATCTGCATGCAAAACATCTGCAACTAATTTTGGTGTGCCTTTTCTTTTATTGTTGCTTGTACTCGAACTAGCCCGAGAGCATGTATGCATGTTGTTGTAAGTTCTAATCGAGAAATAATCTAACCTTCCAATCTTCGCAACTCGTAAACGCCATTTACAGCTTTCTTGACGACATTGTAAAACTAATATTGTTTTGTCAGATTTTTTTTATCGTAAAACTAAAACAATTCTCAAATGCGGCTCTGTCCACCAAATCTTGCAATGCATGCTTCGTTGTAAACTCTTGTCCGACCACAATACCCATACCATCTTCCCATGCATCTATAAACTGACTATCCTGTGGAATCTCAACATAGTTATTATGCATAGCTGAGCTATCAAACTCTTTACCCGTATATGCACCATGTCGTACATTCTCTCCATCTCTAGTACCATCCTCATCATTTTCGCCATCACGTTATTCTGCTCCACCTACGTAAGGTACAATGGCACTTGCATTAATTTCCTCATCTATTGAATGCAAGACGTCATAGTTCACACTACACGAACTATCTCGGCTCACTTTTGAAAATTGCTTCAAGTAATGATCTGTTGTGATGACCTCCACGTAAAAAATACATCTACGCTTCTCATTATCCATGGTATCTAGATAAACATACATATCCTCATCATCGGTAATAACTGATGGTATCTGAGCTCCCACTAACAATGGAATGTAACTCAATTTTAACTTCGTCCTACTTTCATCTGTCGCAATCTTCCTGCATATGCTAGCTTCTAACATCGCCAACGTTATATCCTCCGCACTTGTATTCTTAAACATTATAGCGTAGATACGACCTTTTGAATTCCATATATAATCATTTGAAACAAATTCCCCGTAGTCAAAATGTATGGTTACGTTCTTGCTCATTGTCTCCTATAGAAGAATATAAAAAAAAAAATTAGCAAGTTCATTCAGTAATACTAGTTCTACTAGTAATACATTTTTGTCTACCAAATATTCATTACGATTCTATCCATTAACTGCCAATGAAAAGTTCTACTACACCTACAAATTATGGATATACATTCAATGTGCATATAAAATTGATGACTTCTCAAATTTAGTTAATATCTTCGATTACAGATTCCCTTTAGTAATACCAGTTCTACTAGTTTTACTTTTTTTTTGTAATACTTGTTTAATACTGTCATTAGTAATATTAGTTTTACTTTCTTCATCAGTAATACTAGTGTTACTAGTTTTATTTTCCTTTTTAGTAATACTAGTTCTACTAGTTTTACTTTCCTCATCAATAATATTAGTGTTAGTAGTTTTACTTGTTCTAGTAGTTTTACTATCTTCATCCCGTAAGTTCCAATAATACTCAGTTCTACTTAGTTCTCCTACGACTGTACAATGATTTTGGTTCAAATCTTTCTTAATTTCAAACGATTCGCTACAATTCAACATCCACAATACATCCCATAGTAATGCGTTCGAGATCAACCCATACAACATAATTATAACTTTAATGTGGATCAAAATAGTGGTTTTTATCCTAAATTTACAAATAAATCATTTTTTCACAAATCTTTCTTAATGTAAACCTTAATTTGGAAGTTGAGGATTTGTTCAAGATCGTGGCGGCGTCTATGGCGAACTGGAGGATCGAATTCAATGGCGACAGAGAAGAAGAGGAGAAGAAAATGGCGATTGGAGAAGATGATGTCAGCCACTGTTCTTCGCGTGAGAGAGGAGAGAGAGCAGGAGGATCGCGTGAGAGAGGAGAGAGAGCAGGAGGATCGCGTGAGAGGAGAGAGAATGAGAGAATTTTTGTTTTTTTTTTGTTTTTTTAATTATAAGTTAAATAAATTAAAGAAAAAAGAAATTAAGAAATTAAAATAATGAATTTCATTAAGGGTAGTTTAGGAATTTTACATTTATGGGGGTACGTAGATTAGTGAGAGGGTATAAGTGTTTGTTTTTTAAAAATTAAGGGCATTTGAGATGTTGCCTCATTTAATTTGAGTCAACATCTCAAATGCCCTTATTTTTTAAAGGGTTTACTTCCGTCAACTACACAAACGTATACGACTAAACCTATTTACACATGTACTTTTTGGGTCTTTCATAAGTTACATAAACTGTAATTTTCTTTCGTAAATTACACAAACTTTATAAATTATTCTAATTGCAGAAATTATATTAATGTTTACACGTTAAATAGCTACTAAATCTGGTCGTAATTTAAAAATCTAGTTTTAACTTGGACTTATTTTGAAATTAAAACCAGATTTTCAAAATAAAATAAGGTTTAATAACAATTTAACGTGTAAACATTAATGGAATTACTGTAATCGGAATAATTTGTGAAGTTTATGTAGTTTACGGAAGAAAAACATAGTTTATGTAACTTATAAAAGACCCAAAAGGTACGGGTGAAAATAAGTTTATTCGCATAAGTTTGTGTAGTTGACGGAAGTAAACCTTTTTAAAAAAAACAAACATTCATACCCCTCATTAATCTACATACCCTTATAATTGTGTAATTCCCAAAATACCCTTATTGAATTCTAATTTCTTATTTTCTTTTTCTTTAATTTATTTAACTTAAATTAATTACAAAACAAAAAACAAAAAAATCATACCTCCCATTTCTCTCTCCTCTCACACGACCTGCAACCTGCAAATTCCAAAAGCTCTTCTTCCTTTCTTTGGAATCGCCATTTTCTTCTCCTCTTCTCCTCTAGCGCCACTGAATTCGATCCTCTAGCTTTTCATCGACACCGCCACGATCTTCAACAAAAATTCAACTTCCAAATTAATGTTTACATTAACAAGGATTTCTAAAAATTAAGATTTATTTGTAAATTTAGAATAAAAACCACTCTTTTGATCTACATTCAAGTTATAACTATGTTGTATGGGTCGATCTCGAACGCAGTACTATGAGATATATTGTGGATGTTGAATTGTAGCGAATCGTTTGAAATTAAGAAAGATTTGAGGCCGAAATCATTGTACAGTTCTAGGAGAACTAAGTAGAACTGGGTATTACTGTATCTTACGAGATCAAGATAGTAAAATTACTAGAACAAGTAAAACTAGTAATACTGGTATTACTAATAAGGAAAGTAAAACTAGTAAAACTAGTATTACTAAAAAGGAAAATAAAACTAGTAACACTGGTATTACTAATGAGTAAAGAAAAACTAGTAAAGCTGGTATTACTGATGATAGTATTAAACAAGTATTACAAAAAAGTAAAACTACTAGAACTAGTATTACTAAAGGGAATCTATAACCGAAGATATTAACTAAATTTGAGAAGTCATCAATTTTATATGCACATTGAATGTATATTTATAATTTGTAGGTGTAGTAAAAATTTTCATTGGCAGTGAATGGATAAAATCGTAATGAATATTCGGTAGATAAAAATGTATTACTGGTAGAACTAGTATTACTGAATGAACTTGCTAATTTTTTTTTATATTATTCTGTAGGAGACAATGAGCAAGAACGTAACCATATATTTTAACTACGGGGAATTTGTTTCAAATGATTATATATGGAATTTGAAATGTCGTATCTACGCTATAATATATAAGAATACAAGTGCGGAGGATATAACATTGGCGATGTTAGAAGCTAGCATATGCAGGAAGATTGCGACAGATGAAAGTAGGACGAAGTTAAAATTGAGTTACATTCCATTGTTAGTGAGAGCTCAGATACCATCAGTTATTACCAATGATGAGGATGTGTCTCTTTATCTAGATACCATGGATAATGAGAAGCGTAGATGTATTTTGTACGTGGAGGTCATCATAACACATCATTACTTGGAGCAATTTTCAAAAGTGGGCCGAGATAGTTTGTGTGGTATGAACTATGACGTTTCACATTCAATAGATGAGAAAATTAATGCAAGTGCCATTGTACCTTACGTAGGTGGAGCAGGACAACATGATGGCGAAAATGATTAGGATGGTACTAGAGATGGAGAGAATGTACGACATGGCGCATATATGGGTAACGAGTTTGATAACTCAGCTATGCATGATAACTATGTTGAGATTCCACATGATAGTCAGTTTATAGATGCATGGAAAGACGGTATGAGTATTGTGGTCGGACAAAAGTTTACAACAAAGCATGCATTGCAAGATTTGGTGGACAGAGCCGCATTTCAGAATTGTTTTAGCTTTACGATAAAAAAATCTGACAAAACAAAATTAGTTTTACAATGTCGTCAAGAAAGTTGTAAATGACGTTTACGAGCTGCGAAGATTGGAAAGTTAGATTATTTCTCGATTAGAACTTACAATAACATGCATACATGCTCTCGGGCTAGTTTGAGTACAAGCAACAATAAAAGAAAAGGCAAACCAAGATTAGCTGCAGATGTTTTGCATTCTGATTTTCTGTTCACTAGGTAACATTTGTATTACCGAACTTATAAAGTAAAACTACGTAACACTCGTATTACTGTTATTGAAAACTTATAAATAATGAATTGAATTTGATTTGACAAATTTATCACAAAACAAACATAAAAGTTAACATAAACCAATTTTTGTTATATAAGGAACTATAAAATATCAAAAATATGTATTCAATATAACAATTAAAAAGCAAGCCATAATAATGTATTTGGAGAATATATTCCACTAAATACATTATACTTTTATAACCACTTTCTCATAATCACTCATTTTAAAATGAAAACACACAAAACAGAACTTTCAATAAATATTAATATATAAAGTGATAACAGTCATAATCTAACTGATTATAAACTAATGTAAAACTAAAAAAACTTTAATTTTTAGTTGGTAAAACTAATTTAAATCGAAAACACCCAAAAATAACACTATGTACAAAATCCGTATTACTAAAAACTTCTGTAAAACTAGTTGAAATCGGCGGCTCCCAAAAAAGGAAATGGCGGCTACAAAAAAAAGACGGTTGCCAAAAATAGAAAGTGCCAAAAAAAATTTATTTTTTAAAATTTTAAAAAATTTGGAATATTTGTATGAATTTAATAATTTATAAGAGTTATATAATTTTTTTAAAGAAAAAATTAATTCTTAAAATTTTCGAAATTTTTAAAGTTTGTAAATTTATAAATTTTTAAATTTATAAAAGGTGCCCAGAAAATTGTTTTTTCTTCAAAATTTACAAATTTTATATATTTAGTATAAATTCTATAATTTGTAATATTTGTATAATTTTTTTAAAATAAAAATTTATTTTTTAAATTTTACAAATTTTTATAATTTGTTGAAATTATATTAATGTACAATATTTTAATATTATTAAAAGCAATCAAGCATAATTGTTAAATTTTTTACTTCAAATTAATTTTAAAAACAACAACATTAGTTTTACGTAGTTTTATCAAATTTACGAGTTTTACCAAATATTTTGATAAACGACAATTAGATAACAACAAACGATAAAACGATTTTTTTCGATACAACAATTAGACTTTTCTCCATGCTTTTTTCCATATCAGCTATTCAGTATTATAAAGTATTAGTATTTAAAACAAACACATTTACCATTTCCGCATCAATGGTACTATCTTCGGTGAAACCACCTCTCCACCCTTTTTCCTCTGCTCATAGGGAATATTTCAAATTGTCCAACATCTCCAGCGATTCAGTGATATAACACCTCGTGGTGATTTTGATTTTTTTGGTGTATTCGGATGACTGAAATACATTTGTATCGGCTCTAAAACATATGTTTCCTCACCAGAATCCTGTAAAACATAAGTAGTTTTCCAAAGTGTTATCAAGTGTTACAATTTAAATTCATAAGTTTTGCTATATAGTTTTAACTAGTTTTACTTAGTGTTACTAATCCAAAAAACATATTTTTACTATACAATTTTACCGAGTTGTACAAATATTACTACTTTTATTTAGTTTTACAAAACTAGAAAACATGAATTTTACTACATAGTTTTACGAAGTCGTACTAGTACTACTATTTTTGTTCACTGTTACTACTTTTGTTCAGTGTTACTAACCATCAATTATCAATTTTACTATATAGTTTTACCGAATGATTCTAGTGTTACTAGTTCTGTTTAGTTTTACTAATTTTGATTAATGTTACTAGTTTCACTTAGTGTTACTAATTATTTATCAAAAATAATGAACAATAGTTTTTAAAAATTTTTAACTTCAAATTAGTATAAAAAATAATAATATTAGTTTTACGTAGTTTTACCAAATATTACGAGTTTTTCAAAATTAGATAAACAACAAATTTAGATAAAACGAGTAAACGATCTCAATCACTATTCTTTCTTTACGTTGGCCACCTTGTGTATGGAGTTTTCACAACTCCGGAAAGATTTTTTTTCCTCTTTCTACTGAAGGTTCGCTGCAAAAGATGAGTTTCACGCTCGGTCGGAAGCTCGGTTGGAATCTCGGTTGGATGCTCGGCTGGGACTTCGGTCGATTCTGGACTTTTATCGCATTCTTCCTCCAAATCACCAATTCCCTCCCCAACACCTTACATTTCATCTCTGTCATTCGAACCCTATAATCGAAATAAGCTTACAATTAGTGTTACTAAGTATTATAAAGTATTATTTTCTCCTCGCATCTAATTAAGAGAAACAAATTTACCATTTTCACATCAACGGTTGTATTTTCATCCATTAAGATTTTTCTCTATGGTTTTAGCACTTTTCTCCAAATCACATAATCTATGATTGTCCTTCGAACCCTATAATCGAAAGAAAATTACAATTAGTGTTACTTAATATTACCGAGTATTACATTTGTCTCGCATCTAAATAAGAGAAATTGTGTTACTATTTATGTATCATGAGCTATATCTTCTTTTTGCCTTGGACTTTTCTGTAAATACTACAATCTAAATGCAGTTATAGTAAGTGATTTTTCATCACGGGGTGGAACCAAGATATTCTAAATTTCCTAAAAAATAAATATGTAATTCAGTTTAACATATTACAACTATAAAATAGTAACATTACGGATAACTAACTTTAGTATTACCGAGTGTTTCCTTTATTTCATCAAAAGTGAAGTCTTTAATAGCATCTCGTGGAGATCTTAATTTTTTTGGTGTACTTTGACGGTTTAAAGTACATTTGCATCGTATGTAAATGCTTAGTTTCCTCATCAAAATCTTTCAAAACATAAATACTTTTCTTAATTGTTATAATTTAAATTCATAAGTTTTGTGAAATAGTTTTACCTAGTTTTACTTAGTGTTACTAATCATAAATTTTTTTTAAAGCAAATTTCAATTTTTAAAAAATAATTTTTTTTAGAAAAAACTGGGTTGACCCGATTTAAACGGGTTTGGGCGGGTATATACTGGTTGGATCTGTAATTATTTGCAACTTTTAGGTTTTTTTGTCATTTACCTATTTTTCTCATTTAAAAATAAATATTCAATAATTAAGGAGACATTTAAGGATTTGTTTCAACTTTTAGGGGCACTAGAGTCTTTGATTCATTTAATTTACATACCCCATATATATATTTTCTAAAATATTTTTAATGAATTCTTTTGTCATTTATTTTAAATTAATTATAAAAAAATAAAAAATTGAAATTTTCTCTCTCCTCGCAATTTTCTCTCTCCTTACGATTTTCTCTGTCCTCTCACACTTTCTCTCTCCACTCATCTCTCCTCTCACGGCGACCTCCCCCGATTTGCAGGAAAAGAACACGGCTGCCATCGACACCGCCACGATCCTTCTCCCCTCTCCTCCATCACCACTGAATCGATTCTCCAACTCGCCATCGACGCCGCCACAATCTTCAACAAAGGTTCAACTAAGGTTTACATTTAAGTATTTGTGAAAATATGATTTATTTGTAAATTTAGGATAAAAACCACTCTTTTGATTTACATTCAAGTTATAACTATGTTTTATGAGTCGATCTCGAACACATTACTATGGATTGTATTGTGGATGTTGAATTGTAACTAATCGTTTGAAATTAAAAAAGATTTGAGGCCGAAATCATTGTATAGTTCTAGGAGAACTAAGTAGAACTAAGTAGAACTAGGTATTACTATATCTTACGGATAAAGAAAGTAAAACTACTAAAACAAGTAAAACTAGTAAAACTGATATTATTGATGAGGAAAGTAAAATTATTAGAACTAGTATTACTAAAAAGGAAAATGAAACTAATAACACTAATATTACTGATAAGGAAACTAAAACTAGCAAACTTAGTATTACTGATGACAGTATTCAACAAGTATTACAAAAAAAGTAAAACTAGTAAAACTGGTATTATCAAAGGGAATCTGTAATCGAAAATATTAACTAAATTTGAAAAGTCATCGATTTTATATGCACATTGAATGTATATCCATAATTTGTAGGTATAGTAGAACTTTTCATAGGTAGTGAATTGATATAATCGTAATGAATATTCGGTAGATAAAAATATATTACTGGTAGAACTAGTATTACTGAATGAACTTGCTAACTTTTTATATTCTTTTGTAGGAGACAATGAGCAAGAACGTAAGCATACATTTTGACTACGGGGAATTTGTTTCAAATGATTATATATAGAATTCGAAATATCGTATCTACGATATAATGTTTAAAAATACAAGTGCGGAGGATATAACGTTGGCGATGTTAGAAGCTAGCATATGCAGGAAGATTGCGACAGATGAAAGTAGAACGAATATGAAATTGAGTTACATTCTATTGTTAGTAGGAGCTGAGATACCATCAGTTATTACCGATGATGAGGATGTGTCTCTTTATGTAGATACCATGGATAATGAGAAGCGTAAATATATTTTGTACGTGGAGGTCATCACAACAGATCATTACCTGGAGCAATTTTCAAAAGTGGGCCGAGATAGTTTGTGTGATGTGAACTATGGCGTCTTGCATTCAATATATGAGGAAATTAATTCAAGTGCCATTGTACCTTACGTAGGTGGAGCAGAACAACATGATGGCGAAAATGATGAGGATGGTACTAGCGATGGAGAGAATGTACGACATGGTGCATATATGGGTAACGAGTTTGATAGCTCAGCTATGCATGATAGCTATATTGAGATTCCACAGGATAGTCAGTTTATTGATGTATGGGAAGACGGTATGGGTATTGTGGTCAGACAATAGTTTACAACGAAGCAAACATTAAAAGATTTGGTGGACAGAGTCTCATTTCAGAATTTTTTTAGTTTCACAATGTCGTCAACAAGATTAGTTTTACAATGTCGTCAACAAAGCTGTAAATGACATTTACGAGCTGCGAAGATTGGAAAGTCAGATTATTTCTCGATTAGAACTTACAACAACATGTATACATGCTCTCCGACTAGTTCGAGTACAAGCAACAATAAAAGAAAAGGCACAACAAGATTAGTTGCAAATGTTTTGCATGCAAATTTTTGAGGACAATTGCATACCGCTACTGCTAAAAGTCTTATATCTTTTGTTCAAGATAAATTTGGTGTGAAATTATCATATTCCACAACGTTGAGATGGATAAAGAAAGCTCTTACTGATGTTCGTGGTACTCTAGCAGAAACATATGAGGTTTTGTATCAGTATTTGTACATGTTGGAGAAGATTAATCATGGTACAGTAACATGAGTGAAATTGGACGAATCAACAAAATTCAATTATCTATTTATCGCATTGGGATCTCGCATCGAAGGGTTTTAATGCATGAGGAAAGCGATAACGGTGGATGCAACTTTTCTTAAGAATGGATATGTTCGTGTCCTAATTTTTGCGACAGCTCAAGATCCTAATTGTTACCATTATCCCATAGCCTTTGGGGTACTTGATGGCGAGAACTACGCAAGTTGGACTTGGTTTTTTGAATGGCTGAAAATCGTTGTTCTCGACTCTTCAGATTTGGTATTTATCAGTGACACAAATTCAAGTCTCATCAAGACAATAAGTGAAGCTTACCCAAACGCGCATCATGGATATTGCATATGGCATTTGTCTCAAAATGTGAAAAAGCACATTTCTAACGTAAACAAATACGTAGTTGATTGAAAATTCATTGAGTGTTGTAAGATATATACAGAGGCTGAGTTCATGCAGGTTTATGGTAAATTTAGGTCTAGATATCCTTCTGCGGCCAAGTATTTGGATGAAACAGCTGATGTTAAACATTGGCCGAGGTGTTATTTTCCAGGCGAAAGGTACGACATATACACAAGTAACTGTGCGGAGTCATTGAACAATGCATTTTTGAACTGTAGGAAATATCACTTACTACCCATGATTGATGTGATTATTTCAAAAATATCTAAATGGTTTAACAAGCATCGAATTTCAAAAATATCTGAATGGTTTAACAAGCATCAGAAAGATGCGGTTTTGGGATTGGACTACCACAAACTAGTGACTTTTGTGGAGAATTTAGTTCACAATACATGTAAAGAGGCAGATGTCTTAACTTTGACGGAGCTAAACAGTTTCGAGTTAGAATACATTGCAAATAAAAGTGATGGAAAGACGTACTTGCTGAATTTGATAAGGAAAACTTGTACTTGTAGACGTTTTGATATCGACAAGTACCCTTGTGTACATGCAACAGTCGGTGTTATGAAATACATGAAGCGTGAAGATAGAGCACGGGATATCTTTTTTCATGATTTGTGCTCAAAGTATTATTCCGTGGAGTTGTGGGTATTAGCATATAGCAAGACAATTTATGTAGTGCCAAATAACTTTGAGTGAAATGTTCGAGATTACATCAAACACTTGCAAATTATGCCTCCGAATTATAACAATAAGAAAGTAACAAGGAGATTAAAGAGATTTACATCTAGTGGAGAACGGCGCAAACGGACTAATAATAGAATGTTACCAAGACAGAATTTGGCATATTGGTTATTTGGGAACGCTAATATTGTATGAATAATTGTATTTTTCATTCTGTTATTTGTATTAATGTTTATTTGGAAACGTTTGTAAAAAATAACTTTCTGTTTTGCATAACTACGTAACACTAGGTTGTATTAACAGCATATCAGAACACTAGGTAACATTGATACTACTGAACATATGCATTAAAACTACGTAACACTCGTATTACTCTTATTGAAAACTTGTAAATAATGAATTGAATTTGATTTGAGAAATTTATCACAAAACAAACATAAAAGTTAACATAAACCAATTTGTGTTATATAAGTAACTATAAAAACTCAAAAATATGTATTCAATAACAATTAAAAATCAATGCATAATAATGTATTTGAAAAATATATTCCACTAAACACCTTATGCTTTTATAACCATTTTCTTATAATCACTTATTTTAAAACAAAAACACATATAACACAACTTTTAATAAATATTAATATACAAATGATAACAATCATAATTTAACTGATTATAAACAAATATAAAACTAAAAAACTTCATTTTTTAGTTGGTAAAACTAATTTAAATCGAAAACATCCAAAAATAACACCATATACAAAATCCGTATTACTAAAAACTTATGTAAAACTAGTTGAAATCGGTGGCTCCCAAAAAAGGAAATGGCGGCTACAAAAAAAACGGTTGTCAAAAATAGAAAATGCCCAAAAATTGTTTTTTTAATTTTAAAAATTTTAAATATTTGTATGAATTTCATAATTTATAAGAGTTGTATAATTTTTTTAAAGAAAAAATTAATTTTTTAAATTTTTGAAATTTTTGAAGTTTGTAGAAATTATATTAATCTACAATATTTTAATATCATGAAAAGCAATCAATCATAATTCTTATATTTTAAATTTGAAATAAATCTGAAAAACAACAACATTAGTTTTACGTAATTATATCAAATGATACGAATTTTACGAAATAACAACAAGAGACCAACAAACGATAAAACTGATTTTTTTTTGCGATCTTCTCAATCAGCATTCGTTCTTCACATTGGTCACCTTGTGTATGTAGTCTTCAAAGCATCGGAATGGTTTCTTTTCATCTTTCTAGTGAACGTACGTTGTATAGTACGCTCGGTTGGAACCTCGTTTGGAAGGTCAGTTGGTATCTCCGTCGGTTCTGGAATTTTAGCGCTTTTCGCCTGCAAATCACTTTCTCTAACGCATAAGTATTCACCTCCGTCATTTGAACTCTATAATTAAAACAACTAGTATTACTCAATATTATAAATTATTAGTTTTTACTCGAATCTAACTAATACAAACACATTTACCATTCTCATATCAACGGTTGTATCATCATCCGTTGTTGGACTTCTCTCCACGCCTTTCTCAACGCTTTTCTCCACATCCCCGTCCTTCTCACACTATAGTCAAAACAATTAGTGTTACTCAATATTACTCAGTATTATTTTTTCATACAAACACATTTACCGTCTCAACATCAATGATCCTATCATCGGCCCTATCTTCGTCCACATCATTGACAACATCTTCCTGCCTATCCTCCTGCCTATCCTCCTGCCTTTGAATTCTCTGCAAATCCTACAATTCAAAAGCAATTAAAGTAATTATTACTAAATGTTTGTAATACTAAGTAACATCTAATATTATCGTTTCATGTTCTCTAATACCACCGTGATCCATCTCTGCAAATCACTTTCTCTAATGCATAAGTATTCATCTCTGTCATTTGAACTCTATAATTAAAACAGCTAGTGTTACTCAATATTATAAATTATTAGTTTTTACTCGAATCTAACTAATACAAACACATTTACCATTCCCATATCAACGGTTGTATCATCATCCGTTGTTGGACTTCTCTCCACGCCTTTCTCAACACTTTTCTCCACATCCCCGTCCTTCTCACACTATAGTCAAAACAATTAGTGTTACTCAATATTACTCAGTATTATTTTTTCATACAAACACATTTACCGTCTCAACATTAATGATCCTATCATCGGCCCTATCTTCGTCCACATCATCGGCAACATCTTCCTGCCTATCCTCCTGCCTTTGAATTCTCTGCAAAACCTACAATTCAAAAGCAATTAAAGTAAGTATTACTAAATGTTTGTAATACTAAGTAACATATAATATTATCGTTTCATGTTCTCTAATACCACCGTGATCCATCTCTTCATACAACCTAGTTTTTTCTAATGGTCTTTCACGTATTATTCCACGAATACTACTTTTTTGTATACCCCATCAATTTTCTAATCTAATTTTTCTATTTTCTCATCTACTTTTTTCAAGCCCTCCTCCATTTTCTTCACGAGCTCTACCAATGCGGTAATGGTCGTATTATCACTAGGTGTATTCTCCAATTGTTCAGCAAGGGATGCATGGGGTGCAAGGGGTGCATGAGGTGCATTGGATGCATTCACGGGTTCTGCTCGCGATGCCACGTCTTCGTTGAATATTTCCTCGAAGAAATCCAGTTTCTTGTCATGAATTACATGTGTCATCCAACTTCGGATAATGACATCGTCATTATCCTCAACGTCTTCTATTTCATGGATTTTAAAAAGTAGTGCTTATTCATCACGAGATGCCACCAAGATACTCTCTATTTCCTCAAAAAAGAAACGTCACCATTAGTTTAACATATTAAAAATATAAAATACTAACACTACGGAAAACTAATATTAGTGCTACCAAAGCCTTCGTTGATCTCATCCAGCGTGAATCCTTTCATATCACTGCGCTTGAATTTCGTCATGCACATCCGAGTACACGTGCTATCAGCAGTAGAAACATCTTTCCAGAATTTCTTGCTAAGCTCGGGAATTACCTCAAACGCTAGAAGCTACACAAACAAATATTATTAGTTTCTAATATAAAACAAATACAATTTAGCAATAATTAAATTCATATTTACCTCCAACGGTGTACAAAATATGGGCATAGTCCATTGGATACCCTTCACCACCCCTCGAAAATGATCCATTGTATGCGAGATATCTCGCATAATGTGATCAAAAGACAACCTCCCCCATGGAAATATCTTGTAAAGATCTAGATCACTCACAACTCGTTGGAAGAATGGCTCGACGGAAAGTGCATATTCTCCCGTTTTCGACTGTCCTATAATAATGCTTGATAGAAAATATAATACATCCATCTTCAACCTATCTTGTGAAAATCACATACCCTTCAACTTCTGCTTTATGTCTGCGTATCTCAACTTTGCACCCCTTCCGAAATGCTTTTCAATGAAATCCATACTACCCATACTTTAGTAGTTAACGGGATAATTCCGACAGTCCACTCCGGAGATGAGTGCGTGTTATCTTATCCCATACCGGATGCGAGTACCGTTTACGACAAACAAAGTTTCTCTTTTTATTTCCGTTCGCATAGTGCGAACCAGGAGCATCCATAATCCTATTACTTTGTGGTTCTTATCTTTGGATATGTGGAAAAAATGCTTGAAATGTGGATGACGGTGAAACCACCTCTTTTCGTCCACTCGAAGGGGGTAATTCAAATTATCTAACATCTTTATCGCTTCAGTGATGTAACATCTCGTGGGGGATTTGATTTTCTTTGTGTACTTGAATGGCTAGAAGTACATTTGCATCGGATGTAAAGCCTCTGTTTCTTTACTAGAATCCTACAAAACAAAAAAAGTTTTCCACATCGTTACCAAGTGTTACAATTTAGATTCATAAGTTTCGCTACATAGTTTTACCTATTTTTACCCAGTGTTACTATCCTCAAAAACATATATTTACTACACAGTTTTACCGAGTATTATCAGTACTACTATTTTTGTTCAGTGTTAATAGTTTTGCTTAGTATTAGTAAACACAAATTATCAATTTTAATACATAGTTTTACCGAGTGATTCCAGTGTTACTATTTCTGTTTAGTTTTATTACTTTTGGTTAGTGTTACTAGTTTAACGTAGTGTTACCAACCCAGAAAACATCACTTTTGCAACATAGTTCTACTCAATACTACCAGTATTACTATTTTCCTTTAGTGTTACTAGTTTTACTTAGTTTACTAACCTAAAACTTATCAATTTTAATACATAATTTTACCAAATTCTTCTACTCTTATTAGTTCTCCTTCCTGTTACTAGTTCCACTTAGTGTTACTAGTTCCATTTAGTGTTATTAACCTAGAAAACATCAATCTCCAACACAGTTTTATCGATTTCTTCTAGTATCACTACCAAAATATCAGTTTTACTCAATTCTACTTAGTTCTACCACTAAAAATCGATACATACCGTTGAATCTCGGTCGGAAACAGTTGGCAAATTATTTCCTTCCTGCTCAGAATCGGTTGATTCTAGATCCACCTATGATAGCTCTTCTTTCCACATTTTCTCCTCCGTCATGCGGACTTTCTCCACATCTGTAGGTAGGATTTTTCGTTCGAGGAATCCTACAAAAAAACAAACGAATTAAAACACCCGAAATTTATACAATCTAATCCAAATCGACACAAACGAAGTTCTTTTATGAAATTTTAAATTAATCTATTAGTTCTACGGAGTTTTACTTCGATTTGGCGATAAACACTCTTCCGGGTTGAAGTTGAAGCCGATTTTCGGGTGAGGGAGAAGTAGAAATCGATTTTGAGTTGAGGGAGATGGCCGATTTCGGTTGTAAAATAAATGGGAGAGAGAAGAAGTTGAAGATCGTGGGTGAGGGGTTGAAGATCGTGGGTGAGAAGTTGAAAGTGATGAAGCCGATTTTAGGAGAGAGATTGTCGATTTTGGATGGGAGTTTCGCGATTTTTGGGTAAAAATTTTGCCTTAATTTCGTTTTTATTTTTTTAATTTTTGTTTTTTTTATCAAACCGGGTCAATCCAATTTTAATAGGTTTGGGTGGGTATTTGTTGGTTGAATCGGTAATTAGTATGAACTTTCAGGTTTTTTGTGTTTTCCTTCTATTTTTCAATTAATAATAAATAATTTTTAATGGAGAATATATATGAGAATTTGATTTAAGTTTGATTTAAGTTTAAGTTTGATTTAAGTTTGATTTAAGTTTGAAGGGCAGTTGAGCAATTGATTCGTTTTTTTTTTCAACTCGGCTTGAAGATTTAAGTGGGGAAGAAAAAAATGTGTGATAGTATATTATCAATTTTTTTTATTACCCAATTTTTTATTAAATTATAATAAATGATTGAATCTAGAAGTAATTATGCATATTATTATTTGTCTTTCTTAGCAATGATGTTAGCGTAAAAGGAGGGGCAGTTTAGATTTATTCCCGTGACCAAACACTTAAGCGAAACGCATTTTTGATCTTCTTCAGAATTTATCCTGCGTCAACGGGATTGACTTGTCTCAGGTTTTCCTTTCTAGTCGCCATCTTTCTACCAGATCGATCAAATTCTCAGCTCTGCTATTCGAGTTCCGCATCCTTTTGTGACTTAACGAAGGTAGGAATTCGCGTTTTCTGTTTGCGATTTCGCTGTTTTTTTGTTACTGCTTCATTTCATATTGATCGCTCTAGTTCTGGGGTTTTAGATTACATGAAACGCGTTTCCTTACGATTTTTGGTTGATCAGTAAGGATTTTAGTGTTTTGTTTTCTTTTGGGAATTTCAATTCTGGAATATATTTATAGAATTTGGTTTTTCTCAGCAAACCCTAACTAGACTAGTCGATCAAGTCTTTCTAATTTCTTGTTACATCACTTTTTTAATTTTGAATTCGGTACCTTGATGATTTTCTTCCTTGACTTCTTCTGATCTATCAAGAGCATTTTGGTATGATCGAGGAGATCCGGTGAATGTAAACATCTGATGGATCAACTACTACTGTAGCCATCTCGATAGTTTCTTTCTTGATTCAGGGTCTTTGGAAATATTTTATTTTGCTACGTGTTTGTTTGAGTTCGTACAAGCGATTGAGGACAAACAATGTATTGTATTAAGAAAGTTTTTTTGTCGGTAAATGTTAGGAAGCAATTGTCTGTTAAGTTTTTGGAAAGCTCGCAGTTATACGAGTCTTCTCCGGAAATTTCAGATCGATATGCTTATTAACTTCAGTGGCTAAAGACTTCGGCTACTGATAATTAGATTTCCATTTCAGATAAATGTATGTAGCTCATAGTCCCGTCAACTAACTTGGATAGCTGGGTTGACAAAGATGATATTGGGAATCTCTGCAGAATTCTTAGTTTTTTTCTGGTTTGTTGTGATCCCTTTGAACATTGGAGGAGAGCCGCACAGATTTATGTTGGACTCTTTGGGCTCCTTTGTACGAGTACAAAATAAGCAGAACCTTTCTCTCTCGTTACTGTTTAGTATTATGGAAGCATAATAAGACATGAATAAGTCGATGTTTCAGCGTCATTCTGGCGTTGGCATGAATAGGCTGATGTATTTCACTTACAGGTCTGAGTATCAGCAAAGATGAGTGACAATCTTATGGACAAAGTTACCGCATTTGGTGAGCGCCTGAAGATTGGAGGTTCGGAAGTGAGCAACAAAATCAGTGCTGGTGTGAGCTCGATGAGCTTCAAAGTGAAGGAACTTTTCCAAGGTCCAAACCCTACTGATAAAATAGTTGAGGATGCTACTACGGAGAATCTAGAGGAACCTGACTGGGATATGAATTTGGAAATATGTGATATGATAAATCAAGAGACAATTAATAGTATTGAGTTGATCCGTGGAATAAAGAAGAGGATAATGATGAAGCAGCCGAGAATTCAGTACCTTGCCTTGGTTTTGCTTGAGACTTGTGTTAAGAACTGTGAAAAGGCATTCTCAGAGGTGGCAGCAGAGAGAATCCTTGATGAAATGGTTAAGCTGATTGATGATCCACAAACAGTTGTGAATAATCGAAACAAAGCTTTGATACTGATTGAAGCTTGGGGAGAATCAACCAGTGAACTCCGCTACCTACCAGTATTTCAAGAAACTTACAAGGTAACTATGACCTGGTACATATTAGTGCTATGATGATGAGTTCTACCATACAGGATCCATTTACACTATTTAATTGAAGATCTCACTATCTTTACTTATATTATCTCCTGCATTGAATTGAAGTGTATTTACAGACTATACTGGCCTTGCTTTTTGAGATTTCGAGTAAACATATGGCTTGTTTGCCCTCGGTAATTCCAGGTCACGTAAATGGGTTTTTAAACAAACAAATAAACGACTATGTGTCTGATTAAGAGTAGGGTTTTTAAACAAACAAATAAACGACTATGTGTCTGATTAACTTACTCTATGACTAGTTTGTTGCAGGAATTGATTTATAGTTGAAAATATGTGGTCTGATGTCAGAATTCCTTATTATCAGGTCTTAATGCTTTTTTCTTATATTTGTCCTCTTATGACCATAGAGCTTAAAAGCTAGAGGTATCCGTTTCCCTGGACGAGACAATGAGAGCCTGGCACCTATTTTCACTCCTGCTCGGTCAATTCCAGCGCCAGAAGTGAATGCTGATCTTCCTCAGCATGTGCATGAGCCTGCACACATTCAGTATGATGCTCCTGTAAGAAGCTTTACTGCTGAGCAGACAAAGGAAGCTTTCAATATAGCAAGAAACAGCATTGAACTTCTTTCCACGGTTTTTTCCTCATCACCTCAACATGATGCTTTACAGGTAAATAAACTTGGAAGCATTTGGCAACATTCCCTAGAATTCTAATGTAGATAATAATAACACGATATATCCTTGATATATTTTTCTCATTGACCAAATTGTTTAATCTCTCTGATTTTGCAGGATGACTTGACAACGACACTTGTACAACAATGTCGTCAATCTCAAACCACTGTCCAAAGAATCATTGAAACAGCAGGTGAAAACGAAGCCCTTCTATTTGAAGCCTTGAATGTGAACGATGAGCTAGTGAAAACGCTGTCTAAGTATGACGAGATGAACAAACCCTCTGCAGTGCTTACCACACCTGAACCAGCCATGATTCCTGTTGCTGAGGAGCCTGATGACTCTCCGGTTCATGGGAAAGAAGGATCTCTGGTTAGAAAATCTTCTGGGACTAGAGGTGGATTCCGTGGAGGTGGTAGTGGGGACGACATGATGGATGATCTTGATGAGATGATATTCGGTAAGAAAAGTGGCGGTAATGGTGATTCTTCGACAGATGCTGAACATGACCCGAAAAAGCAGCAGCCTTCGTCTAAAAACGATGATCTCATTAGGTTCTGAGATGTGTTTTTTCCGGCGAAAGAAAAACACTTCTATGGATTTCGATTTAACTTGGTAATTTGAATGAACAGTTTCAGTGTAAGTAATCTGTGTTTGGAGATCGCTTTGACTTATGTGATGGCTTTATAAAGAAGGGGAGATTATTAAAAAAATCTGTTTATGACAAAAGATTTGAACATTATTTTCTCAAACTCAATAGATTGTGTTTTTTACTTTATACCCATTTTCTCAACATTTGTAGTTCTTTGTAATTGTAAGGTCTAACCACAAACAAACATTTCCCAATTGCTTTGAATTCAAAAAAATATTTACTTTTACTTTAGCGTTTAAACAGCAGTCGCAGGAGCGCATCGTCAGTACAGTATTCCACTTCACTCTCATCTTCTGCAATGTCCGGAAAACAGCAGATACATCATACTTACCTCAGACCCAGACCCATATCCAAACCCCTAATCTTCACACTTTTCCTCTCCTCCTTCTCTCTCCTCATCATCCTCTACACCTTCTCTTCTTCCGCCCGGCCCTCCGTTTCCTATCAGAACCCGTTGGACCGTCGGGAGACGTCCTTCGTTGCCTCGCTGGAGCATTTCTTGATTCATGAGGCCCCGAGGCTCTCATTATCGGTTAGAGACGACACGCCGCGTGGAGATAGTGACGAGGATGTGAGGAAGCTCGACGAGATGGTGTTTGAGAGGGAGAATCGTTGGTTGAACGAAGATCCAGGATATCCTGTCGGCTTTCCGATTAAGGTTTACGTTTACGAGATGCCAAACAAGTTCACTTTCGATCTTCTCTGGTTATTTCAAAATACTTACAAAGAGACGTCGAATACCACATCTAACGGTAGCCCTGTGCATCGCCTAATTGAACAGGTTACTAATTGATTGTCTACTTTCTTTAATATCATTAAGGTCTGGGACTTTGATGGACTAGAAGACCCTAAAACTAGGACGACAGAGAGAAGGAGCTTAAATCATTTTGATCATTGTTACATTTCCTTGTTGTATTCGCTTGGGTGTGACAATTTGACCGAATTGCAGCCATCATAATCGTTAGTGTCCTTTTTGAGCTTCTTGATTGGTTCCATCAAGCGAGAAGTGTGATCAGGGTTTGTGGTTTTGTTTAACTGTCTCTCCTTCACTTGTAGCGAGAATAACTTACCTCATTTTGTATATTGCAGCATTCTGTTGATTATTGGCTCTGGGCTGATCTGATCTCTCCGGAATCTGAAAGGCGTTTGAAAAGTGTCGTTAGGGTCCATCAGCAGTAGGACGCCGACTTTTTCTATGTTCCATTTTTCACTACAATAAGCTTTTTCTTGTTGGAGAAGCAGCAATGCAAAGCACTCTATAGGGTTTGAGTGAGCTTCAATTACATATTTTTACCATTAGATTAACTTTCCGTTTTAGATAGTGTTTTTGAAGCTTTCATCTCCATTTGAAAAATATCAAGCTGAGTTAATTTTCTAAAATGGTGTTCTGAATGGCCCCAACTTTTACCGTGATTTTTTAGCAAAGGAATTGCTGAAGAGTGTTTGCATTTATATCATGTTACATGCTGTTCGTAAATTTAACACATCTGTTGGTTTGGTGATTTATTTGTGATTGCTGAAGGTCATGTGAACAGTCTGTTTCATGGGATTTTTAAAACTGCTCTTTCTTTACTTTTAGCTTGCCTCAGTGGGAAATTTTACTGGTAAGATCTTGGGTTTACTTCCGTCAACTACACGAATTTATGCAAATAAACCTATTTTCACGCGTACTTTTTGGGTCTTTCATAAGTTACATAAACTATGTTTTTCTTCCGTAAATTACATAAACTTCATAAATTATTCCAATTACAAAAATTGCGTTAATGTTTACACGTTAAATTGTTATTAAACCTTGTTTTACTTTGAAAATCTTGTTTTAATTTCAAAATAAACCCAAGTTAAAACTAGATTTTCGAATTAGAACCATATTTAGTAGCTATTTAACGTGTAAATATTAATAGAATTTCTGAAATTAAAATAATTTATGAAGTTTGTGTAGTTTATGAAAGAAAAATAAAGTTTATGTAGTTAAAAGAAGACTCAAAAAGTATGGATAGAAATAGGTTTAGTCGCATAATTTTGTGTAGCTGAGGGAAGTAAACCCTAAGATCTTTTTAAGTCTTTTCCAAACTGTAGGAAGCTTTGAAGTGGGTCACTGATCAGCCTGCTTGGAAGAGGTCTGAAGGAAGGGATCACATATTCCCTATTCATCATCCCTGGTCTTTCAAATCCGATCGCAAATATGTGAAAAATGCAGTCTGGCTTTTACCTGACATGGACTCCACTGGGAATTGGTGACACTTGATTTTCTTCATGTAGTCTGCTCTCGTAGTAAAACTTTGTTGATTCTTTTTGTACTTGGCCTTGTAGGTATAAGCTTGGGCAAGTTTCACTGGAGAAAGACCTGATTCTTCCTTACGTTCCCAATGTTGATTATTGTAATGCCAAATGCTTGTCAGAAAGTGCACCAATGAGAACCACACTTCTTTTCTTCCGAGGGCGGCTTAAGAGGAATGCTGTAAGAGCCATTGCCACCTCTAAATATATGGCCTTTCTAAACTCTGCCTTAAATCTGACGTGTTCTTACCTTTTCTTCGAAAGCGACTTTTTAGTGTCCTAATATTTGAATACTACTCATTATATGGGGAAGCCCCAGCCCTCTGCCTTTTATAAATTCTGCCTCTCATGACTTGGCTACTGAATTGTTGTCTTAGGGAGGTAAAATACGGGCCATAATTAGTGCAGAACTAAGTGGTGTCAAGGATATAATCATCACTGAGGGGACTGCAGGAGAGGGAGGGAAATTGGCAGCTCAGGGCGGCATGTGTAGGTAAAACTCTAGGTTGCTTCCTAACCATTTGGTTGCCATCCAGTAATTTTTTTCTAACTATGTCTGCCTTCTAGCAGATCTTTATTCTGTTTGTGTCCTGCTGGTGACACACCATCCTCGGCGAGATTGTTTGATGCCATTGTCAGTGGCTGCATACCTGTTATAGTCAGCGACGAGTTGGAGCTTCCATTTGAAGGAATACTTGATTACAAGAAGGTATGTCAGAAGACCTATTACATTGGTGCTTTGAATTTTCACCACTTTTTCTGAATGTCTATATATGTAGCAAAGTCTGTATAAATATCCCCTTGGCGCTCATTTCTTCTCCTTTATTTTTCCTCTCAGGTTGCTGTGCTTGTTTCTTCTAGTGATGCAGTACAGCGAGGGTGGCTTGTCAATCATCTGAGAACCCTTAAACCCTCCCGAATCAAGGAATTTCAGAATAACCTTGCTCAAGTAAGTGATTACTTTTTCTTATCTTCGCAGTCTCTGGTTTCTAAAAAAGTAACCTACTTTCATAGTTTACCTTACACGAGAGGTGCATAACTACCCAGTCGCGTAGCGGATCTTTATATGTTTTAAGTAGTTTGATTTTTTTTCCAATTTTTTTCCAATTTTTTTCCAGTACTCGCGGCATTTCCTATATTCCAGCCCTGCTCAGCCAGTAGGTCCAGAAGACTTGACATGGAGAATGGTACGTATCTACCAAAACTTACAGACCGTAATAACTAATAAGCTACCAATGTTGAAAGCCTTAATAATATCTTACAACAAGTTGTAACCAAAATCAGCATTGGTATTGCACAAAAAGAGAATACGGTAGATAAAAAGTAAAAACTACAGGTTGTGTGTTGTCTAGGAAAATTACAAGCGTTTTTATTGAACCTCCAGATTTTTCAGCGCCATGTGGACCATTATCTGGTTTAACGATAAACCCTGTAATTGAGTCTCTGTTGTTTACCTCAGTTGCCATTAATCAATCATTCGATCTCAGTAGAAATGAGGTATAATTAACCGCAATGAAAAGCTCAATGTTCTTGTTGCAACAACAGATAGCTGGAAAGCTGGTGAATGTCAAGCTTCATACGAGGAGGTCACAAAGGGTTGTGAAAGGATCTAGGAGTATTTGCAGATGCGATTGCTGGAGACCCAACACTACAGCCTCTACTTCTTTGAGTCCTCTCCTGTCTTAAGATCCACCCATCACTTGACTTTCAAATTTTCAGTCTTGAAGTTCCCTGGATATGTATAATCAAGGCTGTTGAAATGCTTATCCTATACACAAATTCACCATAGCTTACTAGATTATATAATGTATGCTCATGTTCGCAACCCAGCAACTTCTGAGTTCTCTCATTTTGTGCTGTTGTTTTATTCCCTCCTGGCATTGTAAGTTTTAACAGGTGATAAAGACGACATGAGAAAATTTTACATCACAATCTCGCTGGCTGTGTAAGGACTGCTTACAAAAGGTGATACTAGAACCATGTGGATCTTTATCTCAATCACAGTTATTCTTCAAAATCATCAGTCATAACTATGGGAAAACGGCCGATTCCACTGTATATTTATGATTTTGGGATTATATATACACAAACTATCACGTCATGCCGATATATATATATATATATGAACTATTTCTAATTTTGAATTTAACCCACAATCTTTAAAACCATGGCTAATTCCACCAAAACAAACGGTTTCCGTATATTTTTCCGTTACACATGCTGACGTGACTGCCATGTCGGATTTTCAAAACGATGTTGTTTTAGATTTTTTTTTTGTTTAAATTGAAGCCCAAAACGACGTCGTTTTGAGCTTATTTTTTATTTAAAAACGTAGTCCAAAACGACGTCGTTTTGGGTTTAATTTTTAAAAAAAAACTTAGCCCAAAACGACGTTGTTTTGGGCTACGATTTAAAAAAAACAATTTGAAATAGGTTTTGGTCGTACGTGGCCCTCTTTCCTCCTCTTCTTCATGAATTGTTTCTTCAGAAACCCTAATTTTGAAGAGATTTGTGCAGTCTCATACCCTCCTTGGATTCGAAAACCCGGAATCTCGAAATAGACGCCGGAGACTCAATTCCGAAACCCAAATGGAGGAAAGTTGCCTACGGAGGGATTCAAATCGGGTCCATCGACGAATCGTTGCTAAGTGAAGGGAGACCATCGAGTGGAACTGTCCTTGGGTGTATGACTTCAAGAGTCATGAGAGTATGAGCCCAGAATCGAGCCAGTTTCATTCCCACTTGATGTTTACTTGTTCAAGGATGATATATAGGCAGCAAAGAGTCTAAAAATTCTGAGTTTAAGAGCTTTATATATCATGCCAACAATCTTAGTTACCTGTTCAGAAAAGCTCAAGCCCTTCAGCTAAATATGCAGAACGCACTTGTGATGGAGAAACGAGAGATGCCAAAAAGGCGTGGAGATAGTGATAGCTTTCAGTATTGGCCCATCTCCCTTCACAAGCATTTGTTGTTGTGGCCATAAGAAGATTATCACCATTCTCCTCATAACCGAAGAAAAAATGCTATCTTTGAGCCTACTCTTGCTATTAAAAAAAAAAAAAAAGCCAAAAACGACGTCGTTTTGGCATACGAATATTGGACATCCGACGTGGCATACACGTCAGCACGAATGACGGAGAAATAAACGGAAACCGTATATTTGGTGGAATTCACCGTGATTTTAAAGTTTATGGGTTAAATTCAAAATTAGAAATAGTTCATCTATATATCGGCATGATATGATAATTTGTGTATATATAATCCCAAACTCATAAATCTATGGTGGAATCAGCTGTTTTCCCTTATAACTACTGAGTCAATCAGCTCTTACTTCTCTCATTTATAATATCACTTACTTTCAGAATCTCCATTTTCGTCAATCATGGTGCTGGTTGTGGATGGTATGTTGGAAGCCAAGGGTCTCCCCAAACAACTCTTTCTTTACCATTACCAATCAGTATTCTTAAGACATTCTTCAATATGTTTCTACTTTTAAGAAGTGATCTCCAGACAAGATGGCTTAAAGCCAATTCCAACATTGATGATGTTTGTGGAATGAACATAATGTCCATTTTAGAAGTCTTGCAACCAAGCTGTTAGAATCGTGAAATAATTTTCAAATTTGTTTGACAAAAGAGTGCAAAATTATATTTTTAATTGCCTCAAAAGTCTAAACCACTTTTGTTTTCTTTGGAAGCCTCATTCTCCTTCAAAACAATTAGTGCATTGATCTTCAGCCCAAACATTTACTCCACAAATAATTAGACACAATAGTTATATATCATTACAAATGTCTTTTTGGAAGTTTGAAAACTAATTCATAGTATAAACCGGTAATGCTACAAAAATGTTTTTAAAAAAGTATTTTTTTATTTATTTTCTTCATCATATTTTAGTGGCAAATTCCATTTTCTTAAATAATCTATTTTAAAACTAACAAACCTCAAAATTTAAAAATGATTCATGATTTTAAAAATAAGTAATACCATAAAATAACATTGTTGAAAAAGTGACTAATTCGGTTTGCCGGTTCAATTCAAGTGAACCGAGATACACTGAAGAAGAAAGAGTATTCAACACTCCTTTACAGAAAAGGTTTCCGAAACAAAACGCTATTGATTATTCAAACACAAGGTCGTGTGTTTAGACATAAGAGAGAAGAAGGACAGCATGCCTTCTTACTTTGAGAATGTCTCAAGATGCTCAGCGTGTCTAGTGGGAAGAAGGACACTCTGAAAGTCAACTATTTTGGGGTGTTATCAAAGTTGTTTTGTTTTGGTTTATGCGTGTACGTAGAGGCACAAGTATATAAGCCAAGTCTCTATTTTTTCTAAGAGGAAACAAAGTAGAGAGTGAGTGAGTGTGTGTATTGTGAGAAAACTCTTTGTAAGTTCTTCAAAGATAGTGGATTCCGGAAGTATTCTTTCCGACTAGACGTAGACTTAACCTCAAGGTTAAGTTGAACTCGTTAAATCTCGATGTGTCTTGTGTTTGTTCTAAATCTCGTAAGCTTAAGTTTTTAGCTAACCGAACAGAACAATACTACAAACTACTCTAAAACCCAACAACTGGTATCAGAGCCTTGGGAAAGTCGATAGAGAACAGTCGAGTTTTTTCACAGAAGATGACTACAGGAAGGGTGGAGTTAGAAAAGTTTGACGGCAAAGGAGATTACACACTATGAAAGGAGAAGACTTTAGCTCACCTGGAGATTTTGGGTCTGCTAGAAGGGTTAACAGAGGTTGAGGAGATTGAGAAACCTCTAAGAGCCGGTAGTGAGGTAGAAGAAGAGGAGGCTGCGTCTTTAAGTCGGGACAGAAGAAAGGAGGAAGCCTTAAAGGAACTACAGCTAGATGAAAAGAGGCGTAAGGCCAAATCAACCATCATTCTAAGCGTGGGAGATCATGTCCTAAGGAAAATCATCAAGGAAAAGACGACTGCAAGGATGTTAAAGCTCCTAGACCAGTTATACATCTCCAAAGCACTACCAAATCGCATTTACCTCAAGAAAAAGTTGTACAGTTACAAAATCGCAGAATCTGCATCTGTGGAGGAAGGAACTGATGACTTACTCAGGCTGATAGCTGACTTAGAACACGTTAATGTCACTATCCCAGATGAAGACCAAGCCATCATTCTCCTTATGTCCCTACCGAGTACCTTTGACCACTTAAAAGATACTCTAAAGTACAGCAAGGATACACTCTCTCTGGATGATGTTGTCAACGCAATCCATTCAAAGCAACTTGATTTTGGGCAGAACAAGAAAAATAAAAGCGTAGCAGAAAGCCTCTATGCTAAAGGTACGAGAGGTAGGACATATAAAAGGAAAAATCAAGATGGCAACAAGCAAAGATCCAGATCAAAGTCAAAAGAAAAGGGAAAAAAGGAATGTTGGATATGTGGTAAAGAAGGCCATTTTAAGAGACAACGCTCAGTTTGGAAGGAGAGGAATATGAGAGATTCATCATATGAAAGAGGGGAGTCATCGAATGCAGCAAACCAGATTGATGATGTTGCAGCACTCATGGTTTCTGAAGCTCAATGTCTAATGTCAGAAGATCTCTTTGGGAGTTGGATAATGGACACGGGATGCTCTTTTCATATGACTTCTAGAAAGGAATGGTTCCTAAAGCTGGATGAGACAAAGGGTGGCAGAGTCAGAATGGCAAATGACTCGTATTCAAAAGTTGAAGGAATTGGACTAATCAGAATCAAAAATGACGATGGGACTATAGTTCTTCTCTCAAATGTCAGGTATGTTCCCTCTATGTCAAAGAATTTAATCTCCTTAGGTACCTTAGAAGATCAAGGATGTTGGTTCCAATCCAAAAGTGGAACAATCAAAGTAAATAAAGGGTGTATAACATTGCTGAAAGGTCAGAAGAAAGACACCCTTTATGTTCTGAATGGTACTGCAGTTATAGGAGAGGCTAATGTCTCAGAAGTCTCTAAGTTTGAGACTGAACTCTGGCATATGAGACTAGGACATATAGGACATAAAGGACTGCAGACATTGTTGCAGAAAGGTTATCTTGACAAGAATAAAGTTTCTGATTTGAAATTCTGTGAAGACTGTATTTTTGGCAAGTCTCACCGGCTAAGTTTTGGGAGTTCAAACATGAATACTAAGGAGAAGTTAGATTATATACACTCTGATCTCTAGGGATCTCCAAATGTGCCCATTTCTCTAGGCAAATGTCAGTATTTCATAACTTTTATTGATGACTTTTCTCGGAAAACTTGGATTTATTTTCTAAAGAGGAAAGATGAGACCTTTGATAAGTTTGTGGAATGGAAAAGTCTAGTAGAGAACCAGGAAGGAAAAAAGATCAAAACTCTTAGGACAGACAATGACTTGAAATATTGCAATAAGATGTTTGATGATTTCTGTAAGAATGAGGGACTTATGAGGCATAGAACTTGTTCTTATTCTCCCCAACAAAATGGTATTGCAAAAAGGATGAATAGAACAATCTTAGAAAAGGTCAGGAGCATCTTGAGTGAGTCTGGCCTTCCAAAGAGCTTCTGGGCAGAAGTTGCGAGCACTACAGTGTACCAGATAAACAGATCTCCGTCATCTACAATAGGATAGGAAGTCCCAGAGGAGGTTTGGAGTAAAAAGAAGCCTAAATATGAAGACTTAAGAGTGTTTGGATCTGTTGCTTATATCCACTTTGATCAGGGAAAGTTGAATCCTAGAGCTAAAAAGGATGTGTTCATTGGTTATCCTCCTAGAGTAAAAGGGTATAAGTTCTGGCTTGTGGAAGAAAAGAAATGCATAATTAGCCGTGATGCTAAGTTTCATGAAGAGCAAGTTTATAAGCATATGAAAATCTCAGAGGATGAATCTGTTGAAAGTATTTGATTTTCCAAAGGAAGATGGATTCTCAGATGATAACTTAATGCATGAAATCAGAATGGAAGATACAAAAACAAGTTCTGAAAGGATAAGAGAGCAAGCTGATTCAGGAAATGAAAACTGGAAGTCTGAGTCAGAAAGGGAATGTCAGCCTGCAGAACGTCTTGATAACTATCTCCTGGCCAGAGATAGGTCCATAAGGGTTATAAGACCTCCACCAAAGTATCATGATTCAAATGTAGTTGGTTTTTCTCTCACAGTGGCAGAAGATGGTGGAGGTATGGAACCAAGAAGCTATCAAGAAGCTAAGTTGGACAAAGATTGGAAAAGCTGGAAACGGGCCATGGATGAGGAGATGACTTCTCAGATCAAAAACCAACTTTGTACTGGTTTAGAGACTTGCAAACTCAAGAATTGTTGGTTGTAGGTGGGTCTACAAGAGAAAACAAGGGTTAGAAGATTCTGAGCAACCAAGATACAAAGCAAGGCTTGTTGCAAAAGGTTACTCTCAAAGGGAAGGAGTGGATTTCCAAGAAATCTTTTCCCTAGTAGTCAAACACGTATCAATCAGATTAATTCTATCCTATATTGTTGAAATGGACATGGAGCTACAACAGATGGATGTTACCACTGCTTTTTTTCATGGAAATCTTGAAGAACACATACTAATGGAACAGCTTGAAGGATTTGAAGTAGGAAGTAAACAAGATCTTGTTTGTCTCCTAAAGAAATCACTTTACGGTTTGAGATAGTCACCTCGTCAGTGGAACCAACGGTTTGAATCCTTCATGATAAGATCAGGCTACCAGAGAAGCCAGTATGATCACTGCATCTATTATCAAAAGATTGCAGAAAGGTCTTACGTATATCTGTTGATATATGTAGACGATATGCTTATAGCTTGCAAAGATAAAAGGAAGATTCAAGCATTGAAGGAGCTAGTGAAGTCTGAATTCGAAATGAAGGATATGGGAGATGCTAAGAAAATCCTTGGCATGGAGATACGAAGAGATCGCAACAATGGTATTCTGGAACTCTCACAGGAAGAGTACCTCGGGAAAGTTCTAAAAGCATACAATATGGAAAATTCAAAAGGAGTGTCTACTCCTTTAGGAACTCACTTCAAACTGAAGGCTGCTACAAAACAAGAATTGGAGGAACAGAAGGACACCATGAGGTTAGTTCCCTATGCGAATGTTGTAGGCTCATTGATGTATTCTATGATTGGCACTAGAGTTGATATGGCCTATCCAGTGGGTGTGATAAGTAGATACATGGGGAAGCCTATTAAAGAGCATTGGTAGGCAGTTAAGTGGTTACTCAGGTATGTAAAACAGTCTAAAGGGAAAAAGCTTTGTTTCAAAAGACAAAATCAGTTTGAAATAAAGGGCTTTTGCGACTCTGATTACGCTGCTGATAAGGACAAGAGAAGGTCTATCACGGGGTATGTTTTCACTGTAGGAGGCACTACAGTCAGTTGGAAATCTGGACTCCAAAAGGTGGTAGCTTTGTCGACCACTGAATCTGAATACATGGCACTAACCGAGGCCATTAAAGAGGGTGTTTGGCTAAAAGGTTTGAGCTCAGAACTTGGAATGAATCAAGAAACAGTAGAGATTCTCTGTGATTCTCAAAGTGCCATAGCCCTGGCAAAGAATTCTGTGCACCATGAATACACAAAACACATTGATGTGCGGTTGCACTTCATAAGGGATTTAATCGCAGAGGGACAGGTTAAAGTGGTTAAGATCAGCACCACTTACAACCTAGCTGATGTACTGACCAAGATTGTCAGTGGGAGCAAGCTTCAAGGAGCTTTAAACTTGCTCAATCTCGTCTCAGAGTAATGAGACCAAGTTACCAGAAAGGGAGTCCACGGGAAGAACAGAGAAGACAAAGAAAGGCGAAAAACAGAAACCATTAGTCAAAGGGAAGTTTGTTGAAAAAGTGACTAATTCGGTTTACCGGTTCAATTCAAGTGAACCGAGATACACTGAAGAAGAAAGAGTATTCGACTTCGGTGAACAAAAACCAGACGCAAACGAACACACTCCTTCACACAGAAGGTTTCCGAAACAAGACGCTGTTGATTATTTAAACACAAAGTCATGTGTTTAGGCATAAGAGAGAAGAAGGATAACATGCCTTCTTATTCTGAGAATGTCTCAAGATGCTCATCGTATCTAGTGGGAAGAAGGACACTCCGAAAGTCAACTGTTTTAGGATGTTATCAAAGTTGTTTTGTTTTGGTTTATGCGTGTATGTAGAGGCACAAGTATATAAGCCAAGTCTCTGTTTTTTCTAACAGGAAACAGAGCAGAGAGTGAGTAAGTGTATGTATTGTGAGAAAACGCTTTGTAAGTTCTTCAGAGATAATGGATTCCGGAAGTATTCTTTCCGACGAGACGTACATTTAATCAATAATATAAAAATTCTGTTTTATATCCAATTTTAACTTGTGAAATGGTTTCATAAAATTGATATAAAACGATATTTTTCAAATTTTGGATTTTCTTATCGCTTTAAACATTGCAGGAGATCTAATCAAATGGAGATTTAATGGCAAGTAGATTTTTGGTATTATTTAATATTAAAAGAAAAAAATGTAAATAAAGAAAACGCCAAACGCGTTAAAATCAAATAAGAAAAATATCCTCCGAATAGTTAAATACTCTTTCTTATACTTTCTACCTTGTCCGAAAACCTTAGTCTTCCAAACATAAAAACAAAAACAAAAAACAAAAACGCAAAACGTCAAAAAAAAAGAAGCTTGCTCTGTCCACTTGTTTCCCGGCGGCGTTCTACCTTCGTCTTCGCTGTCTCGCCGCGTCTAAAATTTTTCTACTTCAGTAAAAATTTCGAACTCCAGCAGAGATATTGCCTCTCGGTTTCACGTTTTTATTCAACAATGTTTTGTCAATCTCATTAATTTTTCTTTGCTTTATATTTTTCAAAGATCGTTGAATCTTATAGTATATGAAAATTGGGGGCTAATCGTTGCTGTCAATGATTAGTTAGCAGCAGAAGTGCTTAAGTATTTGCTCACGACTAAGTCCTTTTTCCTCTTCTTCTTCTTATCTCTCTCTTTCTTCCTTTCCCTATCATCTCTTCTCGATTTCTCAAATGCCTCATCTCCAGTTGGGTGGCACGACACGACCGCGTTGAATCCTTCAGAGAGATTAGCTAAAAGACAAAGTGTTTTCTTCTTTCAGTTACTATAACCCGAAGATCTGAGTTTCTTCTCTCTTCTTTGCTTTCCTTTCCTCTGAAGGTAAATGGAAGCAATCGTTAGTTTTAATGTTGTTTTTTTTTCCCATATAAGTTCATGGTGGGATCGTCTCTTTTCGTCTGAATATCAAAAGCCCGTGTTCATCATTCTCTTTCTCTTTCACTTCTGGTTTCGAATTTCTGTGAGAAATGTGTGTGGCTTTTTATCGGATTTGAATGTTTGAAACTAATAAGATGTTCTTTTAGGGTTTTCTTCTTTAGCTTTAAAGGTAATGCCTTTTTGTCGTAGTCTGGGTTTCAGATGCAAAGTTTTCTGAAAGACAACAATGATTGTTGCCTTTTATTTGTGGAGATTATGATGGGACGAGTTTGTTGTTGAGTGGACCCTTTAGATCCATGGATTGATCTGAATCTTTGTTGATGTTTCGAATGAAATTATGTTTAAAGACTTCTGCTAAATTATGAGCATTTAGATGTCTTTGATTCATATTTGCTAACTTTATTGCATCTATTTAAACTTCTTAATTCAGGGATCTGCCAAGTTAGATCAACAACAATGGCATCTAATAAACATTACAATAAAAGTCGATCAAATCTATCAAACAACTCAGATGTTCCTGAGCCAGGGAGGCCACCTTTTCCTCCATCAGTCACATTTGCTCGAAGAACTTCCTCGGGTCGCTATGTTAGTTACTCGAGGGACGATCTCGATAGTGAGTTGGGTAGTGTCGATTTCACGAACTATACGGTTCACATTCCTCCTACTCCAGATAACCAGCCGATGGACCCTTCCATTTCTCAGAAAGTTGAAGAGCAATATGTCTCTAACTCGATGTTCACTGGTGGGTTTAACAGCGCCACAAGGGCTCACCTTATGGACAAAGTGATTGAGACAGAGACTAATCATCCACAAATGGCTGGCTCTAAAGGATCTTCTTGCGCGATCCCTGGCTGCGATGCTAAGGTTATGAGTGATGGGAGAGGTCAAGATCTTCTTCCTTGTGAATGTGACTTTAAAATTTGTAGGGATTGCTTCGTAGATGCAGTCAAAACCGGTGGTGGGATTTGTCCCGGGTGTAAAGAACCATACAAGAACACGGATTTGACCGATCAGGCGGATGAGAACGGTCAGCAAAGGCTCCCTGGGCCTGCAGGTGGCGGGTCAAAGATGGAGCGAAGATTGTCATTGATGAAGTCAACTAATAAATCAGCTTTGATGAGGAGTCAAACAGGGGATTTCGATCACAATAGGTGGTTGTTCGAGACGAGTGGAACTTATGGTTACGGGAATGCTTTTTGGACCAAGGACGGGAATTTTGGCAGCAGTAAGGATGGAGATGGAGATGGAGATGGTGACAGTATGGAGCCGCAAGATTTAATAAGCAAACCTTGGAGACCGCTTACTCGGAAACTGAAAATTCCTGCTGCTGTTATTAGTCCATATAGGTAAGAAAAGTGTTTTTTGGTGTATTGTTTAGCTTTAATAAATCTAATTCTCTAAGATCTTAAAAGAAGATGTTTTTTTTTTCTTTTGCAGGCTTTTGATATTTATCCGAATAGTTGTTCTTGCATTGTTCTTGACTTGGAGGATTAAACATCAAAACCAAGATGCTATATGGTTATGGGGGATGTCTGTGGTTTGTGAGCTCTGGTTTGCCTTTTCCTGGCTTCTTGATCAGCTCCCTAAGCTCTGCCCCATTAACCGTTCAACCGATCTTCAAGTCCTGAAGGAGAAGTTTGAAACGCCGACACCAAGCAACCCAACCGGGAAATCAGACCTCCCTGGGCTCGATGTGTTCGTCTCTACTGCAGATCCCGAGAAAGAACCTCCGCTAGTCACTGCTAATACCATTTTATCGATTTTAGCTGCAGAATATCCAGTTGAGAAGCTTTCTTGTTATGTATCGGATGATGGAGGGGCGCTTCTTACGTTTGAAGCCATGGCTGAAGCTGCGAGCTTTGCTAACATTTGGGTTCCTTTCTGTCGCAAACATGTGATTGAGCCGAGGAATCCAGACTCCTACTTTAGCTTAAAGAGAGATCCTTACAAAAACAAAGTGAAGTCTGATTTTGTGAAGGATCGGAGACGGGTTAAGCGTGAGTACGATGAGTTCAAAGTCAGGATTAACAGCTTGCCTGATTCGATCAGGCGACGTTCTGATGCTTATCATGCTAGAGAAGAAATTAAGGCAATGAAGATGCAGAGGCAGAACAGAGATGATGAGCCTTTAGAGTCCGTGAAGATTCCAAAAGCTACATGGATGGCTGATGGTACTCACTGGCCCGGAACTTGGTTGACTTCTAGTAGTGACCACTCCAAAGGTGACCATGCCGGTATCATTCAGGTATAAAGTCTATTTCAAAAGCCTTTTTCTACTTTCTTTGAGAAAAGGGAATTGCCATTGATGCAAGATGTTACTTGTTTGTTCAAGATCTCATTTTGTACCCGCATATTATTGATCAATGCAGGTGATGTTGAAGCCACCAAGTGATGAGCCATTACATGGAGTATCTGAAGGGTTTCTCGATCTAACCGATGTGGATATTCGACTCCCACTCCTCGTCTATGTTTCCCGTGAAAAGCGACCTGGTTATGATCATAACAAGAAGGCTGGAGCCATGAACGCCCTAGTCAGAGCTTCTGCGGTTATGTCAAATGGACCATTTATACTCAATCTTGACTGTGATCATTACATATACAACTCTGAAGCACTGAGAGAAGGTATGTGCTTCATGATGGATCGAGGCGGTGATCGGCTTTGCTACGTTCAGTTTCCGCAGCGATTTGAAGGTATTGATCCATCAGATCGATATGCTAATCACAACACAGTCTTCTTTGATGTCAACATGAGAGCTCTTGATGGGCTTATGGGTCCGGTTTATGTGGGAACTGGTTGTCTCTTCCGAAGAATCGCGCTTTACGGATTCGATCCGCCTCGAGCTAAAGAACATTCCCCGGGTTGCTGCAGATGCTGTTTCCCTCGTAGCAAGAAAAAGAATCAGATTCCTGAAGAAAACCGAGCTCTGCGGATGGGTGATTACGATGATGGGGAAATGAATCTCTCTTTAGTCCCGAAGAAATTCGGTAACTCGACATTCCTCATTGATTCAATTCCAGTAGCTGAGTTCCAAGGCCGGCCTCTCGCAGACCACCCATCAGTTAAAAACGGGCGTCCTCCAGGTGCACTCACCATTCCGCGAGAGCTTCTTGATGCGTCCACAGTAGCAGAAGCCATTGCTGTAATCTCTTGCTGGTACGAGGATAAAACCGAATGGGGATCACGTATCGGATGGATTTACGGGTCAGTCACGGAAGACGTTGTCACGGGTTATAGAATGCATAACCGAGGCTGGAAATCTGTATACTGCGTGACGAAACGGGATGCTTTCAGAGGCACTGCTCCAATTAACTTGACGGATAGGCTTCACCAGGTTCTCCGTTGGGCAACTGGCTCGGTCGAGATCTTCTTCTCCCGTAACAACGCACTTCTCGCAAGCTCAAAAATGAAAATCCTCCAGAGAATAGCTTACTTGAACGTTGGAATCTACCCGTTCACATCAATCTTCCTCATCGTCTACTGTTTCCTCCCGGCACTCTCCCTCTTCTCCGGTCAGTTCATCGTCCAAACGCTCAACGTCACATTCCTCGTCTACCTTCTCATCATTTCCATCACACTCTGCTTACTCGCCTTGCTCGAGATCAAATGGTCAGGAATCTCACTGGAAGAATGGTGGAGAAACGAACAGTTTTGGCTCATCGGGGGAACCAGTGCTCATCTCGCAGCTGTTCTTCAAGGTTTGCTCAAAGTCGTAGCTGGAGTAGAAATATCATTCACTCTCACTTCTAAATCAGGAGGAGATGATATAGACGACGAGTTTGCAGATTTGTACATAGTGAAATGGACTTCACTTATGATTCCTCCGATCACGATCATGATGGTGAATTTGATTGCGATTGCGGTTGGATTCAGCAGGACAATTTACAGTGTGGTTCCTCAATGGAGCAAATTGATAGGAGGAGTGTTCTTTAGCTTCTGGGTTTTGGCTCATCTCTATCCTTTTGCTAAAGGACTAATGGGAAGAAGAGGAAGAACACCAACGATTGTGTATGTTTGGTCTGGTCTTGTCGCTATCACAATTTCTCTTCTTTGGGTTGCCATTAATCCACCGGCTGGTACTACTGATATCGGAGGATCTTTTAGTTTTCCATGATACGTTGCTTCTTTGAGTTCTGCTTCTCGAGAATCACAAAAAAAAAACTCGTTACTCTTCTCATTGTATTAAAACCACATTCCTTTATTAGATTCTTTTTGTTTCTTCTGTCGAATGATGATAATGATGGGTCATGCATGCATTGTTAGGACAGAGATAGTTTGAAAGACTGAAGGCACTTAGTTTCTCTCGTTGTCTTTTACTTTTTGTTCTATCATTTATTACATTTGTTTTTATGTTTGTGTAACGAATCCCTTTTTTTTAATTGTTCCAACCTTTGATTTGTTGGTTCCTATTAGAATATAATTAGTAAATATTATATATATTAAAATATATTTAAAAATATTCTATATTATTCATATTTATCTAGTTAATTTTTACATTTATAAATAGTTATAAAATATGAAACAATAATAAATCAACAAATTCAAATATTTATCATTGTATCAGATTCAGGTTTTCAATAAACACTTAATTAATAATTTTCTTTACATTTTCAATAATGTCTTTTTTTTATGACGAAAGCAATACAACCTCCGGAAAAAAAAACGGAGATTTCGTCAACAAAATCAATGTCTCCGTATCATATAAACACTTATCATAATCCAGGTTCTCTCATCTCTTCTGTTCTTTTTCGTCAAGATAATTATTTTGAATGGGCAGTGCAGATGTGGAACGCTTTGCAAGCAAAGCGGAAAAATTGTTTTATCGACGGGACGATTACGAAACTGATTTTTGAACCAAATCTTTCTATGAGGAAAAAAATAACTCAATTATTGTGGGGTGGATTCGAACATCTATTGAACCAAAGGTGCGTTCTACGGTGACATTTGTTGCTGACGCTAAGATACTTTGGGAAACTCTTAAAGAAAGATTTTTGGTAAACAATGGTGTTCGAGAACATCAAATCTTTGCTAAAATCATGGCCTGCAAACAAGATGGACAATCTGTGCTTTAATACTTCGGTAGACTTTTTACACTTTGGGATGAATTTCAGATTTATCGAACTAATCACACATGTGTGTGTGGTACGGTTGAAAAAATAGCACAAGACTATGAAATGGCAAAAGTGCACAAATTCTTGATGGGATTAGATGAAGCACGATTTGGCTCAGTACGGACAAACATAATCGGCCAAGATCCTATTCCAAATCTTAATCAAGTATATTCAATAGTGATTCGTGAGGAACAACATCTGAACAGCACACGGGTAAATGAACATAAACCAGATACAGTAGGTTTTTTAGCAAAAGCTGAATCATCAACGCCCATTGTGAACGTCGTGCTAACAAGACCTCGCAGCATCGCAACATGCACTCATTATGGACATCAAGGACATGAAACCAAAGATTGTTTTCATATTGTTGGTTATCCAGACTAGTGGGAAACTCGTACATCAACATCACGACCTACCAATCGAGGAGGTCGTGACGGTCGTAGCACATATAGCCAGAACGGACAAGGAAGAGGAGCAACAGTTCGTGCTAGCTACGCCCAAGGAGAAGAACAAAGTCAACAAGTAACTAACACTCCTTTTAGTTGGACCACAGATCAACTCACATCTCTTCCCAATGCTCTCAATGCTCAAAATTCAGGGCACTCGTCTGAACGGCTTAATGGTAAGACAGAATTAAATGATGTCATCATCGATACCGGTGCATCCCATCACATGACTGTTGATGTCACATTACTGACTGACAAACGAAGAATTTTACCATCTGATGTGTTGTTTGCTGATGGAAGCTCCGCAAAAGCAACAGAATGTGGAACACTAGTTTTAAATAACACTCACACGTTGAGCAACGTGCTTTATGTCCCCAAAATTAATTGCACTCTAATCCCTATTGCAAAAATTTTAAAGCAGATCGGATACATTGCAATTTTTACTAACACTTTTTGTATTTTACAGGACCGTTTTACGAGGACCATGATTGCAGTAGGTGAATAGAAAGAGGGGTCTACTATTTTAAGGGTGTTAGAGTTACGCGAGCAGATCAAACTAGTAAGAAATCTAATTCAAGGTTGTGGCATCGCCGACTTGGGCATATGTGTGCTAAAGTACTTTCTTCTTTATCGTTTTTAGGAGCTAGTGGTGCATTTAATGAAAATTGTGACATTTGTTTCAAGACAAAACAAATAAGGAACATTTTTCATGATAGTGATAATAAAACTACGAAGTGCTTTCAGCTTATTCACTACGATATTTGGGGACTTTATCGGACAAAATTATCTTCTGGTGCAACATATTTTCTCATAATTGTTGATGATTTTTCTAAAGCAGTTTGGACATATCTTCTTTTGGAAAAATCAGAGGTATCTCGATTTCTTTAAGATTTTATTGCCATGACTGAAAGGCAATTTGGAAGTGACAATGGAACCAAATTCATGTATCTTGCACGAGTGTTTAACAATCTAGGTATTCTCCACCAAACGTCTTGTGTAGGTACACCACAACAAAATGGACGTGTAGAATGCAAACACATACACATATTGAATATTGTAAGATCTATCAAGCTTCAAGCTAATTTACCGATATGGTTATGGGGGGAATGCATCTTCGGGGCTGTCCATCTCATAAATCGGACATCTACACCACTTCTCAACAATAAAACATCGTACGAGAAATTATTTGGTCATGCTCCCTCGTATGACATGTTGAAAGTATTTGGATGCCTCTGCTATACTCATCGTGGAGCTCGTGATAAGGATAAATTTGGCCTTCGTAGTCGACGTTGTGTGTTTGTTGGGTATCCTTTTGGTAAGAAAGGGTAGAGCCTGTTTGACCTCGAAAAAGAAGAGTTATTTACCAGCAGGGATATTGTGTTTTGTGAAGATGAATTCCCATTCATGACCACCAATACTCACCACATTAACTCAGTTATAACAACCATGGAGTTTACTGATTCTGAATGAATTCTTCCCAGTCATGAGGATGTGGTAGATGATGGGAGCTCATCATCTAATATTCCTCTGGATATTGATGATTCACATCATCCTAATCCTTTATCACCATCATTAGACGTGATTGCTAATGAAATTAAGATTGATTCTACCATGGTTGAATCTCTGAAAACGCAAGGACAACTCGGTTTAGGCCAGCGAGTTAAGCAACCATCAGTTCGACTTAAAGACTACGTTGTCTACAATGTGAAAACTCTAACACCGCCTCCTCCAACTCTCTGTCACGTTAATTTTCCATCAGCCTCCACTAAAACGAGTCTAGGTATTTCTCTCTATCCAATGACTCATTATATCTCTGATGAACATTTTTTTGTGAAACACAGAGCCTTTCTTGCCGCCATCACCCCCGGATATGAACCAACACATTACAATGATGCTGTTAAATTCAAGGTTTGGCAAGATTCTATGAAAGAGGAAATTACGGCTCTTGAGGACAACAAAACTTAGGATATTACCACGTTACCTTCAGGAAAGAAAGCAATTGGCAACAAATGGGTCTTTCGCATTAAATATAATTCTGATGGTTCCATCGAAAGGTACAAGTGTAGACTTGTGGTCTTCGGTAATAAGCAGATCAAGGATGTGGATTATGGAGAAACTTTGCACCAGTTGCAAAATTAACAATCGTACGACATTTGCTTGCATTTGCTGCAGCATTGAAATGGGAAGTACATCAAATGGATGTACACAATACTTTCTTACATGGAGAGTTAGAAGAAAAAGGATATGAAACTTCCACAAGGGTTTTACTGTGCCAACAAGAATATGTTTTGTTGCCTTAAGAAATCACTATATAGTCTCCGTCAAGCTCCACGTTGTTGGTTTACAACACTCTCATCTCCTTTGACGCGATATGGGTTTATTCAAAACAAGTCATACTATTATCTATTCACTTAGACCAAAGAGGGTTTGATTATTCATGTGTTTATTTACGTTGACGACTTTGCAGTTGTGAGTAACAATTTGCCTCGGCTGACGAAGTTCAAACACTATTTGAGTGAATGTTTTCACATAAAAGATTTGGACAAGCTTAAATATTTTTTGGGTATTGAAGTCGCACGTCAAGAAAGTGGATTTTTCTTAATCCAACGCAAATACACTTTGGATATTATTACTGAAACCGGATTACTTGGGGCCTAGCATTACTCCACGCCGATTGAGCAACATCATAAATTGGCAAGTGATGAAAGGCCGATGCATGAGAATCTAGAACAATATCGCCGCTTATTGGGTTGTCTGATTTATCTCACCATAACTCGCCCCGAACTAACATATGTTGTGCATATTCTCTCACAATTCATGCAAGGTCCTCGCGAAGCCCATTGGACAGCTGCCATACGTGTCGTCCGCTACTTGAAAGATTACCCAGGCCAAAGTATCCTTCTTCGATCGAATAGTGACTTACGAATACGTGCTTATTGCGATGCAGATTGGACCGCATGTCCTCACACAAGAAGATCTCTTAGTGCATATGTAGTTATTTTGGGCTCTTCCCCGATCTCTTGGAAAACAAAGAAACAAGACACAGTCTCGTGTTCATTAGCCAAATCATAATATAGGGCAATGGCTTATACTCTCCGTGAGCTTAAATGGCTCAAGTCAATGTTAAAAGCATTCGGTGTTGACCATTCTACACCTATGGAAATGTATTGTGACAATCAATATGTCTTACACATTGCCGCCAATCCAGTCTTTAATGAACGAACTAAGCATATTGAAGTTGATTGTCATCAAGTTCGTGACGTTATACAAGTTAAACTAATCATCACAAAGCATGTTGATACCTCCAAACAACTTGCAGATATTTTGACTAAAGATTTGGGACGTTCAGCTTGTGAAAATCTCTTGGTCAAGTTGGGCATTAGTGATTTACATGCTCCAACTTGAGGGAAAGTATTAGAATCTACTTAGGAAATATTTAATACAATATAATATATTTAAGAATATTCTATATTATTCATGTTTATATAGTTAGATTTCGCATGTATAAATAGTTGAAAGATGGAGCAATAATAAATCAACAAATTCAAATACTTATCAGTTCTAATTGAGATCATAGTTGTAGGTTGCTCATGGGCGTAATCAAATTGCAGAATCTCAAGCTTATGCGTTGATGACGGGTAGAGATTGTTATGCTGTTATAAATATACACCAACTGTTTGACTAGTCCAAAAAATCAAACAAGGGATTGTCATGAAGCTGATGTGTTTCTTCGCGAATCTGATGCTGATGAGAATCTTAACTCAGGGATTTGAGTTCCCTTGCTGGATCAAAAGAGCACTTGAAGCTTCTAAACCTCTACCTAGAGAAGTACATAACATAACTAAGACTGATCTTATAAAAAAATAAGGCATCACAGAGGATCTCTTGAAGGAAGTGGCTATGAAAATAAAAAGAGTTTTCGGATTGAGAAATTGAAGGGTATTTATAGGTGTAGATTTGAACCAACACTCACAACCCCGAACCTACCCTTAGCATTATTCTCAAAAGCTTTGATTCTTTTAAGTTATTTCTCCCTGATAACCAAAAGGTGAGATTTCCATGATTGCTTTAAGATTCTTTCTTCTAGTCCATTATAATCTTTGGAAAAATAAGCAAAACATATCTCTTTCTCTGACAAGTCACCACTGTACTTGATGCTTTCACACTCGGATGAGTTATTTGTAGGCTGAACAATACTAATATTAATAGATTTGACTTAGGTAACAAAAAAATCTCCAAAATTGGGTCTAAACTAATTGGGTCTAAATTAACTGGGTCTAAACTAACTGGGTCTAAACTAACTGGGTCTAAACTAACTGGATCTAAACTAACTGGATCTAAACTAACTGGGTCTAAACTAACTGGATCTAAACTAACTGGGTCTAAACTAACTGGGTCTAAACTAACTGGGTCTAAACTAACTGGGTCTAAACTAACTGGATCTAAACTAACTGGGTCTAAACTAACTGGGTCTAAACTAACTGGGTCTAAACTAACTGGGTCTAAACTAACTGGGTCTAAACTAACTGTGTCTAAACTAACTGTGTCTAAACTAACTGTGTCTAAACTAACTGTGTCTAAACTAACTGTGTCTAAACTAACTGTGTCTAAACTAACTGTGTCTAAACTAACTGTGTCTAAACTAACTGTGTCTAAACTAACTGTCTAAACTAACTGTCTAAACTAACTGTCTAAACTAACTGTGTCTAAACTAACTGTGTCTAAACTAACTGTGTCTAAACTAACTGTGTCTAAACTAACTGTGTCTAAACTAACTGTGTCTAAACTAACTGTGTCTAAACTAACTGTGTCTAAAGTAACTGTGTCTAAACTAACTGTGTCTAAACTAATTGTGTCTAAACTAACTGTGTCTAAACTAATCGGGTCTAAACTAATTGGGCTTTAGTGACCGTATAAGGAACTTTTATTGGGCCTAAATTAGGTTAAAGAGGCACTTATGTTTTTGTATGATCTAATTTCGATTGGAATTGAAGATGGCAAGTGAAGAGGCGAAAGATCCATGGAAAGGAGAAGAGTGGGGGAAAACTGAGAAGCCGAAAACAAGCGGTGGTGTTAAAATGGTGACGAAAGCGAGAAAACAGATCCCGAGAGGACTTGAAGAGAAATACGAAGCTTACTTCCTCCCGCGAAAGCCTTGGCCATTGGCTCTCGCCTTCTATGGAAGTTTTATCCTTGGTGGGATTGGTGCTGGTATGCTTATCGAAGCTTGGATCAACAAAAAAGTCAAAGATGATGGCGGAGTCATTTGGGAATTCGACAAGTGAAAAACCTATTCAAGTATTTTGTTTACACTCTCGAGATCACAATTCCATATATTGGATTACTTTGCTTTTATTTCAGTGGATTTCCGATATCAAATGTTCCTGGCTTTTCGACTGTTTATGTAACCTCTGCCAGTTTCTTTAACTTATATTGATAAAATTTATTGTTTGATAAAACATCTTCGTGCAAATTTGTTTCAGTCGAAAACTAAAGACGCTTGCCTAATATAAATTAATTTATTTCATAGTCAGACAAATTATAACATATTCAAACATGATGATGAACCAAAGGATTCATTACCAATGTCCTCTGCAAACTTCATCAAATACATATATTTCAATAATTTCGTATTTTATTTACGGACATATCCAATTTCCGACACAGCTATTAACATCAGTTACCTAACAACTTTCATTTTTCACTTAAGATCACGAGAAACCACGACAAGTTGTTTCCCAACGTTCTTACCGTGAAAGAGTCCAACGAGAGCCGCAGGAGCAGTCTCAAGCCCATCAGCAACATCTTCCACATACGTTATCTTACCTTCTCTTATGCAAGGAACCACAAACTCCAAGAATTCTGAGTATTTGTGGAAGTAATCAAATACGTTAAACCCTTGAATACGGATTCGTTTGTAGGTTATAAGCGAGAGGTTGTATACTCCTTCCGGAATCTGCAGGTTGTATTGCGAGATCATTCCACATGCTGCGATACGTCCGTGTGGTCTCATGTTTAAGATCACTGCGTCTAGCATTTTACCTCCCACGTTCTCAAAGTATATGTCAATGCCTCCAGGGAAACACCTGGGGAAGAGAGAATCTTCTAATCAGTTTGGTTTAATTTTTCCATTTGGTTGCGAAAATAAATGAAATCTTTGCATACCTCTTTAATGCAGCATTGAAATCGTTTTCTTCCTTGTAGTTGAATGCATCATCGAATCCAAACTTATTCTTGAGAAGATCAACCTAAAGAAACGCAAGGGATATGATTTGTTGACCCGATTAAGAAACGGTAGTTACAGCCAGAGTTACCTTTTCTTTGCTACCGGCGCTTCCAACAACATAACAGCCCATCATCTTAGCAAATTGTCCCACAAGCTGACCAACAGCACCGGATGCAGCTGACACAAACACAGCTTCTCCGTTCGTAGGAGAACAAATCTCATAAAATCCAGCATATGCAGTCATACCAGGCATACCTGTGTCAGGAACAGAGGATAGTGAATAAATACAATGATGAATTGTAAACCATTTTTTCTTCTGAAGAAGACACTACCATACAAAAGCTCCCTACTCTCAGAGAAACATATCGAATTGGTATGTCTGTTCATTATACCATGCTGGAGGCTAGGAGAGATGTTTTAAACTATCATGATGCTTGAAGTCACGATCGAAATCTTGACCACCTATGACTATCTATCTAGTAACAACGTTTTGTGGTTCAAAACATCAATTAAACCGTACTTTGATGCCCTCGAGGAACAAATATCCAATATCTTTTTTGTTAAGTTAAGACCTAGAGGAAAGGGAATTAACATACCAAGAATTCCGGTGTAGTAAGATAACGGAACATCCGTATGATGAATCTTGAAATGGAGATTAGGAATTGGGGTAATAACACTGTACTCTTCCCATCCAACTGCTCCCCAAATCAAGTCGCCTGCTTTGTAATCTGGGTGCCCAGAATCCATTACTTTAGACACTCCAAATCCAGAGATAGCCTGCGGACACCACAACAGAAGTTCTCTCAAATTTTTGTTAAACAAACTGTTACTGGGTAATTTAAACAGACCTCTAAAGCATCACTATCA
This sequence comes from Pugionium cornutum, assembly GCA_018901935.1. Taxonomy (NCBI): domain Eukaryota; kingdom Viridiplantae; phylum Streptophyta; class Magnoliopsida; order Brassicales; family Brassicaceae; genus Pugionium; species Pugionium cornutum. Next base: position 6,995,538 of record CM032162.1, read on the forward strand.
ATAAAGAAAAAAACGGTTCTCCAAAATTGTAAATGCTGCTCGCAATCTAATCATGGCGAACTGAACAAACAAGCAGAGGTTTATAGATCCGTTTGAAATTATGTATCCTTCTCAACATCATCGGCGCAGAAACGAAGAAGAAACAATAAAAAAGAACTAAAGTGTTTGATCCGATTCGGATTTCACAGTAGCTATACTTGTACCTTTCCGGGACTGAAGGACTGAGCAGTAGCAGAAAGCGAGGGATCAGGTTTTCTCATACGATTGCGCATGTAGGGATCGCAAGACAAGTAGAGATTATTCACCAACAGCGTCATAGATCCCGCCAGAACCCTAAGATCGACGGTGTTTGAGGTGATTACGAGGTCAGATTCTCTGGCGAAACCGCTGACATAATCCCGAAATACGACTTGCTTGTTGCTTACCACCGTCGCTCCGATTTCTCCCTCATTCCTCTCCATTGCTCGAAAAATGTTCGTTTTCAGTTGTCCAACGTTTATACTTCTCTGCTTTTATATATATGTTGGAATTGTCGTTAAGTAATTTTCAAACAAAAATATTTTAAAATACTACAGAATTTTTTTAATATTATTAAATAAATTTTCAAAAATATTTTAAAATAAATTTTAAAATATTAAATATTTAGATTTAGGTTTATGATTTTAGTTTCTAAAATTTAGGGTATAACTTTTAGAGTTTAAAGATTAATCTTGTTTTTAATACTTTTGAAAAAAACTATAGTTTTTCTGACAGTATTATTGATAACATTTTTGGATAAAAAACTGTGATATTTTGTATAACCTTTTGTAGTTGTTTTTTAGTCAATTAACTAACCTTTAAGAATTAGTCATGTTTGAAATAGGTAGGATTTGATTTTCAGGTTTTTCTGTGTTTTCTATTGCTTGTAAATTATTGAAAAGTCATTCTTATTTCTTTATAACTTAAGACAAAGTATTAGCAGAAACCACGCCGTATGAATGTGTGTGTTTCTTGATGGCAATGCAAGAGTAGTGAAGCCAAATTTAGGTGAAGAAGCACAATTTCTTGCGCTATTAAATGCCACGCAAACAATACGTGGTGGGTTAGGGAGTTGCATACATCAACCCTAATTGTGTTACAAAACCAATTTAAAGCACCAAAACCAAATATGAATATGAAGTTCATAGAATCCGATTCCAAAGCCATACCACTAATTGGTATTATATTTATTTTGATTAGTATTATTATCAATTAACCAAAAACCCAGGCTTGGGTTCGAACACACATTCCAAATTCTCATGTTGGAACATAATTTCAGTCACGAGCAACGACAATAACTTGTTTACCAACGTTCTTACCATGGAAGAGTCCCACAAGAGCTTCAGGTCCTTTCTCCAGCCCATCAGCTACATCTTCAACGTACGTTATTTTCCCTTCTTTTATGCACGGAAGCACAAACTCCAGGAACTTTGAGTATTTGTCGAAGAAATCAAACACTACAAAGCCTTGAATGTGGATTCGTTTGTAGATTATGGTGGACAGATTGTGTACACCTTCTTGGTCTTCAAGATTGTACTGTGAGATCATTCCACAGACAGCAATTCGCCCGTGCGTGTTCATGTTCAAAAGCACTGCATCTAGCATTTTGCCTCCTACGTTCTCAAAGTATATGTCGATGCCTTTAGGAAAACACCTGAAAGAAAAGAAGAAGATAATCTCAAGTAAGCATATGGAATGATTTGCTGAAATGACAAATTACCAGCTGATAAGATATTTGTCAGTTTGTTTGATAAGAATTGCAAAAAACAAAACCCAATGAAACTCTGAAATCTCAAGTGGCTTTCCACGTAGTATCCATTTCTTTTGTCTACTACAGTTGCGAATTACCGAACCTTTTCAGAGCAGCACTAAGGTCTTGTTCTTCCTTGTAGTTAAATGCATCATCAAACCCAAACTTAGTCTTCAGGAGATCAACCTAAACAAATCCCGAGAAAAGAAACAAACTGGCAAGTCATTCTCTTGAAATCAAACCAAGAAACATAAGGGGTGGTGGGGAAACGATGATCAATTTCTCACCTTTTCTTTACTTCCGGCACTTCCAACAACGTAACATCCCATCATCTTAGCAAATTGTCCCACAAGCTGACCAACCGCACCAGAGGCAGCTGACACATAAACTGTCTCTCCTTTCTTTGGAGAGCAGATTTCATAAAACCCAGCATAGGCAGTCATACCAGGCATGCCTGCCAGCACCAGAGAAAAGCAATGAAGGAGAGAATATATCAGACGTAGACATACTATATCTCTTTTTCCAACAAACCAAACTGCTGAAACTCTACTCTTCTAAATTGAAGTTTAAAACTTTGACATAACAAATTCCATTCCTACGTTTCAAACAGCTTCTTTATGATTATTAGAAATCCATAAAACTATTATACATGGTTATGACATTCAACTTCATGATCTCTGACTCAAGCCAACACATGTATCAATCTGCATTTTCCTGTAGTTACTAAGTGATTCCTTACAAAAACAGCATCAGACCAAGATAACATACCTAGAAGTCCAGTGTAGTAGGATAATGGAACATCGGTACGATGGATCTTGAAATGCATGTCAGGGATTGGTGTGATAACACTGTACTCCTCCCATCCAACTATACCCCAGACTAAGTCGCCTTTTTTGTAATCCGGATGCCCAGATTCTATCACTCTAGACACTCCAAACCCATATATTGGCTGCACCAATGAGAACGTCAACACGAGAGAGAGAGAGAGAGAGGAAAGGAAAAACCCAATGAAACTACGGAATTCCATCAACGCACAATGCCTTCTTAGAATTTTCAAGAACACAAATCTAAAGGATGAACGTTTATATATCATCTATTCTATAAGCATCCAGAAAGATTAATGCATCAGAAAAATAACTAGTTACAGAAATGGTCGACACACACAGAGAACAGTTGATCCGAGTTCAAACTTGTACAGATTACTTCTAAACAGTAAACACTCTGAAGAGGAACATGCAAACCAATTAAGACCGACGTCGAGAATAAAATACTATATAAAAAAAACTCATATAATAATCTCACGCTAGAATCAAACATGCAAACCAAACCAATAAAAATTATTATTATCCAATTCGAATTCACCGGAGATTTCCGTAATCGGAGAATACCTGACCGAGAGCGAAAGCTTGAGCAAAAGCAGAAGGATCAGGTTTCCCCATGCGAATGCGCATGTAAGGATCGCAGGATAAATACAGATTCATTACCAGAACCGACTTAGACCCCTCGGGCACCTTAAGTTCCACGGTAGTTGTAGTGAAATTAAAATCGGATTCCTTGGGGAAACCACTCACGTAGTCTCTTAATATGACCTGTTTGTTACTAGCTGTCGCCGTCGCCCCGCTATCTCCGCCGGTGCTCATCATTTTCTTGAATTTCTTCTCTGATTCAGTTCTGAGTTCGAGAAATTGGGTTACTCGCCTACGTTTTATATAGGCTTCTCATGTAGCTGTTGCAAACAAAGCTACAATGTTTTCAAGTATGACGTCATTGCTTAGGTTTCTGATTCATTCTCATAGTTCAAATTTTGGATACTTTCTCTTTAAGCATTCTTTTTTGTCTACATTTTCTTACTTTTTTCTGATCAAAAATGTTTTTTTGTCTAGAAAGAGATCATTACTGATTATATAAGAATGAACGCGGCTGTAATTTTTTTCTTCCTTTCTCACACTTTCTTTTTGCATTTTTGTAAATAAATTTCAACCCTTTCACATTTTTTTTTCTTTTTTGATCTCTTTCTATTGCTTATATAAGTACATACCATAATATTAAAAAATTATCATATTTTTGAGAATTGCCTATTTAAAACTTTTATATTTCAGAATATATTTTTAAAAATTTGAAATTTATTGTTAAGCAATAACATAAAATCAAAAAACGAATTATCAATCAAATTAAAGAGTAAAAGTATCATTTTTCTATTTTCAAATTTTATATATTTTTAATTTATATAGAATATTAAAAAATCATCTCTGACAATAACTTAAGAACTTATTACTAATAAGAAAATCATTTATATCGGATTATAGGATACTAAATTGAAATTCATAAAATAAGAGATTTGAACCTAAATCGGTAGTAAATATGTAAATAATATACATCTACTAATTGATAATTTTGAATTCTAGATTTAAGACATTCTTTTTAAAGTATTATATTTCAATGGTGTGTAAAAAGTCACATGTGCTGTTTCATTTGTTAAATTAGAACTTGAGGACGAAAAATGATTAATAACAATTATAAGAAATAAAACAAAGCAACAATAGGAAAATAGATATCTAAAATATTATCACAATCACAAACAAAAAGAACCCAAATCATTGATTATGCATAAACTGTAAACCACTAATAAAGTACATTTAACAAGTTGATTTGTACGAAGATACCAACTTTGAGACCAATCAATTTGGATTGAGCCCAGTAACACATGAACGAGTGTACTTTTAGTTTCTAACATTCCACAGTATGTTGATAATTAGTATTACAAACATTGCTTTAAACACACAGAATTTTAGAGACATTTGGCTTCAATTTCCTCAAGAGTGAGACCCTTTGTTTCTGGCACAATGAAGAATATGAAGAGCAGAGACAATACACATATCACACCAAACCCAAAAAACAGGATCCCAGCTCCAAACAGTTCCTGCAAAACAAAGACAAAGGGTTTACAAAAGTTAATTCTATTGCAACACAGCTCAACACAAAATCAGAGTCTCAGAAACACGTACAACCTACTAACTGTGGAAGTAGATATCTTTTCGAATATAATTTTCTGCTAACCCATGGATTGGCATTTTACAGCAGTAGCCATATCAAAGCGTAAACAAGTGATGCTTTTGTTCCCGAAGGCAATGGTAAATTACCTTTAGGGGTGAAAATGCAAATGTCACGAGCGCGTTTGCACCGAAATTCACAAGCACTGCTATACTAAGCCCTCGACCTCTTAATTTAAGGGGAAATATCTCTGAAATCATCAGCCAACCAATTGGACCAAAGGATAGCTGCAAGATTAATCGCAATACTTCAAAGCTTTTACCAAAGAGTAAAAAAAAAACCCAACCATGTAATCAATCAACATGTTCAGAGAATAATTAGAAGCATATCAAAAATTTGAACGCGAAAATGATAAAAACATGAACCTCTTTTGTGCTTTAACTTCAGTGGAACTATTTGTTATAAAATGTCCACCTTTAGATGCCATGAGTTTGATGACAAATTCTACGTTACTTATTAACGTTGTGGAAACTGGAATAGAAGCTTGAGCAGCAGACGTCTAATTAATAATTTGTTTACCTGGTAACAGCCCACATAAAGCAGCAGAGCAACTACAGCAACAACTGGTGCGGCGCTGAAAAAGATGTAGTATGACCCCAGGAGGAATAATGAGACAACCTGTTTGACATTGAAAATAACAAGTGACGGTATTTAGGAGCATTAGGTTCCATATATCACAGGATCAACGGATACACTCAATCTTTAGAGAGCTTCATCTAAATTTACAGTACTTTGCTTGCGGTGGATAAATAGAACATGGATAACAAAAGAGGGACAAAATGACAGGACATACCATGCCACCAACACCGCTAAGAAGTAAAGGTCTCCGTCCAAGTCTGTCAATAACTACAACAGCTACTCCTGTCATAATCAACTGCAACAGCAGATACGGGCCTTAGATTATAGAGAGCAAAATAACTCTGCAGCAGTGTAGGGCCTCCAAGGAACTTATCCCATCGACAAGGTTCGTCGGTGCAAATAATTGAATGGCAAAATCAAGATTTGGTTATGGCCATAAAACCTTCCAACTACACTACTGCCACTACTTAAAATTCACCAATAGAGTTTTCTTACAATATAACCAACAAAAATTCAAAGTATTCTTTTAGGACTAGAAAACGACGATCCTAACACAGTTGTCAATCTATAGCCCACTACTTCTAACACTGATAACAGAGGTTGTACACCAAAATACATCTATACATACATTGTAAAAAGTAACAAACTTTTGGCAAGGTGGAAAAAATGAATACCTTCAATAGACCAAGTAGAATTGAGACCCTTGTTGCATCGCCTGCGGCAGAAAAGCCAGCGGTCTAGCAGGAGATTTTGGGAGGGGCAGATGTTAAAATCTTCTCATTAGTTTTCAAGTGCAACATAGTCAATATTATACTCTATACAATGTTTACTTGGAAGAAAAGAAAACCTGCAGTATTGATGGAGCATAATAAAGCACACTTGGTTGCCCAGTTATCTGGCATTTTACAAGAATACGTTAGTAATTACTCTTCTAAAATTGTGATGGTTAACTTTGACTACACCAACCTGTTGAAACAAGACTAGACCTCCTCCTATGATGAGAGCTTTCAAGCACTTCCCTTGAAATAGTTCACCAAACTTCGCTTCTTTGTCCTCACCCACAAAAGAAAGTTCAGCCAAAATCTCGTTTACTTGTTCAGCAGCTGAATCAACAAAAGCAGGGCCTCTCAGGCGGCAAAGAGCTTTGATTGCAGCCTCTCTTTGGTTCTCCACATTCCCTTTCCCCTGTATGACGCGCAACAAAAGCCACCTAGGAGATGCTGGGAGCCACCACATACCAATTCCCATAATAATGGCCAAGGGGACACTTGTCGCATACATGTAACGCCAACCAGAAAGAATATTGACTGTAAGACTACCAATTCCATAACCTCCCTGCATAATTTTTTTATCAGGATATGTGAGATAACTTGATGAACAAACAGAATTCAAAAACGAGAGTAGCAACACAACTCCTTCACATAAAGCAATAAACATCCAAACTACGGAGCTTCAGGAACTTACAACCATCCCAAGTACTATGAAGAATTCCTTTAGTGATACCAGCTGTCCACGTATCTGACTTGGAGCAGTCTCTGCAATGTACATCGGAGCCGCATGCATCGCCTAAAAATAAGAAATAAATTCAGTTTCGTATCAAAAAAAAATATGTAAACTATAGCTGAAGGACATGGATTCAAACAAATAAAAACGATTGTAATTTAAACAAGATTTCTATTCACTCGCTTCTGGTCTGATAATAATTGTGGAAGGTCCTCCATGTTACTTATGTTTCAATGCTATCACAATATATGTGCAAACTCTGTCAATAGATGTAATACATGTACATACGAGTATACAAATAATGCCACGTGTGTTTGACTGTTTGTATGGGGTGCATTGGATAAGAACCCATGCTAAACAATAGATGGAAATATATTTGCATCAACTGTTACAATCTGTAGTTTGGGCAGGTTAATTTACGTTGATTACATACATGATACCGCATCAGTTAGAGGGAAACAAATTAAAGTTTTACACGACCTTGGGGCGTAGTCACCACCATAGCTTAAGGGTGAGGGTGCCCTTATGTCCTATAAGGCATTAATTTGTTCCCCTTCTAACAGATGTGTGATTCTTATCATTACACCAAATATAGTATATGGCGCTAGATCGCGTGACCTGCATAAGCAAGTTTTAGATGGCAAACACTAAATAAGTATGATCAGACTTACCAGCCCAACCCCGACGCCATAAGTAATGCGTCCAATTATGAGAACAGGATAAATTGGTGCTAGTGCAGTTACAAGGGCTCCAACGAGAAACAAGAATGCAGCCAAAACCAGTTCCTTTCTTCTTCCTTTGAAAGTTCAATAAATCCAAAAGTTTAATTTCCTTAACATGCAAAAGTGCTAATCGTTTCTGCCTACCAGATGAAGAAAGTGGAAAATAAAAGCAACCTATAATGTCAGCAATACTAAAAGCCACGATTGAGCCAAACAATGCACCGTAAAGTGAGCCACTGGTCTGCAGAAAATATAACACAATTTTGTAAGTGAATTTTCCATTACTTTGAAACAGAAGACCACATATCCTAGAGGGGGAAGAGAATAAAAGATATGCAATGACCAGCATCCAGAAGAAGGAAAGGTAATTTGGAGACTTACAACTAGACCAACATCCAATGAGGACAAGTTGTACCATGTAATTCCACTTAATGAAGGTGACTGCAGGAAAAAACAAAGCATAGTAAGTTGGCAAAGTCATAGACTCATAGGCTTTCTAAAAGAATGCAGACAGTTGAAAATAACGTATATGCATTTGACAACAATATACAGAAGAAATCAAAGAATAAATAGTTCGGCACATGTGGAATATCATGATTTAGTTGTGATATCTGAGTCCAATTTCCAGAGCTTTATAATATTTAGGCCTTGAAAACAGTGACTAAAGACTAACAATTCTAGAAAAGTTGAATGATTACAGAATTGCAGGACTACATAACTTCAGACAAGTTCAAGCTTTACCTGAATCGAAATGGTTGCACAAGAAGTTGCACCAATTTCGTAACCATAAAGGAGTCCTCCGAGAGCTGGAAAGAAAAACCTAATAATGAAGCAGAAACTTCTTAATATGAAAGACAAATCCAAACAAGTGTGCGGCCCTTAGAATCTAACATCACTAACAGAAAGTTGGACCTAAATGAATAGGATCAAGATGTACAATAGATCAATGGACTAGCTACGATCTGTCAATATATCAATGGACGGGCTAGAAAAAGAAAACAACCCTGAGCAGAGACATAGGTCCAAGCTCCTGATTTTTGATCCATATGAAACTATAATTCAAAACTATACACACACATAATTCTAGTTTTTAAGTCAGGATACATATTATGCTAAAGGATACACAATATAACCAAACAAAGATCACATCTTAATTGTTCACCAAGTGTGTTCCAGGGATACATGACTATGCAAAATTCACTGTGTTTTTGTTCCTGTTATTATCAAGACATTTGATGATACAAAGTACGCTCAAATTGTCCTTTTGTCATGATTATCTACGGAACTACCAAGAGATGAGAGATCTCACGGGAAGATGGCTGCAACCACAGAGTAGTTTTCTAGGATATGATTTTCTTTAATAAGAGGCTCCCTTTCTTTGCTGATCTCACCAGCCTACATAGCATAAACAGTTTCAGAAACTTGACAACAAACACTGAGGGAAAACGTTATCAGGAGACAGTCAAACCAATTTACTACAGCATAAAGGGTCTAATCTCATGCCCCAACGATAATATCGAGGTTGGTGGCTAAACCTAAAGAGTGAACTACTCAAATGACTCTTAAAGACAATACAGTAGCAGATTGACAACACGATTCCGATAAGTAAGTTTCAGAATTCTGATAAAAGTCAAAATCGATCCCAAAGAATATTAACAAGAGCGTCAAGCTTTACTACTGCAATTCAAAAATCTCTCGCAGGAAAAGAGAATCGCGAAACAAAGAGACGCCACCATTTCTCTCAGCTACCAAACAAAAGGGGGAAAACAACAAGAAGAAAAAAACGGAGTGAAACCAGAAGTGAGATTTATACCTCTCCCAAAACAGAGGATACTGGTTGATGCTCAGGATCAAACGCCATAGCTGCGTTTCAAGCGATCGAACAAATAAATCGGAGACAATGATTCTGATTCAGGATTTATGCTTGTTCAACGAAATGCAAATAAGTATAAAGAATTCTGGGTTTTTGAACATTGAACTACTACCACTCAACGAGACAAGAAAAATAAAAAAAAAGTTAGGAGTAGGCGTGGAGGTTGGTACGATGACGATCCATGGAACTTGGAATGGTAAACGAAGTTACCAACCGTTGGATCAGATCACGAATACATTTGATTTCACTGGCCCCACTTTTATTACAGAGATATGCCAAACATAAAATTTGTTAGAAACGTTTTTACCTTTGATATTATATTATTGTGTGATAGAGATGTAGATACGTTAGGAACGTATTCTGCGATTGTAAAAAGGAAGTATATAGTCAATGATCAATCTATGTGGTGTCATGGTGTGTCGCTGATGAGTTTAGAACCATGGAGAAATGAGTGTTTTAGGTAACAGTTTCGGACACGTATGTGTGATTGAGCTCCTAGTTTCTTTCTTTGATTTAACTCTCATGGCCTGTGTAAAAACAACACACAAAAGTCTCCTTAATTTGTCCATTTCAAATTCTGCTTAATCTCATGATGAGATTTAATTACTCAAATCCGAATTTGGATGTGATCTTTCTTGTTTAAGACTTGGTCATGAGTAATTTGTAGGTATCACGTGCTCTTCCAAGGATGTAATTTCTTGGTCAAAAGTTGTGTTACAAGATTTAAACATTTTCACAGGGGCCTGAATACAAGTAAATCAAATTCGTATTTGTGACCATTAATATTAGTATAAAAAATTGGCTCTTATTCTAAAAATATTCTTAATACAACGATAAATGAAACTAAACTATTTTCTTAAATTTTGCAGTTCGATTCCAAAAATCTTTTTAATAAAAACAATATATTTTTTCCGGTTGTGACCCTTTTAGATTAAGGGTCGGTTCTCCGGCCTTAAATCAATTTCTGACCATGTTTGTGGTCTTGCTTATAACTATGTTCTATGCCCATAACACACATGCAATGTTCAGTTAGTCAATAAAATGTTGGAACAATTTTATGAAACAAATTTGCATGTTCAATTGGGTAATATAGTTCAAACATTGATTACAAAAATTGTTGGAATGTGAATGAGAAATGTGTTATTGAACTCATTAAGAAGCCATAAGTTTGTTAGCTAAAATAATGAGGAGGGACAAAAGTCCCACATTGTAAACTTGAGAAAAAATCCTCTAATATATAAATGGGAGAGTTCATGTAGTACTTTAAAAGAGTTGGAGAGAAAAGAGACCAAGCCACGCACGCACCGCCGCCGCTGCCGCAGGGCCGGGCTCGGGGCTCGGAGCTTGGGTCTTGGCAAAGGGCTGTAGGCCCAATAAAGTTCTTTTTGGGCCAAATTTTGATTACGGTTTTGGCCCAAAACCGAGTCAAAACCCTAAACCATACCCATATTTTTCTCTCCTAACCGTCCTCGATGTTTTCGTCGGTTCGGTTTTCTCCCACGTTTTAGGGTTGCAAAAATCACTATCTTAAAGCTATAAAAACAAGCCTTAATCCTCATTAACCTAATTCGGCCGCCACCTTTTCATATTCTCTCCCAAAATCGTTCCAGCGATCTCCCACCTCTCTTCTTCACGCACTGTAAGTTTTTCTCGAGAGTATAGCGTAGATTATTGTTCGTAGATTATACAGTCGGATGTTGCGATTATAGTCTCGTCGTGGTTGTATCATGGGATTCAAAATCTCATCAAACCGCCACACTACAGGAGATTTATTGAATTAAGGAAAGAGATCAAATCTCGTCTCCACGAATTTATCCTTTTTTTAATTCGGTTTTCAATCGTTTGATCCGTAAATCGTTTTTTCATATCCGGTTTTTCGCGTCCTAACAATCTTAATTCAATAAATCCGCTTCCTATTTATCGCTTGAATCGGATTGAGAATTGCGATCGATTTTTAAACGATTTTCAAAAACGTCTCTAAATGATTTTTCGATCTGAAAAAATGGTTTCAAATGATTCTGATCTGATTTGTAACGTATTTTAAAAACGTTTTCACATTATTTCAATCGATTGGAATCGATTTCAAAAACGTTTTCAATTTTTTTTGGGTGATCGATCTGAAACTGTTCTGCGAACGTTTTATAACGATTCAGCGGAAAGTTTCAAAAAATCAAACAATCTAATTGTTTTATTAAACGATTTCCGCAAAGGCCTAACGGCGAGTTTCTCGAAACGTGAAGAATATTATTCTAGAAACGCCTATTAGGGTTTCTACGAATATATTATTTTAAAATATATATATATATATATATATATATATATATATTTTTATAGAAACGCCTGTTAGGGTTTCTAAAAGAGAAAAAATATTTCGGATTCGTAAAGGAGTCAAAATATTTTTTTGAAATTTCTTGGAATATCAAAAAAAAAATTATAAAATATTTTGTGATATCCGCAGAAATTTGAGCGAATTCTCGGAACGCTTTGTTAAGCAAATTTCCGCAAAACGTAATTTTAACGATTTTTTAAAATCGATTATATTGATATCGCATTTGTTTGTTATCCATATTGATTATGTTTATTCTATATTTGAACAGATTCATCTGAAATAGCTAACGAAACTGCTTACGTGCCTTTTGATACCACATCCCGAGGTACCAATGATGGGATCAACGCAAGTGAGGTGACGCCTCAGATTGGGAGTGGTCTATGACTTGGTTCATCCGCATCTGATGTCCCGTCTGTGCCTAGCGTTATAAGTGCAGGACTTACGCTGGACAAATTCGATGGGTCCAATTTCAAGACATGGCACCAAAAGATGCATTTCTTTCTGACCACTCTGAAATTGGAGAACTATCTCACCAAGGTCAAGCCTGTCTTACCTCCGGGGAATACTGATCCACGAGCTCTTACTAGTGTTGAGTCGTGGAACCATAGAGACTACTTGTGTCGAGGCTACATTCAAAGCCGCCTGGTGGATCAACTGTTCAATGTGTACAGTGAGGTCAAAACTTCCAAGGATCTTTGGGATGTCTTGGAAAAGAAGTATAAGTTTTTCAACGTAGGCTCTGGGAAATATGCAGTTAAGAAATTTCTTGACTTCAAAATGGTGGACTCAAGGCCCATCATGGAGCAAGTTCGTGAACTACAAATGATATCCCAAGAGTTGACCGATGAAGGAATGAAGCTGTGTGAGACATTCACAGTGAACTGCTTTATTGAGAAGCTACCTCCCGGTTGGGTTGATTTCAAAAATTATCTCGACCATAAGCTAAAGGTTTTGACTCTGTCAAACTTAATTTCCAGGTTGTAAATTGAGTCTACACATCGCAGATCAGATTATAATCGCGATCATAATGCAAATGTAGCCGAATACGCAAGAAAGGGCAAAGGCGAGGTTGTGGCAAACAACAATGGACCTAATAAACATGCGTTTAACAAGGTTGCACCTCAAGCCTCCACAAGCTTTAAGAAGCAAGTCAACCCGAAAAAATTCTCAGGGAGTTGTCATCATTGTGGTAAGAAAGGGCACAAGTCCTCGGAGTGTCGTAGTAAGGCAAAGGGAAAAGCTCAAGCCAATCTGACTGAAGCTGACCTATGTGCGGTGGTCACTGAGGCAAACATGGTTGAGGAAAACCCTAGGGAGTGGTTCTATGATACTGGGAGCAACCACTCACATCTGCATCAATCGGGATATGTTCAGTTCTTATTAGAAGAACAAATCCGAGGAGCAGTTGACGATGGGAAACATGGCGTTTTCCAAGATTGAAGGTCACGGTAAAATGGTGTTGAAGCTGACATCTGGACACGAAGTCACTCTCACCAATGTGAAACACGTGCCAAACATGAGGAAGAACCTGATATCCGAGACATTGATGAACAAGCATGGGTTCGCCATCAACTTTGAGTCCGACAATTGGTTCTTCGGAAGAATGGGGTGTACTTGGGAAAAGGGTATGTTAAGAGAGGACTAATCAAAATGTGTGTAATGACAGTTCTCAAAAACAATAATGTTCCTACTTTTCCCAATGTTGGAATGAATAAGAAACGGGTTGTTTATTTGGTTGAGTCTTTTAATTTATGGTATGAAAGATTAGGACATGTGAATTATAAATTGATGCAATGATCGATTAATTTGAACCTAATTCCAAAATGCAAAATAAATAAAGACAAGTGTGAGATATGCGTCGAAGCAAAACTCACAAAAACTCCATCACCTCATATTGAACGAACTACTGAACCTCTATCATTAATACACACTGATTTATGCGATTTGAAAAGCATACAAACTAGAGGTGATAAAAAGTATTTTGTGACATTCATAGATGATTGTACAAAATATTGTTACGTATATTTGTTACGTAGTAAGGATGAAGTACTACAAAAATTTAAAGAATACAAGCTCGAAGTTGAAAATCAACTTAAGAAAACTATTAAAATAATTAGAAGTGATAGAGGATGCGAATATGATGGACCGTTTAATGCATTTTGTCAAGAAAATGGCATTATCCATCAAATAACAACTCCCTACTCATCAGAATCTAACAGAGTTGCGGAACGAAAAAACCGAACTCTGAAAGAAATGATGAATGCAATGTTGCAGGAATCTGGGTTACCCCAGAATCTGTGGGGGGAAGCGTTGCTCACCACAAATCATATCCTCAACAAAATACCACACAAAACAACCGGCAAAATGCCGTATGAGTTGTGGAAAGGCATTGTACATTCGTACAAATACCTGAAAGTGTGGGGGTGTCTAGCAAAAGTAGCAGTACCTCCTCCTAAAAAGGTCACAATTAGACCTAAAAGTGTGGATTGTATATTCATAGGATACGCACACAATAAAAGTGCTTATCGGTTTCTGGTACATAAATCAGGTATACCAGATATTCATGTCAATACGATAATAGAATTAAGAAATGCAACATTTTTTGAAAACGTGTTTCCGTGTAAGGATAAATATCCAAAACGAGCACGTGATGAGAGTGATGCAATAACCTCCACAAATAAGGCAAGCACATCTCGTACTTCAGTAACTGAAGTAAAAAATGTTGAAGATGAACCTAGACGAAGCAAAAGAGCTCGTAAAGAAAAAACTTTTGGTGATGATTTCTTGACGGTTTTTCTCTTATAGAATGAACCGAGAACATTCACCGAAGCCATGTCTACACCTGATGTGCCTTCATGGAAGGAAGCTGTGAATAGTAAGATCGACTCCATTATACAAAACCATACATGGGAGATAACCGATCTACCACAAGGCTCTAAGGCATTAGGGTGTAAATGGATTTTCAAAACAAAATTGAAAACTAATGACACAATAGAGAAGTACAAGGCAAGACTTGTGGTGCAAGGATTCCGACAAAAAGAAGGTCTGGATTTCTTTGACACCTATTCTCCAGTAACGAGAATAACTTCAATAAGAATGCTGATAAGCATCGCATCATTGAGGGACTTGGAAATACATCAAATGAATGTAAAAACTGTTTTTCTAAATGGTGATTTAGAAGAAGAGATTTATATGAAACAACCTAAAGGGTTTGTTGTCTCAGGTCAAGAACACAAAGTGTGTAGACTTGTAAAATCATTGTACAGACTTAAACAAGCTCCTAAACATTGGCATGAAAAATTTGACAATGTAATGATGTCAAATGATTTCAGCATAAATGAATGCGATAAGTGTATCTACATCAAAAATATGCCAAATGGGTATATTTTGTTATTCTTATACGTGGATGATTTGCTTATCATTAGTAGCAATGAAGACATGATCAATCAAACTAAGGTTCTGCTTAGTAGAAAGTTTGACATGAAAGATATGGGATTAGCGGATGTCATTCTAGGAATCAAGATAACTAGACATTCTGAAGGAATCATCCTATCCCAAACTCATTATGCTGAGAAGATTCTTGAGCAGTTTAAGAAATACTCAAATGGAAGTGCAAAAACTCTTGTCGATCCTTAACTTCACTTGACCAAAAATTCGGATGAAGCGGTGTCACAATTAGAGTATGCACCCGTAATCGGAAGCTTGATATACTTAACAAACTATACTAGACCCGATCTGGTGCACTCGGTAAATGTACTAAGTTGCTACACGAGTAATCTAGAACATAATCATTGGAAAGCTATATAACTAGAATATTAAACTACCTACGTTATGCGAAAGATTATGGGTTGTACTATAGTAGAGAACCCGGAGTTTTGGAAGGATATAGTAATGCGAACTGGATATTTGACTCCAAAAACTCGAAATCTACGAGTGGATATATCTTTATACTTGGTGGTGCAGCAGTGTCCTGGAAATCTTCCAAACAAACTCTGTTGGCCAGATCGACCATGGAATCTGAGTTCATAGCTTTAGACAAAGCTGTAGAAGAAGCAGAATGGCTTCGTAATTTTTTGGAAGATATTCCGATGTGGGATAAACTAGTGCCAGCAATACGTATACATTGTAATAGTCAATCGGCTATTGCTCGGGCACTGAATAATCTATATAATGGTAAATCACGTCATATACGAAGATGACATAAAACCATTAGGCACTTCATCTCAAGTGGTGTAATCACGGTAGATTACATTAAATCAGCTGATAATCTAGCGATCCGTTTACTAAAAGTTTAGCTCGAGATCAAGTCGTATAATCATCAAGAGGAATGAGTCTAAAGCCTATGAGTAAAGATGAAGTTTGATGGAAACCCCATCTACGTGACTGGAGATCCCAAGATGTAGGTTCAAAGGGACAACTAAATCAAACAGAATCTAAAAAAAACACTATGAAACTTACTTCTATACCCAATTCCTAGGATGATAAACAGTGTTGTTACCTGTATGTGTGTAGGATAAGCATTGCTTTTAATGATTTGAGACCATAGCTTTGACATATAAGTAGAGTATTACAGGATGCTCCTTAAAACAAAGTTAATGGCGAATCACCTTATGAGTGTGAAATGAGGTCGTTTCTAGGAGAATGAAGGAAAAGCTATATTCTCCAAGTTCACTCATGAATTAACCAGGCAAGTCCATGGCCACAATGGACACAATAGAGAACATAGTTCTACGAGAAATGAAACTGTGTTATACCTATTATCTCGGTTTACATCAAAGCTAGGGTGGTTTAAGACATCATGTTCACCTCCTGGTCGAGTAAACCCGACAGATATTAATAATGAGTGGTTCAAAGCTGAAACATGCTACCAACTTAGATACAATGAATTTTTGTTTATACTCTCGAAAGTCCTTTTGTCTAGTCTATAGAATACGTCTAGATAGTAGAATCCATCGAGTCTATCGAGTCTGCATTGTATAGAGTCATTTCTATTCATGTGGGGGATTGTTGGAATAATTTTATGAAACAAATTTGCATGTTCAATTGGGTAATATAGCTCAAATATTGATTGAAAAAATTATTGGAATGTGAATGAGAAATGTGTCATTGAGCTCATTAAGAAGCCATAAGTTTGTTGGCTAAAATAATGAGGATGGACAAAAGTCCCACATTGGAAACTTGAGGAAAAATCTTCTAGTATATAAATGGAAGAGCTCATGTAGTAGCTTAAAAGAGTTGGAGAGAAAAGAGTACAAGCCACGCGTGCACCGCTGCCGCCGCCGCCGGGCCGGGCTCGGGCTCAGACTCAAACTCGGGCTCGGGCTCAGGGCTCGGGCTCAAGCTCGGGCTCGGGCTCGGGGCTCGAGCTAAATTTTGATTATGGTTTTGGCCCAAAACCGAGTCAAAACCCTAAACCATATCCACATTTTTCTCTCCTAACCGTCTTTGATGTTTTCGTCGGTTCGGTTTTATCCCACGTTTTAGGGTTGCGAAAACCACTCACTTAAGGCTATAAAACAAGCCTTAATCCTCATTAACCTAATTCGGCCGCCACATTTTCACATTCTCTCCCAAAATCATTCCAACGATCTCCCTCCTCTCTTCTTCACGCACTGTAAGTTTTTTTCGAGAGTATAGCGTAGATTATTGTTCGTAGATTCTACAGTCGGGTGTTACGATTGTAGTCTCGTCGTTATTGTATCTTGGGATTCAAAATTTCATCAAACCGCCACACTGCGGGAGATTTATTGAATTAAGGAAAGAGATCAAATCTCGCCTCCACGAATTTGTCATTTTCTTAATTCGGTTTTCAATCATTTGATCCGTAAATCTTTTTTTCATATCGTGATTTTCATATCCGGTTTTTCGCGTTCTAACATAAAGATGTGTCGTTGATGACCAAAGTAAACTATCCATACATTAAGAATCTATAAATGCCACTTATTAAGATTCTGCCTACATAGTTAACGACAATGAGGATAAGGAAATTGACATTACTATATTATGACCAAAAGATGCAGACAATATTAATTTATTTCACAGAAATAGTTCAAACAAGAAAGTAAGGCAAATAAATAAAGAAAGATGAATCACGAGAATAAAATGCTTTTGACAGAATCAACAGATTCTGTATTCCATCAACCTCGTAACACTAAGAGAGGAATGCTAATCAACAGAAGGAATTTCAATCAAGAGAGGTAAATATTATACAGTTTTATAAAAACACAATGATTGAAACACAAGGCCACAAACAAACCCAACTATATGATATAACATAGCAATCATCTAGTTTATAGATGTCAAAACGGGTTTTAACCCGTAGATCCAGTTTAATAAGTACCGTAGTGGGGCAGACGTGGATAACATATTTAATATACGCGGATTAAACGAGTTTACTTATAATAGTTGGCGGATCAAATAGACAAATCCATCGTGGGTTGGCAGGTTAGCAGGTTACCAGGCTACTCATTAAAAACTATAAATCAAATATTTTATTTATAATAAAATTTCTATTTAATTTTATAAGAATAGACATCATTATGAAGGAGAAATTTGAGAAATATTGGAAAGAGTATATTAATATCCTTGCTATGGCTATTGTGCTTGATCCAATGTTAAAATTAACACTTGCTGAATATTGTTTTAGCAAATTTGATATGATCTTCTGTGAAACAAAACTGAAGTATTTACCTGGGACACTTGGAATTTTTTTTATGTAATATATGAAGAGGGAGAAGAAGAATTGCAAAATCAAGATGAAACACTACGTTTTTTTTAACTGATTGTTGATGACAAAGTTTGATGTTAAGTTCTACTGTGAGTTTGAGTGTTAGTTTTGGAAATTATTTTTGAATTTTAAACAATCATTTTAAAATCTCGTTTAAAATTATTTTTCTAAATATTTTGGATTATGATATAATAATTTTGCATGTTACCATATACTATTTATGAGATTTTGCATATTTTTTTTTGGAAAAACAAAGTTTGCAGGCTAATCCGTTTAAACCGTTGGGTTTAACGGATCGAGTTTAGACATTTTAAAAAATTCATAGATAAAATGGGTTTGTCCGTTGCGGTTATAAAAAAAATGTCACAGCTGATCGAATCCAGTGGGCACGGACTGACCCATGTGACATCCCTTGATCAATGGATAATGAAAGATGATGCATGCATGATGTAAGATGATACATGCAAGGATGCCGTGATTGCTCAGAACAATGATGAAAATAACCGTAAAAATTGTGAAGATATCATTTTGTATGTTAAGAATGATCGCCAAGGGCTCAGGACATACATAAAATTTTAAGGAAACTACATTCAAAATTTGCACGAGGAGTATCTTCTTAGGTTAAAGACGTCTCTCCATGTCTAAGGGCGATCCACAAGCTATATCTATTTAATAACAATGAGAGAGTTTATCACACATAGAAATACCAAAATAGAGAATAACTATTTTTCAATCAAGAGAGGTTCGTTTAAATGATATATGTAAAAACTGGATTTGATGTTTTTTGTGCCTACATCTATGATACCTAATTTCTCGACATACCAGCAAAATTGTTGAATAAAAAATATAGCTTGCTAACAGTATAAAAATAGATATGTCAAGTTTAAATCCTTTCTATTAATAACGATTAATATTTGGACCATTACAACACGAAATAATTATATAGACATTATGATTTATATCATATATGAAATAAATTAAAGATTCCTTTTGAGTGATTTCAAAATCTGTGAAATCTGTCTTGTTTTCTTAAAAACCTTTTTGTCGGTCAATAGACGCGCCTAAAGCTATAATGGTCTTCGAGCAATTAAAAATAAAAATAATTTTCTTTCAATTCCTAATTAATTAATTAATCAATCAATTGTCTCCTAATTAATTAATCAATTAATTGTCTCCTAATTACCTAATTATTTAAGAAGAAGAAAACAAATTTCAAAGTCATTCCTTTTCTCCCCGTCCCCTGCGTCATTTTTAAGCTGTCTTCCAGAACGCTCTCTCTATATATACTCTCCCTTTTTTCTCTCCGTGGAACATCTCTCTTTCTCTCTCTAGATTTTGTCCCCTTCCTTTCTCTCCTAGGGTTTACGTCTCCGTTCACTGTTACTAGTCTATCGGAGGGGCTATTTAGCGTCCGAAGAGTCTACTGCGACTTTGCACTCATCTCTCCGCCATGGCGGCTGAGAAGCTAAGGGACTTGAGCCAGCCAATTGACGTCGCTGTGCTCGATGCCACTGTTGCGGCCTTCTTTGTTACCGGATCTAAAGAAGAGGTTGTTCAATTTCTATGGTTTTCTGGTTCGTTGGATATTTTTTGGGATTATACGAATGATAGCATGTTTGCGGGTCTGTTATCGTTCGAGCGTCCTGCCGTCTTCGTCTTCTCGATTGGCTTAAAAGAGTAGTGTTTAGGAACGTTTCGCTGTTAGGGTTTTAGCACTCTAATACGGCTTTGCGCATAAGTAGCTCGTATTGGGGAAAACGGAACCACGCTACTTTTGAAGTGTATTGAGTGTTTTTAACGTGGATTTCATTATCTCAGTGTTTAGTACTGTAAGTTACAGTAGTTTTAGTTGCTCGTTGGGTTACTGACACTCGCTTCGTTGAATTCGGGTTATTGAGATCTTCGTTGGGTAAACTAAGTACCTTGTTATTCCGTAGCTACCTCGTCTCCGTGTGCCTGATGTGTGTTCTCCATAAATCTTTCATGGTTGATATAGTATTCCAGTTACCAAAATGCCATTTCATGTTTGAATTTTTATTCTCTTGATCCGAGTTCTTCTGGCGGTGAGCTATCTTGATTATTTTATGCACTAGCAACATTTAAGCAATGGAGCTTTGTTATGGTTGTTTGTATTTTTGATAACTTATTCTCATAGTTCTTCTTAAGTGTCAGTGTCAACATTCACCTTGTTTGCATCTGAATTTGTACCTTGAGTTAATCAGCATTTCTCCCAAAATCATGTTCAGAGAGCTGCTGCTGACCAGATTTTGCGGGATTTGCAAGCTAATCCAGATATGTGGCTTCAAGTTGTTCACATTCTACAGAACACCAAGAGCATGGATACCAAGTTCTTTGCCCTTCAGGTAAGTTTCAACATTCTTTTATGATACCCTTCTAGTATCTTGTACATAACGTTCATCCGCTGTTCTATCCTGGCAGACATGCTGTTACTTCGACAGATGTAATGTAGACAATGTTTTATATTGGTCATAGTTTTATACATCTATTAATTAAGCTGTATGATATTTAGCTTCATTAAATTGCTAAATATGTTGCACTCCAAACAAGAAAAAAAATGATTTGGTACAGTCAAGTTGTTAGGCCCTTGCATCTGTTGATTTTACCTAAGCAGTGTGCCCCATTGTTGTTAGAAAGTTTGATTTGTTAGTTTCAGATATGAACTTTACTGCCTGAAGTTTAGATACATCAATCAGTATTAGTATTAAGTTCCCAAGGGCTTTTCTTATTTCTTTTAGAGAAAAATTGACAAGGGGCATATGCTTATGCAAATGATTATTGCTTGTAAAATGTTGGGCACACTTTATGTGCTTTTATTAGTCACCAGAGCTTCCCAAAGTGGTTCCAAGTTTTCCTTTGAGAGATTTGACAAACAAATATTCTTCTGGCATCCACTCTCAGGTTCTAGAAGGTGTTATAAAGTACAGATGGAATGCACTGCCTGTTGAACAAAGAGATGGTATGAAAAATTACATCTCAGAGGTCATTGTACAGGTATATACTTTTGGAGCCTTTTGGTTGTTCTCTGGATAAAATTTGGAAGCTAGGCTAACTGAACGCCGCTTTGACAATGAGTTTACATTGTAGCTCTCGAGTAATGAAGCGTCTTTCAGATCAGAAAGGCTATATGTCAACAAGTTAAATGTCATTTTGGTTCAGGTATCTTCAGCACAGCCCGATAATATCAAACACATTTTCTTAGTTGCAGTTTCTTTTATCTATTTGGTTTCGCTAGCTAATGCTTACAGTACAGATTTCGTTCCAACTCATAAGCTATTCCAGCGCATGGACTTTTTCTTTTATATCCTGACAGAGCACATATTGTGATGCATGTACAGATAGTGAAACATGATTGGCCGGCAAAGTGGACAAGCTTCATTCCTGATTTAGTTGCGGCTGCTAAAACTAGCGAAACTATCTGCGAAAATTGCATGGCCATTTTGAAAGTAAGATTTTTTTGCATGATTTTGTAATAAATCAGTTCTCATTGGAAACAATAACATTTCTTCCTTTGTTAGCTCCTAAGTGAAGAGGTTTTTGATTTCTCAAGAGGAGAAATGACTCTACAGAAGATTAAAGAGCTGAAACAATCTCTAAACAGGCATGTCAAACTTTTTGAGAGTCTTTTTATATACTTTGTTGAATATTCGTTTTGCGTACTAAGTATCTTGTCTATGTTGGTTAAGTGATGTCTTATCTATCATTCATTTACCTATTTGTGCTTTTTCTTTGTGCAGTGAGTTTCAACTCATTCACGAGTTGTGTCTCTATGTCCTCTCAGCTTCTCAAAGACAGGACCTTATACGTGCAACTCTGTCTGCGTTACATGCCTATCTTTCCTGGATTCCGTTGGGCTATATTTTTGAGTCTCCTTTGGTAATATACTTAAAATAAGATAGATATTGATGTTAATTGTTAACACAATTATACTCTTCTTATATCTGTTTGGTTGTTTACAGCTTGAGACCCTCCTTAAATTCTTTCCTGTGCCAGCATATAGGAACCTCACTCTGCAATGTCTGACCGAGGTACTTCACTTTTAGTTCTGCTTTCCCTATTGTCAACTGTGCGCTATTGAATTATCTATTGCTCGATTTTTTCTGCCAGGTTGCCGCTCTTAATTTTGGGGACTTCTACAATGTCCAATATGTCAACATGTACACCATATTTATAGGACAGTTGCGGGTATATTAGCTATTTTCTTGTGTTGCTTCTATTACTGTGGTTTGTTTTCTATTGACATTCTGATTCTTCTTGTTTCATTTCTAGTAAGGTAATGAAGTAATTTTGGTCTACTCCATGACTGTCTTCGCTTTGCCTGATGCTGTACATTTGTTCTCATGTTTGTAGATAATTCTCCCACCAAGTACAAATATTCCCGAGGCATATTCAAACGGAAGTGGTGAAGAACAAGTAAGTGTTTTCTTTGCACTTGGTTTCGAGCCAGCCTGTTGGTTTGAATAACTTATCGAGGTAATGATGTTGTGTATTTTATGGCCCCTCTAGGCATTTATCCAGAACCTGGCACTATTTTTCACTTCGTTTTTCAAGGTAAATAATTTTCTTTGTGGAGTTAGATATGTAATGTTGGGTTTCTGGAATTCAGGATGTGTATAATGAAGGTTTGTGGTTTGTGTATAATGCTTCCAGAATATACCTAATCAGTTTCCTAATTAATTCATAATCTCTGCATTTTATCTGCAGCTTCATATACGAGTCTTAGAATCAACACCAGAAGTTGTCGCATTGTTACTTGCAGGTCTCGAATACCTCATCAACATATCATATGTTGATGACACTGAAGTATTTAAGGTATGTCAATTGCATTGCTAATTTGATTGCAAGTAATGCTGTAATGCTCTTATGTGCTTTGCCTGTGTTATGAAAGATGACGGTTTCTACTTGGTTTTGTGTATTGAGCAGGTTTGTTTGGACTATTGGAACTTGTTGGTTTTGGAGCTGTATGAAGCACATCATAATTCTGATAACCCTGCAGTAAGTGTAAGCCTGATGGGATTGCAGGTAGGATGGATTCCTTGACAAATATGGATCATTTTTTACTCTTACATAAGGTGGATACTATAGTTCTATATGGTATTAGATTATTAGTTAAACTTTCCTTGCTTTGATTTACTTAGTCAACTTGGGTTTGACTTGCATATTTCCCAGATGCCTTTCCTTCCTGGTATGGTTGATGGCCTTGGTTCGCAAGTCATGCAGCGGCGTCAACTTTATTCTAACCCAATGTCCAAATTAAGAGGGTTAATGATTAACCGAATGGCGAAGCCTGAAGAAGTCCTTATTGTTGAAGACGAAAATGGAAACATAGTTCGTGAAACTATGAAGGACAATGATGTTCTTGTTCAATATAAGGTACCAATTCTTGTCTAGTCCCATATTGCACTTCTTCAGCTATGTTAGATTTATGCCAGCAGTGCCATGAATAAAGATTCAGGGAAATTTGATCTTTATTTGATTCCTACTCTTTGGTTATCCTCTGATATCTTCCCTAATTCTTGTTTCAACAATTACAGATAATGCGAGAGACATTAATCTACCTGTCACACCTTGATCATGATGATACCGAGAAGCAGGTACAGTAAGACCATGATGATACTGGTATATGCATATTCATTTGTGGAAAATATAATGAGAATAACAGTTGGAGGGTTATGATAGTATTTATGAAGTGAGTTTTTTTCCTACGGGAACAATCAGTATTATTCTAAATATATTTAAACGCGGGTGTGTTATTAGATATGAGATTTGCTTACATATGTAAGCTGTATGTGGTCTCTTTCGTTCTGTTGTGCTGATGTAAACTTCTGATTGTTCCTTTAAAAGATGCTGAGGAAGTTAAACAAACAATTAAGCGGGGAAGAATGGGCATGGAACAATTTGAACACTTTGTGCTGGGCTATTGGGTCAATTTCTGGATCTATGGCAGAAGATCAGGTAAATGTTTGCTAGAGCTTAGCCTGATGCTTTTTATCTTCTTTTTATAATTATGGAAGTTCTTGTTAGTTAGTACCTGTCCATCAACTTTAATATTAATTGATTTATTTCATTAGGCTCCCACATTACATGATTATCTGTATCTGCTTGACAGGTCATTACTGTGTTCTGCGATGGTGTGTTGTTCAACGTTGTTAATGCCAATGAATGGACTGAACTTTGCGTTTTTTCTTTCTTTCAGGAAAACAGATTTTTGGTGATGGTCATTCGTGATTTGTTGAATTTATGTGAACTTACCAAGGGGAAGGACAATAAAGCTGTTATTGCTAGCAACATCATGTAAGTTTCCTCTATATATTACAACTCAATTTCAACGTAGGTTGCAGTAGTTCAATCATCTTCTATATTCTATTTTTTCAAGGCTGCTCTAGATTTATGCATTCTAGGAGGACTAATTTTCTTTTAAATCTAACCTCTGTTCCACTTTGGCTTTGTTGCAGGTATGTTGTTGGCCAGTATCCAAGGTTCTTAAGGGCCCATTGGAAGTTTCTGAAAACAGTTGTGAATAAGTTGTTCGAATTCATGCATGAGACACATCCCGGTGTTCAGGTAGCGTGTCCCAGATTTTAATTTTACTGAGATACGGTTTTGCAGGTGGAATATCTCAAATTAAACATTCGCTGCTAAAAATCAGCGTGTTAGATCCTTATAAGTTTTGGAGATTATATGGGTAGCAAATATATGCTCGTGTTGTTGCTTTCTCGTGTGGTCCATGGTGCAATAGTTTAATCTACTCAAGCTAGCATCCGACTATTTTTTGGACCGAGTAGTCTCGTGTAGAATTTGCAATCTTTCTAATTAATGATGGTTAATACTGATGTTTTCCCTTTCAGGACATGGCCTGTGATACATTCTTGAAAATAGTTCAGAAGTGCAAGCGTAAATTTGTTATTGTTCAGGTTGCTATTGCTATATTCAATGCACATTTTTTTCCTTCCATTGTCTTCTGAATGCGATACTAGTTATATAGTTCATTGCTCTTTCAGGTTGGAGAGAACGAACCATTTGTATCTGAACTTCTATCAGGCCTTGCAACAACTGTTCAAGATCTTGAGCCTCATCAAATTCACTCATTTTATGAATCAGTAAGTTTTCAAGATTCGTCTCTAGTGTGCCAATCAAAGCTATTTCTCTGTTGTGATTTCATCGTTTCTCTATCTCCAGGTTGGTAATATGATCCAAGCAGAATCAGATCCTCAAAAGAGAGATGAATATCTCCAGAGGTTGATGGCACTTCCGAACCAGGTATGTTAATTAAAAATGTGACTGCTAATCTTTTGTGTACATAGCTGGCTTAAATTGTACCCTTTTATATTGTAGAAATGGGTAGAGATCATAGGACAGGCACGCCAAAGTGTAGAATTCCTCAAGGATCCAGGTGTGATACGTACAGTGCTTAATATCCTACAGGTCTGATTTCTTACTTACTCCTCACAATGCATTATTATATCATCACGTGAAATCATGTCATGACTAGCCGACTTGAGCATCTGTGGGTGTTTAGATAAATGTTAAGTTTTATTGCAAGTAGTAACCATTAACGTGTGACATGTGTTTTCCCTGCAGACTAACACTAGTGCCGCTACTTCATTGGGAACATACTTCTTATCCCAGATTTCCTTGATCTTCTTGGATATGTTGAATGTATACAGGTAAATCCATCATACTTAGTCTTTAATGTACAGTGATATAGACTGATAGTGCTCTTTCTCTTGTTATTTTACTTCTGGGTTCATTTTTTCTGTGGCTACCAGAATGTACAGTGAGCTTGTGTCAACCAGCATTACTGATGGGGGCCCATATGCTTCCAAGACATCTTTTGTAAAACTGTTAAGGTTTGGATGGCTTTATGAACTAAATTCACAGTTTGAGGCATCTAATTTGACAACCTGGAATAAATTTGTATTTATTGCTTTCCTTGTGCAGATCTGTTAAGAGGGAAACCCTAAAGCTGATAGAAACCTTTTTAGACAAGGCTGAAGACCAACCACACATAGGCAAACAATTTGTGCCACCAATGATGGAATCTGTACTTGGTGACTATGCGAGGAATGTGCCTGATGCTAGGGAATCTGAAGTTTTGTCTCTCTTTGCGACAATTATAAACAAGTATGCCTCTTCATATTTGCTGATGCGTTCTGCAGTGATGAAGTAGATTAAAAATTCTTTCGTTTTCATCAATTAAATCAGAGTTAATTACTTGAAAAATATATATTATGTGTACCACCTTGCATCATTCTAGATTGTTCTTTCTTATCAACATGGTTTATGTTCTATGCATAAATACAAAAGTTATTACTGCAAGATTCGATTCAAATTTTCACTTCCTTTAAAGCTGGCATGCTTTGATTTGTTCCTTCAGGTACAAGGCGACAATGTTAGAAGACGTGCCTCACATATTTGAAGCTGTTTTTCAGTGTACATTGGAGGTAATAGATGTTGTCCATTGTGTTCTTTGTTATCTCTTCATCTATGCACTGTGTTCTTTGCTGTCTTTCGCGCGCACACTACAGCTGTTAACAGAAATGAGGAGACTTGGCATTTCACTGTGGTGATGGTCATGAAGTAGTTTAGATTGAGGAGTTCATACTAATCTTGTTTATTATATACCTTAGGCTTGATTCTTAATTGGAAGCGGGACAATCTTTCAAATGGATATTTAGGTGTGAATCTTAATTTGAAGTGGGAGGGTATTTTTGCATGATTTTCGGTGTCATCGGTCTTTGCTCCTTTACTACTTTAGAAATCTTAAAGAGTCTTTAGTGCACCATGTGATTGACAGACTTACATAGTGGTCTGACTTACGCTTTGTGTACTTTATTGAACTTAACATTTTCTTCAAATTTGCAGATGATAACTAAAAACTTCGAAGATTATCCGGAACACCGCCTCAAGTTTTTCTCATTACTCCGTGCTATTGCTACGTTTTGTTTCCCTGCCTTGATAAAGTTATCAAGTCAGGTGGGTTAATATGTTTTCGCATATATTATAAGGAGTTTGTCACCTTATTGCTAAGTCTTGTCTCAATATTCGCTTATCTCTCTAACTGTCTTGTCATGTTGCATCAGCAACTGAAGCTAGTGATGGATTCAATTATCTGGGCATTTAGACATACTGAGAGAAATATCGCTGAAACAGGGCTCAATCTTTTGCTTGAGATGCTGAAAAACTTTCAGGTTTGTTGTTTGTTTTCTTTGTTGTGGCTCTTCTGTGGTTGTGGCATATAGTATGCGTGGTCTAACATTTGCCACTGATTGCGACAGCAATCTGAGTTTTGTAATCAATTCTACCGGTCATACTATATGCAAATCGAGCAAGAAATATTTGCGGTTTTGACTGATACCTTCCATAAGCCTGGCTTCAAGCTGCATGTGTTGGTGCTGCAACATCTGTTTTGCCTGGTAAAAACCATATATTCTCTCATCTTATCTTTATATGCGTTGTTCTATACACTTGGGCGTTGGTTGATTATGTATATTCAGGTTGAGAGCGGTTCTTTGACAGAACCTTTGTGGGATGCTGCAAGTGTACCGTACCCGTATCCGGACAACGTAACCTTTGTTCGTGAATACACCATTAAGCTATTGAGTTCATCATTCCCAAACATGACTGCAGGAGAGGTGAGAGTGGAAACTAAAACCAGAAGTTTTGCTTGCTTTTACGGTTTTCATTCTAATGCATCGCCTTTCTGTTTGTCAATATTGGTATTTATTAATATCGAGAAATATACAGGTCACACAATTTGTGAATGGACTTTACGAGTCTAGAAATGACCCGTCTGGATTTAAGAATAATATTCGTGATTTCCTTGTACAGTCTAAAGAATTTTCGGCTCAGGTAAAAAAAAAAATAAGTTTTTTCTTTATTGGCATAGCCATTCAATTTGTTTTAAAGAAGCCAAAACCAATTTGTTGAATATAATAATTTGCAGGATAACAAAGATCTCTATGCTGAGGAAGCAGCTGCGCAGAGAGAACGAGAGCGTCAAAGAATGCTTTCGATTCCTGGGCTTATTGCACCTAATGAGATTCAAGACGAGATGGTTGACTCGTAATTTTAAGATGGCTGCAACAACAAGATTTTTTTTAAAAACGAAAAAAAAAAAACAGGACAGAGTTGAGGAAAGAGAGAAATTTCCCCGACTCTATCTGTTGTGCTGTCTGAGTGAGATTAGTGACTTTGTTTGGTTTATTAATTATTGGGTTTAGTGTAGATTTAAACATTAGGGCTTTTCACTAGTGACATGGCTTGCTGATTTTTGTTTTTTACTTTTTTTTCTTTAAAATATTAGACCTTTTTGGGGTGTTTCTGGTTTTCTTCTTACTCAGCGATTGTTTTAGGTGCACGATACTTTTTTGTTCACTCTATTTTTGTTATACCATATTAATATAGAAAGTGTTCTTTACTTGATTATTTTCTCCATGCTCTATTTTAATTAAGCTTTCACAAACAATACTTGGAACGGTTTCGTGGCCTTGTTTTTCTTCAATTTCTCTGCTCATTGCTCTTCATCTTCAACCAAGTCAGGAAGTCTTAGCGAAGAAGGTTTCGGAAAAGCAATCTTACGGTTAAGGAGGCGGAATAAAACGTGTTCTTTTTGTTTATCTGAAGACAAAAGTTCGTTGAAGTTAAAACTCTTTATGATAATGTTGTTCACAACTACATTCAATTATCCTTTTGAAGAAACTTCTTCATGGGCTTCTTCTTTAAGCTTTTAAGCAAGATCCTTTATCTGCTTTAACCCTTTTTTGTTACCATTAATAGAAACTACTTATTTTTATTAATTAGAACTCAATATAAATTAGAATTTTCATAACTGCACTGTATCCAACAGTACTTTGAAATTCCCCAAGGAGCTTCCTTTGGCAGAGACAGCTTCGTGTGCTTGTTCTTTAAGCTTCTTAGCATTGCCCTTCATCTTCTTACCATCATCTTGAACCAAAACTCGATCCAAACATTTCTCAAATCCATCTTTTGTGAAAAAACCATTGATAATCGTCACTCCAATCTCCCACACAACCTCCACGGCTCTACCATTGAGTCTCTGATCTCCAAAAAACGGTCTGCAGATCATTGGTACACCTCCCGACACACTCTCCAACACCGAGTTCCATCCACAATGCGTCACAAACACACCTGTTGCTTCGTGTTTCAGCAGGTCCACTTGTGGAGCCCATGGAACCACTATCCCTTGTTCCCTTGTCCGATCTAAAAACCCTTTTGGTAGATGAACCATGTTTTTCTCCTTAAGCGACCAAACAAACGGCACTTTGCTCGATTCCAATCCTTCTGCTATCGCTACAAGCTCTCCGGGAGGAGGGCTCATGACCGTACCAAAGCTAATGTACGCTACAGAAGCGGGTGACCACTTGTCCATCCAAGCCAAGCAGCCGTGGGGATCATGCACTAGTGTCTCTTTTTGAGATTTAGATGATAATCCCAGGAGAGGACCAATGTTTAGGTACAATTTGAATTCTGATTTGAGGTTATCTGTCAATGTAGGATCCAATTCTTCAAAGGAATTGATGAAAACCGCCGTGGCACGAGGTAGAGCAAGGCCCATTTGGTGCAGCGTTTTTGAGAAAACAGAGTTTAAATTCCCAAACACAACTCCTTCTGGTGTATCTTTGATTCTGAACTTGTCCATTCCTCTGATAAACTCTAATATCTCCTCCATACGCTTATCTATTTCTGTGGATTAGGAATCATTACCACAAATACATATAATCACTGAATATCCTTTAAATCAAGGTTTTCTTTAACAGTTCCCCTTTTAGCTAATTTTCCTTTAATTGCATATTTTATTGGTTACAAAAAGTAATTTTAACTGCTGCATTCAAAATTTTGTATTTTACCTTCCACACCAATGGTTTTTCTGATGAGATCTGTGTAGAGATGAGTAGAGAGCGAATTCGCCCCAGCTGTCCAGAATGCAACCCACGACGCTTTCATCTCCTCCGCCATATCCGCCGCGAACCAGAAGAACGCATCCGTTAACATACACTTCACTTTTCTACCGACTTCCGTCTCCGCCGCCGCAATTTCTCTCCGGAAATTCTCCGGAGCAGCTGCTAGAAACAGCTCGATCGCCTCCTGTGGTCTTCCGGAGAAGACGTATCCCTCCGGAACGCCGTCCGCGACGTCGTGGACTCGAATGTTCGCCGGGCGATCTACATCGTCGCAGGAGAATAACGAGGAGTTGGATTGTGCAGTGTTGAAGAAGGAGAACACGGTGGAGGGAGCGGCGAAGGCGAGACGACGCGTGACGGCAAGGAGAGGAGCGGCGTGAGTGCCGAAGGGGAAAGCGAGAACTGCCACGTGAGAGTCTCCGGTTGATTCAGAGAGTTTTGCCATGATGAGTCAGTGAAAGAAACAACGCAGAGAGAGAGAGAGATTAAATAAGAAAATGGAATGGTTGAGGATGAACCACCGAGCAAGTATTAACTTCGTGACGGTGGTTGGTACCCTCCTCACTCTCTCTCTCTCTCTCTCGTTGAACTTTCCTATTTATATTTTGACGAAAAGACATTTTATATGTTTATTTGACATTTCAAAGTGATTAAAAAGTATTTAAATATATGTATTTTCATTTTTTTCTTATTGGAGTATTTTTTTCACGAAAGGACAGTTTTAGAATTGTATATTTGTTTCATTGTCTGTGTATTTATTTAAAGCAATTATTAGATTCGTTTCTAACAGAAATAAATATTTTATGATAAATAATATTTTAAAAAATAGAAAATATGATTTTTTACAACGGACCATTATAATAGTTTAATATTTTTATACGAATATTTCACATTTTCCTGCGAATAAAAATATATTCGAACTCCACACCTTTATTATTTATATAAAGGTAGTGTAACCAATATAACAGTTATTCTTTTCAAAAAATATGATTTAGAAACAATTGATTCAATATCATTTTTATAATTTTCCGACTAAAAAAAAAATTACAAAAGAACGATCCAATAATCCAACATGTGAAGTTATTTATCCCTATCCCCATAAAAACAAAGATTTTGTAATACAATTTATAAAGTTGATGGATTGTTTTAGTAAGGCCATGAAAATGGCAAATGTGGAGGGAATGGATTTCATGTGATATGAGATGTAATTTATGAAAGTTTCCATTTACAATTTTGAAATTACTACACATTGATCAGTAAATCATACAAAATTTGTGGTAACGGATCTATATTTCACGTTGGGAACACACAAATTTTGTGTATCTTATTATGTAATTTGAGTTGTAAGGCCAATTTAAAGAATAATATCTAACTGCTTTAGTCTTTCAGCCCAAGCCCACGTAAGTATGCGTTTCTTTTTATTGTTTGGGCCGTTAAGCCCGAAAGTAATTGATTTTTGTAACTTTAGCCCCAATTATGAAATACATACTAATAGTCTTCTCTTCATAATATGAGGAGAATGTTGGAATAATATTTTGGAACTTGCAAATCAATGGATTATGAATACTCTGTTGTTGAAGACTTCCTCCTGAAATCCTTTGGACCCAATTCGCAGTTTCAATCTCTCTCAAATTTCTTCACCGCCTCTCTTTCTCTTCCTCGAAGTCGATCGTCGTAGCCTGATTTTCTTTGCGATTTCTTTTTCTGTGTGGTGGTGGCTCCATTAGAAAGAAAAAAAAAAACAAATAATTTTGGAGAGGTTTTTGGTTTCGGAGCGATGGGTCAAGCTTTTCGTAAGCTATTCGATACTTTTTTCGGCAATCAAGAAATGAGGGTAAAATTCATCATCTCTCGGTTTCCTCTTTATTCTGTGCATTTTGTGGAAAATCCGATCATTTTCCTGGGTTTTCTTGTCGGGATCTCCGTGTAATTGATCATTAATCCAGCATATCTTACATTGATGTTTGGAATTAGACTTAAAACTCAGTCTTGTGTTGTCTGCCTCAATCTTTTTTCATTACTTGTGTGATTAACATCGTCTAGACCCATTTATTTATTTTTGACGAGATTCATCATGAACAAATTGATGGTTGATTTTGCTCTCTTACTAATCATAAATTTGTTGTAAGCTGATGAACAGAACTGAAATTTTTTTTTTTGAATCTTGTTTTTTTTTTTGCCATGATGTCATTATCAGGTCGTTATGCTGGGGCTGGATGCTGCTGGCAAAACAACTATTCTCTACAAACTCCACATAGGAGAAGTTTTGTCAACTGTTCCCACAATTGGTAAGCTGTGTGTTTTTTTGGCTCATTTTAAGTACTTTTCAGAATCTTTTTTAATTGTCATAGCTCTTATTATTCTTGTTCTTCATCAGCTATAATTAGTGGGATTCATTTCTTGTTGTGGAACAGAAATGGATATAGATCTTTGGTGAAAGCTGTTAGACTCATTCTATTAAGACCATGCAAAAAAGATTTTGAATTCTATTTACGTAGTTAATGAATGTTCGTAAGATGAGAGATGGGTTCAGAATTCTAATACTCCAAACATCTTCTCCTTCAGTTGATCTCATGACAGCTTCACATAATGAAACTATGCCATTTTTGTGATGCCTTGTGTACTTCTGAAGCCATAAGTCATATCAGTTATGATACTTGACGTGTTATTGCTTCCCATGACAGTAGACCTTTATATGGCCATTGTTTTGTTCATTTCCATTTGGCTGCTTGGATTAGGTTTACCGAAAGTTTAAACTGTGTTATGCAGGATTTAATGTTGAAAAAGTTCAGTACAAGAATGTGATGTTCACAGTTTGGGATGTTGGTGGCCAAGAGAAACTGAGACCTCTTTGGAGGCATTACTTCAATAATACTGATGGACTTGTATGTATATATTCGTTTAGCTTTTTGCTTTCAGTCAGATGCTTAACTTTCAGGTTACCCATTGCATATGTTATTCTCATATTTGGTTATGATATTCCAATATCATAGATTGCTTGGCCAACCTTGACATCTTTGTCCATATTAATTGACCATGGTATGGTATAAAGTCTACGTGAACATGCGCTTGCAGATATACGTGGTAGACTCTTTGGATCGAGATAGGATTGGAAAAGCAAAGCAAGAATTTCAGGTTTTTATCTTAGAAGAATTAATTACGTTAATTTTATGGATAGTTGCTTAACCTGCTCTCTGATATCATCAGGAGATCATAAAAGACCCATTCATGCTCAACAGTATTATTCTGGTGTTTGCAAACAAGCAAGACATGGTAAAATCGAGCTTTAGTCATGTTTTGATTCTGTTCTATATTTATTATTCCTCAATTCAGTTCCTTTACTACTTCCTGCTGAATATTAGAGAGGAGCCATGTCGCCCAGAGAAGTATGCGAAGGGTTAGGTTTATTTGATCTCAAGAACAGGAAATGGCACATACAAGGAACATGTGCTCTTCGTGGAGACGGGCTTTATGAAGGCTTGGACTGGTTATCATCTACGCTTAAGGATGTCAAAGCCGCTGGATTCACGTCCGTTGGACCCTCGTTTTAACTCTTCCAGGTAATATAAAGACCTGAGAATCCGCCATGCTAATCAGTACCATAACTCTGGAGTCTCATGACGTTGATCTTGATAATATCTTCTCCTTTGCAGGTATTAAAACAGTAATCACGAAATCAGAATCTCTAAATACATTTGTTAAGGAAAGACTTATCTTGTCATGGTGGCAATATTATACACTCAATTAGGCTACTTTTGGATTTTGGATCATGCTGCCATTAAAGCTTCATTGTATATTCTGCTGTTGAAAATTTTTATCATCTCGAAAACCTTCTCTTTGGGGGTCACATTTGTCCGATAATATATATTCCTTTGAAATCAAGATTTTTGTTTGTAACAAATAGAAGTTCTCCTTTATAGTTTCTTCTCATAATATTTGATTTTGGGTAGATTAACAGGAAATCCAATTTAAATTTGTTGAGCAGTTTATACAGAAGAAGATTGTTATTATAATTTGTTATTATTATTAAATCTATGTAATATCCGGGTTTATAAAAAAAATTATAATTTGTAATTTTCTAGTTAATATGAGTGGCAGTCAAACCGTTATTGTTTTATATAACAAAAACGAGGTATCTTTCCAATAATTGTCTGAAAATGAGTAGTTATCAAAGGGAACGCACATTGTATCTGTGTGAGAACGACGACAACAAGAAGATGAAGAAAGAAGCATTTTTGAGTCAATCTCTCTCTAGTCAAGCAATCTGATTATTACCAGGCAATGTCTGCAACGCAGTTCTGTTACTGCTCTTGATAGAAAGCTCCTTCACCATCTTCACCAGCTGCCTCATGCTCACATCTTTCAGACTCTCTTCATCGATCGTCAACTTCTTCATCTTTTTAGCCTCTCCTTTCCTCTCATCATTCTCATTATGGCTAACATTCATCATCTCCATGTTGTTCTCCTTGTTATTATTCTCGGCATTGATCAGCTTCATAGCCGAGTTCTTCCATGGTGTTTCTGGTTTGTTTGGTCTTGGAAACTGCACTGCGATTGATTCTGCTGCAAATGGAGATAATGGAGTTGGAGTTGGAGAAGTAGCAGAACCTTCTAATTCAGAAAACATCATCATCTCTTCATCAGCAATATCAGATCCTAATACGGCTTGGTTCGAATCACCACCTTCAGAGATAGTGCCGTCTGAGTCAACACCATTATCATTTGTGTCTTCATCGAAATTGTTGAGTTTCTCCGGTTCAGAATCTTTCTCTTGAATTGCATGATCTATTTCTTGTTGGTCCACTTGTACTGAACTGTCGAAAGCTAGAACGTTCTTCGATTCTGCAAATTAAAAGCCATTTTAATTCAGAATGTAAACAAGAAAATTTGTTAGTCTGGTTTTTTGTGCTTGTTGCATACCTTTATTATCTTTGGGTGTCTCGGTTTTTGCATGTTCACCAAGATCAGCATACATCTCAAGATCTCCAATCTTCCGATCATTGTCAATCGTCTTCACACCTTCCTCAGCTTTTGGTGTTTTTTCTTCTTGCTCGTCAACTTGTACTGAATTGACGAACTTGTTGAGTTTCTCCGGTTCAGAATCTTTCTCTTGAATTGCATGATCTATTTCTTGTTGGTCCACTTGTACTGAACTGTCGAAAGCTAGAACATTGTTCGATTCTGCGAATTAAAAGACATTTTAATTCAGAATGTAAACCAGAAAATTTGTTAGTCAGGTTTTTTGTGCTTGTTGCATACCTGTATTATCTTTGTGTGTCTCGGTTTTTGCATGTTCACCAAGATCAGCATATATCTCAAGATCTCCAAGATCATTGTCATTATTCTTCACACCTTCCTCAGCTTTTGATATTTTTTCTTCTTGCTCGTCAACTTGGACTAAACTATTCTCGGGTTCTGCAAAAGAAAGCCACATAATTTAGAAATGCAGAACAGATAAGAGCAGACAACTTGATATGTATATGATTGCTTGTATTACCTTTCTCATCACCCGTATTTTCATTCATCTTCTCTTTGTTGGTTTCGGTGTTTGCATCAAAAACAGCAATATCACCAAGATCAACGTATACCTCAAGATTTCCAGCTACCTGGTTACTGTCACTCTTCACCATCTCCCATTCTTTTTCCATGGAAGCACTTAAGTTTCTACCTGGGATAACTTCTGTCTCCTCACTTTTCTCCTCTGTACCTGCATACAGTACTCGTTATAGACCCACCAATTTATCTGACACAAGCATTATAAGAGAGAAAACGCATTGTATCTAACCAGCTGCAGAATTTTTTTGTTCTGTTTCTTCAGTCTTATTATCCAAGGTTCCTTTAGTCCTCAAACCCAGATCAGCCATACATTTTTCCAACAGCCTGGTTGATCTCCTTGTGCTGTACACCGACTGGACAAACTCATCCATCTTACTTACCTGAACTTTGCTACTACAAGAAGTTGCTGCTGAAGCTTTCCTTGTGCTTCGTGCTGCAGGAGTTCTGGCCACACTGGCTTCAAATTTGACGCTGTTAGTCTTTGGTTCTTGATCCATTTCTCCAGCAAGAGACTTGCTCGTCAAATGACAAGAGCGGTTCACCAACTGTGAAGATGGCTCGGGTTCAGCTTTTGTTGCGGTCTTCCTTCGAGTTGTTCTAGTTGCAGTATTTGGTGGCTGCTTTGCTACACTCGTCGGAGAGTGAGAAGCATTGGAGTTGGATTGATTCATGTATTCATCAAGACCTTCAACCTATTAATTCAACCCAAAAAGAAGCATATAGAAACAAAGCATTAATGGTGCAATCAGTCTTGCAAAAAACATAATGAGTCAAACCTAAGATGACTGACGATCAAACACATACGACAACTCGAGGCTTAGAGTAAGTCAAAGCACCAACATAGGTGGAGATAATCAAAGCAGTGATTGACTAGAACAAGGAATTCTGAGATCCAGAAATATCGAGACAAAATCTAAGAAGCAAAACGATTTCTCGCGCTTGTTCGATTTCGCAGATCTTCGTCACTACTGAACCAAACTTCCGGGACTTAATAAACCGATCACGCATCATTCAATCAAGTGAGAGTAAAGATCCGATTCATATTCCTAACGTGAAAGTGATGCATTAATCAGGGAAACATAAGAACCGATCAAAGAAACTGCAGAATCGAAATATATCCAGGAAAGAAGAATGATAAGGATGAGCGATAACAAAACTGTTCGAATTCCAAAGGAAAATGGATCGAAAGCAAAAAAAAACTTACAATCTCAAGAGATTTGAGAGCATCGGCCATGGCGACATTAGTCATATTGGCTGGGATTTTATTCCTCTTGCAGAGAAATTGAAGATCTCTTCTCAAAAGGCTGTGGAAATCCATCTCCAGAAAAATTATTGTGTTGTTGGGGGTTGGGAGAGAAATTGACGAAGAAAACAAGATGTTTTTGCTATGAATCGAAAGGTGTGAGGCTGTGGGGGTATTTATACCTCGTTCCGAATAGAAGAAGACGCCAAATGAATCCCCAAGATTGGAAGTGACCGTTGGAGCGGAGATTTGAAATTTGAATTTCTGGAAAACTAATATTTAATATGTTTATTTTGTCATCCACCATAAAAAGGAATAAAATATTCGAAAATGACACCGGAAGAAAAAAATTACTGTATTTATTTTGTAAAAATATATTTAGTGATAAAGCAACAAACGATTATCTTACAATATATATAGTCATGGGCCTTATTTGAATAAAAGCGTAGAAGTATAGTCACACTGAAACAATAAAGCCCATATCAAATTGTAATTAATTTGTTAATAATAAATTCATTAACTATTACACAAATTTATTACAATTTATTTCTATCCATATCTTTTGAATTTTTCTTTAATTACATCAATTGTATTTTTCTTTACTAAAGTACACAAATTTAATAAATTATTTTAATTACAAAAATTTTGTTAACGTATACACATTAAATCGCTATTAAATATAATATTAATTCGAAAATATAGTTGTAATTTGAATTTATTTTGAAAATAAAACCAGATTTTTAAATTAAAACAAAGTTTAATAGCGATTTAATGTGTAAACATTAACAGAATTTTTGTAATTGAAATAATTTATGAATTTTGTTTAGTTTACAAAAAAAAAATACAGTTTATATAATTAAAAAAAAATTTAAAAAATATCGGTAAAAATAGACTTATCCGTATCAATTCGAGTGATGGATGAAGTAAACCCATAATAAATTAATAACTTATACATCAATAAAATATCGACATTATTAATTTTATAAAACTCTTCGTGTAGTAGAGTTAATTAGGCTGAGTGACACAATATATCTCCATCAGATGTGAAACAGGAGCACCAAAAGTTTTGATGGTTATTGAAAACATAGCATAAAGCCATAAACTGTATGTTACTGCAAATGATATTACAACATTCGGAAAAACACACATAAAGTAAAGGAGGAAATTGTTTGCTATGAATGGTGAGTCTTGTCGAAATCCTCGAGACTTGTTGGACGGAACCATGCTTTCTCCTCCATCACAGAGTCCTCTCGGCCACATCGATTCACATCGGTTGTGTCGGTGGTGGAAGTGGAAGAGGAAGGTCCAAAGACACCAGTTTGAGGATGAGGAGACCAATATTTGTCAGATTCAGGCTTTATCAAATCATCAGGCACTTTACTCGATTGCAACTCTAACTCCTCTACGTTCTTATCATATCCCGAGGTGTGACCATTCCTGTTAAGAAATACCTCAACAGGATATTTTGTTTTTTTTTAGCGATATTATTGGTTTCCAATTTAAAATTGAATTTTCAAAATGGGTTGCATTGTTCGTTAGGTGAGACATTGAATGATAATAACCACATGAATCAAACAAGAAAATAGATAACCCACTAGCCAACTATACATCGTCTTTTATTACGTACCAAAAACTCTAAAATATTTATCTAATTCCGAAATTAAATAACAGGTCAATTTTTTATGAAAAGAATGATAATGAAATATTTATATACCTACTAGCATGCATGCTGTCGGTCCATTTATTTATATATAATTTTCCGATAAATAGTATATGTCAATGTCAACAAGGTGAATGACATGCGAATACAAAAAATCTATAGAAATTTTCAAAACACGTATATATGTTACTGAGAATAAATTTTTTAATAAACCAATACAATGATTTAACGTGTTTTCATAATAATTCATAGTCAGCTATGTACATGATCTGGACTACATTGTTCCATGATAATTGCAAAACCCACTGCATTTTCTTTCTCCCAAAGTTAATTTATCCAAAATCTACTAAATGTTTACAATTAGGATTAAACATTAAGAATAGGGTGTTAATTAATATCTAAAACCTGTTATCATTAACACGTTCGACCAAGAAGATTATGTGACTTTAAATAAGATCCAGTCTTTTCCACGATCTACGTTTATTCCAAAATATGAAATTAGGTGAACGATTCGAGGTTTTTTAATGACTATTTAAAGAAACAGTAAAAGTGAGGATACACACTCTCTTTCTCTCCTACAATTATTTATCTCACTTGACCCTTTCATCCAGGACTAAGGGAATTAAGTAAGCACACGTGTCATATTGTGAATGGAAGATTGGTTCTAGATCTGTTGGTATTATCTTCTTACGCCCAGTTGGATTGGATATGCCATATCCGTCTATCGTGTATGTGATTTCTTATGTAAGAAATACATCTCTCGTCACCTAAAAAGAATAAACTACTAAATATACTCCAATTCTTTTGCAAATATCTATGTGATTTTTGTAAATGTTGGTTATGACGATCTTGTTTTTAAATCTATTAAAACCCATAATTTAGGGCCAAAAATATGGACTTTAGTCAATCAACAGAAATCATATGTACGTGGTTACAATTATTCCCATTTTTTTTGTAGCAAGTGTTTGTTTTGAATTGGACCAATAACAATTAGTAATACTATATCGTTATCTTTTATACTAAAATTTTTGAAAATTTTCACCATATCTAATATAATAATTGTTTTTCCTTCTCTAATTATATAGACAACGTTGTCATGGCTACAAACTATGTAAGAAAATTATCAAAGGAAGAGAAATGGAGAGAGACAGAGAGATGAAGAGATACCGAGACGTGAAGAAACCATACGCGATGGCGCGTGGAAAAGCACGTGAAAGAACTCCGTTTTCTATGTGCTTCCCGATCACCTGAACGCACTTCGATTTGGCTGCCATTAAAGTTTGAGAGAGAGAAAGAGTTGTTTAGGATGAGAATGGTAATGGTGAAATACAGTAGTTGTGACTTGTGTTTTTATAATAGATAGTGGTAGAAAATGAGACATAAGTGCACACAATACGATTCGTGTGTGCTCCGTTACCTTTTTCTTTTAATTCTCAAAACACTCTAGTCCCCACCAATCAAAAGTCACTGTTTAACGCCGTTAACTCGACGAATATGTGTTTGGATCTCTAACGGGCCTTTCAAAAATAGGCCCATCTTGTAAAATTAAAGGATGATTATTTACTGGGCCAAATTAGGCCCATTAATGCCTCCGACGTGCGATACGCGTACACCACACAAGCGCCACGTGTCCTTACATCCTCATAGTTTTACCAAAATCACAGAAGCCAAGACTCCTAAACT
This sequence comes from Pugionium cornutum, assembly GCA_018901935.1. Lineage (NCBI taxonomy): Eukaryota > Viridiplantae > Streptophyta > Magnoliopsida > Brassicales > Brassicaceae > Pugionium > Pugionium cornutum. The sequence continues at coordinate 7,036,174 of CM032162.1, forward strand.
TGCTCACTAAGACAAAACTAATCGAAATCCAAGTTTTTTTCTAAAACCCGAGCAACGAAAACCGACTCAGATCTAACTCTTTCTTCAATTCAACCTTGGACCCATCCATCTAGATCGGAATTCTCAGGCGAAAAAATGGCTCTCGAATGGGTTGTCTTAGGCTACGCCGCAGCGGCTGAAGCAATCATGGTTATCCTCTTGACGATGCCGGGACTCGATGCTCTCCGCAAGGGATTGATCACCGTCACGCGTAATCTCCTGAAACCATTTCTCTCGATTATCCCTTTCTGTCTCTTCCTCCTAATGGACATCTACTGGAAGTACGAAACTCGACCTTCCTGCGACGGCGAATCCTGCACTCCTTCCGAGCATCTCCGTCACCAGAAATCCATCATGAAATCCCAGCGTAACGCGCTCCTCATAGCGTCAGCTCTCGTTTTCTACTGGATTCTCTACTCTGTCACGAATCTGGTCGTCAGGATCGAGCAGCTTAACCAGCGGGTGGAGAGGCTCAAGAACAAGGATTAAGCCAGCTTCTTCGTCTCCAGGTCCTTCTTTAGTGTCTGCTGTTTTGACTTCTTTGAATTCGATGAAAAGAGTCCCCTTTCTTATGTCGTTAGGCTCTTGGTGTTTTTGTGCGTATGTTTCAATGTCTGTTTCTTCTCTCTGCTCTTCTGCCGTTCTGGAGACTGAAAGGATCTATGTATGCCTATATATTTTGATACTTTCTTCAATCTGTGTTTGGTCCTACTCGTCTAGATTTTGATTTAACTCAATAATATTGTCAGTTGATGATACTTTCTTTGAAGAGCCTTCTAGTTTCCAAATTCCAGATCTTAATATGTAACGTAGCTAATTAAACTAGCTGCTCCATGGATCCCAATCTCTATGTTACTCTAAAGTCGAAAGAGTGTTTGAATCTTCCCTTCTTTCTCCATAATATCAGAATTTGATGAGGCTAGAGTTATGTTTGTGGACACGAAAGTTTCAGTCTTTATAGAACGACCCCAAGAACCAGGATTTATGCAAAAGATAACAAAAACGAAACATTTATTCAGCCCATAATTTTCAAAATCGACTCAAAATCTTCCTACTTAAAAAACAACAACGAGGTTGAAAAGCTCTCTTTTTAAAAAATGAGAGCAAAATCCTTTCTCATTTTGGTTGTTACAAGGAATGGATATAACAAAAAGAATCATCCCTGATACTCTTTCAGACAACTAACCAGTGAATCAAAATATTTCCCATGAGCATTCTTGCAGGAAGCCCACAACTTGTGACCTGATGTCGCTGAAACCATATTCACCTGGTCCATAACAATATCCTCACATCCCAAGTCCGCATCACAGTTCAATGTGACGGCTTCATCGCTCGCAGAAGTACCGCGGATTCTAGTGTACCGCACATGGCTCACTTTCACGCCTTTGGGATTACCAGACCGAGTCTGGTACGAGTGACTTAAATGACAGCTTTGATGGTTATCATATGCTTCAAGGCTTACTCTTTCGTTTTTGCTGTTATCGTGGTAATTCTGTTCGATGATAATAGGGTTCCTTGACGCCACCATGTTTATATCCTCGAATGAGATTTTTCTAGCATATCCTGATCCTTTCTACAAAACATCCCCACACAAAAAAAATGTCTGAGTTGGTTGTGTAATGTGGTGAGTAAGGATATGAACTGAAGTAAAATGAATGGATAACCTGAAATGTCTTGATTCGGACACCGTTCATTGTGTTCGTCAAAGTGCAGTTCTTTACTCTCACTTCTTCTACGGTTGCAAAATTTCCATTTGCTCCAAGACTTCCTATGCTATAATATCAGATCCATATATATAGATTCTTTGATTTAGTATAATACCTTAGCACATATTATATAAAGATTGTTTGTGAATCGTGAACTAAGAAAGTCACCTGATGCCATGACCAGGGCCGCAAAAAATACCGGTTATGTTGATAAAAGAGGAACCACTATTAATAGCGATGCAATCATCGCCAGTGGCAATCGTAGAGTTGATTATGTTGACTCCTTTACAGTTTGATATGTCAATACCATCCGTGTTGGGACTATCCCAAGGTGCAGTCATCCATAGACCCGATACCTTGATGTTCACGGAACAGCTTAGACCTATGTGGTTCCGTGGACTATTCAAGTGTCGGAGTTTGGACACTCTAAGACCATTACAGTTGTTGAAGTGCATTGCCTAAGAAAACATAAAAAACTTTTATGAAAAGTTTATATTTATCAATGTAAGTAAGGATCTTGGAAATGGACTTACGGTGGGACGATCTTGAACGTTTCCCCACCACACAGAACCACGACCGTCGATGGTGCCACCTCCGGTGACAACTAGACCGTTAATACTGTCAAAACTAATCCACGACGGGTATCTTCCTACATACCAAGTGTAACCCGGCGCCACAAGATTTCCCTTTATCTATACAATCAAATCATCCAAAATGGTTATATTAGTTAACAAGAGATGATCTTGTTTAAAAGTTATCGTCCTGTTTCTCAAAGCTAAAGATTACTAAACTGTATACTGTAAATAAATTAGCAATTTAAGTATGTATTCCAATTATGGACTAAGAAAGAGTGTACGTATGTACCAAAACTGAGATGGATGAAAGCTTGCATGGACCAAGGAATGTAAGAGGCGTAATCATGAAGGTTTTCCCTGGAGGAACTAGAAGCTTTGTGTTTTGTCCATTTCCTCCATTACATATAGCTTCCCATGTCTTAAGAAAAGCCTGAAATATAACTATAAACATGTAAGCATTTTCACATATATTAAAACGAAAGTTAATATCTATTTGATGTAAAAAAGTGATTGTTTCTATACATATACCTTGGTATCATCGGTCTTTCCATCGCCAATAGCTCCGAAACTAGTGACACTTATGAATCCATGGTTTTCAAATCCAGTGTTATCATTATGGGTTTCTTTTTCTAAGCAGAAACCTAATTTGCTTATTTGAAACAAACATAACAAGACGAAGAACAACGAAGACTTCTTCATTTTTGTACGACGACTACGTATGCTTTATGACAATAATATATTTTAAGAAGTATATAAATACGTGTGTTGATAGATATATATAAAGAAAGGTTGTTAATTGATAGATATTGTGTTTGATTTTTGTGTGTATTTTATGGTAAGAGATTATATCTAATCACTGATTTTATGTATTATAAAAATAGAAACTGATTTGGATTACAAAGGAGACATCAATTTTTTTTATAACTTTGGAACACTAATATTTTCTTGACTAATTTAGCAAATCTGAAAAGATAAACTTTGCAATTACGATTATTGACTGGAATGATATTTTACATATATATGCTTGATTCTTTTTGTTTCGAATGAATGATTTATGGCTCATCTAAATTTAGAAATAGTTGCATTATGCCTTTAATTAAATCATTCTTGATGAATCTGGGGGCACAGTAATTTGAATGTATCCACACTAATACTGAAGCCTACTCCCAAGCCCAACTACGGCATGTGGGACGTATCTACGTCAATAGAAATGGGCAAATAGAGTTAAACTAAATGCAAATGGAACTTAGCACAAACTCAGAACAAGAAGGGTTGGACTATTCTGAACCATGTTGTAAAGGACTACAAAAGATAAATAAAAATAGAGTCTTTATTTTCTTCTTAATGATCGATGCTTCTTTCAAAGACTGTTTTGCTTATAAAATCTTATGCTTTTTCATACTTCTATACATTATAGATTAATCCAGAAATGTCATTGGTGGGGAAGAATAATGCGTTGTGCGAATTAACAAAGACGTGGGTGATATGAACACAAGTTAAAATACCGAAACTGCCCTTACCCGTGGATCAATAAGGAGATGAAAACAAATAAAGGAAAATGTGCGTGCGGTGTTTTACTGTTTAATGGGTTTGTCACCAACTTTACGTTTTCTTAGAAACGAAGAAGAACCCAAAAAGCAAACAATAAAATTGGAAGAAAGAGAAACTCAAATAGAGAAGAAAAAAACTAGCATCTTTCGAGGTTGAGTGAAAGATGGAGAGAAGAAAGGTTGTGATGTGTGGTGTGTTATCTCTTCTGGGTTTATTATCAGCTGTTACTGCCTTCGCTGCTGAAGCTACCAAAGTCAAGGTTTCTCTTGATTTCTGCACTCTTCTTCTTATTGTAACTTCTCTAGGGTTTCTTCTGTTTTATTGTTCAGCTTGGTAGTGAAAATTTTTATTTTTCCTCCATGATTTTGGGTAAATTCAATCTCCATGGTCGTTAAAAACTATCTGAAAAAGTGGCTTTCTTTCCCTTGTTTTCAACGTTAGTTCCAACTTCCAATTCTATCTGATGTCTCCGAAGCGACAAAAAATGACTTTGATTGTGGGAATTTTTTTTCTTTTTTCTCTCTTCCGATTTTGAAATTTATTGCATGGAATGCGTCGGATTCAACTTCGAAGATGAAAAATTCAATCTTTGAGTAAATTTTTTGATATGAGTTGATTGGGAATTTTAAAAACAGCAATAATCCTTCATTACTGTTATATATTACAGAGAAGTTGGTTTTCAAAGTTCGGAGATATTAGTAAAGTTGGTAAAGAAGCAGAAAGACTTAGATAAGCTGTGTTTCTTAAGTTGTCTTTGGTGTGTCCTGTTCGTATACAATTACTTCTTCACAGCTACTGGTATTTGTGCAAGCTTTCAAACTCGATCTAAAAGGTTTCTTTATCTTTTTTTGTTAATCTTAAATTGAGGCAGAGATCTCAGGTCAAGGTTACTACTTCGGATTCACTAACGCGATGTTCTTTTCCAAGAAGTCCAGCATTCGATCTCGGTTTCACTTCGGCTCTTTTCCTAATGATGGCTCAGATAATCGTGAGCGTCGGAAGCGGTTGTCTCTGTTGTAGAAAAGGTCCTACTCCTTCCAGATCTAATTGGATTATCGCTTTAACCTGCTTTGTTGTTTCCTGGTAATTCTCATAATTTCTTTCCCTTTTTGCAGTAACTTTTCTACTTATAATTGGCTTACAGATATCGGTTTTTAGGTTCACGTTTGTAATAGCTTTCCTCTTGCTGCTAACTGGAGCTGCACTGAATGATGAACACAGCGAGGAGACCATGTATGCCGGTAACTACTTCTGCTACATTGTGAAGCCAGGTGTTTTCTCTACCGGTTCTGCGCTTTCGCTTGTTACTATTGCTCTGGGGATTATCTACTATTTATGTTTGACTTCGAGTAAGCAAAGTGTTGCTTCCACAACGACAGCGAACCAAGGAGGAGGAATAGCAATGGGGCAGCCTCAGGTTCCTGAGAGAGTAGAAGATCCTGTTTTTGTTCATGAGGATACTTACATGAGAAGACAGTTCACCTAAGGACAGGACACGGTTGCTTCTGTAACACGTTAGGTTTAGGAGGATATTTAGGTGAAAAGAAGAAAGTATTTGTGTTTGCTCAAAATTAGAACTTGGTAATGATGATTACTGTTGTTGGAATGTTGAAATCCAAAAGAACCAAGAACACCTCAGTTTTTATTACGGTATTGTGAAGTCTATAGTTTTGTTTTTCTTATTTTTATGCGAATCTAAAGTGGTTGTTGGGAACTTTTCGTTGTTCTACAAAATTTGAAACAATTAGAGAACAGACAAATGTTGGAAAAAAAATAGAGAACAGAGAAATAGTTGAAAAAAAATAGAGAACAGACAAATAGTTGTGGGGGTGACAGCTTGGGTATTTGTGAAATCAAAATTTTAATATTTTTTTTTTAAAGATTTTAAATTATATTGATAAATTCGATAGGTACCTAACCACCGGTCCGACCAAACACTATTCTGACAAGTGATTAGGAAAGAAACTTAGATATCTTGATGTGCTGTAAAAATCCAAGACAAATAGGAAAATATTATAATATATTTATTTTCTAAAATATCATTAATAATTTATGTTTTCAAAACCACTACCAACATTAAAATAATTTGTAAAGGTTTATAATTTATATATTTAGGTATGAATTTAGTATTTTGATTTATGGTTTAGTTTTTATGATATATAATGTAGTTTTGGGATTTAGAATGTAACTTTAGGATTTAAAATTTAATTTTTATTTTTGGAAAACTTTAAAAGCTTATAGAGGAAACTTGAATGGTATTCATGGTTGAGAAGAACAACCACCACATGCTCTACCCAACCAGCACAACAACCAGCTCTTGTAATGTTGAGTCTACTAATATGCCAACACATCTACTCTCAGTCTCTCACTTCTTCTCGTTTATATAAAATCGAGAGACACAGATATGTTAGTAGACCATACATAAATTGTTCTTAACTTTTCTTACCAAGTTATTGTAAAAAATTATAGAATGGTTGTGAAACTATTCGGACAGGTAACGGCAGCTTGTCCACAAAGAGTATTGCTCTGTTTTCTGGAGAAAGGCATTGAATTTGAGATTGTTCATATCGATCTTGATACATTAGAGCAGAAAAAACCAGAACATCTTCTTCGTCAGGTAAACACTTAATAAGTTTTTATTTGAAAATATAAGTATGTGATTGTTTTTCTTTTAGCCATTTGGTCAAGTCCCAGCCATAGAAGATGGAGATCTCAAGCTATTTGGTAAGTTCCTAATAAAAAAAAGTCCAACATTTTCTTTAGATACAAAAACCATTTATGTATTGTCTTGAATTTGGGATGCGTCCACAAAGAAAGTCGAGCCATTGCGAGATACTACGCGACCAAGTACTCGGACCAAGGAACGAACCTTTTGGGCAAGTCTTTAGAGCATCGGGCTATCGTGGATCAGTGGGCCGATGTGGAGGCCCATTATTTCAACGTTCTGGTCCACCCCATTGTGATTAACGTAATCATTAAGCCTAAGTTAGGCGAAGAATGTGACTTCAGTTTGGTCGAGGAGCTTAAGGTGAAGCTCGAGGTGGTCTTGGACGTGTACGATAACCGGCTTTCTTCGAACCGGTTTTTGGCTGGTGATGAATTCACTTTGGCTGATTTGACGCACATGCCAGCAATGGGGTACTTCATGAGTGTGCCAGATCTAAACCGGATGGTTAAAGCTCGGGTGAATATGAACCGGTGGTGGGAAGAGATTTCGGCTAGACCGGCTTGGAAAAAGCTTATGGAAATGGGTAGTCATTGACTTAGCTTGAATGTATGATGATCGGAACCAAATAAATTTTCACATTTGCTGTTTCTTATGTTTGTGTGGGTTTTGTACGTTTCAATAATTAAACCAATTTACTTTTGACAATTTTCATTAGTTAATTTCATGGTGTGTTAGTAGCATGGTTGGTTATCATGCAGTAAACTGTAACAGAGACATTTAGCCTAATATATCTTTGTGGATTCACAGAAAACAAATGATATATATACATATATATTCAGTATGTTCTAGGTAGTTTATCTTCGAATCCAGTTTCTTCTTTTATATATCACAATCAACTCTTCAACCAAAATATTCCTATTTCTTCAGAAGCCAAAAGAATTAAAATGTAAAAAAAAAAAAAACTTTTTACATAGAGAAAATAAGTGAGCATCATAACTCATACGATTTTTTTCGGACATTAATATGTATATATTAGTTAACATCATAAATTCGACCCTAAGTTTTTTTCTTTAATCACAAAAGCCTTCTTGGGTTGTTTCCTCTTGTTTCTCATTCATGTCGACTAAGAAGATGATAATCTTGAACTTGAAGTCTTTAGTACTGATTTAGCATAAGCTAATGGTAAAGCTGCAATTTTTTTGGCCTTACCCACGTAAGCTCTCTTCGTGAAATTGTTGTAATCATTTGCTTCAATCTCGTCCAATATTCTCCTGTACAATAGCAGCGATGCCCATACCTGAAAATTTTCAGCCAATATTTCGGGTTAAATCGATCCAAAATAAAGTTTTGTGGCAAAAACGAAAACAAGTTCAAATAAAAAATGTAAACGGTAAACCAGCCGGCTAAAGATCGTTTTAAAGACACTTACCGGCCATCTGCTAGCTGCGTCGAGCTCGGTGACACCTTTCTCAGCTTCATCGAAGAACATTCTTGCTCGTTTAAGCTGCATTTTCATGAAGGTTCTCCATTTATCAGTGACTTTCCCTGCGAATATGTCTTCGTCTGAGAGACCAGCCTGAGCCAATTCGTCCTGAGGCAGATAAACTCTTCCTCTTCTTGCACTGATAGAGAGCAAAACCAGTTTAAGAGAAACATGTGAATCAAGAAACCGGTTTAAGAGAGACATGTGAGATCAATAGGTGAAATCAAGAAACCGATAATGTGAAATCAAGATGCTGAATCTTGAGAGTTTTTTTTTTTAAAGTAAAAAGACTCACTCTTCGCCTACATCTCGGAGTATGTTGGTAAGCTGATTGGCAATACCGAGGGCCAAGGCTGCATTGTAAACACTCTCGGTCGTTGCTTTTGACTTAGGATCAATGCCCATAACCGGAACACTCATCAAACCAACGGTACCAGCCACATAGTAGCAGTAAAGGTAGAGATCATCAAAGTTATTATATCTCGATTTCCTCAAATCCATTCTCATTCCTTCGATCATGTCTCTAAACGGCTGCCAAAACAAAAGAAACATTAGATCAAAGTTTTATAAGGTTTAACGCAATGGTTTGAATGCAACTTGAAGCTATACATAAGCCAGAGCAAGGCTGACCTGAATGTCGACAGGGTATCTAGCAACTGTATCGGCGAGAGCAGCATCAAGCATATCGAAAGGACGTCCACGAAAAAGATCTTCTAACCTTGCTTCCCATCTATCTAACGCCATGGGAGTTATATGTGAAGCATTAGGCCCATCTACGAGTTCATCTGTTCTTCTACACCAAACTGCACAAAAATCCAAGTAAAACCATCAGAACTAGAACCAAGTAAAATTTACAAGATGAGACATGATTTTTTTCAACTCCTCAGATCCCTGCATAATAGTTGTCCATTGCTTAGCATCTGAGGATTGGGCCAAGAGGGCCCATCAAAACCATATTAGTGACTAAGCTAATTCAATTGTTTGGGTCTTAATCTTAAAGAGGTACAGATTTGGATGCTTAGAGCTTCATGGACTTATCTTAGATAGCAGCAACACAAACTAACTACAGAAGTCTGCTTCTACATGACTGCAAGTTTCAAGGAACCTATTTCAGCTTCTTAGAATTTCTTCTAAGGAAACTTTGCTAAATACTAACCAAGACTTGCAAACATATGTATAGGATCAACATATTTTGGGATTCAATATAAACTTCAATCATCTCCAATCTAACATTAAGCATCACTTTTAATAATTACAATGCAGATATCTCAAAACAGTTCTTGAACCATCGGTTTTGTGCAGTAACTCACCGTAGATAGCCCAAATCGCCTTTCGCCTTTCAGGTGTCATAAGCAACGTTCCTGTAGCAAAACCATAAAGAAAAAAAAAATCAGAAACTAACATACAATTCTCCATTACACCAAGCCAAAGAAGAGAAAAGATTTCCTAACCGAGATAAAACGTTTTAGCATATTCTGCGCAAACTTCGCCGCATCGATCATAAGCCTCACCCAACAAACTCAAACTCCCTGGAAGAACAATATCTTGTGGTTTCTTGACATCAAGATCAGGAGAGGTAGACCTTAGCTGTTCGTTCACCAAAGCGGCTTGTCTCAACACAACATTGTAAACTTTCTCTTCAGATGAGAGAGTTATCTCTCCTGCAGGATTTGCTACAAAACTTGAAGACACGACACCACTTCTTCTTCTTGTGCAGCTCATTACAGAAGGAGAACTCCAAGAAGTTGCTGTCTTTGTCTGCTTCCTCCTACCTTCGTATATTCTCTGGTTCTGACAACGAGAGAACAATCTAGAAGATTCTAGAACCCTAACCAACCCACAATTGTTCATTGAGTCTGGATTTGGAGAAGCAGCAGCAACCCATAACACTGCTCCAGAAGACATACTTAAGTTATTGCGAGAGATGGAAAAAGCTCAACTTTTTTTCTCTTTGGTTTTTTCTTTTACTCTGTTTCTTCACTTTGAAGAATCAAAATCCCAGCTTTGCGATGAACCCACCCTGCAAATGAAAAAAAAAAAACGAGTTGATAAGGAATCGAGATCTATAAATAACGGAATAAAGCGAGAAAGAAACTCAGCTTGTTCAATCAAGTAACCCATTTCCTAGCAAAGAGACAAAACAAATAACGAGAAGATCTTCAAAATCAATGAAGAATATTCAAAAGAGAAAACAAACACGCAATTCTCACTCAATTTTCTGGTTAATTACTCAACTGGGTTAATCAACTTGTCGCTCGGAATTACACAAACAAAAAATCAAAAGAAAAAACTAGATTGCGTTTCGTTGTGTCTTTCAAAAATATGAAGGTCTAGAAATGAACAAAAAAGAGTCCAACAGTTAAATAGCAAGAGCGAGTAAGCTTAACGAAAAGGAAGAAAATGGGTGATCGAAACAAAATCCTACCTTTCGCTCTGTATCTATCGTCTTTCTCTAAGAACAGACACCGTGAGAAGGAGAAGAAGGAGGAGACAATTAACTGATGAGATGTCGAGAAAAAGGTTTGACCTATTAATGTCATAAAATTCTCAAGAAGTTATTTTGGCAACGCTTACAGTATTACATACAAACATGAACACACAAGTAGATGTCTCTTCCTCTATCGCAAAAAAATCTCACCCACACAATTTCTTCTTCTTATATTCCCTCTTTTTTTTTTGAGAAGTCAGAAAACTACAAATTTCGTTGATTTTATTTTATTTTATGACTATGTATATTCTTATTTTATTTTTGACTGTCTAAGTTAAAGTGTCTTCGACTCCCGGGTGACTCGTGTCATGTATCCAAACCTTTTATCAGATTTCATATTATGCGATATAGATAAAATAGAATGACGTAGATGCAACAAAACTCACACTAAGGCACAAAAATTTACAAGATTGCGTAGGAAACTTGAACCATTAAAATGTATTTTATTTCTTCTAATGAAATCCTTAGCATGGTTTTATAACTAACATCACGATTCACCAAAAGTGACACAATTTTTGGTATAACAGAAATATTGATAAATATAAAATAAATAGTTATACGTATTTGTTGGTAGAAACGTCATTAGGGCTTGGGTGGGGCCATGCCAGTTTGGGTAAAAGAAATATCGCAGAGTCGCCACGTGGAATCAATAGCCAATGGGAGAGTGATAAGCTTATCAAGTCCAGAGGAGCACCGAGTGGTAAAGTGGGCAACGTTGCTTTTCCACGTGTCAATATATAATTGGAAAAAATGTAAAAAGTTAGATTTCCTCTTACTGGTTCTTTTGGGTCCCACCTTTTCTCTCTCTTTCCTCGACACTCTTTGCAACTTGTGCTCTCTCTCTCTCGCCCCTCTCCTAGACGGATTTACTTCTCTTCCGTTCAGAAGGTTTGTCTTTTTCTAATAAAAATAAAATATTCCCTTTTATATACGATCTTGAAATTTATACGTTTGCTACGAAACGCTTTTTTAATCTTTTGTCGTTATTGAGACGTTTTTGGTTGAACGATAGGTATAATCAGATACATCAAATCTTTCTTTTTAACTAATTCGATAACTAATTATGCACACGAAGGTTATCTCATCATCACACACACAGTTATAGCAAAAATCAGTTTCATTTCACATTTATAAGTTATCTTTGATGTTTTTTCTTGAGAAAGTTGTTAAGTGGGTGGCAATTTTTTTTACTAAAATTCGATACAATTCGTAAAACAATTCACGCACTAAAATTATGTTGGTATTAAAATATATTTAGGAAATATTTTATACATTATAATATACTTAAGTATATACTAGAATATACTTAAGTATATTCTAGTATATACTTTAAGTATATACTAGTATATACTTAGGAAATATTCTATATATTAAAATATATTTAAGAATATTCTATATTATTCATGTTTATTTATTTAGTGTTCACATGTATAAATAGTTGAAAGATAGATCAATAATAAATCAATAAATTCAAATGCTTATCATGGTATCACAGCAAAGGTTTTCAAGAAACACGTAATCAATAAATTTTTTTATATTTTCAGTAATGGTTTTTTCTGATGACGAAAGCAGTACAACATCCGGAGAAAAAACAGAGATTTCGTCAACAAAACCAATGTCTTCATATCATATAAACGCTTATGATAATTCAGGTTCTCTCATCTCCTTTGTTCTTTTTCGTCAAGATAATTATTCCGAATGGCGAGTTGAGATGTGGAATGCTTTGCAAGCAAAACAGAAAATCGGTTTTATCGACGGGATGATTACGAAACCGATCTCTGAACCAAATCTTTCTATGTGGAAAACAAACAACTCAATAATTGTGGGGTGGATTCGAACATCTATTGAACCAAAGGTACGTTATACGGTGACGTTTGTTGCTGACGCTAAGATACTTTGAGAAACTCTTAAAGGAAGATTTTTGGTAAACAATAGTGTTCGAAAACATCAAATCTCTGCTGAAATCATGGTCTGCAAACAAGATGGACAATTTGTGCTTGAATACTTCGGAAAACTTTCTACATTTTTGGATGAATTTCAAATTTATCGAACTAATCACACATGTGTGTGTGGCGCGGCTGAAAAAATAGCACAAGACTATGAAAAGTCAAAAGTGTACAAATTCTTGATAGGATTAGATGAAGCACGATTTGGTTCAGTACGGACAAACATAATCGGCCAAGATCCTATTCCAAATCTTAATCAAGTATATTCAAGAGTGATTCGTGAGGAACAACATTTGAACAGCACACGAGTGAATGAACATAAACCAGATACAATAGGTTTTTTAGCAAAAGCTGAATCATCAACGCCCATTGCGAACGTCGTGCTAACAAGACCTCGTAGTAGCGCAACATGCACTCATTGTGGACGTCAAGGTCATGAAACCAAAGATCATTTTTATATTGTTGGTTATCCAAACTGGTGGGAAACTCGTACATTAACCTCACGACCTATCAATCGAGGAAGTCGTGGCGGACGTAACACATATAGCCAGAACGGACGAAGAAGAAGAGCAACAGTTCGTGCTAGTTACGCCCAAGGAGAAGAACAAAGTCAACAAGTAACTAACACTCATTCTAGTTGGATCATAGATCAACTCACAGCTCTTCTCAATGCTCTCAATGCTCAAAAATTGGGGCACTCGTCTGAACGGCTTAATGGTAAGATAGAATTAAATGATGTCATCATCGATACTGGTGCATCCCATCACATGACCGGTGATGTCACATTACTTATTGACAAAAAAAAATTTTTACCATCTAATGTGTTGTTTGCTGATAGAAGCTCCGTAAAGGCAACAGAATGTGGAATACTAGTTTTAAATAATACTCACACGTTGAGCGACGGGCTTTATGTCCCCAACATGAATTGCATTCTAATTTCTGTTGCAAAACTTTTAAATCAGACCAGATGCATTGCAATTTTTACTGACACTCTTTGTGTTTTACATGATCGTTTTACGAGGATCGTGAATGGAGTAGGTGAAGAGAGAGGGGGTCTACTATTTTAAAGGTGTTAGAGTTATGCGAGCACACCAAGCTAGTAAGAAATCTGATGCAAGCTTGTGGTATCGCCGACTTGGGCATCCGTATGCTAAAGTGCTTTATTCTTTATCGTTTTTAGGAGCTACTGGTGCTTTTAATGAAACTTGTGACATTTGTTTCAAGGCAAAACAAACAAGGAACATTTTTTATGATAGTTATAATAAAACTACGGAGTGCTTTTAGCTTATTCACTGTGATATTTGAGGACTTTATCGGACAAAATTATCTTCTGGTGCAACATATTTTCTCATAATTGTTGATGATTTTTCTAGAGCAATTTGGACATACCTTCTTTTGGAAAAATCAGAGGTATCTCGGTTTCTTCAAGATTTTATTATCATGACTGATAGGCAATTTGGAAAGAAAGTTAAGATAATTCGAAATGACAATGGAACCGAATTCATGTGTCTTGCATGCGTGTTTAACAATCTAGGCATTCTCCACCAAACGTCTTGTGTAGGCACTCCACAACAAAATAGACGTGTAGAGCGCAAACAAAGACACATATTGAATGTTGCAAGATCTATCAGGTTTCAAGCTAACTTACCAATACGGTTTTGGGGAGAATGCATCTTGGGGGTTGTACATCTCATAAATCGGACACCTACACCACTTCTCAATAACAAAACACCGTACGAGAAGTTATTTGGTCATGCTCCCTCCTACGATATGTTAAAAGTATTTTGATACCTCTGTTATGCTCATCGTGGAGCTCGTGATAAAGATAAATTTGGTCCTCGTAGTCGATGTTGTGTGTTTGTTGGGTATCATTTTGGTAAGAAAGGGTGGAAACTGTTTGACATCGAAAAAGAAGAGTTTTTTACCAACAGGGATGTTGTGTTTTGTGAAGATGAATTCTCATTCATGGCCACCAATACTCATCACATTAACTCACTTATAACAACTACGGAGTTTACTGATTCTGAATGGATTCTTCCCGGTCATGAGGATGTGGCAGATGAGGGGAACTCACCATCATCTAATATTCCTAATCCTTTATCACCATCATTAGACGTGATTTCTAATGAAATTAAGATTGATTCAACCATGGTTGAATCTCCGAAAACGCAAGGACAACTCTGTCAAGGCCAGCGAGTTAAGCAACCATCAGTCCGACTTAAAGACTACATTGTCTACAATGTGAAAACTCTAACACTGCCTCCTCCAACTCTTTGTCACGCTAATTTTCCATCAGCCTCCACTAAAACGAGTCCAAGTATTTCTCTCTATCGAATCTGATGACTCATTATATCTATGATGAATGTTTTTCTGTGAAACACAAAGTCTTTCTTGCCGCCATCACCTCTGGATATGAACCAACACATTACACTGATGCTATTAAATTTAAGGTTTAGCGAGATTCTATGAGAGAGGAAATTACGGCTCTTGAGGACAACAAAACTTGGGATATTACCACGTTACCTCCATAAGAGAAAGCAATTGGCAACAAATGAGTCTTTCGCATTAAATATAATTCTAATGGTTTCATCGAACGGTACAAGTCTAGACTTGTTGTCTTTGGTAATAAGCAGATCAAGGATATGGATTATGGAGAAACTTTTGCACCAGTTGCAAAATTAACAACCGTACGATATTTGCTTGTAGTTGCTGCAGCATTGAAATGAGAAATACATCAAATGGATGTACATAATGTTTTCTTACATGGAGAGTTAGAAGAAGAAGTTTATATAAAACTTTCGCAAGGTTTTCATTGTGCCAACAAAAATATGGTTTGTCACCTTAAGAAATCACTATATGGTCTCCGTCAAGCTCCACGTTGTTGGTTTGCAACACTCTCATCTGCTTTAATGTGATATGGATTTATTCAAAACAAGTCAAACTATTTTCTATTCACTTGGACCAAAGAGGGTTTGATTATTCATGTGCTTATTTACATTGACGACTTTGCAGTTGTAAGCAACGATTTGCCTCGGATGACGAAGTTCAAATACTATTTGAGTGAATGTTTTCACATGAAAGATTTGGGGAAGCTTAAATATTTTTTTGGTATTGAAGTCGCACGTCAAGAAAGTGGATTTTTCTTAACCCAACGCAAATACACTTTGGATATTATTATTGAAACCAGATTACTTGGGGCCAAGCCTTACTCCACACCAATTGAGCAACATCACAAATTGGCAAGTGATGAAGGGCCGATGCATGAGAATCCAGAACAATATCGTCGCTTAGTGGGTCGTCTGATTTATCTCACCATAACTCGCCCTGAACTAATATATGCCGTGCATATTCTCTCACAATTCATGCAAGCTCCTCGAGAAGCCCATTGGACAGCTGCCATACATGTCGGTCGCTACTTGAAAGGTTGCCCAGGCCAAGGTATCCTTCTTCGATCGGATAGTGACTTACGAATACGTGCTTATTGCGATGCAGATTAAGCCGCATGTCCTCGCACAAGAAGATCTCTTAGTGCATATGTGGTTCTTTTGGGCTCTTCCCCGATCTCTTGGAAAACAAAGAAACAAGACACAATCTCGTGTTTATGAGCCGAATCAGAATATAGGGCAATGGTTTATACTCTCCGTGAGCTTAAATGGCTTAAGTCAATGTTAAAAGCATTCGGTGTCGACCATTCCACACCTATGGAAATGTATTGTGACAATCAATCTGCTTTACATATTGCCGCCAATCCGGTTTTTCATGAACGAACTAAGCATATTGAAGTTGATTGTCATCAAGTTCGTAACGCTATACAAGACAAAATAATCACCACAAAAAATGTCCAGTTTTTGAACAACTTGCAGATATTTTGACTAAAGCTTGCAGATATTTTGACTAAAGCTTTAGGACGTCCAGTTTTTGAAAATCTTTTGGTCAAATTGGACATTAGTGATTTACATGCTCTAATTTGAGGAAAAGTATTAGAATATACTTAAAAAATATTCTATACATTAGAATATATTTAAATATATATTATAATATATTTAGAAAATATTCTATATATTAAAATATATTTATGAATATTCTATATTATTAATATTTATCTAATTAGGTTTATACATGTATACATAGATAGATAGATGTATAAATAGTGAGTGATGGAGTCATTGTTGTAAATGGAAACGTGTAATCGAGAAGTGTGTTCACTCGTGGCCCATGGAAAGTTAGTCGTAGATTGGAAATTTCAACTGAATAAAATAGGTTTTTATTTATTACAAAAGTACAAAATAAATGGACAGTAGTCACCATTTACATGGTTGCTTGGCTCGACACGTAGTGTTACGTAATTCTGCAAGCTTTTTTCTCTTGATTTGCCTCACCGAATATTATAAAATTATGTTATATAAAATGTTTTGATGACGAGTTTTAGTTTCTAAAATGGTCTAGAAAGGGTTTTATATAAAATAATGTTAATGGCTACGTATAGAGTCAAGCACGTAAAAATTAAGTGGACGTGTCATGCTACTCTTCCACTACACACGAACCGACTGTTTTTTTTTTTACAATTAAACATAATACTTCTTAAATTATTATTTTTGACATCAACTATTTTTTCCTTTCTGAAATACTTGTAAATTAATTTCAAATGGTCATTTGGCGATAACTACTAGTTTTATCAAGATTTTCAAACAAATATTTGTAATCTATGTTGAGATTTATTAGCTTATTAAATCAAAATTGCAATTACTGTATTAGTTCATATATCTTATATATTTATCAAATTTCATATAAATTTTCGATTTGAAATATTTTTCAGAGATAATATTCTGTTTATCTATTCTAACAATATTATAGTATACAAATAATTTTAATTTAAATTAATTTTATATCATACTAACTTTTTTATATATCAGATTGGTTTTGGTTTGGTTTGAATAGCTTATATTCAATGTTTAAATACTATGATAAGATTTATAAATTTTAATTTTAAATCAATTAAAAATGAATAGATTGATTTATATTGTTTATATATAAGTAAAATTTAATATACATTGCTAATTATGAAATACTCTTCACAATCTAATTTAAGAATTTAGATATTTTTTTGTTGATGGAGAAATACAAGATTAAATCGTATATGTTCTGTGAATTGCATTATTTGTTTTTTTTTATCATGATTTACATGGATGCCACACGTGAAAGAGTCAAATTGCAAAAAAAGTGATAGTGACATTTTTCTAGTAAGTTGTTAAACAAAAGTGCGAGACTTGATAAATTCATCTACACCACAAATTTTGCTATAAGCGACCACTTTTTTCGTAGCCGTGAGAAACTGAATATTCCTTGATATGATTTTGCATATTCTTTGTAGTACCAATCACCTACTTATTTTGTCTAGCCAACTCATTTGTACACTCAAGTCGTTTTGATTAACCTGTTTTCTCCACGGAAAATCATATTAATTATATTATATATTGTAACCGAAAGTGTAACAGCTTTTGTCTCGTTGATCTACATCACATGTCAGTTACTTTTTTTTAGTCAACATTGATTAATAAAAGATTAATATTAACTCGAATTCGTTATTTCCGATCGATAGAAAAATGGGTTGTTTAACTTCCTCCCACTTCCTGCTTTTTGGACCAATCCAAATGATCTACCGGTAACAAAGTAATTTGGAATACTACAGTATGATCTAACTAAACCGGAATTAACCCAATTGATGAGAAGCCCACGGTAGGGATAAGAAACGGGCCACCCCGTTTATCGGATTCGACCCGTTGTGATTATTTTCTTTTTAATGACCGCAACGGGTCGACCAGTTTTGCTTACAAGTTTTATTGAAATATTTAAACCCGATCCGATAAATTTAACGGTTTAAATGGGTTGGACCACGAATTTAGGTTTTTCAAAAAAAAATTATACAAAATCTTCTAAATAGTATATGTTAATAGAAAAATTATTATATCATAATTTAAAAATATTTAGAAAAATAATTTTAAACGAAATTATAAAATAATTGTTTAAAGATTCAATAAAAGTCAAAAGTAACACTGAAACTCAAAGTAAAAGTTAATTGCTATATTTCTCATCAACAATAAGGTATTATTTCATCTTCATATTTCAATTTTTCATCTTACTCTTCACATATGACATAAATAAAATAAAAATTAATATAAAATTTGTGATTTTATAATTATAAACTAATAAAAAATAGAATAATAGTGTAAAATAACAGTTTTTAAAGTTTATTTTCTAAATTTAGTATATTAAAAATAAAATTCCTAAAATATCACAAATTAGTATGTAAAAGAATTATTTACCTCCAATAAACTATATACAAAATTAAAATATAATGTTTGGGTTCATGTTTTCCAATTTAGGATTTAAATTTTTTATTAAGAAGAGATTTTTAACTATTTTACTATTAAATTTATGTTATTTTGGAAATTTAAATGATTACTGATAGATTTGGAATAAAAACTTAAAAAGTAATATTTTAGTCAATTATCCTAAAAAATACTAACTTCAAATCTTCAAAATCCAACAGTAAAATTGAAGAGGTTATGTTTTTTTTTTTACTTTTTAATTCTATTTTATGGTATTATGATATTTAATTTATTAGTTTAATAAATATTAAAATTAAATAAAATATTTAATTTAAAGTTTCTTTTTTTTTGCCAACAATTAATTTTAATTGCTTAAATCATTGTTTACAATTGGAGATAAAAAGTAAGGACAAGTATGGAAAATATTCCAATCAACATGAGATGTTATCGCCGATGATGCTAACGTATCCGCAGCTTGATTAGCTGTTTGTTTTTTGTGAATAAAACGAATGCCTTGAAACATAGGTTCCCAATGTCGAATGGTGTTGATGTAGTATTGCAGATATAGATTTTCCTCGTTATGGTTTAACATGTTGTCAATTGTAAGATTGTCGCCTTCAAAGATGACATATTTGTAACCCAATGACCAAGCAGATTGTATCGCCCATATCAATGCAAACAGTTCAGCTTCGATAACTGTTGATATTCCTTGAAACTTACCGCTCCCAACAATTTGAAAAAAGCCTTTATCATTTCGTATTATCCAACCCAGCCCAGAATGCATATTTCCACGTCTATGAGAAACATCATAATTGCATTTGAACCAGTTTTTTGGTGGTAGTTGCCAAGCAGAGTATTGTTGAACCACACTTATCGATTGGATTTTATTGTCACCTGTTTTGTCCCATTCCGCAGCCTCATCCATACTGAGTTGAAGTACCTTTTCTAGAGGAACGTTAATTTTATTGAAGGCTAACTCGTTTCTAGACTTCCACAAACGCCAAAGGATGTAGAAAGGGATGAGCTTCTGTAGTGATAATACTTGACTATTTGCGTAGTTAGCCATAAAAAACCGGATATTGTCAAAAACATTAGATGAGCTTTGACAGATAGTCGAAGTAAGTATTCCAGATCTCCTCCATATCATTTGAGCATACGGGCATAGGAAAAACGCATGTATTTCTGTTTCTTCTGCAGCACAACATCTGTAACATATATTATCCTGTGATATCTTACGATGGTGTAGATGTGATTTGAGATGTAAGCCCTGTGATAATAACCGCCATAAGAAATGTTTATATTTTGGTGGAATCCCAATCGACCAAATTTGTTTTGCCAAATCTTGATGATTTGCCAACGGTGGTTGAGGGGCTGAAGAATTTTGGTGTGAAAGGTCCACGACATGACGATATCCTGATTTGACAGAGTACGAACCATTATTCGTATATCGCCAAATCCATCTATCTGGGGCGGGATATGATGGAGTGAAGATCTTGTAAATTAGATGATGATCATCTGTTTCTACCAAGTCTCTTATGGTTTCTTGATTCCATTGGTTTGTGTGTTTGTCCAATAGTGTTGCAACTTGAAGTTTCGGGTTAGTATATGGTAACAATCTTGGTGCACGTGGAGGCAAAATTGGAAGCCATGAACAGTTTCCAATTTCAGTAGAACATCCATCACCAATGATCTGTTGTAAACCCGATTGTAACAGTTGACGTCCATGTACTATTGATTGCGAGCCTAGTGATGGCCTAGATCCAAGAGTAGCAGATAGTAAATCTCCTTTCTGAAAATAACGGCTTTTGAGAATGCGAGATAAGAGACATTGTGGTCGTTGCAAAATTTTCCAACACTGATTCGCTAGCAGAGCCTGGTTAAAATGTTGAAAATCTCGAAATCCAAGACCACCCTGTATTTTTGGTCTTGCAATTTTTTTCCAAGATACCCATGAGGTTTTACGCCTCGATCCAACTGATCCCCACCAGAATCGTGATAGATATTTATCCAATGAATTGCAGATATGTACCGGAAGCTTAAAAACATTCATCGAATACACCGGCATTGCAAAACCAATAGCTTTAAGTAACACCTCTTTTCCTGCAGGAGATAAGAACTTTGTTTCCCAGCCAGATATTCTTGATTTGACTTTATCCGTGATATATGAAAATAGTTGCCGTCGATTACGTTTGAACTGTTCAGGTAGGCCCAAATATTTTCCTCCACCACCAATATTGTGTATACCAAGTATTTGTTGGATTGATGTCCTTGTATGTTGAAAAACCTTGTTTCCAAAAATAATAGTGGATTTTTCATAATTGATTAACTGTCCAGAAGCACGGCCATAATCCTCCAAAATGTCTTTTAGATGTTGCACATTAGCAGAGTCAGCTTTGATGAAAAATAGAGAGTCATCCGCAAATAGGAGATGTGAAATCGTTGGTCCAGAACGCTGTAGTCTCAATGGCTGAATCATTTTTTGCTCTTCTGCTTTATACAGCAAAGAACTAAGGACATCAGCACATAAGATAAAAAGGTAAGGGGATAACGGATCGCCTTGTCTTAGTCCCCGGGATGGTCGGAAAAAGCCATAAGGACTCCCATTCACAAGAACTAAAAAAGAAGTTGAGGTAATGCATTCCATAATCCATAGAATCCATTGATGAGCGAAACCTTTTTTTATCAGTACCGCTTTCAAGAAATTCCATTCTAGACGGTCATAAGCTTTGCTCATGTCTGTTTTGACCGCCATGAAAGATTTTGCACAATGTTGTTGTACCTTCAAACAATGCAGAGCCTCATGAGCTATCAGAACATTATCCGTAATAAACCTCCCTAGAATGAATGCAGCCTGGTTTTCTGACACAATGTCCTGTAATATTGTTTTCATACGCAAAACCAAAATCTTCGAGATAACTTTGTAAGCGACATTACAGAGGGATATCGGTCTGTAATCTTGGACGAATCTGGGACAGTCTATCTTCGGTATGAGACATATATTTGTATGATTCATCTCTTTGTCCATTTGACCTGTTCGGAAAAAACGGTTAACTTCTTCAATCAGAGTTGGACCCACTATATCCCAATGGTTTTGATAGAAAGAACTAGAGAACCCATCTGGTCCTGGTGATTTATTAGATCCAATTGAAAAAATTGCTTCTCGGACTTCATCAGCATAAATTGGCTTAATGAGGTTATTATTCATTTCATTCGATACCACCGGTTTGACATTCCTCAACACTGACTCCATATTGCCTGTGTTAGTTGTCTTGAATAATTTCGAGAAGTGAATAATAGCCTGATGTGCGATGTTAGAATTTCCATAAACATCGCTCCCTTGATCGTTCTGTAAGAAAATGATACTATTTCTTGATCTTCGGTTTTTAGTTACTGCATGGAAGAATTTGGTATTCCTATCTCCTTCCCTTAACCAATGGTTTCGACTTTTGAGTTTCCAGTAGATTTCCTCATCTGTATAAGCCCTGATTAAGTCTTGTTTTAAGGAACATATAAGTTACTGGTCATCGTCTTTCTTAGCCTTCTCAGTGTCTATATGTGAACTGAGCTCCCTGATCCGTCTATTTGATTGTATAAATGAATTTCTTTTCCATTTCGAAATTCTATGTCTACAATCCTTAATTCTGTGAGAGAAAGAAGTAATAGACCCATCTGCTTGAGCATTCCAACTATTTTGTAGAAGATTTTTAAAACCATCCTCCTGTGCCCAACGAGGATCATATCGGAATAATCTTTTCCCGGAATCCGTGGTTCTTCGAATTTTGATAATTCCTGGTCGGTGGTCCGAGTCAATCATTTCCAGATATTCAATTACTGATGCAGGATAAGTTGCTTTCCACTCAGGATTGGCAAAAGCCCTATCTAGCCAACATTGGATTAGTTGGTTATTCCGCTTACCAGCCCACGTCATGTTATTACCCATAAACTGTAAATCAGACATCTGACAAGTGGATATCATTTGTTGAAATTCATAAAGGCTCCAGGGTGCTCTGCAGGGACCCCCAATTTTGTCATGTGTGTTTAGAATTTCATTAAAATCTCCACACATAAGCCATGGGCTTGTCCGTGTGGTTGAAATTCTTCCTAATCTTTCCCAAAGATTTGTCCGATATGTACGAATCGGGTGCCCATAAACACATGACAAATAGAAATCATATCCTTTATTTTCAACCTTACAATCAATAAGTCTTTCGTCTGAAGTAATAATGATAACAGATACAGAGTTGTTCCATAATATTGCTAAACCACCACCCGTTCCTTTTGGGGGAATACAGAACACGGAATCATAATTTAATATACCAGCAACATCATGGACCACATCATTTCTGTTCTTTGTTTCCACAAGGAAGAGAATGTCCGGGGAATAAGCCTTCTCTATTCCCTTCAGGCGTCGAACTACCAGAGCTCCTCCTAGTCCCCGGCAGTTCCAAAAGGCTATATTCATTCTGAAGGCAGTGGATTATGGCCCACCAAACCGTCACCTAGATAGCTCATAAATTGAACAATTATATTATTTTTCCTAAATTTTTTTAGTTTTTTTACTATATTTATTATTATAAAAAATATAGAAATTTCTAGCCTAAAGAATATTAATTTAATCACTTGTCCAAATTTTTTATTTTTTTTCTTTACCTTAATATTGTGTTGTCGATCGGGTTGAATAATTTTGTAATTATTAACCCAAATTCTGGTTACATATATATTGGTTGATGGTTCAGTTAAACCAGGTAAAATTTTCTTTCCGGTTAACCTAACCCTGATTTCATTTAATTTAAACCAAATAAATCCTAAACCAGTGCTAATTCCACAATTCGATCCTAAACCGGCACGCTGACCTGGTGGACCGGAATTCCCGGTGATGTCGCCGTCGTTAATCTGGGTTGTGATTTTTATACGTTTTGCATTTTCCGGTGGATCTCCCTTCGATTTCGATGTGCGGTTCCTTTTCACCGTTGGAGGAGGGGCTTTCCGATTTTCGTGGTCGATAGTCTCATCTGGACATATTGCCGGCACGACAGGGTGTTGATTGTCTGGATCCGGTGGATTATCACCGTCATCATCGAGAACTGTAACAGTAGGGTTTTCCACCGCTTGTGTTGCAGGGCATTCTGTTGTATCATGGGATATTAATCCGCACTTGTGGCAGAAAACTCGCAGTTTCTCGTATCTGAATTTCAGGGTCGACTCTCATGTGTGAAAACGAAACTTCCTCTGAAAATAAAAAGGATTTTCGATGTTTAACATCACTCTCACTCGCACAAATTCCACTCGATGCGAGTTATCGGAATTGAAGTCTGATTCCAGGACATCACCGAGAGTTCCTCCGATGTATATAACCATAGGGTAAGTGAGGTATTGGATTGGGATGCCGTAGATTTGCACCCAAAACGGAATGAATTTTAGTTCTTCGTTTTCAATTTCCGGTGACCACTTCTGCAAAACACACATACGGTCGTTGAACGACCAGGGACATCTGCGAAGAACAGAAAGTAACCCGTCCTCAGTTTCAAACAGAAACTGTACGCGATTCCCGGCAATGATGCGAGAAGTTATAATTTCACCGGAACTCCATAGTCAGGGAAGAGTGGACATCATTGCTCTTAAATTCTGTTTCTTTGGATTCACCGGTTTGCCGACAAGGGAGAACCTTGTTTCTGAAACAGCTTTGATACATAATTCCGGTGGCAGAGCAATGGTGGGTTCGTTGATTCCAAGATCTATGTCTTGGAATTTTTTGGTGAGAAATTCAGCCATTGTTTTAGAGAAGAAGAGGATAGAGAAAGGGGGAAAATGATTGTTTATATAGAAAGGGAGAGACGATTAGGATACAGAAACCGTCGGATTCTCCGACGACAAGCACTCTTCAGAGAAGAGACAGACACTTTGCCAGAGGAGGTTACCGTCGGCGAAGAAAAATATGGAAGGGTGCGTAAGAATCGCACCAAAAAAACCGTTTTTTGGAGAGAGAAAACAGTTATAGTAATGTTATGAAAAAAGTTACTTTTAATTTAATTTAAAGTTTCTTACCAGATAGTACGTTAATATATTTGATCAACGAGCTATCATAAACAAATCTGTTTACCGTGTAGATTTTGATGATGTTGTTCGCGCACGCGCCACAGCGATCTTTATTGTGTAAGGTACGCCGGTTAAAGCCCGTTTTGAGATCTCACAAACACCGACTTGGGCATTTTGGTAATTTAGCGAAGACGTGCACGTGAGGACCAGGGTTTTAGGAGAGTCAAAAGCCCAAGAAGACGAAGAAGAAGACTTGGAAGTATGAATTCAGAACATAAAACCATGGAAATGTTCCTGCGGTGGGCAGCTGAACATGGCGTTTCAGATTCCATCGATTCTTCTCGATTTCGCGATTCGTGTCTCGGTTATTCCCTTTCCGTCGCTGATTTCCCTCTAGCTGGAGGGTGCGTCTAGAAATGAATTCGATTTTTTTCTTTGTAATTTTGTCTTCTCATTGCTCTCTGTGGAATTAGGAGAGGTTTGGGTGCTGTTCGCGAGCTCAGGAAAGGAGAACTGGTTTTGAAAGTCCCGAGAAACGCTTTGATGACTACAGAGACCATTGTCGCTAAAGATCGGAAATTGAGGGATGCAATTAATCTCCATTTATCACTGTCTTCGACCCAGGTTCTCTTTCTCTCTCAATTTCACTGTCTATTAGTCTATGTGATGTGTTTTGTTTTGTATCTAACCAAAATCATCGAAACTGCAGATACTGAGTGTATGTTTATTGTATGAAATGAGCAAGGGAAAATGCTCCTTCTGGTACCCATGCTTGGTGCATTTACCTCGTGACTATGATCTCTTGGCCACATTCGGGGAATTCGAGAAGAAAGCATTACAAGTTCTGTGTCTAGTACACTTTGTGTTTTATTTTGGTTTTTGAATAGGTTAGATCTCATGTTTCTAGATCGAGATCTTGTTCCATTTTTTTGTTTCTGGTGATTTCAACTCTCTAAAAATAGAATATTGTGATCATGTCCTTAGGTTGAAGATGCTGTTTGGGCTGCAGAGAAAGCCATAGCCAAGTCTCAGTCTGAGTGGAAGGAAGCTGTTACGTTGATGAAGGAGTTGGATCTCAAGCCAAAGTTTCAGAGTCTCCAAGCATGGGTTTGGGCTGCTGCAACTGTAAGAATACTTCATCTATCACATGAAAGACGTTTTGAGAAATCAATGTTTATTGATTAGAATCTTACAGCATCTAACTCTTCATCTGTTTGAAGATATCTTCCCGGACACTGCATATACCATGGGATAGTGCTGGGTGTTTGTGTCCTGTGGGGGACTTGTTTAACTACTATGCTCCTGGAGATGATTCGGATACCTCAGAAGGTCCTGTAAGTAAGATGCAGACATCATCACCTCAAGCTAGTTCAGTTACCAATCATGCGTGTACGAATAATGGAGAGGAGGCAGGACTTGTTGAGGCTCAGTCTGAAAGGCTCACAGATGGTGGATTTGATGAAGATGCTAATGCTTATTGCCTTTATGCACGAAGGAATTATCAGCTAGGAGAACAGGTACAGTTCTTAACTAGCTTTGTTAAGAAACTCTGTGAAGCGAAAGCGGATAATAGGAAAGATACTAAATGGCGAGGATTTACTTGTGGTTGTAGGTTCTTCTATGTTATGGGACTTACACGAATCTGGAGCTTCTCGAGCATTATGGGTTTACGTTAGAAGACAATTCAAACGACAAGGTCTTCATTCCTCTAGAAACCACCCTTTATTCTCTAGCCTCTTCATGGCCTAAAGATTCTTTATACATTCATCAAGACGGTAAGCCATCTTTTGCGCTTGTGTCGACTTTGAGATTGTGGCTGATCCCGCATAACCAGCGTGACAAATCGATTATGCGCCTTGTGTACGCTGGATCTCAGATATCTATTAAGAATGAGATGAGAGTCATGAAGTGGATGTCAGAGAAATGTGGAAGTGTTTTAAGGGGTCTGCCAACATCTCTCCTAGAGGACACTGTGCTTCTTCAAGACATTAACAAACTCCAAGACCCCGAAATACATCTGGAGCATAATGAAACAGAAGCTTTTGGCAGTGAAGTACGCGCTTTTCTCGAAGTGAATCATTTGTGGGATTTGATAAATGGTGACGTCATTGGATTTTCTGGGAAAGATGAAAAAATTTCCAGGAAAGCTAAGAGGATAATGAGTAAATGGAGATTGTCAGTGCAATGGAGGCTAAGGTACAAGAGAACTCTTGCAGATTGCATTTCTTATTGTAATGAGAAAATGTATCATCTTTCAAATACTACTGGAGATTTGTAACGTGAATCAATCGATCCTTTTTAATCTATCAATGCTTCAAAAGAGATTTTCTGATAATTGTTTATACATCATAGAGAAGTGAAAAAAAATTACTTAGTAAAATCTACTGCTATATGTTAATTAATTGCAAAGTATGCGTCACAGATAGTAAGCTGAAGCCAAACAGATGAAGAGATCAGTGAGGATGAGACCAACAACGTCAAAGACAAACTTTGGAGCAAACAAACCCCAAACCTGCAAGAACATTAGAGCAAATGTTTTAGTCACAGAAACAACACAAGAACCTTTGGCCTGTGTAAACCTTGCTGTTTTACCATCAGATGTCTTCTGTGGATGGTGACGCAGAGGATTGTAGCTGTGACAGTTGTTGCGGATATAACTCCGTAGAGCATATACATCTGATGAGGAGGAAAACAAATATGATTCAACATCTTGTTGCTCAATCCCTATAATATAATTAACCAAAGATGCATCGATAAAAAGATATCTTACTTGAAACAGTTGGTGTCGCTTTTCTTCAGGAGTTTGAGAGTGGATCCGTATGAGGAGGGGAAGTCCAAATACAGAAAGGATGACCGAGAATCCAAATGTTTCGATTGTCAAAAGGATGGCTTGCCGTATAAGCACAAACTCATCAAACCTGACGAAAAGATGTCAGCAAAACCATCATATAGACAGAAGACTACATTGTAGTCTGAGTTTATGAAACTTGGACTTACCCAACAAATGCAGCCCCATAACGAAGGCCATCAAAGGCGCACCAGTGCCCGCTGGCGAAAAACATGCATATAGAAAGAAGAGTCCATTGCACTACACAGAGAGGATTTAGTTTTGAGACTTTGTTCAGTCTATCTGATTTGGTTCTTCGCTCTACACCCTCCAGCCTCATTATACAATAGCCTACAGAGATTTAACTGCATGAGTGAAACCTTAATGGCCTGATTTGCTATCTTTGTTATAATTTTTTTTTTGGTTAGAGAAATGTCATTAGTCAAGTCAGAAGAAAAAATTACCAGCCAGCAAATATGCTAATGCAAGCATTGATCCTTGCTTCCCCGACAAGAGAATTACTGGCGAGCTACAAGCAGATACAAGAGCGACCGATTGAATGGTCCAATTCTTGTCTTTTCCTGTGAAAAACATATGCGCAGAAGCTAAGAAAAAGAGCTGCACCAATCCAATTACATAAACCGTTTGGGGGATGACGTTTCTTCCACCAGTCACCTGAAGTAAACCATCCAAACCAAATATCTTGCTCTCTGAAGCCCAGAGCAATGCTATCAAAAAGTAGCTTATCATACTACCAACAGTAACATACTTCCACACCCCCTCACTGGGTGTTGTAGCAATCACTGTGTAGAGCACGCAAATGAGTATAACCACCGATAGAATTGGGGCAATTTCAATCGCATATGTCAATGCTGGATGGTCTGGAGCTATTCCGAGCATCCCCGATGGTGAGCTACTCATAAACTGAGAAGTTGCAGCTTGCTTAGTTAACCCAATATCTATAGAAACTCTGAGAACAGAAACCATAACAAGAAATATAACAGCCTGCAGACAAGATCATCGAAAATGTTATTACCTGACAAGCAACTTTTATAGGGTGATAACCAGAAGTAACTAAGACATGTAAAGGATAAAACTGACTTCTTTCTCCATTGTTTTTCTCATAACTGAGTACCGCAGCTTGACAAGTCCAGTCGTTGCTAGGAGAAAGTTTGCTACTTTTCCTTCTTCCACTATTTACACAAAAGTTTTTTTTCAGCGGTGGGTAGAATAATGAGCACTAAAAATCAAAAGGCGCAAAAAAATGCTGAACCGCAAAGTTACTTGAAACTTACAAATATAGCTATTTGAAAGAAAGCTGCAAGCACGGATCAATACTATAAAGAAAGTGAACGCTGCACTAGTAGATAACCCAGAATCCACTGCATACGGTTTATTGCCATGCAATATAACAAGAGACTGAAGGATGAGTGATACGACCAATATCCCAAACCCAGTTATCATTAAATTCAGGTTGAATTCTGTCCACTTAGACCGTGCAAGTTCGACAACGCTTGAGAAGAAATTCAAATATGCAGCAATTTGCTCTTTAAGGGGAGATATATCTGTCCTGTTCTCATTTCCACTATTATCCATCGATATGTGTTTGACAGACTTAGACCAATTCTGTTCCGCTGCAAAATATAGATCTGATATCCTCGACATATCATCAGCAGAGAAACCAACAACAGATGAGTTAGAATAAACATCTATATATCTTTTCACCTGCATATAAATAGAGTTGGACGTGTGAGCCCCAAAACAAAACATTTTAAAAAGAAACTTTTTTAATTCTTTTAAGTGAAAGACTTGTTACCTGCCATGCATTCACACACAGGACGTTCACATAATTTTTCATCCATTCTTTAACACTTGATTTGGTGCCAAAATTGCCCAACTCAAATTTATCCAAAATCCCGCTGCCAGAACCAAGGGCATAGAGCTCAGGGTTGACATGCCCAATGCTGAAATTTGGAGATATGTAACAAAATGTTAGATATATTAATTTGTGCGAATGGATATTTTCCTGAATAGAAGCAGGAAACAATATTTGATAATGATCCTTACAAGGCACCTTCCAAAAGGAAAGGATATCCCAAGCAAAGCTGACAATGTTGCCGCAAAATCAAGCTGCAAACAGCCCAAGTAACTAAGCCTGGCAAAGAGTTTGCATGGAGAAAGAGGAAAGGCCATCAACTTTGATACTAACCTGCTCAATGGAGCTGATGCAAATCTGCTTCCCATCCTGACATTAGGATGAACCAAATAGAATCAAAGTAATAAGATATCTCAAAATAAATTCTTATGGTTGGCAAGGAATATGTTTTGTAGGTCACAATTACCGGATTTTGTTTGCAAGATGTGGTATCAAACTCAGGAGGAACTGAAGTTGTGTGCTTCTTCGTACTCATGGCAAACATGGATGTTTCTACCTGCAAAGGGATTTAAAAAGTGAAGATGGAATTAAAATCGTGAATCAGAGCACATTATAAGGAGAAACCAATTTCTTACCTCTTCAGCAGTCCCTCCGCCATGATCACCATTTAATGTCTGCCCATGGTCACCCATCACAATAAGCATAGTACTCTCGTGCAAACCACCAGGTCCTGCCTCCTTCTCCAATATATCAATGACTTTCTAGACAAGGCAAGTTTTAAATGAAAACAACAAGATTACATAGGGCTATATCAAAATTGCTAATAACTTTTCACAAGACTGAAGAAGAAACAAGCGGAAGTTAAGAATAAGATGTTTTAATTTCGTTGCAGCCTTTAAGAGAAAAAAACCGTACTTAGCAGAAGTTTACCTCTAAAACTGTATTATATTGCTCCAACTTTTTAATCATTGGGATGGAATCCACTCCATATATGTGCCCTGCATGGTCCTGCAAATATTAAACTTCACTGAATCAAAGAAATGAACGACAAGATGACAACAAAAAAAGACAATGTAATTTTTTTGGCATACCACGCCGAGAAAATGAGCAATTAGAACATCCCAATCATCTTTGTAAAGGGTTGGGAATAGGTGCTCAATGCAACCATTGTCAACCTGTAAAAGCACGAGTAGCAGAAGTTACTCAGTATCCAGGTATACTTAGCCAAGGTATCTCGGAAAAGAAATATACTCATAACAGAGCAAAACATGAATCACTTACAGTATCCAGGTCTTTAACATTGAACGATGGGAAAGGATATGACTTTTGAAATTGATTTGGGAACAACTGTGTCCAAGTATCATCACCCATCATCACCAACCGTTTCCCATTTAGCACTAACTATGCAAGGGAATGCATTCAAGTTATTACACTGCAAACAAATCAAAGTGAAATAAGAAAACAAGCACTTTATTACAGATAAACCTAAACCTGATTGATGAAGTTATCCTCAACAATAGCAGGAGCACCAAAACTATTCCCAACATCGATAAACGTAGGCAATCCTCCGGTTGTTAATCCCTGAAATCATAGCTAGAGAAATCACACACTATAGTATGAAAAGAATTAAAAGCAATCTACATAGTCACCAAACTATTTTATAAAATTTGGGACCTTGAGACGCTGCAAACTCGTTGTAGGAGGATCGGCAAAAGCCTCAAAGATCTTAGCAGACGAATTGTTAGCAAATGCAAGCTTCTGCAAGATTGTGAATTTGTCCATCCATGGCTTTGGTTCTGTCAATCATAGAATCACTTGTAGTTTGATTACTCAGATCAGTAACAAGCAACGTTTACCATGAAGAGCTTTGCACTCACCAGGGAAAAAAGCACTCGGGGCCACGAAATCGATTCTTCAAAAAAAGACAGTCAAAACAACGAAATGCTTATGGAGTTTGTGAAAGTGGTTCAGGAAAATGAGCAGAACAAAGCAGTTGTTGAAATCTAGTTAACCTTAGAGCATCCAAGACAATGATGACGACGCGATCGACAACCGGTTTGGTCCAGCATTTCGGCTGACTATAATTAGAGTGGCCCGAGCCCGAATCGGAGTTCAAGGCGTGATGCGGGCGCAGAGAAGCAAGACAAGGAGATAGCGAAACATCGGAGCAAGTACTATGAAAAGGAAGCTCTGTTCGAGTAAGAAGAAACCCACGAGTGAAGATCAGAATGGCGACAGAGTGGATCAATAGAAACCCTATAGCTATCCACTTCTTCTTTTTCAGACATGTCTCCATCTCCGGATACATTTTTCCCGATCGTATTTCGGAGAAGTAAATTTCGTCGTGACAATGGCAAAATCAACTAGCCAAGTTGATGAGGATGCAGACTTGCGAATACGACGTCGTGTTTATGGGGTAAAGTAATCGCGTTCTGCTGCGATTTCGTATTTTTAAGCGTTTGCATCTATAGTTATCAAAACACAGACACGTTCAACTGCCTGAGATGTGTCGGTTTTCGTCTTTTGACCAATATTGAAAACTAAGCTAAAACAATTTTTACTGAAATTATAAATAAAAAACAAAAGGTATATTAGTAAATGTTACAATATCCTTCACATAGATGGAAAATGCTTGTGTTACACCAAACCCGTAAGTGTTTACTCCAAGGTAAGCTCTGCAACTGATCGAAGAGATTTTTGCAATCACACATAGAAACTCTTTAAAAGCAATTAATAGAGCCAAGGCTTCAGCCTCTGATAAGTGGAAATTGGATCTGTAAAGCTTTTGCATTTATGATTTGGTAAACTGTGTTTTGGTTATGTTCATACATTTAGCTAAAAGCTTTAGTGTTAGAGAAGATCCTCGAAGCATCAACAATGCAACAAAACTGACTACACAAAACTGCCAATGATGAAATTACATCCTGACAATTAGCTTTGGTTTGTTGAGACCAAATGTCCTCTATCCAAAATTCTGCAGTATGTGATAAAGTTGGCTGAGATGACAGCAATGCTTGTACGTTTGGTCTGACTGTAGCTTAGCATCTGACAATGTCCTGATGGATGAATAGCTCACGAATTTCATTGGATATTCTACTTCGGAAAATTATATGAAAGATGGTTTCATTAGAAGCCCACAAAATGGGCACCATTGTTCTATGAGACATCCTCTTACACAATCTGGCTACTAAGGAATTTGAGAACCTACAAATTTAACCTTGTCAAATAGACTATGTTCAACTTTTTCGAGAGACTCTTCATTTCTTATATACAGAAATCTTGTTTATTCTGTTCCGGTATCAAAAATTACAGAAATTTCCGGTATCAAAAATTACAGAAATTTCCGGTATCACTTATTATTTGTGATTTAGTTATCAGTGATTATCCATACTTTACTTGCTTCGATACGCCCGGTTCACGATTCAACCACAATAATCCATCGTCTCAATTCAATTACTATCTTCACAAGAAAGAAATTTTTTAAAAATATCTAACTACTAATATCTTTGAAATTTAAAAATCGAAACTTTTAAAAAAGTTAGGAGAAGGATCAGAATATTGGCTTGATTTCCTCTGATGAGAGGAAATAATATTCGCTTAGTATAATCAGATTCGATCATTTGGGGAAATTGTCATCATCTCCAATCTCCATTACCATATGTTATTATGCTTTTGTACATTTAAAAATAACAAAGAAATTCATTTATACACATTCTTAAGAGATTTGGAAAAAAATCGATGCTTTACTAAAAAAAAAGAAGAGAAGGATCAGAAAATTGGCTTGACTTCCTCTGATGAAGAGGAAATATAAAATCGCTCAGTATAATCAGATTCGATCATCTGGGGAAATTGTCATCACCTCCAAATCTCCTTTTTTCTGTTCAAACCTTTTTTTTTCTAAGAAAACAACGGACATTTAATATTCAACAAGCTAATCAATAAAGGAATAAACTTCTAGCAATTCATTCAAATATAGGAGATAGATCAGACTAATTGGCTTGATTTCCTCTGATGAAGAGGAAATATAAATCGCTCCGTATAATCAGATTCGATCATCTGGGGAAATTGTCATCACCTCTAAATCTCCATTTATCTACAAGCTTACTTATATTGTAATTGAACAAAAACCTTTTAAAAATAAACAGTTTAAACAGGCAATAAAATCTCAGATTTTGGGTTGTCTAGGAAAAAAAATAGTGTACAAGATTTGCCCTAATCTGAAATTTCGAGCTGATTAAAAAACCCAGAAGGTTTTCGCAGAAAATCAAAACGAAAAAACAGATATAGGGAAAAGATTTGGCGTCAGCTCATACACAACGTACATGAACAAGAACGATGGTAATCAGTAATAGTGACGCTGAAGTTAATCCAAGTAACCAAAACCCAAAAGAAATTACAAGTAAAAGAATTTCATGAAGAGAGAAAATTATGAATGAAGCGAAGGAGAAAGCCGACGGCTTGTTCTTTAAGATTGAGGTTTAGTGAAAGGTTATTTATAGGTGCGATGAGGCTTCTGTCGAAAAACCCTAACACGAGCGTGTTAGTCACGTGACTCGTTAAGAAAGTTTCTATTGGGTCCTTATATTCTGTGGGGATATCGGTAACTGGCAAATAATTTTGAATATTGATAAATTGGTTTCTTTTTTTATTTACGTTTTCAAAACGCAAAATTACATTCTTGAACAGCAAAAACAAAATACTAGCAGAATCACTATCCTTAATATATTAATTTAGAAATATTTTTATAAAATAACTTTATTTTTAATCTTATTTTTACGTATTATTTATAAGAGTGAATTATCAGCAAAATAAATTTCAAATAAACATATAAATAAATTTAAATTAATAAAATAATTACAATATATATCACTCATAATAATTTGGTTAAAAATCAATTTTATTAAACTAATCGAAATAACTATTTATTTTGAAAAAAATCATCTTTTTTATTTCCTTAAATAGTCAATCGCAACGGGTTATCATACGATAAAAATTTGATATTTTAAACATGAGTATTTGTTATTTGTATATTATTTCTAATATTTTACGAGTGAAATATATTTTGCACATAAATAATTAATTATTTTAATATAATAAAAACTATCATTATATTGAAAATAATAATCAAATATATAGATAAGCAGATTTTAAATCTTAAATATATAATAATAATTTTGCAAATAAATTTAATATATTTTATAACTAAAACTATATTTTATTTATTCAATAATAATTTTACTCCGTTCATAACATGGGTATAAATTTAATTAATGTTTGCTTTTCTTACTAATATATTTTCAGAAAATAATATATCTTTTATTGAGTTTAGTTATCTTGCTAGAATTTTTCAAAATAACAATGGTGTATAGATGATGCATAATATATTACTTTGTTACTAATTAATACTGTTTCTGAAAAAAAAAATTATTATATATTGAGCTTACTTATCATTTATAAATTTCGAAATTAACAATGCGACAGATTATGCATAGTAACAAATTTTCCCCCCAATAACATTTAACAATGATAGTGAAATCAATCTATGTATAGTATACAATGGTCAATGGGTAATGGTATAAATATATATCCTCTCCTCTTTCCAGTGTGGATATAGGACAATAATAATAAACAAACAAACAAATAAATCAGAAATTAACTGTAAGACATTTGTAATAATGTTTGGCAACTAAACTAATCTGTTTCAATTTCAACTTCGCAACATTTTCAGCCTTGTGGAACCAAGAACTCTTGCCTTCTTTCATCACCATTGCTCTCTCTTCGACTCCTTCAACTTCATTTATGTGAATTTTCAATATCTCCGACGGTACGACTTGACAGAATAAAACTTCCGTTGTTTGACGTGTAGAAATTAGCATTTTATGATTTACCCTAATCTCTTCTTTAATCATTTCGTATCCTGAAGGTTTTAGGGCTGTGTTTGGGTTCTCGAACGGGAAAAAATCATCGATCTCTATGTTGTTTATTGTATTGGTCCGAGATCCGTCTGTAAAAACAACATGTATATAGTTATTTATTTCCGATTTTTGATATAGTTTCTGAAAAGTAGGAGTTTATATATGTATACCCACCATAAAATTCAAGATCTTTATCATTTTCCTCGAAACTTGGCAAAATCTCTTCTTCTTCTTCTATAAAACTCTGTTAGAAATGTATAGTAAAGAGAAAGTTCATATTTGAGTTTAGAGCATATATATAATACAAACGGCGAGATCACGTTAATTACCTGTTTTAAATTCTCGTCAAGCATTCCCATCCATGTTGAGTTTCCAGCATTGAGCAATTGTTCATCGAGATTTTCGGTGTGTATGAAATGATCATCAGTGTTGATATTATAGAATTGGTTTGCAGCGGAAGTAAAGTCCCTGAAACCGCACTGATCACCGCTGTTTTGATACATTTTCGTGGAGAAATCGCCAGTTCCAATCATTGAGTTTTCCACTTGCAATGGTGGCAGTGACATTTGATGTTGCAACATCTCCTATATATATTTGTAATGCAACAGTTTAGATACTTCGATATATAATGAAGTCACTTATGAATATGTAATAACCAGGAAAAATCATTTACTCATTACCTTTGATTGAGTGAAGTACGGAGAATCGTAGTTTGACATGTCTTGTGACAAGTATTGCGACCAGGCATCATGATCATCGGTTGCGTTTGCGTTTCCAAATGGCGGTTGGACATCGGTAATGTTATTATAACGTTGAACTTGATGTGTATTTGAACTTATTTCAAGATCTGAACAAACGTCAAAACTCGAACTACCGCTTATGTTCGAGCTTGTGTTGACGTAAGGCTGATGTTGATCTCTTGGTTTCGCTTCAATCACTATTTTCTTAAAAACGCGACAAAGTGCATATGCATCCTGAAAATCAAAACGTTAATTAAAGTTTCTTGAAACGCTTTTTGCTAATAATATATGCAGTTTGGTTAGTTAGTGAACCTGCATGCCGAACGCAGTAGGCTCGCATTCGGTTTCATCGAGGCGATATTCATGCATGACCCAACCAGTTCTAATACCGTGTGGGGCGCGTCCACGGTAATAAACTAACGTTTTCTTTGTTCCTATAGCCTTATCTCTCCAATTCACCCGTCGGTCTTTTCCCGTGGCTTTCCAATAACCGCCTTTTGTTGCCCGGTTTGTTCTTGAACCGTTGGGGTATTTTCTGTCCCGTGGACTGAAGAAATACCATTCTTGATCTTTGCTCGGAAGCAATGATTTCCCTGCCAATTTGATGGTTGAGTTAATTAAATTGTTAACGATCATCGGGAACACTTAGATAAACTTATACATTGCAAAGTTTAACAGCAATTTTTATGCATATATAACATGATTTTATATATGTATAGGTATTTAATTTGAGTCGAGGTTAACGTATATTATGGTTTTACTAAAAAAACGTATATTATGGTTTTCTTGTCCTTGTGATATTCTTATTCTTTTCTTCACTCTATCTCGTGATTCATCTCTAATTAGACCAAAAAGGGAATCGTACCAAATTATATATGACTAGATCGATTGATTTGTGGTTTACTTTACTGTATTGTTAAGTATTACCTGGCAAGTCCCATGGTTCGCACTTGTAGAGGTCTACTTCAGGTATAATCTCCAGCTCGATTTCTCGACCGTTGATCTTTCTTTTTAAATAGTAAGTGATTAGTTCTTCATCCGTTGGATGGAACCTAAAACCAGGAGGCAATGAAACCGGAGCCATGTATATATATATACTCTTCTGGTTAACGGTCTTATTGAAACTTCTCGATATTGGTTTATCGAGAGAAAACTATGACAAGACCAATCGTATTTTATGTATATAAATAAAAACGTGTAATCGAATGGTAGAGACTAGAGAATGAGAGAAATAAAGAGAAAGAAGAAAGAGAGAGAAGACAAATGTGTTGTGTTAATGAGGGATTGAAGGGTATAGGTTTATATATAAAGAAGAGAAAGACAAAAATTCAAAAAGTAATCGGAGAGAAGTGAATAATTAAAGGGCGAGGATTTCACCTTCTAAAGTACAAAAAAAAAATATCCAATTGGTCCTGTCTTTTTTCTTCTCTTTTTGTTTTTTTCTTACACATATTCTGATTCTTACCATCGTTCTCTTCAAGTTTGATAGATATGTTAAAAGAATTCCCTTTAACAAAAAAGGTAGGAAAAATTCATAAACTCTTTTTTTATTATTTCACAGTACTCGGACAAGCAATTTAAGTTGGGAATAAAATTTACAAAAATAATTTATATATTGTGCATTTTAAACTCATTTTCATTCATTTTAGGACATAAGTAAAGTTTCAGGAAAACATCGTTCATTTAATTAGTAAATATAATAAACCAGCACTAATATAATAAAAATTAGCACCTTAATGCAAAACCGTGTTTCTTCATCTAAATGGTCTGCAAAAGTATTCCATCCTTCTCCAAGTGTGGTCGGTTTGGAATTTGTCCACATGGCGAGAAATCATTGGCTGCATGGGTAACGAATCTTCGGTGAACCAATAGAAACTGGTTTCAGAGCTTTATGTTTGGCGGCGCTTCTAACTGAACTAAACGGTCTCCTTTGTATCTCCACTTGCGAATCCTTTAGTTCCTTCGTGATTGCCGCTGATCAATTATTATACAATCTTAATTACAATTCATCTTTTTTTCGTTTTATAACCATAAATTCAAACTAGTTTTTGGAATATGTAGAGGAGACCAAAATAAAAGAAACCAGTTTCTTCTCTATCAAGTGAAATATTGTCTCATTTAGTTAATTCAATCACGGTGCACTTTATGGACAACACACAATATAAAAAGCAATCGAACTAATGGACACATTTATCGAAAATAGGTTGCATTATTTGTCCATATATAGACATGCATATATATACAAACGAGAAATATTTTAAAATATCAATAAATTAAGTTTTTTTGTTTCAAAAAGATTATTACTAATTTTTTTTTTCAAAATACCATTAAAATTTTTATATTTAAGTTCGGATTTAGCATTTTTCTTTTAGGATTTAAGATTTATTGTTTTGATCTTAAGCTTTTAAGAATTAATTTTAGTTTTAAATATTTTGAAAAAAATAATTTAGTAGTGTTTTTGAAAAAAAAAACTTTTAAAAACAAAAAATATTTTTAAAAAATGTCCTATATAAAAAATACAGAACCATTTCTTTGGTTTAGTTTTGAAAAAATGCTAGTTAATTTACCATGATCTCGCATAATTGGAAGTATGAAACACATGATATATAATGTGTTAATACATGGATATTTGATATTTGACAGACCATATTATAAAAAATTTAAAGGTAAAAGAGATGAACACAAGGTGAGGGTCCACATGGTAGATCATGTGGGTCCAACTTGTGATCATGTGAAGAAATCCTTTGAGGCATTGAATGGGCCAACCCAAGCATCACTTCTCAGCTTTTCTCATCATCATCTTCAACTTTTCCGTCATTATTCAAATTCCAATATTCTAGATCTATGTCTATTTATACATATAACTAATTGTACATACCCTTCTTTACACTTTTCCCTCACATGAATCCATCTTTTTGTTCTTTACTTATTTATTTCTCGCTTTCACACACATGACACATCTTTATAACAATTTTGGACATCCTTTTAACTAATTATAGATTGTTCCTATATGTCACAATACTCCTAGTATATATATACATACATATTTATAACAAATAAATGTATGTACATTAATTTCCAAAGTTTTTTTTTTTTGATTAAAGACGGTAGTACAAAACTATGATCATGCAAATTTAAATAATATTTAGAGAGTTTTCAAAGAATTAAACATACACTCAAAAATTAGAAGAATAGAAATAACATAAGCTAAATGCCATTAAATTCCTATGTCATTTCACTATGAAGCAAAATTAAAATAATAATATCAATCAATAATGCATAATAAAATGGGGAGAAGTTGTTACATTTGGTTTAGTCGGTTCGCTGGTTTCCAGT
This sequence comes from Pugionium cornutum, assembly GCA_018901935.1. NCBI lineage: Eukaryota > Viridiplantae > Streptophyta > Magnoliopsida > Brassicales > Brassicaceae > Pugionium > Pugionium cornutum. The sequence continues at coordinate 7,075,689 of CM032162.1, forward strand.
CTATCCTGGCTACCGCTTTTAATCGGCTTTACTTTACCGGGAATTGAATCAGCATCTGTTTTTTTAGTCTGCAAACCAAACCAGATAGACATTCGAATCGGTTCAACCGCTTTCGTAGTGAAACGACGTCGGTTGTCACGGTACTAACCACAAAACCTCGCAAAACCTCTTTCGTTCCGTCGTCGTTCATTCCCCCGTCTCTCTTCACAACCATGGTCGACGGCGAAATTGGAATTCTACGCGGTTATGAGCTCCGTCTCCTACGGTGCACCGTATCCCTACCATCGTCAGATTCTTCTCCCGAATCCCAGCCGCTTGATGAATCGCAATTGGGAACCCATCAACACGACTCTCTTATAAGGTCCCTTCTGTCTTCAATCGAGGCTGGAGACTATCTTGGAGCCCTAGCCTCTGAAGCTACTAAGATAATACTCGGCGATGCAGAGTTGGACCTAGTCGACTCAGTTGATTCCGCCGAACGAGTTTACTCCAAGCTTCTTGACAGGATCGAATCGTTCGTAGTGAATGGCTCGTCGGATGACATCAACAAGGCTCGCCGTGCTTTTCTGGTGATGTGCTTAGCAACCGCGGCTGCGTTTTGGTTCACTCGTTGCAATTTGACAGGGTAAGTTACTTCTTCGTTGGGTCTTCATCAAATGAACTTCCAATGTTGAAATTTTGGAATCTTATGTTGCATTCCTTGTCGGTACCTGAAAAGTTTAGACAAGTTTGGATTTTTTTCACTAAGTTGTCTAAGAATTGAGATTTTCGATTATTGCAAAACTTGAATGAGCCTTTAATTTTTGTTTTTGCAACTTGTAGGCCGACAGATCGAGCAACGAAATGTTCATTGCCGTTTAATGTATCAGAAAGTAAGGAATTAGTTGAATGGGAAAGCTGGGCAAAGATTCAGCTCATGTCTGCAGGCTCTGACTTGCTCGGGAAGTTTTCGAATCTCCAGGTACCGTGTTTGTGCTGTTTCTTTTCTGCTGATTCAATTTTTCTGCTCTGCAGTTGTGTACTTGCATATAATATGTACTCACATTTGCTTGTACTTATAAAATGTGTGCGTTATCTGAGATTATGAGGGAAAAAGAATAGGTGTCATTTGGTGTTTGTCGGAAGTTAATGTCTGAGAGGGATAAACAAACCAATCCCTTATGCTTTAGACTTATGAACACAACTTGTTGCTTTAATTCGTATGTCCTTGGTCTTTCCGGGTATGTGTTATGCATTGTACAGGAGCAATGCTCGTCTTGAAAGAGTCTAAACTGTGTATAATAGGCTCCATTGCATTCATTTTTTGTGTCAGTAACCAACTTAGGTATGTACGTACGTATATAATTATGTGTACCTACCTCTTGTTACAGTGTTATTAAAAGTTTGAATATTTTGGCAGGCCTACATCATATATTAGCATCCCTCTTAAGTAGTCTTGATCTTTGTATTAGTTGGCAAACTCTACGTAATCCAGCCTGCTTTCTTTTCCTGCAGCACTTAGTGTTTGCTAGAATGCTGCTGTTAAAGCTGAAAGATTTGTTATTTGAGACAACTGCAACTGAAACATTTGAAGTAAGGAGTATTTCATGGTGGCTTGTCAGAGTTTTACTTATTCATCAAAGAGTTCTACACGAGCGATCTTCATCTTTGTTTGATATGTTGCAAGTTTATATGGCTGAAGCTCTAGACCATTTTGGAGAATTGGAAAAGGTGAAAAGCTATTGGGCGGCCAAGTTGTTACAGGACGAAGCTTCATCCATAACGTCAACCATCCATCTGGAAGCATGTGTATTGCAATATATATATGGAAGGATTGATCCCTGTAGGTAAGTTATCATTGAGACGGTATAGCCTTGTCTACTTCGTACATGTTTATAGCTTCTTGTGGTAGAACATTAATCAAATTACTTAGTCTCGATTCATGGGTTCCCTTTTAAATAATGAGAGGTTTGTGACATATGTAGTTATAAAACTGAGTTTGGAAAGCGTGCACGCACACAGACATGCCTTGCTGCTCTAATTCTGATCGATTAATCTTGATTTGGAGTAATATTGTCAGGTTGCAGCTTGAATCTGCTAAAGCAGCAGCGAAGCTCGAGTTCTCTGTTAGTGGGGCTCTTGGATTTCGTACTATTCACCAAGTAAGCTATGAGATTTGTTTGTTACATGTATTCGGCTTTATAATAAATTCCTCTTATCTTGTTATAGGTAGACCCAAAGGCACAAATGGTATTGATAGCCAATACTAGCTCATCAAATGGGGACGTGAGGTTGGCTTCTGAAAAAGCTGATGTTGGACCTTATGAAGCGTGGGGAGGTGAAGCACCTGACGTCTATATGACTCCTAAATTAGTGAACGATGAGAATGAAGCTGGCAAGGATTCTGCGCCCTTAAAACCAGTTGAACAGGCACTGATTTTGGCCCAGTGCCTTTTAATTGAAAGGGGTAGTCGGCAAGATGAGATGCAAAGTAAGTGAACCCACAGTTAAGTGTATTTGAAATGTTTAGTGCTAATGATCTGTTGAGAGCTTAGATACAAAAATGAAAAGAAGAGTACGACCAATTATGCCTAGTAAATTAAGTTTCCAGACATTAGTTGTGACTGCAATTCAAAATGCTTGAAGAGTCTCCTTAGGGTGTTACCAAGTAACTAGAGAGATCGTGAAAGAGAAGATGCAATTATCTTGCTCCTGTGTCGGCTTGTTTTGCTCAATTGTGCTGAAATGAATTAAACTGTCTTTGCTTTTATTTATATAATATATAATGTTTTTTCCTGCAGGATGGGATATGGCTCCATATATTGAAGCAATTGATTCTCAAAAGTCGACACCTTTTGCTGTAAGCTACAATCGTTTTAGTTTTTTAGTTCTTTCAATGTGACTGTTTTTAAATGTGGATGTATAGAGCTGTTGGTTTTTCATTTTGCATAACTTATGCAAATGAGCAAACTGACTGACTTTTGTTGTTCGGACGTGCTGTTAGCTACGGTGTTTCTGTGACTTACTACGCGTTCGATGGGAATCTACTCGGGGTCGTACAAAGGGACGCGCCCTGGAGATGATGGATAAATTGGTATGTGTTCACTGTGCAGAGCTTGTATTACCAAATTAGTTGGTTTTTCTTTTTGCATTGTATTTCTTCCTAGCTGAAATACTCATTCTATAGCATTATTTCATTCCGTCCTTTAGTGTAGCTGTGATAATTGTCATTTTATCAGGTTGAAGCTATCAACAAGAGCGATCCTGGTGCATCAAAAAGGATCCCTTTCTGCTATACAGTCCATCTTCCTACCATCCCTGCATTAAGAAAGTAGGTTATTTTCTTTATATGCATGCGTAGAAATCCTTTTTGATTTTCCTTTTGTCGTATTCATTGTACTGTTTCTATTTTAACAACAGGGAATACGGCGAGCTTCTGGTGAGTTGCGGTTTGGTCGGGGAAGCAATCACAATATTTGAGAGCCTGGAACTGTGGGATAATCTAATTTACTGCTACTGGTAAACTAAAAATTACAATACAGCTTTGGTGATTAATTCAGCTTCACTTGCTTGTTCCTCTTCCCTGCATGGCTTTTATTTATGTCGTGAAGCTTATAACGCGATGTTAAATTTCAGCCTCCTGGGAAAGAAATCAGCAGCTGTCGATCTCATCAATGCGCGACTTTCTGAGCGGCCAAATGACCCGAGATTATGGTATTTAAATCTTTGATAGTACCTTTACTGTGTCCTCTTCCTGTTGTTTGTATATCTTATTATATGGCCGTGAACTTCAGTAATTATCTGTCTTTAACCTACAATCGATCTTTTTCTGTGCGGATCTTATCTTAACCTTTTTTATATTAGAAAGTTATTATTGGGTCATTAAGTTAAATGAACCTTAATATTGATTCCAGGTGTTCACTTGGTGATGTTACAATTAATGATTCCTGTTATGAAAAAGCCCTGGAAGTTTCAAATGATAAGTCAGTGCGTGCTAAGGTAGTTTGAAACACAACCGAAAGGTCTTATATGTCGTAACACTCTTAGTCCACGCTCTAATTATCTCTCCATCTTTCAGCGGGCTCTTGCCCGCAGCGCATACAATCGTGGTGATTTTGAGAAGTCAAAGATGTTGTGGTATGTTGAACTTTTTTGGTTCTATTCTTTTTTTCTTTCTTTTATATAAATAAATTATGAACTTGACCGGTTGACCCTTTAGGCTGATTTTACTTATAAATCTTTTCGCTTACTTTAGGGAGGCTGCAATGGCCTTGAATTCTCTATATCCGGATGGTTGGTTTGCTCTTGGTGCTGCTGCGTTGAAGGTACCATTCGCTCCTCTCTCCTTCTCCAATAGTTTGGTAGCAAGATATTTCCATTCCAAATGCCATTAGATAAACTGCACAGAAATTCTTGTCATGATGGTTGAGAGGGATACTGATTTAACATCTCCTACATTATACCCGTAGGCCAGAGATGTTCAGAAAGCTCTGGATGCATTTACTTTTGCTGTTCAACTTGATCCTGACAATGGGGAGGCTTGGAACAACATTGCTTGTCTGTAAGCACTTAAGTTTCGTTATTCTGCTCTGTTTGTGCTGAAATTGCTGAGAAAAATAGTTGTTCTCGTCATGCATGCCTTACTATTTCACTTCACGACTCACTGCTAGTCTACTTAATGTTTCAATGTTTCACATTTACTGTGTATTACGCTGAATTTGCAATGATTTATGGGTGCAGGCATATGATTAAGAAAAAGAGCAAAGAATCATTCATTGCGTTCAAAGAAGCACTTAAATTCAAGTATCTCTCTATTCTTTACCATTTGTTACCTGAGTAAATAAATTCAGAGTTAAGTAATTGAAATTATTGTGTATCAACAGACGGGATAGCTGGCAGATGTGGGAGAATTTCAGCCATGTAGCTATGGATGTCGGAAATATGGACCAGGTAAATGCAGCTAATAACTTAGCTAGTAGTTCCCTATAGCTCCGCTTTTGCAATTGGGTCTTTGCGATTACGGGTTGGGTGTCTAATTGTCCAGGCGTTTATATCTGTTTTATTTATTTAGGAGTTAAACGAGTTGGCTTCATCTGTTTTTTATTTCCAGGCTTTTGAAGCTATTCAACAGATACTGAAGATGAGCAACAACAAGAGGATTGATGTTGTTTTATTGGACCGTATAATGACAGAGTTAGAAAATAGAACATCATTATCTTCATCGGTTGAAAATAGTGAAGCTTCTTCAGATGAATCAACAGAAACAAAACCGTGCGCAACACCAGCTGATGAAACTCAACGCCATCTAGAGTTGCTTGGAAAAATTATTCAGCAGGTTAGCAAATTTCAACGATTGCTATCTCTCTTCCTCTGAGCGATCATTCTAGGGAGATGCATAAATAATAATGCATTAGATATAGTCTTTTGTAGTCCTTTATGAGATTCTTTCTTGTGATAATCTCTTTTGTAGATTGCCCGAACAGAAAGTACATCTGAAATCTGGGGATTATATGCAAGATGGAGTAGAATCAAGGGAGATCTTATGATATGCAGCGAGGCCCTGTTGAAGCAAGTGCGATCATATCAGGTATATAATGAATGATGATCTACCACGCTCACTCTTTTTTCTGCGAGTTCCGTTTGATGACATATGGATATCTCTGTCAGGGATCAGAATTGTGGAAAGACAAAGAGCGTTTCAAGAAGTTTGCAAGAGCATCATTGGAACTTTGTAGAGTCTACATGGAGATCTCAGTGTCCACAGGAAGCAAACGAGAACTCTTTAGCGCAGAGATGCATTTGAAGAACACAATCAAACAAGTATATGCCAAACTTATCATTACTTAATCTGCACAATACTCACTATAAGCTTTATGTGTGTATATGTGTGTAGGCTACCCTGAGCTTCTCGGACACTGAAGATTTAAAGGAACTTGAAAGTTGCCTTGAGGAGGTAAGAAATGTTATGCAAAAGAGTGAAGAGACAAAAACATAAAGAAAAGACTTGTAACAGTCGTCATCATATGTTAATGTATGATTTTTTGAGTGTTGTAACATTTATCATTTTTGAATCAAAGACGCTCTTGAGATAATAATTAAATAGTTCTATTGCAGTTCTACGAGTTTTACATGTTTCTAAAATTCGTTTGGTTGTAGCAGAAGCACCACTCTACTCGGTTAAAAGATCTTCAAGAATCTCGAAATTCTTCATTCTCTCATTTTCGAATGTTGAGAAATTTTCTACCTAGTGGCTGTTGTGCCGTTTCACATTTAGAAGGTTAAAATACGTGCCGTTTCACATTTAGAAGCCAAACATACGTGCACATTTAGAAAGTAAAAGTAGCGTGCCGTTTCACATTTAGAAGGTAAAAATACGCGTGCCGTTTCATATTTAGAAGGTAAAAATACGCGTGCCGTTAATTTTAAGTTTCATGCGTTGATTTGGCATCTTTTCTAGCAATTATAGCATTACACGTGTCCTACCGATACCAAGAAAGAGAAGATCAATTCTGACACAAAATGGCATTTAAAAAATTATTAGAAACGAGAGGCCTATTTTGTATTCCTTTTTTTTTTTTCTGTGCGTATGGTTCTGTCGAATCATCGTCTTCATCTACATCCTCGAATCTCGATCGCCTCGTCGCTGTATGCTAATCATCGCCGGAAAAGCCTTAACGATGTGCTTTTGAGCATGAGATTTGGATTAACGCGAGATCTCCCTCTGAAACGTTCTTTCGCTTACTATTCCAACATTTCCGGATCTCTTGAACATCAGCCAAAATCGCCGTTGACCATGGCGACCAAGAGCGAAAATCTTATAGAAACTTCGACGTTGGAGTCAGATAAAGGAAAGGAGGATAAGAAGGAAAAGGTTTCGCTCCCTCCGCCGCCGGAGAAACCAGAGCCTGGCGATTGTTGCGGTAGCGGCTGCGTTCGATGCGTTTGGGATGTGTATTACGAGGAGCTCGAAGATTACAACAAGCTTTGTAGTTCTATTTCTGGAGAAACTATATCCAATTGAATAAATTGCTTCATCACTTTTTTCTTCTTTTTGTCTTATAATCTCGAGTCATATCGACCATACAATGATTTCAATAAAAAAAATTCTGAGTAACAAATTTAAAAATGACTGAGAAAGTCAATCAAATATTTCGTTGTAATCTTTTCTATTTTTCATGTATTCTAAGTTCTGCTTCTATCAGAAATAGAACATAACCAATCGTTGTTTGTTTCTTTTGGCTGCTAAAGAACAAACGAGAACAAAGATAGAATTACCTATGAGGAGCTTTCACAAGAACAGAGATATGGAGATAGAATTCTGGGTTCATCAAGTTATTTACCACCCACAAGAACGGTATCTCTAGTTTCATTTCAATCCCTTGGATCCTTATCAATTTGATTTCACCAGTGTCCCGCGATACAACTGCTTCTTCTGTTTCTTCACCCATTGTTCTTTCTTCACTCATTGTTCTTTCTTCACTCGTTTGAGCTCTGTTTTTAATGAACTCCGGGAGGAGAGTTTCAATGGCGTCCAGTAAGGTAAAACATTTCCCTGTTAGATACTGGACCAAATCAGTTATCTCACACAAGATAGATTATTGAACGGTTGGATCCGTAGAGAAATTTTGGGTGAATAAAGCCAATCTCTTTCCAGTGAATATAACAAGAACAATGTGGATGGTTAAGATGAAACTGTTACCTTCTTCTCTGAGTACCTCGACGGGGCGATTTAGGTAAGAAATGTCATCCCATGTATCGATCTCAGATACATCTTCAAGATTCTCGAAATCTTGATTTATACTTCGAACATACAACCGAACAGGAATTCTTGCTGAAAAAGGATTATTAAGAGTCGGGAGAAAAAAGGTTATTGCACCAAAAAAATCAACACCAAAATTGAATTTAAACATTTCGCGAAATCACTTCTCCAAATATGGGAAAAATTTGACAAAGTATATATTTTTCAGCTGGGTAATATAGTTTAGTTGGCAACCTGTCTTAACTTGTCCAGCCACATCTATCTCAGGCACACCTTGTCGAGGTTGTGGAGATGTAAAACTTGTTTTTCTCGAAAATTCATCTTCAATAGTTCCCATTTTAAGCTTGGGTAATAATTTAGTGTAGGAATCCAGATCACCTGCCAAACCAATCAGTTTTCAAACTCAATACTATCTTAGTCATGGATGTATCCACAGGTTATACCTTGATTAATGCATGTAGTGACATTGACAATGTTAAACACAAATGCTACATCTATTGGCGATGGTAGAAGCAGTCATTCTATAGGGTTATTAGGAAGGAGCTCTAATATCAAATTCCTCAGGTATTGTATTTCATTCATCCAAATATATCTCTAAAATCAGTTTCTAAGAATTTGTTCTTAACAGGTGATTATGGTTAGAACAAGAATTAAAGGTGTAGCAAAAAGGATGACGGATATGTGATTACTAGTATTTTATATACGTAACATGACCACTCATACCGTTCATTACAGAGGTCCACAGATCCTCTTGATCACTCTGAGACATATTCATAACATTCTTGCAATTTCCATTGATGATATATGCTGCCTACAGGATAAAAATCATTTTAAACATTCAAATAGTTGTAATCATTAACAGTTTGTTCTCACAAAGGAGCAGGGGAAAAGCATTGTTAAAATAGCAAACAGGAGAAGCCTATGACTATTCGACTAGGGAATGACCAAAGCAGAAATTAACAAGTTGGTAACCATACAATTCGTGGTTATTACCAGCAAGACCTAACATAGAAAAGTTGTGTTTATGGTAGCTGAAGAGATGTAAACCGTATTGTCTCACGCTGAGAATTCATCATCAAGATGTGGAAGAAGCAACACACTTGCAGCAAAAGAGCAACACTTCTGAAGGTAATACATATTGCACAATACGATGTGCTCCAATGGACAGTAATACAATGTTTATAAGGAATTAATTTGAAGTTTCACTAAAAATGTCAAGAAAGTAATAAACTTTGAAGCAATTCTGACTAACCTCTTTCAAAGAATTAACAAAGTTCCATTTTACAGAATCTTCTCCTTCACATGGTATCAGTATGTTGCTAGGATATCCTCTAAAGTGTATCTGCAAACAAAAGTTTTTTACAACCTCAAGAAATGCAAAGATAAAAGAAGGTAAGTCGTGTGCATCTAGCAAGTTGAGAGGAACTGTGATGAAAGATTCCACTAGTCATACTCTGACTGTCATACATAGTTTCAGTGGCACCCTACAAAGAGAGCTATAGTTTGTAGTAAAAAAATTGGATTTGTGATTTTCTATGGTTAAGTAAAAGGAGATGCAGACTAAGAGAAGGATTCACCAGCTTCATCCTCCTAAGCTTAGATTACATGAATAGTCTGCACGCAGGCAGCTTACTCAAGATCCTAATCCGCAACTCAATCCATCCACTAATAAGCTCGTTTCTCAAACAGAAGCTGAATAAATATAGATAAAGAAGTATTACCGTGAGATTCCATGGTCTTTCTGGTTCTGCACATAGGAGATCGAAAAGAACGCCTGTAGGTATGTACCTGCAACAAAAGAGGATTCACCTTATCACAAAGGAAAGTCTTATTCCCATTGTAGTAACATATGAACAATGACGTACCATTTCAGAGGAAATCCTTTGTAGTCGAACCAGATGGAATCTTCCCCAGGAGGAAGTGAATCCTTGAAATAAGGCTTTATAAGAGGAACTAATAGAGGTAAATATCCTATTCTTGGTGCTAAAATCTGAAAATGCGAGTGACAAAAAAAGAAGAAGAGAGAATTTAGTTATTCCCAACGAGAAGCATGCTCTTATCACGAGCTTAACATTCCAGTTACACGATTCCGTCAATCAAATTCAATCACCAATGCCACCGCTACATTATTCCTTGTTTTCATGCACTCAAAACAAATTGACAATCAATATCGGATAATTTAAAGCAAAAAAGTCGGACGCGAAAACCCTAAAACTCGATTCGATCATGATCCGACAGCAAAACCAGAAAAAAAGTCGAGCAAAAAATCTCGGGTTTCGAAAAAACAGATAGAGGCCATACAAGAGCAGCAGGAGGAGCAGGGTGAGAAGCAACTTCGGATTTGTGGAGATGAATCTGCAGAGGAATTGCTCCTTCCCATACAAACTTGACCGCTTCATTCGCCATTCTCTTCTCTCCTACGCTTCTGTCGGACCTTCAGACTTGAAAAAAAAAACTCCGGTTTCAAAACGATGCTGTTTCTGTCTTGTGACGTCATCTCCTCTTGCGTTTACACTTGCTTATATGCTATCAGGCGTACGTTAGAGTAGTGCTTAGTCTGTTGTTGCTAACGTGTTCTGTAACACGTCAGATAGATTTATGGGAATTCATTGGTTTGATAAGGCTTTTCTTGGTAAGTATTCATTGGTCCGGCTTGGTAGCAAAAAAATCGGATTACTGATTTTGGATTTCGACATGTAATCCGGACTTGGATTCTCAATTATGTAGCAGAAATTTAAGTTAGGTTTGGTTTTAAAATCGGTTCGATTATCCGGTTAAACACCACTGTTAATGTAGCTAATGTTCTATTTCTTTCTTTGTTGGTAAGTTGTTCCCTCACCAATTTCGTCTTCGCCTTCAATCTCAAGGAAACTCTACACCAAACTAATCGGATACATTGAATAAAACGTGAAATTGCTTGAGAAACAAACTTCCTTTTTGTTGGGCACATCAACAAATATCTCATAATCACTAGATCAATTTTATAAAAAAAATAAATTGTACAAAAGAGTTATGCAGTTACAATATTTTGCAGAAGTTTAGCCTAAACAACAAGCAGCTCGAAGAAACCAACGAAACAACAAAAAAAAAACAAAAAAAGACTGATGAACAAGTCGAATGAATATTGAATCTAAAGACTTTTATAAGTAGAGGCGAATCTCTTGTTGTTCTTGTTCCTGTTCTTCTTCTATAACCACCTTTCTCTTCTTGTACGGACCAAATCCTCTTAAATTTGATTGAGAGTTTGTTCTTCTGAGCTCAGAAAATGCAGACCTCTTGCTAGGTTTAAATTCCCATTGACATATCGTAGTTTCGGGTTCTGAGTTCTTGTCTGTGTTTCCGGTATCATCCACCGAACCAGTGTTTGATCCAGTTGATGATCCTTCATTCTGGACAGACTTTCCTGAATCAAAACATCTGTCTTCCAACTCTTCTTTCTTAGGAGGGACTTGTATCCAATAGCTCACGAGTTCTTCTTGGGGGTTTATTATCATGGGGAATGTTTCGGATCGGGAGAGTTTCCGTGGTAATGGCTGAATTGGGGATTTACAATAGGTTGAAGTTGTTAGAGAAGAAGACATGCTCAGATCCGATACCAAAACTGTCTTCCCAAAGAGTTTAAGGCTTTGCTTTGTTGGTTCCTGGATCGTGCTCTCTCTGTTTAAGAGCCTCTCTCTTGGAAACAACTCTAGCTTCTGTACAAATTGATCAAACAAAGGAAATTAAAAGTTAACCATCTAGCGGCAGGTATTTTTAATAAATCGAGTGAACAAAAATCCACAGATGAGTTTTTGCTTTCGTCAATTACCAAAGATTCAAGCTCTTTGATACACCTGAAATCGAAATAAGACCCAAATAACTGAGAAAGTGCTGAATAATACTCAAAGTAACGATTACAAGCTTGAGAGAAAGGTTTTCTTAGGAGTCTCTCCCCTCCCTTTGTAATCCTCTTCCTATTATTTTCGATGCCCTCCTCTATTTCTCTTCTTCTACTTATAGAGCATACTAACATAGACCTAGTGCTCTCTAGGCCCATAACATTGGTTTTATTATACTTACTACTTGATAACGAGGTCCTTTGAATCCTTGGCCCAATGCTCTCCAAAGACCCGACCTTTTGCTCTCTAGTTTCTCCTCTCAGTCACTTCCCTGTTTCTTGTTTCTCTTCCTGGAATAAGTGTGCAGCAAGGGAGGATGTAAAGCATCGAATCTATCAATACCCCGGTCCTCAAAACCAACCTTGTCCTCAAGGTTGAAACCTGGAAAACTCCTTTCCATAGCTGCTTTGAGTTCCCACGAGCATTCATATGGTGGTAAGTCCTTCCACTGCACTAGCAACTCCTCCTGGCCTGTTCGAGGGTGATTCCTGCTCTCAAGGATTGCTGCTGGCTCCACCTGCAATTCTCCATCTGCCTGAAGTTGAGTTGGTAATGCCAGCACTGGTGGTAAGTCTCCGATCACCTTTTTCAGCTGAGAAACATGAAACGTGTTGTGAATTTTGGCATCCGGTGGAAGACGAAGCCTATAGGCGACTGCCCCAATCCTCTCCTCCACCCGGAAAGGCCCATAGTAACGCGGAGATAACTTCTCATTGCTGCGACGAGCTAAAGATTTCTGCCTGTAGGGTCGGAACTTCAAAAATGCCATCTCCCCGACCTCAAAAGTCACCTCTCTGCGATGGGTGTCGGCCTGAGCTTTCATCCTTTGCTGGGCGCGATGAAGGTGCTCCTTTAATACCACTAACATACTGTCACGCTCCTGGAGCAATTGTTCCAGTGCCGCATTTGTCGTAGACCCAGATTCGTACTTCAACAAACTTGGAGGAGCCCTACCATAGACAGCCTGAAATGGAGTAGTATGTATGGCTGAATGGTAAGAAGAATTGTACCAGAATTCTGCCCAAGGTAGGAAATGTGCCCAGCGATGAGGTTGTTCGCTAGAAAAACACCGCAGATAGGTTTCCAAGCTCCTATTAACCACTTCCGTATTACCATCGGTTTGAGGATGATACGCGGTGCTGTACCTCAAGTCCGTACCAGCTTGTTTGAATAGCTCCTTCCAGAAATGGCTGAGGAAAACCTTGTCCCGGTCAGAGACCATTGTGCGAGGAAAACCATGCAGCTTAACCACTTCTTTGATGAATAATTCTGCGATGTCAGCTGCTGAGAATGGGTGTTTAACTCCGATAAAATGGGCGTACTTTGTTAATCTGTCTACTACCACCATAATCCCCGTAAATCCTTTAGATTTTGGCAATCCCTCCACGAAATCCAAGGAGATGTCTTCCCAAACCTGCCCTGGAATAGGTAATGGCTGAAGTAATCCACCGGGTGCGAGGGTGGAGTACTTTTGTCGTTGACATTCCGCACACGCGGCTACATAGCGCCTAATGTCTGTCATCATTCCCTCCCAAAAGAATTGGCTGTGAATCCGCTTTTGTGTTTTTAAAACCCCGGCGTGGCCCCCTATCTTTCCATCATGAAACTCGCGCAAAATTAACTGGATCAGCGGTGAGTCTCTTGGTAATACCAGGCGTCCTTCGAACAGTAGCCTGTCTTGAACCAAGGAAAATCCAGGGGGAACTGAGTTACCTGTCCGAATGTTGGTGATGATCTCCTGGAGCTTTGGATCCTGAGCGACTGCGAGATAGATATCCTCGAGCTGTAGCACCGCTGGAACGGTTAAAGCTAGCAATAATTGAGTCGCTCCTTGACGAGACAATGCGTCAGCCGCTTTGTTCTCCATTCCCGGTTTGAACTGAATCTCAAAATCAAACCCGAGTAATTTGGTCAACCATTTCCGGTATTCCAAATTCACCTCCCGTTGTTCTAGGAGAAATTTAAGACTGCGTTGATCCGTTCGAACAATAAATCTCCTGCCCATTAAATAATGGCGCCACTTTTGGATGGAAAAAACCACTGCCATGAGTTCTCTTTCATAGATTGACCTTAGCCGCTCCCGATCAGTAAGCACCCTGCTAAAATATGCCAATGGTCTGTGTTCCTGCATTAAAACAGCCCCTAATCCCGTACCCGATGCGTCTGATTCCACCACAAATACCTTGTTAAAATCAGGTAGTGTGAGAACCGGAACTGTTGACATTGCTGTTTTAAGTGATTCAAAAGCTGTGTTAGCTGCCTGATCCCACTGAAATTGGTCCTTGCGAAGCTGATCGGTTAAAGCCCGAGCTATTGTACCATAGTTTTTGACAAACCTCCGGTAATATCCGGTTAAGCCTAAAAACCCCCGCAAATCCCTCACATTTCTTGGTGTTGGCCAGGTAACCATTGCCCTGATTTTCTCCGGATCCGCTGCCACGCCCTTGCCGGATATAATATGCCCAAGATACTCCAGTTCAAGACATCCAAACAAGCACTTCTTACGATTTGCGCACAACCGATTTTTGTGCAAAATCCCCAAAACCGTATGTAGATGCTCACAATGATCTTCCACATTGCGACTGTAGACTAATATGTCGTCGAAAAAGACCAATACAAACCTCCTCAAGTGTGGCCGGAATACGTCGTTCATAAGAGACTGGAATGTTGCGGGGGCATTGGTGAGCCCAAACGGCATAACCAGAAACTCATAATGACCGTCGTGTGTCCTAAACGCCGTCTTAGGCACGTCCTCGGCTTTCACCAAAATCTGATGGTATCCCGATTTTAAGTCCAATTTAGAGAATACCTCTGCTCCGTGCAGCTCGTCCAGCAGCTGGTCTATCATTGGAATAGGGTAGCTGTCCGGAACTGTTGCTTTGTTGAGAGCTCGGTAATCCACACAAAATCTCCAACTACCATCTTTCTTTTTAACAAGCAAAACCGGGCTAGAGAAGGGGCTGGCGCTTGGTCTAATAATCCCAGCTGCGAGCATGCTAGCAACTTGCTGTTCAATCTCTGTTTTGTGCGCATGTGGGTATCGGAAAGGCCTGACATTGACTGGTGATGCATCAGCGTGCAAGGTGATCGCGTGTTCCCTTCCCCGTGAAGGAGGGAGGCCTTTAGGTTCCACAAACACCTCCTCAAACTGCTGCACCACTGGCCGCATTGCGCCCTCTGTTTCTGTCTGAAATAACGCCTCTCGTGCTATTTCAATTCCCCCAAACTCCACTAGCACTCCTTCATCTCCCCTACTTATCGCCTTCCATAATGATTTGAGCGAGACAGCAGACGTGCACAAGCTAGGATCCCCTTTCAGACAAACAGCGATTCCCTGCAATTTAAATCTCATCTCCTGCAATTTCCAGTTCACTTCCATATTCCCCAAAGTCTCAAGCCACTGCATACCCAAGATCAAATCTGCACTACCTAATTCCAAGGGAAGAAAGTCTGTTTCAATTTCCAGATTCTGCAGCTGAACCTTTAACCCCTTGCAAATTCCCTCCCCTCTCACAGCCAAACCAGTTCCCATAATTACCCCATAGCTCAACGTGTCATGTGTGGGCAGAGAAAGCCGTTTTACCACGTTTGCCGCGATGAAGTTATGAGAAGCTCCGGAATCGATCATTGCAACTACCTCTTCTCCTTGGACTCGAGCTTTCACCTTCATAGTTTTGGGGGAAGAGAGACCTACGACCGAGTTTAGAGACAACTCAGCCATTTCGGCCAGCTCTTCACCCTCGGCTTCGGTTCCTTCTTCCTCCAAGTTCGCGATGTGTATCTCCGACCCATCCTCTTGAATCTGATACACTTGCAGAGCCTGGAACTGACAGTGGTGGTCACGGTGGTACTTTTCATCGCAACGGAAGCACAAACCTTTCTTCTTCCTCTCCTCCACTTCTTCTGTGGTCAAACGGCGGTAAGAAGATTTTTTTGTCGAAGTCCTTGTGGAAAAATTAGGATTTTTCCCACTTAACTCCAGCGACGTCGTATTTTTCTCTGGCCATTTAGTGAACTTCACAAATGACGGATTTGCCCCTGGATTTCTCCAGTGGTCCCTACGCGCCACCTCGAGCTTTTCTTCTCCACCTGATTTACGGAAAGGGATTCTCCTCTCCCAACTTTTTGCAGGTGTACGATCTTCCATTATCAAACATTCCTCCACCCCAATAGCTAACGACATCATTTTCGCCAAGTTTTTCGGTTCATGAAGTTTCACCCTCACTCTCACCTCCGGCCGAAGACCTATTAGATACGCAGCCTCCAAAACTTGCTCCGGTAGGTGTCGGCTCGAGGAGGCAAGGGTGATGTACTCCCTGTTATATTCACGGACGGAGCCCTCCTGTTTCACTGTCATTAATCTCTCACATGGGTTCGTCTGGTTGGTTGAGAATCCTTCTGTGATTCTCGTTTTCAGCTCTGTCCAGCTTTGGAAAGGTGTTCTTTCCCTCTCCCATCTATACCACATCAGTGCATCATCTTCAAAACCCATTTTCACAGCCTGAAGTTTGTCTTCTTCGGTAAATCGACCCAACTCAAAATACTGTTCCATCCTTACGACCCACTGCTCGACGTTGTCGCCGGAGACAATCGGCATTTCCAGCTTGCGCACCAACGGCTCTGATACCAAGTTGATACACCTGAAATCGAAATAAGACCCAAATAACTGAGAAAGTGCTGAATAATACTCAAAGTAACGATTACAAGCTTGAGAGAAAGGTTTTCTTAGGAGTCTCTCCCCTCCCTTTGTAATCCTCTTCCTATTATTTTCGATGCCCTCCTCTATTTCTCTTCTTCTACTTATAGAGCATACTAACATAGACCTAGTGCTCTCTAGGCCCATAACATTGGTTTTATTATACTTACTACTTGATAACGAGGTCCTTTGAATCCTTGGCCCAATGCTCTCCAAAGACCCGACCTTTTGCTCTCTAGTTTCTCCTCTCAGTCACTTCCCTGTTTCTTGTTTCTCTTCCTGGAATAAGTGTGCAGCAAGGGAGGATGTAAAGCATCGAATCTATCACTCTTCAGGTGCATTTGCAGTAGTTGTATGAGCAACTAGTGGTGATGCAGAAGAAACTGGGGACAAGCTTTGATTGGGTGAATTTGAGTCAGACGAACCCAAGGCTTCTGATCCAGCAGTGGACAACACAGATACTGGGGACTGGTTGTCTCGTTCTGAGGGAGAAACCGATCTACTTGTTTGGTCTGCATCATTCCCAAACTTACGTGGGTAAGGATGCATTGGTTTTCTCTTGGGTCGAGGAGGCGGTATCAAAATTGGCTCTACTGTACCCCCATTGTTTCCAGTTGCTTCTCGGGCAACCTGTGTGAATACAAGAGAACAGAGCTAATCAGCTAACTCAGAACACAAGTCTCCAAACCATGCATGTACAATGATCCCTCGTTTAAGCAGTCCAAGATACTTTCCGTGAACAAGGGTAAAGATATTATGGCATATAAGTTTATAGACCTTAGAAAAAAACTTCTGAGCATGGCTTCGAATCTGAACTGCAGTCTTTGAACCCACATGTTCTGTTAGTGAAATAAACATATTTTTGATAGTTCAGGTTTGTATAGGACCATAGATAACTCAGCAGCAAGTGATATTATTAGATTATTCATTTTTACCTTCAATTCGTCTCCATGCTCGCCCATATAATTTCAAAGCTTCAACAAACTTCTTGTGCTCTTCATCTGTCCATCTTTCTCGTTCTTTTGTTATCGTGTAAGGTTTCCGTACCTAAAAGGGAAGATGAATTGAGCAAAAAAATCTTCGCTTTACATAGCAATAGTTGACACTGGATGTTTAAAGAAACAAAACCTTGGGTCCATAGTTATTTCCCTCAAAAACTTGTTCAACGAATTGTCTCTGCTTATCTGCAGTTTCTTCAACTCTATTCTTCAAAGGAGCTTTGCTACCCTGAAAAAACCATCACCAAGCAAAAGAGCTTTAGGAAACATAATCTGCTTTCTTCTTCAGTAGCTCTAAGGGCATTCATTCACAAAATCCAATGGTTTCAGAGTGTATTTACCGATCCTAGTTACGTTTACACAAACAAATTCGTTTGCAGAGCCATTATCCTTCTGATCAACCCAATAATGTAGTTGCAACACACAAATCTAGAGGAAACATATAGCAAGACTCTGCAAATGAAATACTATACTCAAATACAGAACAGCATAAAAAGAACTCTTATGTGAAGCTTTCTCAACTGTTCGTATACACTATTCTAAACGCAATAGATTCATTAGCTAATCTGAATAAGCAGAAAATGAAAAGTGGATAAAAATTAAATACAGCAAGATTTGAGTACAGACCTCAACATTCGCAGTCAACGGAGACGACGTCATAGCTTCCCGGATTAAGATCTCGCTGGAGGGAAGGTAAAAAGAAACTCGAAAATGTGGATCGTAGAAAAGGAAAAGCAAACTAAAAACGTTAAATTCGTGAATCTGGACTTCGAATCAGCTTAATATCCTTTGTTCTCGGTACGTTTCTATAGATCCCACAAATTGATTCGATTCATCTCTGCTCTAGTTAGAAAACGAAAAACTGATTTGCTTCTGAAATCAGGAACGACCTATAACCTTCCACCTACCGGAAAATTTCCAGCAACCGGATAGAGAATAACAGAAAAACATTTGCTGTAAAAAAATCAGGGAAAAAAGAAGAAGAGGTAATCAGCAAACAGATTAAGAAGAAGAAATGGTTATCTCCGAAAACTATGCTCTACGGAGTAAAAAAGGAAGAAGCAAACAAAGAAAAGCAGAGAGAGAGAGAGAGAGAGAGAAGGAAAAGTGTTTGGGGGCTGTGGAGGAAAGAATCGGAGTTGTCAAAATAGGAAGATAGAGGAGGGGATGCCACGTAAGCTTCTCGTATGTGCGCTTTTATCAATTTTTATTTTCCATGGAACGCTCGAGAAACGGATGTAATCTTGTGGCTCACATTCAAAGTCCAACACTGACACGTGTCGCTCGTGCGTGCAGTCACTTTCCAAATTTGTTATCTTTATCAGATATTAGGTTTATTGCTGTCTCTACAAAAAGCATAATATCATACAATTTTTTTTGTTTAAAAACAGTTAGATTTGGTGCAGAAAAAAAAAAGATAGATAGATTTGGTGCAGAGTGTTTTGTACTTTTCATTTCCCATTTTTATTTTGTATTATTCGAATGATGGAAAATATCAGTTAGAAAAGAAAAATAGATTTTGCTGGACGGAGAAATGTGAGCCACCAAAATACTTAAAGGAATAATAATACTCGTTATTATCTATCCTGCTTTGTCATATTCATTGATTTCCACTTCAAGAGCTATGCCTTTACTTTTGGATAAAACTATTTATTTATTTATTTTCTTGAAGAAAACAAGTATATAATCAAAATTATCAGAATTCTCACCTGACAAAAACTTATCCGGTGGATAATTTTAATATTAATTAGACTTTTGCAAGTGTTTGAAAAAAATGTATATATTTGTTTGACGCAGAAACAAATTATTTATAATATCTTAGTAAAGTCTTCATGTCGGGATGGATTTTCAAAACTCGTTGGACGATTAGGTCGTTGTGGTTATGGTCGTTCCGGATTTAATGAGCTTCAATAATCCAAAGGAAAGCGATTGGACTTAACTTTGAAAGAATGAACATGATTTCGTCGATGGAAACCGAAATCTTACAGTAATTTGTTAGTTGACCGTTTGAAGACAGGAAGATACAGAAAATATTTTAATCCCAAACACTATATCATCTGCAACGATGAGTTTTGTTCGTTTTCTTGAGTTAAATAATCACCATTTTCAAACATATTTAAGTCATTAGATAGATGATGTCTACAATTCAACAAGATTAGGTTATACAAGTTTTTTTTGTATGTATGTTAAATTATAGTTTTTTTAATTTTTGACAAATTATAGAAACATACTAATAGTATTGTTAGTTTGTTCGTCGTCGATGGTTATAGTTGTGACTACGATTAATATTATGGTTGCGGTATATATTATTCGTTTGTGTGATATCGGTGATTACGGTTGCAATATATATTGTTCGTTTCTCTATTATTGATGGTTACGGTTGCGATTAATCGTAAATTTTTAATTGTACCACTGTTTTAATCAGCGGTCAAAAAAATTGCGATGCAAAACATAACGTCTGACCACTTCGATTGACCGGGGGTAAATACGACAGCTAAATAAATAATAATATATCGTAACCGCAACTGTAATTAGTTACGGTTGACAAACAAACATAATTAATATAAATAATAAAATTTACTAAAAATATTAAAAAAACATTAAATATGTGCTTTATTTTTAAAAAGACGAACTATTGGTTAAAAAAACAGAGATAACACAGGAAAAAATTAAAAAATAAAACAAAACGATGATCAGATGTAGAAAAACACCCAAATTCAGCACTAATTAATATAATTAGAATTATACAGACGTCAATTTTATTACCATGCCAATAATTACATGAGATTTTTTTGGACTTGTCGTTGTCTTTGTATAAATGTTAAGAGAAGAACAAAAATATCAAGTTTAATTTCTCTGTCTCTAAAAAATAATTGGTGGGGGTCGATCCATTACGACAGCCTAGATAGATACACACCATATACTATATATAATATATTTATAGATATATATATATATATATATAGTATTTTCAACATTTTTCATAATAATATTAGTCCATCGACCAGTTCGTAATCAATTGGTATAAATGTGTGCAAGTAGTTTATTGAATCGTTAATGCTATCTTACCGAGTGGAAGTGAAAGTTATTTGCACCCTTAATTTAAAATTAATTAATTATATCTGAGTGCACTTTTTTCCATGTCACTGATGCTTACAGTAGCCGGCTGTTCTACAGAAAAAGGACACGTGGAAGGAAAGAAAGGAGGGTTCTAGGCCACTCAGATTTATTGATATTATACAAAATTTCTCAGCCACATATTTTCCTTCTTGTTTTGCCTTAGCGCTTTAGGGTTTCAGAGAGGATAAAGTGGTTGGTGTGTGGCTGTTATGTACTTCAAATATTTTTGTTTTTGTTTTTCTGTAATGTCTACGAAAGTCAATTAATTTCCATTTTTGTTTTCAAGTTTTCGAATGCAATCAAATGCAACCTCTAGTGAAAACCATATTACTAATGTATATGTCAATCATCGGTGAGAAGAAAATCTATAAAATAAAATAGAATAATATATTAAAATATTATTTTTTAAAGTTTTTGTTATAAATCTAACATTATAAACTTAAAATTTCAAAATTATCATAAATAATTGCATAACAATTCTTATTTATTTTAAATAAATTATTGATAAAGTTAAAATATTCTATTTAGATTCTTTTTTTTTAATTTATGATTTAGTTTTTTTCTATTAAAATTAAGTTTTAATATATTTTGATATTAAATTTATAGTAATATTGGAAATTTGAACTAGGGCAATTGACTAATTTACCATTAAATAATGTTTTATTGACTAAATTAACATATCAAACCTAAACTCCCACAAATAATATTTTTAAATAAAAAAGACTAAAATAATCCTATCATAATAACTCTGTAGCTAATCCACATATATCTATCTTTAATTTAAATAGCAAAAAATTTAATTGTGTTGGATTCAATTTTGATAATAAATCTTAGATCTAATTGTGTTGGACATTTTCATGTTTTCGTTTATGATTTCTATTTGTGATGGTTGGATGTTGATTGAATGTTGATAAACATTCTTGGTGATATTTTTTGGATAAATAATTCTTGTTGGTGTTAATTAATTATATACAATATCACGTTTTTAGAAATGAATTTAAAAAATATAAAAGATAATTTCTAAATTTGCATTAAAGTATTCCTAAATTATTCATAAAATATGTTACTAACCAAAATTCAGTAAAGAGTTTTTAATATTAAAAAGTTTATCTAAATAAAATAATTAAATTAAAGAAAAAAATTGAAAAATGCAATTCACCTAGGCCTGGGTTTTTGGTTTATTCGGATTAAACGGGTCGGTTTATACGGTTTTCGGTATTACATCTGAAGATAATAGTGGCAAAAATTTGACTATAAGAGGAAGGACATGTCAGTCAATCCATAATTTTGGATACTGCCATGATTGATATTATAATCAGGAAAATATGGTACCACAAAAATCATATATACAAGAAGCTCAAAGTTGAATGCTTTCCTTTAACCAATTTCCATATGCGAGATTAACATTAACTGCACAAATTTCACAATATTGGTAGTGAATGCAACACCTATGCTAAATGGGCCAATGTTAAGATTGCTAAGGATCATTACTAGTGGATGAATAAAAGCAATCATCTAATCAAATATTAGGTAGAATATTAGGTAGAGGACGAGTGCAGTAGAAAAGCAAATGAAATTGAAGACCGGTGAAAAGTACAAAAAAGGATTCCACTTGATGTCCAAAATTGTTTCTTATAGGAGAAACTATATTTGATACATGCGAGATATGCGACAGATAAAAAATCAGATAGAGAACCGTAGCACAAAAACTTGTGAAATTTACTAACAAATAAAATTTATACCTGAATCCAAAAATCTGAGAGTGGATAATATGATGCAGCCCAACACCAAAGGAGCTGTAAGTCAATTAAGAAACTATATTTGAATTGGTTTTGTACATGATTAGGAATCGAAGATAGTGGTTAGTGATTAGGTTATGGAGATGTAAGAAAAAAACAAAAAAGAAACCTGCAACAAGACTATAAATCTTGGGGAAGCCAAGCAACTGATAGTTGATACAAAGGATGATGCACAAATAGAGACTATGAAAGCTCCTGCAAGAACCAATCAGAGTTGAATTTCATATAACTAGAAATAGGAAACCAGAAATACAAACCACGATTGGTCCTACAATGACACTAATAAGATGGATCATTACTATTATTCAACATGCGATGTAGCAGAGATATTTGATATTACTTCAGAGCCGGTAACAGAAGGTGCTCCGCTTCGATGGAAAAGAGTTTCAAAAAGTACTTGAAAAATATTGCAGGCCGAATCACGTGTCAAAATTTTGTATCTCCATACTACAGTCCGAATCGCTGTGTCAAAAAGTAACTTGGAAAATATCTGGAAAATGTTGTAGAGAGAAAAGTTTCAAAAAGTATCAAAAGGTGGTTCTCTGGCAATTCGCGTGCCGAATCGCATGTCGAAACTATTCCATTGCTGAATTGCGTGCCGGAGATGGAGACGATGCGCTGAATCACGTGCCGGAGAGGGAGAAGACGATGATTTCATCGCCGGAGTTGGAGACGACGACGATCACACTTATTGTCTGCAATTTCGTCGCCGGAGATGTTATAAACGGCAAACATTTCCTATCTAAGATTTTTTCTAATTTTATGTAGTGATATAATAGATTTTTATGATTGGTGAAAATGTTATATGAGAAAATTTTTGTTTGGAATGCTATAACTGTCATAAAACATTAATTTAGTGATAATCTAAAATATTTCTGTTTAAGCTAATAATTTTATTTTTGAAACAAAAAATTAAAATGATATTATTTTACTCAATTGTCCAATAAAATAGAGGATGAGATTATTCATCAACTTGGTGGTAGAAATTAAATTAGTATATCTCAAAATAGTATTTGTAAATAACCACAAAATAACTTTTGTTTCACCATAACTATAATTTGTTGGCCAAACTTAATTCAACTTGTGGAGCTTAAATCGCAATACCTCACATGTGTAACATTAATCGAAAAGTTACTTAGAAGAGAAAAACAAACATTTAGAGATTTACGAATCCATCATTTTAGTGATCGAGAATCCATTTCTCTAAGCTTCTACGCACATCTTTGTGGTTCATATTTATTTCTTTTGCTGCTTTATAGCCAAACAGGACAAAAGGAAGAGAAACAGATGTTCTTGTGAAATAAATGCCTCTGACTTTTTGATAATTAATCAATGTGAATGTTCTAACAAATAATAAAGGAGACTGAAAGGATATGTGGTGTTTTAAAAAAGGCTTACCGGTGAAACTATTTGTGGACCAACCGTATTTATTTATGTCTCATGAATTTTTATTTTACTTTCTCTCTTTGGATTTTGAATGGTTAGAAACAAATAATTTATGACATTTGGTGCAATGTTATACAAATATTAAATAAAATAGATTAATATCTTAAAATATCATATTTTAAAATTTTATTCCAAATATAATATTTTAAAGTTAAAATTTTTAAAATATCATAAATAGTTATGTGCAAAATACTTATTTATTATAAATAAATTACAAATAAATTTAAAATATTATATTTACGTTCATTTTTTTCTAGTTTAGAATTTAATTTTTTTATTAAAATGAAATTTTAATATATTTTAATTTTAAATTTGTGTTAATATTGATAATTTAAACCAACGATGTTATTTTGGAATAAAAACTTAAAAAATGTTATTTTACAAAATTATCCATGAAATATATGGTTGAAACTCGCGAAACTGGCACAACGTTTAACAAATAAAATATTTTTAGTCTTTTTTATATATTTTGTTATCAACAATATATTTTGGTATTTAAAAGTGATATTTTCAGAAAATGATAGAATGATTTTCATTAATGTTTTCATGTAGTTTACTATCACAACATCTCTCTAGTAAGTTTTTTAAGTTTATTTGGGTTAAGTTGATTATCTCTTCATAAACTGGTTCAAGTTGTTGAAAAAGTCAGCAAAGACGTCTGTGACGTCTCTGTTTGATTTTTTATTTGACTATCTTTGCCGACTTAGTTCTCCTATAAATAGGATGTTATGTATCATTTGTAAACATCAACAATAAGAGATTTCTCTTTTCTCTCTCGTCTCTTCTTTTGAGCAATTATCAGTTTAATTTTATCTCTCTAGATATTTTTCAAAACACGTTATCAACACGATCATCTCTCCAAATACCAGTTTAATACTGCGTTGTTATAGCGCCCATGTAAAAGTTTATTTATTTTATTATGTCAATTTAATTATTTAAGCAGTGATAGATTATACCTCCTCATGCGTTATTATTTAAGGAGTGGTAGGTTATAGTTCCTCCTGCGTTATTATTTATAGAGTAGTAGGTTATACCTCCTCCCACATTATTATTTATGGAGTGGTACGGTATACCTACTCCCACGATATTATTTATGGAGTGGTAGGTTATACCTCTTCCCGCGATATTATGGAGTAGTAGCTTATACCTCCGCCCACGATATTATTTATGGAGTGGTAGGTTATACTTCCTCTCATGATATTATTTACTTTATTTTATTGTGTCAATTTAATTATTTATGGAGTGGTAGGTTATACCTCTTCCCATGATATTATTTATGGAGTGGTAGGTTATACCTCCTCCTGCGATATTATGGAGTGGTAGGTTATACCTCCTCCCGCGATATTATTTATGGAGTGGTAGGTTATACTTTCTCCCGTGATATTATTTACTTTATTTTATTATGTCAATTTAATTATTTATGGAGTGGTAGATTATGTCTCCTTCTTAATCGAGTGGTAGGCACTGCGTCCTCGAAATAATATGGTATGCGATACCTTTTCAATCACATGGACGGTCTTACCTCATAAGATTATTATTTATTTATTTACTTTATTATATGCACATACTTTTATTATCATTAACAACTTTTAAGATGATAATTAAAATGTTATAACAATTGATTTAATTATTATATATATATCATGTCAAACTTGGCAAAACTTGATATCATTGCCCTCGATGTATCTGGAAAAAATTATATGACTTGGGCATCAGATGCAAAGATTCATCTAAGATTGAATGGCCTTCTTAAAGCCATCGATCCATCGGAAATGATGCTAGATGAGAATAAGGCTAAGGCCATAGTGTTTTTACGCCACCATCTTTACGATGCGTCAAAAAATGAATATATCACAAAAGAAGATCCTGTGGATCTTTGGCAATCATTAAGAGATAGGTTTGATCATCAGAAACTTGTGATTTTACCTAAGGCTCGATATGATTGGCTACACCTCTGATTCATGGACTATAAAAGTGTTGGTGAATATAATTTTGCATTGTTCAGAATTACTTCCAGGATGATGTTATGTGGTGATAAAATGAGCGATTATGATATGATTGAAAAAACGCTCTCCACATTCCATTATGGAAATATAGTCCTACAAGAGCAATATCGGACTAAAGGATATATTCGCTACTCGGAGTTGATGCAAGTACTCCTTGTACCAGAACAAAATAACGACCTCGTGATCTTAAATCATCAATCTCGTTCAGCTGGATCGGCTCCATTCCCAGAAGTGAATGTGGTAACATGCAGTAATAATAATAATTATCAAGGATAAGAGGACGTGTACGCGGCAGAAGCCGTAGTAGAGGTCGTGGTCGAGGTCGTGGACGTGGACAAGGAAGGGGTTTTAACATTGGAAAAAATAAGAATTTCCAAATAAATGAGGATGGTCAGAAAATAAGAAAACTGATCGAGAAAGTTTGTTACAGATGCAACATGAAAGGGCATTAGGAACGTACATGTCGTACGCCTAAATATTTTGTCGATCTGTATCAAGAGTCAATAAAGCCCAAGAGTAATAATGTTGAAACCAACTTCGCCGATGATGAAGTTGGATCTTCCTTTAGTGGTCTAAATGATGATATTCATCTGGATATCGCAAATTTTCTTGTTGATCCCGAAAGTATCAACGAGGATTAAAGCGATTATGATCGATGAGAAATGAAAAGCTGCTAATAAGACATGTATATTATGTTTGTATAATAAAACTTAATGATGGTTTTAGTAGTTTATGAAATATCATTTGCTTTAAACTATTAATGCATCTTTATAAATTATGACACAAAATATGTCACAAATTAGAATTGATGAAGGAGATATCTGTCTAGCAGATAGTGCGACAATGAACACTATACTTAAAGATAGACGATATATCTCCTGTCTTGATTTAAGTGACTCCGCTGGAAGCGTGAGTACTATATCAGGAAATGCAAAGATAATACTGGGCTTTGGAGAAGCCAGTTTTTCGATGCCAAAAGGCACAAAATTTAAAATAAACAATGCATTATATTCTCCTAAGTCTCATAGAAACTTGTTAAGTTTCAAAGATATCCGTAAAAATGGATATCATATAGAGACTATGAGTAAAAATAATGTTGAATATTTTTGCATTATATCTGAACTGAAACATATATTGGAAAATTTGCCAATGTTATCCTCTGGATTATATTATACAAAGATAAGCATAGTTGAATCATATGCTATAGTAAACCAGAAGTTTACTAGTACTTTTAAAGTGTGGCTTTAAAGATTAGGCCATCCTAGATCAATTATGATGAAGAGAATTGTGCAAAATTGTAATGGTCACCCATTGAAAAATGAAAAGATTTTTCAATCGGGATAGTTTTCATTTAAAGAATTTTCTTAAGGAAAACTCATAACACGACTATCAATAACTAAAGTTCGGAATGAATATCCAGTATTCTTAGCGAGAATACATGGTGACATATGTGGACCTATTCATCCACCGCGCGTGCCGTTTCGATACGTTATAGTATTGATTGACGTATCAAGTAGATGATCATATGTTTGTCTGTTGACAACAAGAAATACGGCTTTCGCAAAATTCATTATCCAAATAATCAGATTGAAAGCACAATTTCTTGATTATATCATAAAGAAAGCCAGACTTGATAACGCTGGTGAATTCACTTCACAAGATTTTGATAATTATTGTATATCAATGGGATTGATGTTGAACATCCAGTGCCCCATGTGTATATACAAAATGGGATGACTGAAAGTTTGATTAAACGGTTGCAATTGATTACAAGACCGTTAATATTGAGAACAAATCTCCCAATTTCTGTATGGGGTCATGTTATACTGCATACAGCTGCATTGATTCAGATTAAACCAAATGGGTGCGTGGTTTTTGGGTGCGTGGTTTATCTCCCAATAGCCCCACCACAAAGAACAAAAATGGGACCACAAAGGAGAATGAGAATATATATTGGGTATACATCACCAAGTATAATTCGATATCTTAAATCTCGAACTGGTGATATTTTTAAGGCACGTTTTGCCGATTGCCATTTTAATGAAGATGAATTTCCAGTGTTAATGAGAATATTTAAAGAAACATCAAAAGATGTTACATGGTGTACACGAAATTTGATATACCTTGACCCCCTACAAATCAACGTGAGGTGGAAGTTCAGAAAATTATACATTTACAGAATATGGCAAATGAATTACCAGATGTGTTCACAGATACGAAAAAGGTGACGAAATCGTATATACCCGCTGCAAATGCTCCATCAAAAATTGATATTCCAAAGGAACAATTTGATAGAAATAAAATAAATGACCCAAAAGTTCTATTGAAAAAGGGGGAGGCTGATGGGCTATAAAGATAAAAATCCCCGAAAGAAAAAGAAATTGGGAAAAATCAGTAAAGATCTCCCAAAAGAATTGCATCATGCAGATATTCAAGAAAATGAGAAGGTTCTTGAAAAAATCTGATGATCAAAGTATTCTTGAGGAAGAACATGATATAGAAAATTGTGAAACATTCATTAATTACGTCCAAGATGGAAAAATCTGGGTTAGAAATGAAATAGAACATGTGGATGGAACATTTTCATTTTCTATATCTAAAGAAATTGATGATGAATATAATGATCCGGATCCGAGATCATTATCAGAATATCGGGCGAGACCCGATTGGGAGAAATGGCAAAAAAACCATGAAAGATGAATTACTCTCTCTCAATAAAAGAAATGTATTCGGATATGTTATAATTACACCAGAAGATGTAATGCATGTCGGATGCAAATGGATTTTCGTGAGAAAACGAAATGAAGAAAATGAGATCATAAGATATAAATCACGACTTGTGGCACAAGGTTTCTCTCAAAGACTAGGAATTGATTATGATGAAACATATTTCCCGGTTATGTAATGCAATTACATTTAGATACTTAATGAGTATAACAACATCCAAAAATTTAGAGATGTACCTTATGGATGTTGTGGCTGCATATCTATATGGATCACTTGATAGTGACATATATATGAAAATTCTTGATGGATTTAAAATCCCGGAAGGATCCAAGATCTCGGAAAAATCAATGGATTTTTGTTCGGTCAAATTACAGCGATCATTTTATGGATTAAAACAATCCGGACGCATGTGGTATAATCGCTTAAGCGAATATTTATTGAAAAAGGAATATATCAACAATACGATATGCCTTGCGTGTTTATCAAGAAATCCTCATTAGGATTTGTTATTATCGCTGTATATGTTGATGATTTGAACATAATTGGAATTCAAAAGGAAGTTCATGATGCAAGAATCCATATGAGAGAAGAGTTTGAAATGAAAGACCTTGGTAAGATAAAGTTTTGTTTCGGGCTTTAAATAGAACATCTCAAAGGTGGAATATTTGTGCATCAATCAAATTATACCAAAAGGGTATTAAAACGTTTTAATATGGATAAATCAAATCTTTTGAGTACTCCAATGGTCAATAGATCACTTATTGTTGATAAGGATCCATTTCGACCTTGTGAGGATAACGAGAAAATTTTAGGTTGTGAAATACCTTATATGAGCGCTATTAGTGCGCTGATGTATCTTGCTAATTGTACTAGACCAGATATTACTTTTGCTACTAACTTACTTGCAAGGTATAATTCAGCCCCTACGCGAAGACATTGAACTGGAATAAAACAAATATTCCATTATCTTCAAGGTACAATTGATTTGGGATTATATTATCCCAGAAATTCTTTGTTTGGTCTAGTTGGTTTTGCAGATGCAGGATATTTATCAGATCCGCATAAAGCTCGATCGCAAACCGGATACGTTTTTACATTAGGAGGTACTACGATCTCGTGGCATTCACAAAAACAGACATTGGTTGCCACTTCCTCAAATCATGCGGAAATAATCGCATTCAATGAGGCATGTAGAGAATGTGTATGACTCAAGTACATGACTCATCATATACAAGAAGCTAGTGGAATCACTACAAATAAAGAACTAACAAAATTGTTCGAGGATAATGCTGCATGTGTCACTTAACTTAAGGAAGATTATATCAAGAGCGATAGGACGAAACATATCCCACCAAGATTTTTCTCATATACTCAAGAGCTTGTGAAAAATCAAGTAGTCAACATTGAGTATATTCGCTCAACCGACAATGCAGCAGATCTGTTCACAAAGACGTTTTTTATAACAACATTCAAAAAGCATGTTCAGAATATTGAAATGTGTCATTTGCGAGATATATAAAGGGAATTATTTGCGAGATATAACTTTTTCATTTTCATTTGTTTATTTTTCAGTTTTCTCTGTATAATTATTCTTTAGTTGATTTAAATTTAATATTTCAACTAAAATATATTATTCTGTTACTAGCATTTTTTTACATTTAATAAATATTTTACAAAAATTATGTCATCTAAAAAACCTCCTATCAATTATCAATTTATAATGGTAAATGTTAAATATATCATAAAACAAATTTGTTTGTTAATACGTTCAGATATTATGTCAATTTTTTTAACTGTTAACTAAATTAATAGTGTAATTAAAAATCTGCGATAAAAAATTTGTGATAAAAAATCTGCGATAAAAAATTTGTAATAAAAAATCTGCGATTAACCACAATCACAAACGATAGACAAATGAACGTGTGTCACAATCGTAGTATTAACCGCAACCAAACAAGCAAAAGTTAAAAAAAAAAAAGCGAGACGTCTCTATCACACCTTAGTAAGAATTAAGGCAAGTTTGTATTTTATCATTCGCTGTTGAAATGATTTGGAAGCAAAAGACCATAGAAAGATAACTTCAACACATAGTGTCAAAAAAAGAAGATAACTTCAACACAGCCCATATTACTTTTAATCTATGATGATATACGTTACGCTTCATACTTTAAAAGAAGTCAATTAAGGGGACGAAAGAGTACATTATCCAAAATAAAAAGCATGAGAAACCTCTCATATCAATAGGCAACAGAAGAAAATTCATATAGTGAAGGAGATGGAATTGGATAACGTACGTTGTGGGAGCTAAGTCGCGTTATTCTTGTGATCGTTTCACTTATATAAAAAGGCTTCATCAAAAGTGCTTTCGTATACTAGAGAAGAAGAAGAAGCATCAAAGTTGTTTAAATTTCTTCACAGATCCTCTGGACCGTTGATGTCCTTGTAAAGCACAAAAAAGCAGAAATTGAGTCTAGTGACAAATAATGTTCCCCAAAAAAACACATCGTTATATATAAACGTTACCTTATTCTCGACCACGGCTTTGTCGGGGATTTCAAGTTTAGTCCCCGAGTTTGCCTTCACTGACACTTTCCCCTTGAGAACAACGCTGGAGCCAAACCAGACATCACCAGATACTTTAAGGCTATCTAGCTCAACTATACTCGGGATTGACTTGAACCGGCTAAGGAAGCTCGCGACCTGTTTAGTAACCAAAAGCACACAGAAACAAAATCAGATACTGTTTCCAGAGAGCTCGTACATGGATCAAACGTTCTTTTTTACCTTTTTGAATTCGGGTCCCAGTTCAATCGCTGGGTTAGTGGGGTTTGTTCTAGCTTTGTTTCTTGTGACGAAGCCATCAACCAGAGTGTATAGATCCGACTGTGAAAGATAATTAAGAATTGTTAACTCTTTGTTGCTTTGTTTAATGAGTTTTTTTTGGGATTTTGAAGGGGAAGGAGTTGTTTGGTTTTACCTGAACAAGAAGCAAGTCTGAAGTCGCCTTCACTGGCAAGAACCGCGACCGAGGTACATTTACACCGATTGCATTATCAAAAAACTGTTTGAATACCGGGAAAGTATTAGAAGTAATTAAGGGTTTGTGTTTCTTTAAAACTGCGTTAATGAAATATTTTACCCAAAAGAAAAGAAATATGGAATGAAAGGCATACCCTTATCGCAGCACCAGCTGCTGTTTCCAGTTGAAGAACTTTGACTCCATCGACTTCCTGACAAGAGTAAGGACAAATCAATAAATGAAGCAAATATGCAATAGACTAACTAAGTTACGTGGTATGATTGTAAAAATTAGTACCTTTGGGTTTGGGATAATCTCCATTTTAAGCGCATCAGCTTCCACAAGCTTTTTGATGGCTTTCAAGTTAACCCATCTGTATAAAGTTTAACAGTTAAGAGCCCGCATATATATTTTTCTATCTTGCAAGTTTTGGGGACCAGAGAGAGCTAACTACTTACAGGTTGTTTGTGTTGAAAATCTTGAATTTCTCAATTGATTTGAATTCATTTACCTACCAAGAACACAAGCAAAATAACTCTTAGACTCACACAATAGCTAATATAAGCCAATTCGTTTCATGCTCTGAGCAGATGCAACATCTTATATCAAATATGGGAGCGGAACGTAACCAGTAAAGAAAGCTAATGAAAGCTAGCAAATAGTGACCAACTGCTACAAGAATTTCAAGGAAGCTCTAGTAAAAGATTTCTAAATATAAACTTGAAAGAAAACAAAGAAGAGGTGTGGACTTACATGTTCATCAGGAACCTGAGCAATCTCCAAAAGCTGAGATACACAACAAAAAAAATCAATTTCATACGACTGCTTATATACTCCAGTAGCATAAAACAAATGAAACAACTAGAAGGTGGTAACCTATTATGTGGAATATGCCCAATGAAAAGAAGAGAGATTACAGAATGCACAGCAAATCTTTAGTAGGTAGTAGCACCATGTATTAGTAACTTTCTGATAGTCATGCAGCAGAAAAGCTACATCGAAACAGGAAAAGAATTTACCTGTACTTTTCCTTCGTATGAGATGAGAGTTCCTCCCTTTACGTCAGCTAGAGTTTTGGGTGTAACCTCCATACAGTACTCATTTTTGTTCTGGATTAGGTGCTTCAAGATTTCTGAAGCCACATGGAGCCAACGACACCCAAAAATTAGTCTGATTTGGGTGTTAATTTCCTGATTACAACTAAAGCAAAAGCAATAAAAGAGCATACTAAGAAGGAGACATACTTAAGTCAACGACAGCTCCCAAGTTATCTGAGTTGGCCACGAAAACATACTCCTTACCCTGAATAATGAGAAACCCAGAATTACAATGGCAAACGGTGAAAGACACAAACATCAAAAATAAGTTCGGGTGAGAAGAATAATAGACTATATCAAAGAAAGAACCTGTGATAAGAAAGCATCAAGCTTGCCACTGTTCATGAGGGATGGGAATACATCACCGTGACCGGGAGGATACCTTCACAATGACATCTTTCATAAGTGTTGCGATCTGATAGCAACAGAGAAGGATATCCAAATGCAAAAGGAAACTCAAATGAAAATGCAATTCTGACAGGAAAACAAAATCCACGAGGATTGCAGTATTTGGTTAACTAGCCCAAATGAACTTCATCAAGATTGTAGGCATACCACACTCTTGAATAGACCCCAGGACAACTTATTACACATTTCAGAGCTATATGTTCTCACTCTATAAATTTGGGTAACGTTACAACAAGGATTCACAGATTCTTGATATTGATACTACATATATCAAGGCCTAAACACATACATAACATAACATAATCAACCTTTACTCAGTACAAGAATATCGTAATGTTGCCTTATAATGAATGCAACAAGATGATAGGTTCGATGCTATGCATCCTCCCCTGTTGCACACTTATTCCAGGAGAAAGAAGAACGATCAGGATAGTGGCTAAGGTGGAACAATCAAGAAGTAGCTGGCTGAGTCTTGTGGAAGCATTGGGCCAAGACTTCAGACTTTTATTATCATATAGTAAGTAGCAATAATCCAATGTATGGGCCGTAAGAATGTTGGTAAGGAGATCTATAAGTAGACGTGAAAGGGAAAAGGGAAGATATCGATTAAGTAAGTGAGTATTGTTACAAGTGGAGGGGAGAGACTCCTAAAACCTTTCTCTCAAGCTTGTAAAACCCTTTGAGTATTTATAAAACAGTATTTTACAGTAGTATTGATCTTATTTTCTGATTCGAGTGTAACAACTTGGTATCAGAGCCGTAAGATCCTCACCAGAAAAACGAACAAAAACACACAAAAATGCCACCAAAAAAAGACAATGTTGAGAAGGATTCCCTGGAAAAAAATTTCGACCACTTGCAAAGAGGAGATGAGCGCATCACCTCCCTGGAGATCTCTATGGAGGAAATGCGCAAGCAGTTGGGCAAGTTGGACTTCTTGGAGAGGCTTGAGAAACGATTAACGGAGGAGGATAGAAGGGCAGAAAAAGGGAAGGCGAGCGAGGAGCAAACCCAGACCTCGGGAATGATCGCTAGCCCAGACGGGGAAAGTCCCGTGTGTCACAGGCCGTCTCTGACGTCAGTGCAGAGGCAGGGGAGTGTGGAGGAGGAGCGCGAGGAGAAAACAGAACCTCTGTCTCGACGTGTGGAGATGCCGATCTTCTCCGGAGGCAACGTGGAACACTGGGTCATGCGAATGGAACAGTACTTCGAGCTTGGGCGTTTCACGGAGGATGAGAAGCTACATGTAGTAAAGGTGAGCTTAGATGAAGATGCGTTGTTGTGGTATAGGTGGGAACGAGAGCGTACACCATTCACGAGTTGGCCTGACCTGAAGAGTAGGATCCTCGAAAGTTTTGCTTCCACACAAACCAATCTGTGCGAAAAGCTTATGACTATTCAACAGGAAGGGACAATCAAGGACTACAACCGTGAATACATAACACTCGCATCGCAAAACCGCCATCTACCGGAGCAAGTACTAGAGACGGCTTACATGATCGGATTGCGACCCGAAATAAGGGTAAGGGTGAGGTTACACGAGCCTAAGAATCTGGGAAAGATGATGTCCTTAGCTTTGGGAGTCGAAGAATGTTTGTTAATGGAGGGAGGTACCTCTGCAAAAATCGGTGAGAGAAGATACCCATTTCGTACCACAATGGGAGGAGATTCGGCTGACGTGGCGCGCAGGGACCACAACAAATACACAGGGGCAAAACCGACTTTTGTGAAATATACTAAAATAGCAGAAAAACAAACGACGCCGTTGGAAGCAGGAGAAAAGAACCCTAACCTAGGAGGAAGGAACTCGATAAAGAAGGCGCCGTTTAGGAGACTCACGCCGGAGGAGGTCGATGACCGGAAGAGAAAGGGCCTGTGCTTCCGATGCGATGAGCGATATCATCGTGAGCATCGGTGCCAATTTCAGGCGATGAACGTGTTCCAAATGCAAGAGGACGGCTCCAAAATTTCTGTCAATAACCAAGAGGACGAAGCTGGGAAAGGAGAGGACAAGCTGGCGGAAATGGCGGAGTTATCCTTGAACTCTGTCGTGGGACTCTCTTCTCCCAAGACCATGAAGGTACGAGCTCGAGTGCGAGGGGAAGAGGTGGTCGCCTTGATCGATTCGGGAGCTAGCCATAATTTTATCGCGGCAGAGCTGGTTCAACGGCTGACGTTACCAACTCAGGGCACACTCGGTTACGGGGTGATCATGGGAACCGGATTGGCCGTACGAGGAGAGGGGATATGCCAAAATTTGAAAGTGCAATTGTAGAATTTGGAGATTGAGACAGATTTCTTGCCTCTCGAGTTGGGAAGCGCCGATCTGATTCTCGGTATGCACTGGCTTGAGATTTTAGGCAACATGGAGGTAAATTGGAAACTCCAGGAGATGAAATTCAAGATTCAAGGAATTTTGGTTTGTCTTAAGGGGGATCCCAGTTTGTGTACTTCTCCGGTGTCTCTCAAATCACTATGGCGTGCTATTAGTAGGGGAGACGAGGGTGTGCTGGTAGAATTTGGCGGGTTACAATCAACGATATTAGGGGATAGTCCAGCAGTAGCGACGGGAGTGCTGCAGCCAGTATTGGACCAGTTTGGAGGGGTATTTGCCGAGCCTGAAGGCCTTTCTCCCTCTAGAGGAAGGGAGCATGCGATCACACTCCAGAACAACGCTCCACCGATCAACGTCAGACCTTTCCGGTACCCACATGCGCATGAGACGGAGATAGAGAGGCAGGTAGCTAGTATGTTGGGTGCAGGTATCATCAGACCAAGCGCCAGTCCGTTTTCCAGCCCAGTTTTGCTAGTGCGGAAAAAGGATGGCAGTTGGCGGTTTTGTGTCGATTACCGGGCGCTGAATAAGGCAACAATTCCGGACAGCTATCCCATACCGATGATTGATCAGTTGCTGGACGAACTACAGGGTGCTAAGGTGTCCTCAAAGCTAGATTTGAGGTCAGGATACCACCAAATTCGGGTCAGAGCAGAGGATGTTCCGAAAACAGCATTTCGGACACAGGACGGACACTACGAGTTTCTGGTTATGCCGTTTGGGTTAACTAACGCTCCGGCGACATTTCAGTCACTCATGAACGACGTCTTCCGACCCCATCTCCGTCAGTTCGTGTTGGTTTTCTTCGTCGACATCTTGGTGTACAGCAAGAATCTCGAGGAACATCAGACACATCTCTACAAAGTATTGGCAATTTTGCAGCAAAATCAACTTTTCGCAAATCGGAAGAAATGCCAATTCGGGTGTCAGGAATTGGAGTACTGGGCACATCATCTCCAAGCAAGGAGTCGCGGCGGATCCGGAGAAAGTCAAAGCCATGGTACAGTGGCTGGTGCCGCGAAATGTCAGGGAGTTACGCGGGTTCTTGGGTCTAACCGGCTACTACCGTCGCTTTGTCCGGGGATGTGGAACCATAGCTCGTGTGCTCACTAATCAATTGAGGAAGGATCAGTTTCTGTGGGATGCCGCTGTAGCAGAATCATTTGAGGCCTTAAAGACCGCTATGTCAACGGTACCGGTTCTTTCCTTACCGAATTTCTCCAAAATTTTTGTGGTTGAGTCGGATGCTTCTTGTTTTGGGTTGGGTGCAGTTTTGATGCAGGAACACAAACCGCTGGCGTATTTCAGTCGGGTTCTAACTGATCGGGAGCGTATGCGTTCAGTATATGAAAGGGAATTGATGGCGGTAGTATTCTTAGTTCAAAAGTGGCGTCATTACCTGCTGGGTCGTCGTTTCATTGTCCGGACAGACCAGAGGAGTCTCAAATTCCTGTTGGAGCAGAGGGAGGAAGTCAATTTGGAGTATCAAAAGTGGCTAACCAAACTGCTAGGATTCGATTAGAAAACAAGGCGGCTGATGCGTTATCTCGACAAGGCGCGACCCACTCCCTGCTCGCTCTTACAATTCCAGCAGTCCTACAGCTGGAAGATATTTACCACGCCGTTATAGCCGACGCTAAGTTGCAGAACATTATTCAGAGCATACGCGAAGGTAGCTCCTCTTTTCTTGGATATTCATTGGTGCAGGACCGGTTATTGTTTGATGGGAGATTGGTGATACCTCGCCATTCACCATTGATATAAGTCATACTCAAAGAATATCACGACGGTAAGATTGGAGGTCATGCCGATGTCTTGAAGACACAGAAAAGAATTCACAGCCAGTTCTTTTGGGAAGGTATGATGACTGATATTAGAAGATATGTTGCTGCTTGCTCTGAATGTCAACGATAGAAATATTCCACACTCGCACCAGCTGGGTTACTTCAACCATTACCCATACCGGAGCGCATCTGGGAAGATGTTTCACTCAACTTCGTGGAAGGTCTTCCACGGTCCAAAGGGTTCACAGGGATAATGGTGGTTGTTGACAGGTTATCTAAGTATGCACATTTTGTGGGTATCAAACACCCACTTTCAGCCGCTGACGTCGCAGAGCTGTTCGTTCGGGAAGTGGTAAAATTACACGGGTTTCCAAAGACAATGGTCTCGGATCGTGACAAGGTATTCCTCAGCAACTTTTGGAAGGAATTATTTAAGTAGGCAGGGACATATTTGAGGTATAGCACGACATATCACCCTCAAACTGACGGTAACACCGAGGTGGTTAATCGGAGTTTGGAAACTTATCTACGGTGTTTCTCCAGCGACCAGCCTAGACAGTGGGCCTCTTTCCTTCCTTGGGCAGAATTCTGGTACAATTCCTCCTATCATTCAGGTATTCAGACTACTCCTTTTCAGGCAGTTTATGGATGCCCTCCTCCCAGCCTGGTGAAGTATGAAAGCGGCTCAATAGCGAATGTCACCCTCGAGCAACAGTTACAAGAGAGGAATGTGATGTTGGTTATTCTCAAGGAACACTTACATCGTGCTCAACAGAGAATGAAAATGCAAGCAGACACACATCGTCGGGAGCTCCAATTTGAGGTCGGTGAGATGGCTTACCTTAAACTTCAACCCTATCGTCAGAGGTCCTTAGCTCGCCGTGTTAATGAAAAGTTGTCTCCACAGTTTTATGGACCCTTCCGAGTAGAAGAGAGGATCATGGCTGTAGCTTACCGCTTAAACTTACCACCAGAGGCGAAAATTCACAACACTTTCCATGTATCACAGCTGAAGAAAGTGGTTGGGGATCTTCAGCCGATACTGACGCTACCACCACAGCTTCAGGCGGATGGGGAACTCCGCGTGGAACTAGAAGCAATCCTGGATAGCCGCACCAATCCAAGATCGGGTCATGAAGAACTGCTGGTTAAGTGGAAGGATCTTCCGTCATTTGAGTGTTCATAAGAGCTCAAAGAGGTACTTCGCCGAGACTTTCCGCACTTCAACCTTGAGGACAAGGTTGGTTTTGACGGCCGGGGTATTGATAGGTTCGATGCTATGCATCCTCCCCTGTTGCACACTTATCCAGGAGAAAGAAGAACGATCAGGATAGTGGCTAAGGAGGAACAATCAAGAAGTAGCAGGCTGAGTCTTGTGGAAGCATTGGGCCAAGACTTCAGACTTTTATTATCATATAGTAAGTAGCAATAATCCAATGTATGGGCCGTAAGAATGTTGGTAAGGAGATCTATAAGTAGACGTGAAAGGGAAAAGGGAAGATATCGATTAAGTAAGTGAGTATTGTTACAAGTGGAGGGGAGAAACTCCTAAAACCTTTCTCTCAAGCTTGTAAAACCCTTTGAGTATTTATAAAACAGTATTTTACAGTAGTATTGATCTTATTTTCTGATTCGAGTGTAACACAAGAGTTGCCTAATCGTTTATGACCCATTTAAAGTACATTTTTGTACAAGAATTAAAGGATC
The DNA here is from genome assembly GCA_018901935.1 of Pugionium cornutum. Lineage (NCBI taxonomy): Eukaryota > Viridiplantae > Streptophyta > Magnoliopsida > Brassicales > Brassicaceae > Pugionium > Pugionium cornutum. Next base: position 7,114,447 of record CM032162.1, read on the forward strand.
AGAAAACTGCATTGAGTCTGTTTCTATTCTTGATCTTGAGCCAGTTAATGTAATGATGCAGGTGCCGACTTTTTTGAAAGTTTTGCATGACCAATGAAACCAAAATTTAAAAGGCAGTGAAAATTACAGTATAAGTTTACTAGTCTACAAGAACGAAACCATACCAGCCATCCTTGTCAGTCTTTCCTTTGCTGGGCCACGGCACAAACTCATCAGCAACAACACGAGGATACTTGCTCTACATAATTTAAGTCGACATTATTAGTTCGGGGTTGACCTGGATCCCTCAAATTAATAAAATATTAGCTTCCTAACTTGTAATGGCATTGACATACTACCTGATTAAAAGTGTGAATATCAACATTTGAGTTGGTGTATTTCTCAACAATCTGAAAGAGAAAAAAAAATCATTCAGCCTACAAGTTGAAGATAAATTTCGAACCAAAGAAACGTGATTCACGGTGACATAGAAGTACCTTTTGTGTGTCATCATGCGTATTGAATGAGTTCATGAGAACCAAGGGAACTTTGCAGCCATACTTGTTGTTGAGATTCTGTGGGAAAGTGATATATGAGGTTACTAAAAGGCATTAAGATTAGAACAACTAAAATGAATAATATGACGAACCTCGATCTGGATAACAATCAGGTCAAGAAATGTCAAACCATCACGAACTTCGATAACCGATCTGCACATAAACAGGAAGAAATGAAACCTATTGCTAGAAGAAAGTAAATGTTTCATAACACGTCACGGAAGGACTGCATCCAAAAACCTCAGAGGATCTTACATGAAACTGAAGATGGTACACACTATCCCAAGTTATAAATATGAACTGTAAGTTCTGGGATGAACTTATTTACCCCTGAAGTTGAAACTACTACCATATCCCTGCTTTTGTCAAAAGCTAACAGTGAAATGTTTACTAGTTACACAAGGATGTGTTAAATCCACTGGCGATGGCAACCATTCCTATAGACCAAGAGAGCAGTCCAAAAGCAAGGAGGACATGCCGAATAAATCTTTAGGCTGGTAAAGGTACTCAGAGCCTCAACATTCACTTTGCTATCTCAAAGAGACTAGAGAAACTACACAAGCAAGGATAAGCAAAAATAGAGCTGAATACTGATAATGACACAAGATTAGAGAGCTTACTTTGGACCTGTGCATCCCATTGTTGTTCCCAAACCTCCATTAAGCTTTAGGACAACAAGCTTGTCTAGCAGATATTTGGTCTCAGAAGCATCTGCATTATGTTGAAACATAAGAAAAGTTATACTTGAATAGAAGGGGAAAAATGATCCAATACAAAACAAGTACACAGAACATTCAGCATTCTGAAAAGCAAACTTCAATACGGATTTGCATCATTCAAAAACAAATAATACCTTCAGAGACGTTAGCCATTTTATCGTAAGGAACAACAATCTCATCAGTAGGTGTCTGGATCTTGCTCCATTCAATGTGCTGGGCCTCACCGCTTAAGATTCACACGTAAATAAGAGAATTTAGAACTAATTGGTCATCCATATGTATTACAATCTAAGTTTCTAGATCTGCCCCCAGATCCGATATGATTTGCAGAAATGTCGATCATTTCAATGATAGAAACTACGTCCAAGAACAGAGAATTTGACAAATATTAACTGGAAAATTCAAACTCATCTCAGAAGATCTCTGACAGCTAAAAAGTAAATGAAAAAGTTTAAAAGACCAGAACCGGTTTAATCTTCCATCAAATAGAAATAAACGTCAAGAGATTTACATCAACATACGACATTAACAACAGCAGATACAACGTTGGAAGCAGGCAACGAAAGGACGAACCTCAGGTAGCGTGAAACGAGGTTGATGAATCCGCTCCTCTCATTCTCACTGAGACAAGGGAAACAGATCAGACTAAAACGATGAAGAAGATTATCAGATCCGGAATCTGAGTAGACAGATTCTCAATAGAAAAAAATCAGATAATCAATCGAGAAAAAACAACAACACAAACCTCATCTCACTAAGTCCATCAGTGGCGGATTTAAGCTGGGGGAGCTTCTCGGTTGCGGCGGCCATGGATGATTTCCGATCGAGAGAAATGATTCGCGGAGAAGAGAAAAAGAGAGAGAATGAGAATGAAGAGTGCTGTGGAATTAAAGCGAAGGTGTATTTATAGTAAGGAGAGTTTGGGCGGAGTTAGTGGTGACGATGGATATTACCGAAAATATGTCCGTTGTCTTCTCTTCGCCAATTGTACAAATTCTTCTACACCTCGCGATCGCATGCCCCATTCGAATTTTTCTTCTTCTAATTATACCGTTCGGTTAAGTGTTTAAACCAGGTAAATCGATTCAATCTAACCCAAATAAACAAAAACAATTTGAAATTTTAATTAGGTTTGGTAAAAAGAATTGAAATTATGATTTTCATATTTTACAAATTGGTAAATTCTGAAACCGAATTATCATATAAAAATCCGATGAAAACCTTATTCGGTTAAACTCCAATTTAAACAAACAATATGGAACACCCTAGTCCAGTTACTTTTATTATTACAAAACTAACTAAATTATTGAAATAAAGGTGGAAAATCGAGTACCACGTCTTGCAGGTAAGGCTTAGCTATCCATTTCCCATGGTGCAGTTTCACGTACGAGAAAAGATATTTTGATGTATTAGATACTTACAAACGTGGGAGTTACAACTTCATCGTTTAGTTGATAAATGTCTTATAATAATTACTCATACTAAATTGTTTTATAGAAAATAAAAATTGAAATTAAGCAATCATGTCTTAAAATCATACAACAAAAACCCAAACAAACATGCCAACATCATGCAACCGCAGAAATATTGTTTATCTAAGGGACCTGCCTTACAAATTATTAAGTTTTTAACCAACCAAAAACATTAAAGGTAGAGTATCTATGATTCATTAGAGAATCATCACACAATATCCTTGTCACTAAAACATCTTACTAAATAAAAGTATCTAATTAAAAATTCTAAAACTATCTACCTAATCACAAAAACAAATTCTAAAAAAATCGACACATCAGCAAAATTATATACATCACTTTAAATTAAAAATTACTTATTAACAATATATATTAAACTCTATAAAATTTAGTAAATTTATTATTTTCAAAAATAACCGGTTACTATCATTAAGGTGTATTTATCAACAATGAATATAATTCAATGTATAATAAGCGGTTAGACTCTACCATATAACCATTATCCAAAAAATAGATTAAAAAATATACAATTGCATCCAAATCTAATAGTTAACTCTAAAAAAACACTAATAGTTAACAAATATAACAATATGATGCACACATAAGTCGTCAATTATAGAAAACAAAAAAATAAAAGAAACGCAAACAAATGAGAACAAAAAATAAGAAAAACATAAAAAATAAGAAAATAACGATATTTTTAATTATCAATTTAACAATTATAATTATCTATTCAGAAATCATCCCTTCAAATTATTAAAACTTCATCATAATTTCGATTACACTTACATTCATTTAAACAATTAAAAATTAAAAACTGCTTATTTCACACCACTCATTCAGCTATAATTGCACACTGCTATTATAATAATAACCTTTAATTACCAATCTTATAATTATTTACCCAGTGTTAACTGTTCAAATTATTAAATCTTCAACATAATGTCAATCGATTAGGCTTACATTCATTTAAACAATTAAAATTTAATAACCGTTTCATTCACCCCACTAACTCACTAATTATTGGTCATTACCCTCGTAATAATGATTTTCAATTACCAACATTATAAAAAACCAACTATCATATCGTCAATCACAAATCTTGCACACGATCACTAAAAACTAATCACGACATCCAACAATTCTTATTCCTACTTCGCAGCTCATATTTTTACCCTCTTCGACGACTTTATTGGAGATTGTTGCAAAGAAGAAATACTGATCAGATTTATTAATTTTGGATTTGGAAATACTACTACGTGACAAAGAGGTATGTTTATAAAGATTTGAATTACTTTTCTTCTTACCTAGATTTTTGTTATACTTTCTCATTTCATTTTTATTATACTATATACGAAGTCAATATATGACATACTCTATTTGCCTTTTGTTTGATTTATTTTTTGATTAGTTATAAATATTATATTTTAGTTCTAAAATAACGGAAATCGCATAAAAAACTTTGAATGTGGCAGCCACTATCACTTTAAACCTTAAAAGTTTATCACTTACAATATAAACATTTACGATTAACGTTTTATCACTTTTAACACTGAACTTAACACCCGATTTCTCTCCGTCAAGTAGAAGTAACAGAACCTAAGCCGGCGTTAATAGAAGTTTAAGCTCCGTTAAGAAGAACTTAACCCCGTTTATTTTAAATAAACACGTGGGATTTGTTTATTCTAAACCGAAAAAAAGTTAAAGAGTTAAGAAAGATCGTTTGTATTAGGGTTTGTGAGAAAAGGGGAAAATTTTGGAAAAATCGATCGAGTTGAAATGCAGGAAGGAAAGAAGAGTTAAATGGAGATTTGAGATTCCATATAGAAGTCGGTCGAGGTAAGAAAGATGAAAACGATTTGATTTTGTCTGAATTTGACTGCGATTTTATGGGGTTCGGGTGGTTTTCGATTGGGTTTGTTGAGTTTATGGGTTTCGATTTGGCTTGTCTAGTGTGTATATTGAATTCAGGATGGTGTTGTTTGTCAAAATTTTGTATATTTCGAGTTAGGATTTGTTGTTGTTCGTTGAATTCGGGGTGATGGGGTTTGCCGAAATGCTCTATAAACCTTTAGAGATGATGTTGAATTCAGGTTGTTGTTGTTTGTAGTGGATATTTATGGTGTTTATTTGACAATAATATACTGATTTTTTTGTGTGAAGATGTCTCATAGTGGAAGTTCTTCAACAATAGAAGAATACAAAAGTGAGAGTATTGTGTTGTGTAATTGCAATCGACCAGCAAAAATTTTGAAATCATGGACTAATGACAATCCCGGAAGAAGGTTTTACACTTGTAGAAGGCGTAAAATTGGTCTTGGTTTCGAGTCTTGCAATTTTTTCTGTTGGTATGATTTAGAGAAACCGCATGGGTGGCAACACATTGCGTTGTTGGAGGCAAGAGATGTAATGACTCAACAAAGAGAGGAGATAAAACATTTAAGAGAGACGGTAAGAACGCTAAGTAGTGATCTTGAAAATAAGATGGTTTCGCCGAGTTCAAGAATGGATGAATTGAAGCACACATGTTTAGAATGTGAAGCACTCAAGCGAGAAGTGTTGATAATAACCGAGAGGAATCGGGTGTTGTAGAATGTTTTGATTTATTTGACTATTGTATTTACCATCATGCTTGGAATTGTGTTCGGAATTGTAGGAATGTACTATCGTGCTTGAGTAATTTTCTTGTGTAGTTGTAATGGGAATGATGAAAGTTGACAATCTTGTTTGTAATGGGAATGAAGGTTGACAATCTTGTTTGTAATGGGAATGAAGGTTGACATTCACGGGAACACTTGTGTAGTGAAAGTTGACAGCAGTTTACTTGTAGCATTGATTGTTTAATGTTGTAAAGTAGTAAACTCAGCAAAAGCAAAAGCATATCCATATCATTACACAAAAGTAGACAAAAATAGTACTACGTTGTCTGAAATATCTTGAGCGACATAAAACAAAAGAAACAGTTCATGCAATGATAGGAACAAAACAAAACGTTGCTTCTACCATAAATCATTGTGGAGGTGGAGGTTGTGATGGTGTTGCAGTCCTATCATAAGCTCGGCCAGGAAACACATCAAACACTCGATTTGTAAAAGGACTCCAAAATGTTCCAACACTTGTAGGTATATTTCCAGGTTTAGTTATCTTCAATGGACGTTCACGCTTAGCTCTCTTTGGCTGGTTGGTTGAACTTGATGGTTCTGGAGCACTAGACACAATAGGGTAAGAAGAGCTTGACTGGCCACATACTCGAGAAGGTTGAGAAGCGGATACTTCTGAGGGGGTCCTTTGTTTCTGTCTCGGAATTGTTGGCCGAGATGGTGCCTACGCAAAAGAAACCAAATCATGACGAATATTAGAATGCTTGACTTTTATTTGTAACAATTACCTCTATTGGATGTTTATGAGGTCTTCCACGTCTGTTTTTTGGACCGTGAACAATTGCTGGTTCATTTTTACAGCTCCTTATGATATGACCAGCTTGACCACATCTACTGCAGTGTGGAATTCTCCCATGTCGTGTGGCCTTACCTTTGTTTTTTAAGTCTTCGAATGGTTCTTTCATCCTGTCCTGATTTTTGGGTCTACCACGTGGCTTTCGATACTCGGGGATCCTAATGGCAGGTTTGTTAATCTTCCTCCACAATTTCTCGCCATTCACCGATTTGATGTTCTCCGAATATGTATTTTTCATAACGCTTGCATGGTAATATTGAGCAACATATTTTTCTGGATCATCTTTGTTATCATCAAGAACACACACAGCATGCTTGCATGGTATACCTTCACCAAAAATCAGAAAATGTAATGAGTATTTCATAGCTGTGAGAAAGAAAATACCCTATCATACTGAATATTTCATACCTGTGAGATCCCATCGTCGATATGCACATTGCTTTGTTGCTAAGTTCACTGTATAACCATTGTCAAATTCAACCACCTCAAACAAATTTGTACTGCTGCGTATTGTTGTGCAGTACTTTTTCTCAATTCTTGCCTTCTCAAGTATTCCCATTGTTGCTGGTGTAAGTAGTGTATTACACTTTACTGCTTTCGTGAACTTACATGCTATTCTCCTCATCGCTTGTTTTCTAATATCTTCTAGCAAACTTATCACGGGTTTTGTTCTTGCCATTTTGATGGTCCTGTTGAAACTTTCTGATAAATTATTGTGCACATCTGAGCAGTTCGAATCAAGTGAGAAGAATGCACGAGACCACTTTTCCGGTTCTTGGAGTAGCAACGCTTCGTACGCAGCGACATCATAATCTTGTAACAACTTCATTTTCTCAACATATTACCCTTGGTTGTAGTTGTATGCTATATCCCAAAACAGGTTTTTATACTCTGACCGAGTGAATTGTTTCCTCCAATTTGCATATATGTGTCGTGCACATTGTCGGTGTTCGGCCATTGGGAGTTCAGCATCAATGGCAGACAAAGTCCCTGCGAATAGTAGTGTTCATCATCAATAGGAGTGTTAAGTTCAAAAAATATTAAGTGCAAAAGACAATACCTTTTGTTTATCTGAAATGAGAGTTATGTTCTCTCCCATGCACAAGTTCAAATCTGTTTTTATTTTTCTAATGAACCATGCCCAGGTATCTTTGTTTTCTCCACGAACCACTGCCCACGCAATTGGATACATCCAATTATCTATGTCTCTACCAACAGCCGAAATGACATCACCAATTAGCTCCCATTTTAAGAAGCATCCATCTAGACCAATCATAGGTCTACAACTCGTCATCCAAGCCCTACGGAGTTCCTCAAAACACATGTAGAAACAATCAAACTGGTCGACACCATTAATGGGTATTGTGTTGAGTTCAGTCGTTATACCCGGGTTTGATCGCCTAAGTTCAGCTTCATAGTCCCATAACTTCGCAAACTGGTTCGTTTGAGCTTCAAAGATGGTGTTCAATGCAATTCTTCTTCCTCGGTAGCACTTAGAAAGAGGCACGACGATGTTATAGCGTGCCTTTATCGCGTCTTTAATCTCTGATGCTTGTAAACTAACATTTCTTCTAAGCTCTTCTCTAAACAAACCAGCAATCACACCTTGCTTAAGCATAGATACTCTGCTCGATTTCCCATGGTTGTGTTTACTATGACACACTTTCACCATCCACTTGTTGATTGGATGTTCAACTGAGCAGAAAACCCTCCAAAGACATTTCTCAGAGCAACAAATAGCAGCGATCCTATTTACTTCTGACTTTGCCATTTTGATGTCATATTGTGTGTTCAGTGAATACCGGATTAATTGGTCCTTAAACTCCAAGCCGCTGTTGAATTTCTGAAATAACCAAATGTATGGCTCCTTATCATAATCTCCATGAAACTTATCCCCACCTTTAGGATTTTTCTTAAGAGTCCATTGATCCCATTCTTCATCAGATTCGAGTGGTGTATCTGGATATTGCACATCACCAAGAACATATTCTTCAGCACTGTCTTCAGCCTCCCTCTCTTCTTCTGCTTTTTCTTCATTATAAGCATCTCCCTTCATTTCTGAACTTGATTTTGCACCTTCCTCGTACAAAGACTTAAATCTATCGTCATTGGTACCATCCTCTTCTACAACAACATCGTCTCCAACGTCACCTTCAGGTTGATTCACCCCATTTGTTGCATGTGCTTCATCTTCAGATTGCTCAACTTCAAATTCTTCTCTTGGCATATCAACATCACTATCATCCTCAGCCACTAGTTTCACATTCGTATAGAGGATCAACCTCATTTTCCCTATCAGATATATCATCACCCTCGTTTTCTGCTTCATAACCAAAATCATGAGCTCTATCCTCCTCGTATTCAGGTTGACTGCTTGGTAGACCAAACTCGGATACAGCCGGATCATGTTCCGAGCAACCATGTTCGAAAAATATTTCTACTTCACCAGCTACTTCAGCAAGTAAACACAGCTCCGGTAACTCGTCCTCCAATGGTTCCAATGCGTATTGAAGGTTTGCCATACTTTCACTTTGTTGTTTGTACCAAATGAAGTATATTGGAGCAAACACTTTCTCCGTCGCAAGAAATTCTTCAAATTTCTCCCAACGTATATCCGATATCTTCCATGTCTCTCTTCTTTGTCCTAATTCCTCCAAATAGTGGTAATCTTCTGCATCTTTTCTCATAAAACCACCGAAGTGTATTATGAGTTTCACCGTTCCATCATTACTGGAAAAAAATACAATACATCAACATTTAGAATAAAATGTAAACTTGGATAACACACTCAATCTAAACAAACTTATAATTTCATGGATTTTTCACCAAACGAATAAACCAAACACACTCAGTGTAAACTCAATTATGGTATTAGGATTCATGATGCTATAACTCGGATAACACACTCAATCTAAACTGAAACTTATAATTTCAAAGGATTTTTCAACAAAACAGTAAACCAAACACTAGAGACTACATCCCGAGTGGTTTGGACACAAATCAAGTCCTAAACTCCCAAATGATACTTTAATAGAATCTCATCCCAATCCAAACCCCACCCTAACTGAAATCCCATCACCAACATAAATCCAGAGCTTTCCAACGACTCATTCCCACTCGGCCCAACATAAATCCTATCACAGTTTCATTAGATGCTATTATTTATGATTTTTTTTTCGTTTTTGCACAGCTTTAACTGTGGAAGATTTGTCCCGATGCAAACACCGAGCCAACCATATTTTCAAAGTAGACTTGGACCCTGAACTATGCCTTTTCCGTTGAATTTTTCCAGGAACTTCAGTCGGAAACAACAGTAACAGGATTTCCCCAATTGAAATCCCATCACCAACACAAATCCGAACACATATGCAAACCCTAAAATCGACTCTCTTAATTGAAACCCATTCAATCGACTATAATACAACCATTCAATCTAAACCCTAAAATCGACTCTCTTAATCGCAACCAAGTCAAACGATTTTGACTCCAAGAGATTTCGCAACAATCGATTTCGCACATCACAAAAAATCGAGATAAAATTCTTAAAAATACGAACTTCAAACTCATTCTTACTTCATTCCGAACCATGCACACTCTCTATTTCTCTCTACAATCGATTGCACAACTTTTCCCCAACTCGATTTCACTTGCGAAGAACCCTAAAAAGTTTATGATTTTTGTGAAGGTTTCGGAACTTTTTACCCGACTTCTAACCCACGTGTTTTAACTTAACAGTGAATTAACATCCGTTTAATATATTTAATGGAGTTATTTTCATTTAACGATGTTTTAACATCCGTTAAATGTATTTAACGTTGCGTAACCAGGACTGAATTTTAGTGTTAAAACTGGTTATTTTGTAAGTTTTGATGTTTATTGTGTAAGTGCAAATTTCTCAAAGTTTAAAGTGTCAGTGCTTTTGAGTGTCGAGATTTTTTATGCGATTTTCCCCTAAAATAACTAACTTCCAAATTCAATTTTTTACTCATCAAGCGAAATATGTGTTTTTAAAACTATTTCTAATGTATTTTTATATTTTTATTTTAAAATAGATTATAGTTTTCTCTAATATATTATTCTATTTTTTAAAATCACTACCTACGAGATATAAAATTCTACAGTCCAATACAATATAAAAATTTATTTCGGCAAACGGAATTTTTTTGTTCGAACATATTTTGAAGGCTAATTTAGTTTACAAGTAAAAAAAAATCATGGTCACTACCGATAAAAAATTGTACAAAATCACCGATCATAAAAATGATATATGTTTTAAAGATGAAACATCAATAATGGAAAAATACAATTCGCGCGGTACGCCCGTGCTAACACCTAGTTATTTTAGAAGAAATAGAAACGAAAGAGTTGTGACATAAACTCTTACTGACCATCATCGCAATTAAGCATGGCTTTGATCCTTTGAACGGTGGAGCTAATCAATGTATTAACTGTGGAGGTCGATTCTTCCATGTTGGAATCTCTAGAGTAAGGTGGACCGGAGACGAGGATTTGAAAAGCCACCGTGAGGAGCGTCGTGCAATTGTCAGGGCTACCTTCGAGCTCAGCGGCGGAGGGACAGCCGTCACGGGAGATAATGAAACCAGAAGGGAGGATTGTAATGATGGAAGGATCGACTTGGCCTGAAATGGCGGCGTATGCTGTGTTCAGATCAAGTGGAGCGTAGGCCACCATACCTCCTAATGAATCTACGAAGCCGTCTTGTATTATCATCATATCATTATGCTCTGTTCCAATAGGCTATTATATATACATATACAGAGACCACAATTTAGTTACCAATAGAAAAGAATCAAAAATAAATGCAGTTCCAAATACATCAAATTGTGATTATGAACTTCTCACATGAGAATATAGATGTGGATATTTACTTTGAAAACCTATAAAATAGAAATGTGTCATGTTTAAATCTTTTGTTTAATGTAGAGGTTAATTTGTGCCATTAACAAAACGGTCATATAAAAACTGATCTTGAAATGTATCCTGATTTGTTCAATATTTATGTCCGACACTGTTTGATCTATATCCTAGTGATTTTGGAGATCAACTTATACCAAAACGTAACACAAAAAAAACTAACAAATACGACTCCATCCATGGATAATTTTCACACTTTAGAACAGTGAAATGCTAGCTAGTTTGATATAATATCAAATAAAGATAATAAGGTTTTTAGTGTATATATATGTAACATACCTGGAGAATAGTCACACGATTGTTATGGTCTGTTCCGGTGACAAAACGAGCAACCTCAGCGACCGGATTCCCATGGCAAAGAACGTCCCACTTTCATTACATCCAAACATTAATTATATTTTGTTTGTTATTTACCAGAAAGCAAGAATGTTAAAAATAACAACTAATTGAATATAACAATTAACAAGCCATCTATGCTTACCTGGTGTCGAATCTCAACATTATTAAGGAAATTGTAGACTTGGAGAGGAGAGAGAGGGAGACATAAAGATGAACCGGCACAGACAATGAGACCGGTTGGTTGACCAGCTTCTGTGTTTGTCCTCACCGAAACCCTAACTCCGCTATTGTTGGTTTCAGACAGTTGGGAGAAATCGACTTTTCCAGACATTTTCAGTATCCATGCAAAGTTCTTTAACATTCTCTCTCCTAAGTTCATGACACTGTTTCTTCCTTCTATTGTTTTCACAACTAATTGAAAAAAAAAGACAGTTCAGAGTTTTACAACCTGAAAGCTTCCATATATACAACAACAAAAATGGTTGTTGCGTTTTTTTTTGTCAACGCATATATTAGAGTTTTGAAAGCTCAAAATATTACAAATAAAAGCGATATGGTTAAAAAAATTGTATCTCTTAAGAAACTTTCCATAATTACTTTTATATATCTCAACTATATACAAGTAATATTTTTCTATGAAATTTATTTTATTTACTGTATTTTATAACTGAAATTTATGTTCTCTGCAAGAATCATTTTAAGTTATTTTATGTAAGAAAAAAATGAATATTGATCCAATTATGCGTTATGTATATATAGCACTGATTTATATGTATAAGTACCTCCGGCATAGTCGGTGGTCGGGAAGACGGAGATGGAGGAGAGAGAGAGTCTCTCACACATTCTCTCAAGAGTAACGGTCCAACGGCGAGCACCGTAGCCGGAGCCACCACATAACAGGTCTTTGTAAAGCCGATGTGTCCGCACTTTATCATTTACTTCCACGTGCTCTATCCACGTCACCTGCCCATTTTCGTTGTCATTGTTTTGGGATTTTTAGGGCATACATATTATAAACTTTCACCTAATGGCAAAACTCACAACAACTATTTAAAATTAAGAAAAGAAAAGAGAGAGACCTTAGAGCGACCATCAGGTAAGGCTTGGATGAGACAGCCGGAGGGACGTTTAGAGCAAGTCGGAGTCTCAAATTCAAATTCAACATTGAGGTGATGATACGACACGTCAGCAATCACCCAGAGATCTTCTTCAACTTGTTCGCAACATCTTAGGATGATAAACTCTCTCGGTGGTACCAATGGCGACAATATGTGCAGTTGCTCATACATCTAATTTATTTATTAACCAATTTTTTTGTATCACCAAATATTTTTATGTATTAAGCATGAAACTATATATATATAATAAGTGCTATAAGATTCATACCAGTTTCGCGAAGTTTTGTCTTTGTGAGTCCATGGGTTCCAGCAAGTGAATCGTTTTAGCTTCGTTCACAATTGTTGGAAAAAGCTTCGCCCATTTCTCCTGCAATATTTTATGTTTTAAAATTATAAATGTAAATTAAATTTATTGAAAGATAGGAACATTATTCATTGAAATATGTGTACATAAGTAGTATTTGAAGCATTTTAAAATGGTTATCTAGAAACGAGAAAAATGGTTCTGAAAATGGTCATAATAATTTCTGTCAAAAACACATTTAGCATATGTGTTTCAAAAGAAGAAGATGACTTCACAAATACTACAAAAATGTGTAGAGGTTTCAAAATACAACACTTTAATTTTCAGATAAATATATACTATGTTTTTAGTATCAAAAAACACCATTAGCAAAGTAGTATTATGTATAATTTTATATAAAAATATAATCGTTTACTTCTTTTGTTTGGCAATGCAAGGAATTCTAAATTGCCACGACAAAATTTTACATCTCTTATGCAAGCAAATGAATTGGTTATCAAGACTATTATCATGAAATTTTAATAAGAAACCCAAATAAGAATTTAAGCTTTTCAAAAATGAAATTTATGCTATATTTAAAAAATGAAATTTATGCTATATTTAATAAAAATGAATATAATTTAAATTTTTTATAATTTGTTAAGTTGTTAGATTTATTAATATAGTTAATTTATTTATTTTTAGATAAATTTTCTTCAAATAGATTAATAGAAATTTAATTTTTAAATATATATTATATTTCATAATACTAATGTCTATTTTACCTTCCTAGAAATTTGATAGTTATTTTTTAAATTAATTATTTATAATGATATTTGAAATAATATTTTATAAATTAAATATTATTTTTTTAAATGTACTTGCCAAATAATAATATAAAGTACGTACCGTATCTAAAAACATGTCTACCAAGTTTCTAGCATCTATTGGAACCACCACGACTTCCTTGGAAGATTCAATACGAACATTTGGTGTCTTAAAGTGGCTAATCTTTGTAAACAGCTTCTGATAGTTTTCTTGATCAATGACAAGTCTACCATCGATAGAAGAATTAATCCACATCGGTTCTTCGATTTGAATCAGTTTTATAACCTCTGACATCGCTTTCACTGCTATCTCAGAGATCATAGCTTTTTCCATCTGCGATAGCGGTTGGAAATGTTGCAGTAGTAGCGGCTTTCGCGGCTGAGGCGGTTGGGTGATGGTGCAGTGTTCACCAATGTATGGTCCTCTTAATAAGCTTGGCTCGAGGAGATGGTTTGATGGGGTACCATGCACGACATGAGGATTATTGGAGGTCGATGCATATGTTGATGGACCAGGCACATAAGGTAAGGACCTGATGGTAGCTACGGAGTAGCCTCCATATCTGGTTATCTGATTTGAGAGTTTTTCATACTGATGTACGAAATTTCATTAACAAAAATATTAGTGGTTTTATTTTTAATATAGAGAATATTTTTAACAAATACAATTGCATAGAAACATAGTTTGTAAAACCAAACAAAAAAAAAATAGATTATATTTCCCGAATCAGGAGGTTGAATCGGTTGAATTGCATATAACTATATCAATAATGTAAGTGAAAAACACAACAAGGAAAAGTATAAATAGCCTATTGTAGGGGAAAGAAAAAGTGGATAACTGGTAGCATTACTTTTACATCCAGTATAAAAGTGTGAAAATAGATTTCATTGCCGATTCAAAATCGACGTAGTTTATAAATATTCACATAAAACATATTTTGATGTTTTTTTCTGATATAGATGTGGTTTTAGTGGAAAAAAATCTTATAAAAACATTGTTTGTAAAACCAAACAAGGAAATAAATCATATTATCTATCATTTAAGAGTAGAATCATTGAATTGAACCGTACATAAGGAAATATTTTTAGAAAACTTATTATTATCATGAATATAATTAAACTAGATTTTGACCCACGCCCTGCGTGGGAAATAATATTTATAAATAATAATTAATTATTTATTTTGTTAATTTAAATTAGATATATATAATTTATCTCATATTTAAAATATTTTTTTTAATTTTTTTTAATATTGATTACGAAAATAAAATAGATAATAAAATCGAATTATACAAATAGATTTAAATTATATCTATTTTGGATAAAAGTATACATATGATAAATATTTAATTAAACTAAACTTTTGTTTTATATTTTGTTTGACTAATTTTTCAAAATTTATATTTTGTTTTATATTATATTTACATTTTATGACAGAATACATTGTATATCGAAATATTAGAGATTTACATATAATATACTGTATAATGACAATTTTCGTAAATACTCTAGTAAATTATGTCCTAAATAATATTTTTTTTAAATGTTCTAATAGCGTGAGACATCAGCGTGACACACTTGTAAATCACACGTCAACATAAGGTTAGTTTGTTAAAATGATTCTCAATTAATATATATATATATATATATATATATAGATATAGATATAGATTATAAGTATGGTATAATTTTCAAGTAAACTTTATTTGAGTCAGTTTTTGGGGATGAAATTTTCTTGTATCATTTTTAACAGTTTCCAGACATTTATTAATATATTTAATATTGATTTTATGTTCAAAGGGCCAATCTTTCACACAAAATTGATGTTTTGAACATGTGAAACCCTAAAAAGTTGCTTCAGATTTCTATGCAGTGAATTGGACATATAGATCTATATATAATGTATGTGAAACAGCAAATTTAAAATGCAAAAAGCCAAACAAATGTTCATCTAAGAAAATAAATTTCTATTGAAAAAGATTGCACGTAATTTACTCATTGCTACCGGCCATAAATAAATAATTTTTAATGCTAATCATTTCTAATTTCTAATATATTATTTGAATAACATTTTAACAAAATAATTTTATTATAACGTGTTATTAACAGAAATATCAGATGACGTGTTATCATCACATTACGTGTTGAGTTTCAAATAAATATATAAATAGTTTTAAATTATTACAATAATTATAATATATGTTATTGTTATTAGTTTGGTTAAATAATAAATATATTTTATTAAACTAAAAAAGACTATTAAATTTATAAAAAATAATTATTTTTATTTTCTTATTTACATATAAAAAATTAATATTAAAAATAATTTTAAATAAAAATTAAAATTATACAAATATCTAATTTATATTTATTAATAAATCATATTATATAATTTACGAATATTTTTTCCACGCAATGCGTGGATATAAATCTAATTTTTAGTATTTGAAAATCCGTATAGAACAACGGAATAATTAATTGGTAAAATTTAATATATTAAACACTTTGTTTAAGGAAAAGAATATATATATATATATGCATGAACACACACCTGTTCTTTGAGATATGCGTTATTTAAACGCAATTGTTGGAGACTGATTTTGCGTTCTTCGATCCCAAAACGAGGACCACCGCATGGAGGGCAAGTCACCGTTTTGAGTGCTTCTTTTATTGCTTCATTCTCACATCTTATCTTCATGTTCTCTGTTCTAAGTGTTGTGTTGTCTGCTCTTTCACTTTGTGCCTATAATTAATTAAAAGACAAAGTAAACGAAGTTTTACAGTCTAATTTAAAAAAAAAAAACAATTACGCATCAAATGAAACTCGATTTTTGATCCCGTCGAATATTACTTTGGCTTGTGTTCTTTTGTTTTGGAACCAAAACTTTATTTGTTTTGGCTTAAGTTGCAGTTCCTGTCCCAATTTACGTCGTTGCAAATCATCTGGATGAGGACACTCCTTGAAATACCTTATGCCAATTTCATAAAACAAAATTATGAATTAAGAGAAGCTATTAATTAATTAAAAAAAATAGTTATAAATTAAAATCTTACGCTTCGAGTCTTTGAATTTGATGAGAAGAATGGCGATGGTAAATCTTCTTATCGTTATTGTTGTTGGTGTTCATAGAAGTTTCTCGTTCATCACTTGAACTGCTATCACGACTAGACTCCATATTTTCTCTTAACCCAAATGAATGATAATGTACATCATATATTAACTATTCAAAAGCTATTTATAATAAAAGTATAGCAGGTAAATATGGTTTAAAAGTTTTTTCTATAATTGGTCAAGGATTGAAATTTTTTATTCTGTGGACATAATTTTTTTAATATTAAATGGAACAAATAGAGTAATGCCTCAAAATAAAATAAAACAAAACCATTTATGAAACAAATCTCATTACAGATTTTATCTTTTGAAGGACGTTATTGTAAAGGCATCACTGAGATATTTTCTATTAAATTTTCAGTAAAAGAGGAAAATAATTATCTATTATGTTTTGGTTTTACAACTATTTTTTAGCTTGCATACATTTGGATAATGACTCCACATAAAAATTATATTTTCTATATATTCAAAAAGAAATATTAGATTCCATTTTTGATGTTGTGCCATATATAAAATTTCCTTTACCATTTTTATTTAATTAAATTCAATTGTTTAGTAAACTTACCTCATTTTGCCAATCACTTTTTCAAATTATTAATTGTATTAACCTTATATGAAATTCCAATACATAGAAACTCTATTGTTGAATTGGATTAATTCATTTTAACCTAAAATCTATTGATTTTCCAGTTAATTTTAAATATTTTGAAATAACTAAAACTTCAAAAATATCCATTGACAATGTCAAATCATGAAAAAAATTCAAAAATCATCACTTCTAACTATTGTGTGTTCTTTGCTGTCAATGTAACTAATTATCATATGTAAAATGATATTTAAAATTCTAATATCTTATTAGTAAAAATGAAAATCATACATTATTTCTGAATAAATTTTTTTGAAAGCCAATTAATTTTCATATGAACATTATAATTCATAATTATATCCTCTTAATATTAAAAGAAAAGTGAGTTTATAAAAAAAATGATGATATGTCATTACAAAAGATAACATAGCTAAAGAGAATTATGACATGGCGATTAGTTAAATGTTATATGGCAATTTTAAATATAAATTTATTTTTAATAAATTAATCAAATATGAGATGATTACTTTAAACATAAAACTTATTTTTAAAAATAAAGAAATCATATATATTAAAGTATAAGTGAGTTTAAAAAAATATTTATATATCACTAAAAAATAAGATGGCTAAAATAAATTATGATATGACGTTTAGTCAAATATGACATAGTAATTTTAAACATCAATTTATTTCCAAAAAGTAAATTCTATATATTAAATTAGAAATAAGTTTAAACATATATATTTTTAGTTTTATGGTTTTATTTAGATTTTATGCATTTATAATTGTTTGGAATAATTAATTTGGTTTGATAAATTACAATGAATAATATATATTTTTCAATAATAGTTATTATTTTAACATGTAGATTGAGTTGTTCATAGGGGAAATGTCTAAAATAGCACTTTTCTAAGTTTTTGTTTCAAAATAGCATCATTAGTTTAAATTTCTAATAATAGCACAAATTTAAGATTAAAATGCATTAAAACTATATTTTAATAGAAAAAAATTAAACCCTAAATTAGAAATAATTAACCCAAATACAATACTTTAAGTTTATGTATAATTTATTTAGAATAAATAAGTATTTTCACATAAGTATTTCTGCTATTTTTTGGAATTTAATTTTATGATGCTATATTTGGAAGAGAAACTTTAAAATGTGCTATTTTAGGGTATTACTCTTGTTCATATTCCAATTATATAATTGATAATTTAAAAAATTAGTATTTAAAATGAAACTTCATTTTATAAAAAAATAGCCAAAATATATAAAACTAATGGATCAAAGAAAAAGATAAGCAAAAAAAAAGAAAAATATAAACAAAAAAAAAGAAAATATATAAGAAAAAAATATAAGAAAAAAAACAAGAAAATTATAAGCAAAAACAAAAAATATAAACAAATGAAAAGTTACGATTTCTATTATCTTTTCACCTTTCAAAATCTTGAAAATATTGTATCACAAATCAAATGGAAAAATTAAGTTCAAAAGATGATAACCGTAAAATCACCATGTATTAGAGGAAGAATGAGTTAATTTGTATTATTTATAGCAACAACATTTCAAAAAACATTTAGGAGAATAGGACGCACATTTTAACTAATCCTCCACCTTTATATATAAAGTACTCTTTATTTTAAAGAGAGAAGAAAAAAACTAAAGTTTGATTGTTTTTTTTTTCTTTTTGGTATTGTTGTATCATAAGAAATGTTGTTCTAATTGATGTTGCTGATAGTTTTCAGTTATATATTTCTTTCTCAATTAGCAGGAACATTGATACAATTTATGTAACGAACTCTGATATTTTTCATTCTATTCATGTCGTATACGGGGTTTCGGCCAATTCATACATGAACTTTGACCCGTGGTTACGATTCGATAACGAACTTTGTTGCTGTGCAGTTTCATACATGAACTTAGTGTTTTATCCCGTAACATGCATTGACTTGACGGTGTTAGTCAAACCGTTAAAAATTTGCTTAGTCAGATAATAGATGTTTAAATAAATTTAATTAATTATTTAACTTGATTGTGATCTCCCCAAACTAGTACATTTGTCGGAAAATCCAGAAGTTCTGTCGTAAACGCAAGAACAGGGTTCTGATCTTGAGATGGATTATGCTGATTACTCGAATGCCCAGATTCAAAGTTCTGATTCTGAGATAAACCCTCACTCCCTCCATGTGTACTCTCTTCTACAGAACCCACAGTGTTTCTACAGAGAGGACAAGTGGAATGAGACTGGAACCACATGTCAATGCAAGCGACATGGAACCCATGATTACACCTTGGCAAAACCCTAGCTTTATCGCCGTCAACGATATCGGAGAGACAAACGGCGCATTCTAGCCCGTCTTTGAAGTCCATAGATTTGAAAACTACAACAGGGATCGAATGGAGAAGAGAAGAATCCAGACCAAAGTTACGAGGAAGATCTTCTTGAGCTTGAGCGAAGATGCAAAAATTGCTTCAACGATGAAGTAGACGATCTCGGATTCGAAGGCAACGTAGTCGACGCGGCTTTGCTGTTCTGCGAGAATCGTTTGAGCCCTAACAACTCCCTCCACCTACTCGAACACCGTGGCGCCTTGGGAGAAAACAAACAATTATCGGCGCCTAAGATCTCCATTTCCACTTCCATCCTCCTGCATTTCCCTTCGATCTCCACCGTCTGTTCCTTCGTCACGAGTTTCCCCTCGGAGAAAAGCTCATCTGCGGGGAGAATCCCAACCGGATCCTCAAGCCTAAACTCGAAGACAATCTTCGTCTTTCTCTTTCAATTCTTTTCTACAATTAATCCATGTTTGCTCTGCCTATTAGAAATGAGATGTTCGTCAAAAACAAAATTCAGCGACAAGACAACACACATTTTCTGCAGATATTAGAGAAAGTAACACAAATTTGAAAACCTCAATCAAAATTCGAGCAAATCCACGAATAGCTTCGTCCGTTTTTAGATTTGTATCATACCGATTTCAAACACGATTATTGACAAAAAAAGGAAAAACAAACGACGAAAATGAATTTACCGCATCGCCATCGTGAGCCTCGCCGTAGACAATAGCATTCCGATCAATGGAGACGGGGAATCGTAAGCGATTCGCACCATCTCGAGCAATTATCTCCTTAGTAGCACAAACAAAAACAACGAGAGAGATCGCCAGAAAAGCTGTTGTCAATCTCCCCATCAACTTCCGTTTCTCATCTCGCGGAAACACTGAAAATAGCGTCCGTAGGCAGAATTCTGGGAGAAAAAAAAACGACGGTCGATCTCGTTCGCGTACTTCCTCAGAAGCAAACCGCCATGCAGAAAAGCTCCGTCCACGTCCGAATGCTTTTCTACGGCGTCGAACAATCGCAAGCAAAATCGAAAACAAAAAGTCTAAACGAACAAGAAAAACAAAAATTTGGATGCAAAAAGTCTAAAAGAATTAAGGGTAACTCCCACTTATCAAAACGTCGATGTTTTGCGTGTTTATTAAGATGTTGTCGTGGCTGACATGTCATCCTAGTCAGCTAGGATTAACGGTGAGTTAAACATCGTTTATCGCTAATGTATGTTTAATACTAATTAATCTAGTCAATGCATGTTATGGAGTCAAACACTAAGTTAATGTATGAAAGTGCACAACAATAAAGTTCGTTATCGAATCGTAACCACGGGTCGAAGTTCATGTATGAATTGGCCGAAACCCCTGTCGTATACTTATCTATATTATCATAATTGACTTTTTGTGTTGTTAATTTTCTAAAATATAAAAGAACTCAGATGGAGATTTTATATATTGCATCAACATATAAGATCAACCGGTATTTAAACATCCATTGCTACAACAACATAAACTTCAGATTTATCTTATATTAACTAAAGAACATAATTATATAAAACCAATATTTGTATGTTTAATTATTTGTGTAATTAATTAACAAAAAACACCAACATACATCTTATCCTCTTAATATTAAAAGAGAATTGAGTTTATAAAAAAATGATGATATGTCATTAGAAAAAATGACATGGCTAAAAAAATTATAATATGACGGTTAGTCAAATGTAACATGACAATTTTAAATATAAATTTATTTAGAAAAATAAATTAATTAAATATAACATGATAATTTTAAACATAAAATTATTTCTAAAAAAATAAATTATATATATTTAGAAAAAAAATTTACATACCATTAAAAAACAACAAGGCTAAAACAAATTATAACATGATATTTAGTCAAATGTAACATAATAATTTTAAACATAAATATTTTTTAAAAGTAAATCATATATATAAGATTAGAAATGAGTTCAAAAAATATTTAATACCATGTATGTTTTCAGTTTTATGGTTTTGTTTATATTTTATGCATTTATAATTGTTTTAAATAATTTATTTGGTTTGATAAATTATGATGAATAATTTATATTTTTCAGTCATGGTTATTACTTTTACATATTTATTGAGTTGTTCATGTTCTAATTATGTAATTGATAATTTAAGAAATTAGTATTTAAAAATAAAACTTAAGTTTACAAAAAAATAGCCAAAATATATAAAACTAATGGTTCAAAGGTGTATTATGTATAAGTTTATAATGTTAATATACAATCATACCCAAATATAGTATAAATATAGGTTAAAAACATAAGGATATTACAAATTAAAAAATAATAATTTTAGTACTTTAAATACATAAAACACAAATAAAACTTTTCTTATATAATAAATATGTAACATAATACATTAATATTATAATCAAATTTAATAATGATCTAAGTATATAATATGCTATACCCACGCAAGCCATAAGAAAATTATCTATTAATTCTATAAATTGATTATAAAACTTCTCTAATTCAATTAAGAACATAAATAGCTAAGAGAAAAATATTGAAGAAAAATTTATGCAAGTATATATAAAGATGTTTATCACTCTTTTTAGCTACCGTAATTAATTTTACTTTTCCAAATAGTATTAGAATGAGATTCATCGATTACATTACGAAAATAAAATAAAATATTCTCTTTTACGATAGGTTAATAATAAATTTCCAATTTAGTACGCAATCATTTTAAAACATTTGAAAAATTAAAACGTAATAATAAATGAACTCATTTTAAAATTAAATATTAAAAACTCTACTACTTTTAAAAAAAATTAATCAATATAAATTTTTTAAAAAAATACGATTCGATTGACAAAAATGAACATACCCGTTACTTCTCCCCCAAAATTTAGTTAATATTGATATTAGCGTAAGCAATTTTAAAATATTTAAAAATTACAACGTGTTTATAAATGAACTCAATTTCAAATTAAATAAATTTCTATATTTTTTAAAAATTATTTCAATAAGGATTTGCATCATTCAAAAACAAATAATACCTTCAGAGACGTTAGCCATTTTATCGTAAGGAACAACAATCTCATCAGTAGTGTCTGGATCTTGCTCCATTCAATGTGCTGGGCCTCACCGCTTAAGATTCACACGTAAATAAGAGAATTTAGAACTAATTGGTCATCCATATGTATTACAATCTAAGTTTCTAGATCTGCCCCCAGATCCGATATGATTTGCAGAAATGTCGATCATTTCAATGATAGAAACTACGTCCAAGAACAGAGAATTTGACAAATATTAACTGGAAAATTCAAACTCATCTCAGAAGATCTCTGACAGCTAAAAAGTAAATGAAAAAGTTTAAAAGACCAGAACCGGTTTAATCTTCCATCAAATAGAAATAAACGTCAAGAGATTTACATCAACATACGACATTAACAACAGCAGATACAACGTTGGAAGCAGGCAACGAAAGGACGAACCTCAGGTAGCGTGAAACGAGGTTGATGAATCCGCTCCTCTCATTCTCACTGAGACAAGGGAAACAGATCAGACTAAAACGATGAAGAAGATTATCAGATCCGGAATCTGAGTAGACAGATTCTCAATAGAAAAAAATCAGATAATCAATCGAGAAAAAACAACAACACAAACCTCATCTCACTAAGTCCATCAGTGGCGGATTTAAGCTGGGGGAGCTTCTCGGTTGCGGCGGCCATGGATGATTTCCGATCGAGAGAAATGATTCGCGGAGAAGAGAAAAAGAGAGAGAATGAGAATGAAGAGTGCTGTGGAATTAAAGCGAAGGTGTATTTATAGTAAGGAGAGTTTGGGCGGAGTTAGTGGTGACGATGGATATTACCGAAAATATGTCCGTTGTCTTCTCTTCGCCAATTGTACAAATTCTTCTACACCTCGCGATCGCATGCCCCATTCGAATTTTTCTTCTTCTAATTATACCGTTCGGTTAAGTGTTTAAACCAGGTAAATCGATTCAATCTAACCCAAATAAACAAAAACAATTTGAAATTTTAATTAGGTTTGGTAAAAAGAATTGAAATTATGATTTTCATATTTTACAAATTGGTAAATTCTGAAACCGAATTATCATATAAAAATCCGATGAAAACCTTATTCGGTTAAACTCCAATTTAAACAAACAATATGGAACACCCTAGTCCAGTTACTTTTATTATTACAAAACTAACTAAATTATTGAAATAAAGGTGGAAAATCGAGTACCACGTCTTGCAGGTAAGGCTTAGCTATCCATTTCCCATGGTGCAGTTTCACGTACGAGAAAAGATATTTTGATGTATTAGATACTTACAAACGTGGGAGTTACAACTTCATCGTTTAGTTGATAAATGTCTTATAATAATTACTCATACTAAATTGTTTTATAGAAAATAAAAATTGAAATTAAGCAATCATGTCTTAAAATCATACAACAAAAACCCAAACAAACATGCCAACATCATGCAACCGCAGAAATATTGTTTATCTAAGGGACCTGCCTTACAAATTATTAAGTTTTTAACCAACCAAAAACATTAAAGGTAGAGTATCTATGATTCATTAGAGAATCATCACACAATATCCTTGTCACTAAAACATCTTACTAAATAAAAGTATCTAATTAAAAATTCTAAAACTATCTACCTAATCACAAAAACAAATTCTAAAAAAATCGACACATCAGCAAAATTATATACATCACTTTAAATTAAAAATTACTTATTAACAATATATATTAAACTCTATAAAATTTAGTAAATTTATTATTTTCAAAAATAACCGGTTACTATCATTAAGGTGTATTTATCAACAATGAATATAATTCAATGTATAATAAGCGGTTAGACTCTACCATATAACCATTATCCAAAAAAATAGATTAAAAAATATACAATTGCATCCAAATCTAATAGTTAACTCTAAAAAAACACTAATAGTTAACAAATATAACAATATGATGCACACATAAGTCATCAATTATAGAAAACAAAAAAATAAAAGAAACGCAAACAAATGAGAACAAAAAATAAGAAAAACATAAAAAATAAGAAAATAACGATATTTTTAATTATCAATTTAACAATTATAATTATCTATTCAGAAATCATCCCTTCAAATTATTAAAACTTCATCATAATTTCGATTACACTTACATTCATTTAAACAATTAAAAATTAAGAACTGCTTATTTCACACCACTCATTCAGCTATAATTGCACACTGCTATTATAATAATAACCTTTAATTACCAATCTTATAATTATTTACCCAGTGTTAACTGTTCAAATTATTAAATCTTCAACATAATGTCAATCGATTAGACTTACACTCATTTAAACAATTAAAATTTAATAACCGTTTCATTCACCCCACTAACTCACTAATTATTGGTCATTACCCTCGTAATAATGATTTTCAATTACCAACATTATAAAAAACCAACTATCATATCGTCAATCACAAATCTTGCACACGATCACTAAAAACTAATCACGACATCCAACAATTCTTATTCCTACTTCTCAGCTCATATTTTTACCCTCTTCGACGACTTTATTGGAGATTGTTGCAAAGAAGAAATACTGGTCAGATTTATTAATTTTGGATTTGGAAATACTACTACGTGACAAAGAGGTATGTTTATAAAGATTTGAATTACTTTTCTTCTTACCTAGATTTTTGTTATACTTTCTCATTTCATTTTTATTATACTATATACGAAGTCAATATATGACATACTGTATTTGCCTTTTGTTTGATTTATTTTTTGATTAGTTATATATATTATATTATAGTTCTAAAATAACGGAAATCGCATAAAAAACTTCGAATGTGGCAGCCACTATCACTTTAAACCTTAAAAGTTTATCACTTACAATATAAACATTTACGATTAACGTTTTATCACTTTTAACACTGAACTTAACACCCGATTTCTCTCCGTCAAGTAGAAGTAACAGAACCTAAGCCGGCGTTAATAGAAGTTTAAGCTCCGTTAAGAAGAATTTAACCCCGTTTATTTTAAATAAACACGTGGGATTTGTTTATTCTAAACCGAAAAAAAGTTAAAGAGTTAAGAAAGATCATTTGTATTAGGGTTTGTGAGAAAAAGGGAAAATTTTGGGAAAATCGATCGAGTTGAAATGCAGGAAGGAAAGAAGAGTTAAATGGAGATTTGAGATTCCATATAGAAGTCGGTCGAGGTAAGAAAGATGAAAACGATTTGATTTTGTCTGAATTTGACTGCGATTTTATGGGGTTCGGGTGGTTTTCGATTGGGTTTGTTGAGTTTATGGGTTTCGATTTGGCTTGTCTAGTGTGTATATTGAATTCGGGATGGTGTTGTTTGTCAAAATTTTGTATATTTCGAGTTAGGATTTGTTGTTGTTCGTTGAATTCGGGGTGATGGGGTTTGCCGAAATGCTCTATAAACCTTTAGAGATGATGTTGAATTCAGGTTGTTGTTGTTTGTAGTGGATATTTATGGTGTTTATTTGACAATAATATACTGATTTTTTTGTGTGAAGATGTCTCATAGTGGAAGTTCTTCAACAATAGAAGAATACAAAAGTGAGAGTATTGTGTTGTGTAATTGCAATCGACCAGCAAAAATTTTGAAATCATGGACTAATGACAATCCCGGAAGAAGGTTTTACACTTGTAGAAGGCGTAAAATTGGTCTTGGTTTCGAGTCTTGCAATTTTTTCTGTTGGTATGATTTAGAGAAACCGCATGGGTGGCAACACATTGCGTTGTTGGAGGCAAGAGATGTAATGACTCAACAAAGAGAGGAGATAAAACATTTAAGAGAGACGGTAAGAACGCTAAGTAGTGATCTTGAAAATAAGATGGTTTCGCCGAGTTCAAGAATGGATGAATTGAAGCACACATGTTTAGAATGTGAAGCACTCAAGCGAGAAGTGTTGATAATAACCGAGAGGAATCGAGTGTTGTAGAATGTTTTGATTTATTTGACTATTGTATTTACCATCATGCTTGGAATTGTGTTCGGAATTGTAGGAATGTACTATCGTGCTTGAGTAATTTTCTTGTGTAGTTGTAATGGGAATGATGAAAGTTGACAATCTTGTTTGTAATGGGAATGAAGGTTGACAATCTTGTTTGTAATGGGAATGAAGGTTGACATTCACGGGAACACTTGTGTAGTGAAAGTTGACAGCAGTTTACTTGTAGCATTGATTGTTTAATGTTGTAAAGTAGTAAACTCAGCAAAAGCAAAAGCATATCCATATCATTACACAAAAGAAATACTGGTCAGATTTATTAATTTTGGATTTGGAAATACTACTACGTGACAAAGAGGTATGTTTATAAAGATTTGAATTACTTTTCTTCTTACCTAGATTATTTTTATACTTTCTCATTTCATTTTTACTATACTATATACGAAGTCAATATATGACATACTCTATTTGCCTTTTGTTTGATTTATTTTTTGATTAGTTATAAATATTATATTTTAGTTCTAAAATAACTAACTTCCAAATTCAATTTTTTATTCATCAAGCAAAATATGTGTTTTTAAAACTATTTCCAATATATTTTTATGTTTTTATTTTAAAATAGAATATAGTTTTCTCTAATATATTATTCTATTTTTTAAAATCACTACCTACGAGATATAAAATTCTACAGTCTAATATAGTATAAAGATTTATTTTGGAAAACGGAATTTTTTTGTTCGAACATATTTTGAAGACTAACTTAGTTTACAAGTAAAAAAAATCATGGTCACTACCGATAAAAAATTGTACAAAATCACCGATCATAAAAATGATATATGTTTTAAAGATGAAACAACAATAATGGAAAAATACAATCCGCGCAGTACGCGCGAGCTAAAACCTAGTTATTTTAGAAGAAATAGAAACGAAAGAGTTGTGACATAAACTCTCACTGACCATCATCGCAATTAAGCATGGCTTTGATCCTTTGAACGGTGGAGCTAATCAATGTATTAACTGTGGAGGTCGATTCTTCCATGTTGGAATCTCTAGAGTAAGGTGGACCGGAGACGAGGATCTGAAAAGCCACCGTGAGGAGCGTCTTGCAATTGTCAGGGCCAGCTTCAAGCTCAGCGGCGGAGGGACGGCCGTCACGGGAGATAATGAAACCAGAAGGGAGGATTGTAATGATGGAAGGATCGACTTGGCCTGAAATGGTGGCGTATGCTGTGTTTAGATCAAGTGGAGCGTAGGCCACCATACCTCCTAATGAATCTACGAAACCATCTTGTATTATCATCATATCATTATGCTCCGTTCCAATAGGCTATTATATATACATATACAGAGACCACAATTTAGTTACCAATAAAAAAGAATCAAAAATAAATGCAGTTCCAAATACATCAAATTGTGATTATGAACTTCTCACATGAGAATATAGATGTGGATATTTACTTTGAAAACATATAAAATAGAAGTGTGTCCTGTTTAAATCTTTTGTTTAATTTGTGCCACTACCAAAATGGTCATATAAAAATTGGTCTTGAAATGTATCCTGATTTGTTCAATATTTATGTCCGACACTGTTTGATCTATATCCTAGTGATTTTGGAGATCAACTTATACTAAAACGTAACACAAAAAAACTAACAAATACGACTCCATCCATGGATAATTTTTGTACTTTAGAACAGTGAAATGCTAGCTAGTTTGATATAATATCAAATAAAGATAATAAGGTTTTTAGTGTATATATATGTAACATACCTGGAGAATAGTCACACGATTGTTATGGTCTGTTCCGGTGACAAAACGAGCAACCTCAGCGACCGGATTCCCATGGCAAAGAACGTCCCACTTTCATTACATCCAAACATTAATTATATTTTGTTTGTTATTTACCAGAAAGCAAGAATGTTAAAAATAACAACTAATTGAATATAACAATTAACAAGCCATCTATGCTTACCTGGTGTCGAATCTCAACATTATTAAGGAAATTGTAGACTTGGAGAGGAGAGAGAGGGAGACATAAAGATGAACCGGCGCAGACAATGAGACCAGTTGGTTGACCAGCTTCTGTGTTTGTCCTCACCGAAACCCTAACTCCGCTATTGTTGGTTTCAGACAGTTGGGAGAAATCGACTTTTCCAGACATTTTCAGTATCCATGCAAAGTTCTTTAACATTCTCTCTCCTAAGTTCATGACACTGTTTCTTCCTTCTATTGTTTTCACAACTAATTGAAAAAAAAAGACAGTTCAGAGTTTTACAACCTGAAAGCTTCCATATATACAACAACAAAAATGGTTGTTGCGTTTTTTTTGTCAACGCATATATTAGAGTTTTGAAAGCTCAAAATATTACAAATAAAAGCGATATGGTTAAAAAAATTGTATCTCTTAAGAAACTTTCCATAATTACTTTTATATATCTCAACTATATACAAGTAATATTTTTCTATGAAATTTATTTTATTTACTGTATTTTATAACTGAAATTTATGTTCTCTGCAAGAATCATTTTAAGTTATTTTATGTAAGAAAAAAATGAATATTGATCCAATTATGCGTTATGTATATATAGCACTGATTTATATGTATAAGTACCTCCGGCATAGTCGGTGGTCGGGAAGACGGAGATGGAGGAGAGAGAGAGTCTCTCACACATTCTCTCAAGAGTAACGGTCCAACGGCGAGCACCGTAGCCGGAGCCACCACATAACAGGTCTTTGTAAAGCCGATGTGTCCGCACTTTATCATTTACTTCCACGTGCTCTATCCACGTCACCTGCCCATTTTCGTTGTCATTGTTTTGGGATTTTTAGGGCATACATATTATAAACTTTCACCTAATGGCAAAACTCACAACAACTATTTAAAATTAAGAAAAGAAAAGAGAGAGACCTTAGAGCGACCATCAGGTAAGGCTTGGATGAGACAGCCGGAGGGACGTTTAGAGCAAGTCGGAGTCTCAAATTCAAATTCAACATTGAGGTGATGATACGACACGTCAGCAATCACCCAGAGATCTTCTTCAACTTGTTCGCAACATCTTAGGATGATAAACTCTCTCGGTGGTACCAATGGCGACAATATGTGCAGTTGCTCATACATCTAATTTATTTATTAACCAATTTTTTTGTATCACCAAATATTTTTATGTATTAAGCATGAAACTATATATATAATAAGTGCTATAAGATTCATACCAGTTTCGCGAAGTTTTGTCTTTGTGAGTCCATGGGTTCCAGCAAGTGAATCGTTTTAGCTTCGTTCACAATTGTTGGAAAAAGCTTCGCCCATTTCTCCTGCAATATTTTATGTTTTAAAATTATAATGATATGTGAATATTTTATGTTTTAAAATTATAATGATATGTGAAGTAATATTATATAAATTAAATATTATTTTTTAAAATGTACTTGTCAAAAAATAATATAAAAATTGCGTACCGTATCTAAGAACATATCTAGCAAGTTTCTAGCATCTATTGGAACCACCACGACTTCCTTGGAAGATTCAATACGAGCATTTGGTGTCTTAAAGTGGCTAATCTTTGTAAACAGCTTCTGATAGTTTTCTTGATCAATGACAAGTCTACCATCGATAGAAGAATTAATCCACATCGGTTCTTCGATTTGAATAAGTTTTATAACCTCTGACATCGCTTTCATCGCTATCTCAGAGATCATAGCTTTTTCTATCTGCGATAGCGGTTGGAAATGTTGCAGTAGTAGCGGCTTTCGCGGCTGAGGCGGTTGGGTGATGGTGCAGCGTTCACCAATGTATGGTCCTCTTAATAAGTTTGGCTCGAGGAGATGGTTTGATGGGGTACCATGCACGACATGAGGATTATTGGAGGTGGATGCGTATGCTGATGGACCGGGCACATAAGGTAAGGACCCGATGGTAGCTACGGAGTAACCTCCATATATGGCTAGCTGATTTGAGAGTTTTTCATACTGATGTACGAAATTTCATCAACAAAAATATTACTGATTTTAATTTTAATATAGAGATTATTTTTAACAAATATAATCTCATTGAAACATATTTTGTAAAACCAAACAAGAAAAAAAATCAGATTATATTTCCTGAATCAGAAGGTTGAATCGGTTGAATTGCATATAATTATATCAATAATGTAAGTGAAAAACACTACAAGGAAAAGTATAAATAAACTATTGTAGGGGAACGAAAAAATGGATTAGTGGTTGCATTACTTTTACATACATTTAAAAATGTGAAAATGGATTTTATTGCAGATTCAAAGTCGACGTAGTTTATAAATATTCACATAAAAACATATTTTGGTGTTTTTTCTAATATAGATGTGGTTTTAGCGGAAAAAATCGTATAAAAACATTGTTTGTAAAAACAAACAAGGAAATAAATCATATTATCTATCATATAAGAGTAGAATCATTGAATTGAACAGTGTAAGAAATATTTTTAGGAAATTTATAATTAAATTATATGTTTTTCAATTAAACTTTATTTGAGTCCGTTTTTTGGGATGAAGTTTTCTTGTATCATTTTTAAAAGTTTCCAGACATTTATTAATATAATTAATATTTTTAATGAACAGTAAACCATAAAATACTTTAAAAAATCTATACTTAATACTGATTTTATGTTGAAAGGGCCGATTTTTCACACAAAATTGATGTTTTGAACATGTGAAGCCCTAAAAAGTTGCTTCACTTTTCTATGCAATGAATTGGGCATATAGATCTATAGATACTCCAAATAGCCAAACAAATGTTCATCTAAGAAAATAAATTTCTATTAAAAAAGATTGTACATAATTTACTCATTTATACAAGCGATAAATAAATAAATTTTAATACTAACTATTTCTAATCCTTAATATATTATTTGAATAACATTATAACAAAATAATTTTATTTTAATGTGTTATTAACAAAAATACAGCTCATGTGTTATCACCACATTAAGTTTTAAATAAATATATAAATAGTTTTAAATTAATAAAATAATTACAATGTATGTCATTTTTATTAATTTGGTTAAACAATCAATATATTTCATTAAACTAAACAAAAATATTATTAAATTTGTAAAAAAAATTATTTCTATTTTCTTATTTACATATACAAAAATTAATATTAAAAATAATTTAAATAAAAGTTAAAATTTTTATAAATATCTAATTTATATTTATTAATAAATAATATTATATAATTTACGAATATTTTTTTTCCACGCAAACCGTGGATATAAATCTAGTTCTTAGTATTTGGAAATCCGCATATAACGACGGAAGAATTAATTTGTATAAATTTAATATATTAAACACTTTGTTTATGGAAAAGAATATATAGATATGCATGAACACACACACCTGGAAGAATTAATTTGTATAAATTTAATATATTAAACACTTTGTTTATGGAAAAGAATATATAGATATGCATGAACACACACACCTGTTCTTTGAGATATGCGTTATTTATACGCAATTGTTGGAGACTGAGTTTGCGTTCTTCGATCCCAAAACGAGGACCACCGCATGGAGGGCAAGTCACCGTTTTGAGTGCTTCTTTTATTGCTTCATTCTCATATCTTATCTTCATGTTCTCTGTTTTAAGTGTTGTGTTGTCTGCTCTTTCACTGTGTGTCTGTAATTAATTAAAAGACAAAATAAACGAAGTTTTATAGTCTAAATTTTTTAAAAGAAAACATCAAATGAAACTCGATTTTTGATCCCGAATAATATTACTTTGGCTTGTGTTCTTTTGTTTTGGAACCAAAACTTTATTTGTTTTGGCTTAAGTTGCAGTTCCTGTCCCAATTTTCGTCGTTGCGAATCATCTGGATGAGGACACTCCTTGAAATACCTTATGCCAATTTCATAAAACAAAATTATGAATTAAGAGAAGCTATTAATTAATTAATTAAAAAATAGTGGTAAATTAAGATCTTACGCTTCGAGTCTTTGAATTTGATAAGAAGAATGGCGATGGTAAATCTTCTTATCGGTATTGTTGTTGGTGTTAATAGAAGTTTCTCGTTCATCACTTGAACTGCCACCACGACTAGACTCCATATTTTCTTTTAACCCAAATGAATGAAAATGTACATCATATATTAACTATTCAAAAGCTATTTATAATAAAAGTATAGCAGGCAAATATGGTTTAAAAGTTTTTTCTGTAATTGGTCAAGGATTAAAAAATTTTATTCTGTGGACATAATTTTTTTTAATATTAAATGGAACAAAATAGAGCAATGCCTCAAAATAAAATAAAACAAAACCATTTATGAAACAAATCTCATTACAGATTTTATTTTTTTATTGTAAAGGCATGAGATATTTTCTATTAAATTTTCAGTAAGAATAATTTTCTATTATGTTTTGGATTTACAACTATTTTTTAGCTGGCATCCATTTGGATAATGACTCCACATACAAAATTATATTTTCTATATATTCAAAAGGAAACAGTAGATTCCATTTTTGGTTGCGCCATATATTAAATTTCCTTTACCATTTTTATTTAATTAAATTCAATTATTTAGTAAACTTACCCCATTTGCCAATCACTTTTTCAAATTATTAATTGTATTAACCTTATATGAAATGCCAATACATAGAAACTCTATTGTTGAATTGGATTAATTCATTTTAACCTAAAATCTATTGATTTTCCAGTTACTTTTAAATATTTTGAAATAACTAAAACTTCAAAAATATCCATTGACAATGTCAAATCATGAAAAAAAATTCAAAAATCATCACTTCTAACTATTGTGTGTTCTTTGCTATCAATGTAACTAATTATCATATGTAAAATGATATTTAAAATTCTAATATCTTATTAGTAAAAATGAAAATATACATTATTTATGAAGAAATTTTTTTGAAAGCCAATTAATTTTCATATGAACATTATAATTCATAATTATATTCTCTTAATATTAAAATAGAAATGAGTTTATAAAAAAATGATGATATGTCATTAAAAAAGATGACATGGCTAAAAAGAATTATGACATGGCGGTTAGTCAAATGCTACATGACAATTTTAAATATAAATTTATTTTTATAAAATAAATTAATCAAATATGACATGATAATTTTAAACATAAAAATTATTTTTTAAAAAAATAAATCATATATATTAAACTAGAAGTGAGTTTAGAAAAAATATTTATATATCGCTAAAAAATAACATGGTTAAAATAAATTATGATATGATGTTTAGTCAAATGTAACATAGTAATTTTAAACATAAATTTATTTCCAAAAAAGTAAATCATATATATTAAATTAGAAATAAGTTTAAAAAGATATTTAATATGATGTATGTTTTAAGTTTTATGGTTTTGTTTAGATTTTATGTATATATAATTATTTTAAATAATTAATGTAGTTTGATAAATTATGATGAATTATATGTATTTTTCAATCATGGTTATTAATTTAACATCTCTACTGAGTTGTTCATGTTCCAATTATATAATTGATAATTTAAAAAATTAGTCTTTAAAATAAAACTTCATTTTACAGAAAAATAGCTAAAATATATAAAACTAATGGTTCAAAGAAAAATATAAACAAAAAACAAAACAATTATAAGAAAAAAAAGAAAAATATAAGAAAAAAATATAGGCAAAAAACAAAAAAAACTATAAGCAAAAACAAAAAAAAATATAAGCAAATGAAAAGTTACGATTTATATTATCTTTTCACCTTTTAAAATCTTAAAAAGATTGTATCACAAATCAAATGGAAAAATTAAGTGCAAAAGATGATAACCGTAAAATCACCATGTATTAGAGGAAAATTGAGTTAATTTATATTATTTCTAGCAACAACATTCAAATAACATTTTAGGAGAATAGGACGCACATTTTAACTAATCCTCCACCTTTATATATAAAGTACTCTTCATTTTAAAAAGAGAAGAAAAAAACTAAAGTTTGATTGTTTTTTTCGTTTTGGTATTGTTGTATCATAATAAATGTTGTTCTCATTGCTGTTGCTGAAAGTTATCGGTTATATATTCCTTTCTCAATTAGGAGGAATCTTGATTCTAGCATTGACAATCCATGTAACCAACTGTAGTATTTTTAATTCTTTTCATGTCGTGTACTTATCTATATTAACATAATTGACTTTTTTATGTTGTTAATTTTCTAAAATCTAAAAGAGCTCAGATAGAGATTTTATATACTACATCAACATAGAAGATCAACCGGTATTTAAACATCCCTTGCTACAACAACATAAATTTCAAATTTATCTTATATTAATTAAAGAACATAATTATATAAAACCAATATTTGTATGTTTAATTATTTGTGTAATTAATTAACAAAACACACCAACGGACATCTTATCCTCTTAATATTAAAACATAATTTTAAACGTAAAATATGACATGATAATTTTAAACATAAAATTATTTAAAAAATAAATTATATATATATATATTAAACTATAACTGAGTTTAGAAAAAATATTTGCATACCATTAAAAAAATAACATGTCTAAAAGAAATTATAACATGAAGTTTAGTCAAATGTAATATAGTAATTTTAAACATAAATTTTTTTTAAGTAAATAATATATATTAGATTAGAAATGAGTTTAAAAAGATATGTAATACCATGTATATTTTCAGTTTTATGGTTTTGTTTAGATTTTATGGATTTATAATTGTTTTAAATAATTCATTTGGTTTGATAAATTACGATGAATAATTTATATTTTTTCAATTATGTTTATTAATTTTACATTTCTATTGAGTTGTTCATGTTCCAATTATGTAATTGATAATTTAAGAAATTAGTATTTAAAAAATAAAACTTAATTTTACAAAAAATAGCTAAAATATATAAAACTAATGATTCAAAGGTGTATTTTGTATAAGTCAATAATGTTAATATACAATCATAGCCAAATATAGTTTAAATATATATTAAAAATATAAGGATATTACAAATTAAAAAATAATAATTTTAGTATATTTAAATACATAAAACACAAATAAAACTTTTCTTATATAAATAGATTTTTAGAAGAAAAATTTCTCCTTTTTTCATGATTTTAAATTTTAAAATTCTTGTGTGTTCAATTCTTATATCGATGTTTCCTTCTCTTCTCTCTGAAGAGTGTTGTCCGTCGATTGATGACGGTTTCTTCTTACCTATTTCTTTTTATCCCTCTCATTGCGCATATCCTCTGTTTCGTTTATCTTCGTCTTCATCAATCTCTTTTCACAAATCTCACCGATTTAACAATGGCTGATTTGTCAAAGCGCATGCAAGAGATTTCACTTGGTATAAATGAACCGGTCATATTTAAGATCTTATGTATCCATGAAAGAATTCTCTTATAAGCATAATCAAAGACAAAACCTAGCACTTATGACAAATCGTAAATTAGAAACAGATTTTCTATAATGAAAACCAAGTGCAATTTCTGTTTCAAACTGAAGAAAATCTTCTTAATGTCCTCCGTCGAAGCCCGTGGAGTTTTAATGAATGGATGGTTATATTACAAAAGTGGTCGCCTACAATTTCGACTTCCGACATGAAACATATACCTTTCTAGGTTCAAATCAGAGGTATCCCCTTGCAATTTCTCACATACTCGATGGTGGTTTGTATTGGTGGAAATATTGGAGTTTTACTCGAATCCGAGTTTAATGTCGAGAATGCACACCAAGTTGAATATGTCCGTGTACGAGTTTTATTCAACATCGAAACGCCCCTATACTTTCAAAGGATTTTTAAATTCGGCGATGATGAAGTGGTTTTGCGGTTCAAATACGAGAAGCTTCGCAATTTCTGTACATCCTGCGGATTTATAACCCATGAAGCATCTGAATGCCCTACTGTTGATCCTCCTCCTCCGTTTGTCTCATCTGATGATTCCGATGGTCCAGACGGCCTAGATTCTCCTCCACCGGGGTTTCCCCCGAAAGTTGAAACTCCTCAGATCGGTGCCGGAGAAGATGCCATCCCTCTTGCTAAACGTCGTCGTATGCATCCAGGTTCTATATTCGGTTTATTAAATTATACCGCCTGGTTTAGAGGAATGGAACTCCGGTTTAGTAATTTAATTAGGTTTTTGAAATTCAGTCGGTTAGATGTTTATACCGGAAACCGGAAACATGATTATTCATTGAATTTAAATCATGCCGGTTTAATCTGGTTTAGATCCTTATTAAAAATTTCAAATATTGGGTCGGTTATTAATTCTTCGAATTTGGTTGAAAGTTTCGGAAGTTGGGCCCACGAGAATTTTAATCTCAACACCACAACCCATAGTCATGTTATTCATGTGCTATTCCAAATTATTTTCGGAGTTAAGGAATGGCATAAGGAAGGTGCTAATGTAGTAATAAAAGGGGACTGGGTTTCTTTTAGCAAGAACAGAAATTTTTCAAAAATTATCAGTTTTGATATCAGCATTAATGATCAGTATTCTGGCTACATGTTAAATTTAGGTGATTATATATAATTAATGAATATTGCATTTTAATTTATTATTAACGCCTAAAAAAAAAGGATTATTCTCCGGACATACTCTTCCTAGTGAAAACGATGAATAGTAATGATGTAATTCATGATCTAGCAGCATTATTAGATTATGAGTGTGTTATGTGTATTCCTCCGAATGGAAAAGGAGGTGGTTTAGCTTTACTTTGGAAAACTACAGTTTCAATTTCCTTTATTGATGAACGACTTATGGATTGTAAGGTTAAGCACAATGGATTTGATTTCTTTTTGTCTTGCATTTATGGGAATCCTATACGTAAATTCAGACATATTATTTGCGAAAGATTACAAAGAATCAATCTTTTACGAAATGGCCCATGGCTGATGTGCGGTGATTTCAACGAAATATTAAATCCTCAAGATAAGCTATTGAGATGTTTGGTAGATTTCAACAAATGGTATCATTAAAGATGTCCGATCTCAAGTACAAATAACAATTAAACTATGAGCATTTGGTACAATGTTGGCTTGATAGAGCTATGGGAAATCATGAGTGGGCAGCTAATTATCCAGCTTCAACAGTATAATATTTGAATCTTATTGGCTCAGATCATAGACCGGGAATAATTAGAATTAGAGGGGATTCAGAATTCGGACGAAAGATTTTTTGGTATGATCCTAGATGGATGTCACATGACGACTTCAGAGAAATGGTCAAAGATTCTTGGAATGACCCTTCTGGTTGTCTGGAATCATCTTTGTCTCTACGACTGAAAAGATGTCGATCCAAGATGTCTCAGTGGAGGAAAAATAATTTTGTGAACTCTAATCAGCGAATCATAATTCTTTCTTCAGAATTAGATCTAGCTCAGACACATACTCAAATAGACTATCAGAAGATTGGATCCTTGAAGGCTCAGTTGAGAATAGCCTATGCGGATGAGGAAAAATATTAGAAACTGAAAAGTAGAAATACCTGGTTACAAGAGGGAGATCATAATACTAAATTTTTCCATGCTTCTACAAAAAATAGAAGATCAAGGAATACTATTACTTCTATTAAAAACTGTAATGGAATAGGTATCTTTGGCAATAGAGCTATTGCTATATCAGCACAGGATTATTTTAGACAGATTTTTCAGTCATCCCATCCAAATAATATGGAAAACGCGTTAAGTTTGGTACAACCTATTGTTTCTGAGGACATGAATTCAGATTTGACTAAAGGAATTAAAGAAAATTAATATCCTTTAAAAATAAAATTGTTTATGCTTTTTTTCATAAAATTAATACTATTTGATCTGTTTTTAAAGATAAAATTTTTTATGATTATTGCTGAAAATCAGACAGCTTTTATACCAGGCAGACTTATTACGGATAATGTACTTATCGCCCATGAAGCGCTACATTCTCTTCGGACTCAAACTAGATGTGCAAAATCATTTATGGCTGTGAAAACTGATATTAGTAAAGCTTATGATCGGGTGGAATGGAAATTTCTAGAGGCAGTACTGGTAAAGAAGGGATTTTCACAACAATGGATTCGATGGATAATGGAATGTGTAACCACGGTATCTTTTTCGATTAATGGAAGCCCATATGGTCTTTTCACTCATGAAAGGAGTCTTCGACAAGGTGATCCGTTGTCTCCATATTTATTTATAATTTGTGCTGATGTTTTAACTTCGCTTCTCTCTAATGCGGCAAACAAAGGATTAATTCAGCCTTTGCGTATAACTCGGGAGGGACCTTCAATCTCCCACCTATTATTTGCAGATGATTAATTATTTTTTATAAAGGCAGACCGGACAAATGCTACTAACCTGAAAGATATTCTTTAGGAATATGGTCGTATCTGAGGTTAATTAATCAATATGGATAAGTCATCAATATTATTTGGACAGAAAGTATTTCAACATTCACGGCAAGGCATTCAGAATATTTTGGGTATTGATACTCTTGGCGGATGTGGATTTTATCTGGGTCTACCAGAATAATTCAGTCGAAACAAGACACAATTAATGAAATATGTAGTCGATAAGGTTCAATCACGTATCTTGAGTTGGCAATCAAAATTTCTTTCTGCTGCTGGAAAGGAAAATTTAATTAAGGTTGTTGCTTATGCATTACCAATATATTCTATGCATGTGTTTAAACTACCGTTGTCAATATGCTCTCTTTTAAATAAGTGCTTCAATCAGTTCTGGTGGGGTTCATCAGCAGATAAAAAGAAAGTCAGTTGGGTTTCTTGGAAAAAATTGGCTACACCAAAAATTATGGGAGGTTTGGGATTTAGGAATATTCAAAAGTTCAATCTAAGCTCTGCTGGCCAATTTATGCTGGAAACTTCTAAATAGACCTCAATGCCTGTTGGCTAGAATTTTAAAAAGTAGATATTATAAGAACAAAGATCTGTTATCAGCTGTATCAGGTCCAAGGGCTTCTTATGGATGGCAGTCTATTTTGTATGGTCGACAACTACTTCAGTCTGGGCTTTTTCGTACAATCGGTACGGGAACAACTATTTCTCTTTCGGATGATAACTGGCTTCCTGTTTCGCCACCTCGTCCCCCGAAATTACTTCCATGTACTAATCCTACTTTGAAAATCTACGACCTTCTTGATAAGGAAATGGGAAAATGGGATGAAAATATTATAAAGGACTTAATAGAAATCGATGACCATCAAATTATTCATCCCAAATATTTTCTTAATGATGGATGGTATTGGAAGTATACGAATAATGGTGTTTATAATGTTAAATTGGGTTATCGTCATGCACTTGATAGAGAGAATTCATCATCCTCTATAGTTCAACCGGTGCTCGCAGATCATCTGGATCTGGCGAAATCAATATGGAATCTGAAAATCCTGCCAAAGTTAGTTCATTTTCTATGAAAATCATTATCAAAGGCGCTACCCTTAAAACTGCATCTTTTCAGACGGAATATAACAACTGATTCTATTTGTCCTAGATGTTTGGGAACGATAGAATCTGAATAACATGTGTTCTTTTCTTGCTATTACGCTCAAATGGTGTGGAGAAAATTGGGCATATCGCCTATGTCCTTTTGTGATCCACTATCAACAATACATGATCATATCAGATATCTTTTGGCGAGCTACACGCAAAGTGATCAGAATTCACCACAAAAATATTTACCATTTTTCATTCTATGGCGTATATGGAAGGCACGCAATGAGTTGATTTTTCGCAATAAAGACATACATTATGATATCTTATTAACTAGAAGCTTTGAGAATGCACAAGAGTGGTTGGACAGCTTGGAACCTGTTGGTTTGATAACAACGTTTTCTGACTCTAATCTCATGATCAATCATTGGTTGCCTCCACCTGATATGTAGGTCAAATGTAATTATGATGCGGCTCATCGGGAGGGTTCTGTGGTTTCAGGTTTCGGTTGGGTGATTCGTAATAATCAGGATTCTTTTCTTTTTGCTGGAATGGGTAAGTTTTATGGCCGAAAATCAGTTATTGAATCAGAATTATCAGCTTTAATTTGGGCATTACAAGCTTCATGGGCTCTGGGTTTCCGTCATGTCATATTCGAAGGTGATAATTTATCTCTTAACAACATCATCAACCACAGAAACATCAATTACCAACTTCAACAATTTATTCGGATTATTCATCATTGGGGATCTCAATTCGAAGGTATTCAATTCATTCACACTCGGAGATCATGCAATCAAGTGGCAGATTCATTGGCTTCAAACTCAATTCTATCCAATCATGATTGGACATTATTTAATAGTTGTCCTAAATTTTTATATACTTTTGTAAACAATGACTTTATATATTAATAACATTAAATGTTGGCAAAAAAAAACTTTTTTTATATAATAAATATGTAACATAATACATTAATATTATAATCAAATTTAATAATGGTCTAAGTGTATAATATGTTATACCTATGCAAGTCCTGGGGAAATTATCTAGTAATTCTATAAATTGATTATAAAACTTCTCTAATTCAATTAAGAACATAAATAGGTTAAGAAAAATATTGAAGAAAAATTTATGCAAGTATATATAAAGATTTTTATTACTCTTTTTAGTTAGCGTTATTAATTTTACTTTTCAAAATAGTATTAGAATGAGATTCATCAATTACATTATGGAAATAAAACAAAATATTCTCTTTTACGATAGGTTAATAATAAATTTCAAATTTAGTACATAATCAATTTAAAACATTTGAAAAATTAAAACGTGATGATAAATGAACTCATTTTAAAATTAAATATAAAAAATTCTACTACTTTTTCAAAAATTAATCAATATAAAAATTTAAATAAATGCGACTCGATTCACAAAA
Source organism: Pugionium cornutum (assembly GCA_018901935.1). Classification (NCBI taxonomy): domain Eukaryota; kingdom Viridiplantae; phylum Streptophyta; class Magnoliopsida; order Brassicales; family Brassicaceae; genus Pugionium; species Pugionium cornutum. The sequence continues at coordinate 7,155,975 of CM032162.1, forward strand.
GTGAACATACACCTTACTTCTCCCCCAAAATTTAGTTAATATTGATATTAGCGTAAACAATTTTAAAATATTCAAAAATTACAACGTTTTTATAAATGAACTTAATTTTAAATTAAATAAATTTCTATATTATTTAAAAATTATTTAAATATAAAATAATTAAATAAATGTGATTCGATTAATAAAAAGAAATATATCCCTCCACCCCTTAGCGTAACTAATTTAAAACAATTAAAAATTATAATGTGTTTATAAATTAAGTCACTTCAAATTAAAGAAATGTATATATTTTTAAAAAAATTGTTAGATATAAAATGGTTAAATAAATATGATTCGATTAACAAAAGTAAATATATCCCTCTAACGCCTAGCATAACCAATTTTAGAATATTTTAAAATTATAGTGTGTTTATAAATAAACACACTTTCAAATTTAATTAATTTATATATTTTTTGGAAAATCGTTAAATATAAAATGGTAAAATAAATATGACTCATTTCACAAAATTAAATATATCTCTCCAATTCTAAGCGTAACCAAATTTAAAATATTTAAAAATTACAACGTGTTTATAAATGAACTCACTTTCAAATTAAATAAATTTTATATTTTTTTAAAAAGGTAGTTAAATATAAATTTTTTAAATAAATGTGATTCGATTGAAAAAATAAATATATCACTCCAATCCTAAGTATAACCAATTTTAAAATATTTAAAAACTAAAATGTGTTTATAAATGAATTGGCATTCGAATTAAATATATTTCTATATTTTTTGAAAAATCGTTAAATATAAAATTATTAAATAAATATGATTCGATTGACAAAAATAAATATATCGCTTTTACGTCTAGCATAACCAATTTTAGAATATTTTAAAATTATGGTGTGTTTATAAATGAACTCACTTTCAAATTTAGTAAATTTCTATATTTTTTGGTAAATCATTAAATATAAAATAGTTAAATAAATGTGATTCATTTGACAAAATTAAATATATATCTCCAATTGTAAGTGTAATCAATTTTAAAATATTTAAAATTTTTAATGTGTTTATGAATGAACTCACTTTGAAATTAAATAAATTTCTATATTTGTTGATAAAATAGTTAAATATGAAATTGTTAATAAATGTGATGCGATTGACAAAAATAAATATATCCTTTAACGTATAGCATAACGAATTTTAGAACATTTTAAATTACGTTGTGTTTATAAATGAACACAATTTCAAATTTAATAAATTTCTAGATTGTTTTGAAAATCGTTAAATGTAAAATTGTTAAATAAATGTTATTCGTTTGACAAAATTAAATATATCCCTCCAATTATAAGCGTAACAAAATTTAAAACATTTAAAAATTACAACCTAATTATAAATGAACTCATTTTCAAATTAAATAAATTTTTATATTTTTAAAAAACATAGTTAAATATTAAACTGTTAAATAAATGTGATTCGACTCACAAAAGTAAATATATTTCTCCAACGCTCAGCATAACCAATTTTAAAATATTTAAAAACTACAATGTATTTATAAATAAACTCACATTAAAATTAAATAAATTTCTATATTTTTTGAAAAATTGTTAAATATAAAATTATTAAATAAATATGATTCGATTGACAAAAATAAATATATTCCTCTAACGTGAGTATAACCAATTTTAGAACATTTTAAAATTACGGTGTGTTTATGAATAAACTCATTTTCAAATTTAATAAATTTCTATATTCTTTGGAAATAGTTAAATAAATGTGATTTGTTTGAAAAAATTAAATACACCTCTCCAATTCCAAGCGTAATCAATTTTAAAACATTTAAAATTTTAACATGTTTATAAATGAACTCACTTTCAAATTAAATAAATTTTTATATTTGTTAACGAAATAGTTAAATATAAAATTATTAATAAATGTGATTCGATTGACAAAAATAAATATATCCCTCTAACGTCTAGCATTACCAATTTTAGAATATTTTAAAATTACGGTATGATTATAAATGAACTCACTTTGAAATTTAATAAATTTTAATATTCTTTGGTAAATATTTAAATATAAAATAGTTAAATAAATATGATTCGTTTGACAAAATTGAATATATCTCAATCTAAGCGTAATCAATTTTAAAACATTTAAAAATTTTAACGTGTTTATAAATGAACTCATTTTCAAATTAAATAAATTTCTGTATTTGTTGAAAAAATAGTTAAATATAAATTTTTTAAATAAATATGATTCAATTGACAAAAATAAATATATCCCTCTAACCTTTAATTTTCAGATAAATATATACTTTCTTATTTCATTTTTATTATACTATATACGAAGTCAATATATGACATACTCTATTTGCCTTTTGTTTGATTTATTTTTTGATTAGTTATAAATATTATATTTTAGTTCTAAAATAACTAACTTCCAAATTCAATTTTTTATTCATCAAGCAAAATATGTGTTTTTAAAACTATTTCCAATATATTTTTATGTTTTTATTTTAAAATAGAATATAGTTTTTTCTAATATATTATTCTATTTTTTAAAATCACTACCTACGAGATATAAAATTCTACAGTCTAATATAGTATAAAGATTTATTTTGGAAAACGGAATTTTTTTGTTCGAACATATTTTGAAGGCTAACTTAGTTTACAAGTAAAAAAAATCATGGTCACTACCGATAAAAAATTGTACAAAATCACCGATCATAAAAATGATATATGTTTTAAAGATGAAACAACAATAATGGAAAAATACAATCCGCGCAGTACGCGCGAGCTAAAACCTAGTTATTTTAGAAGAAATAGAAACGAAAGAGTTGTGACATAAACTCTCACTGACCATCATCGCAATTAAGCATGGCTTTGATCCTTTGAACGGTGGAGCTAATCAATGTATTAACTGTGGAGGTCGATTCTTCCATGTTGGAATCTCTAGAGTAAGGTGGACCGGAGACGAGGATCTGAAAAGCCACCGTGAGGAGCGTCTTGCAATTGTCAGGGCCAGCTTCAAGCTCAGCGGCGGAGGGACGGCCGTCACGGGAGATAATGAAACCAGAAGGGAGGATTGTAATGATGGAAGGATCGACTTGGCCTGAAATGGTGGCGTATGCTGTGTTTAGATCAAGTGGAGCGTAGGCCACCATACCTCCTAATGAATCTACGAAACCATCTTGTATTATCATCATATCATTATGCTCCGTTCCAATAGGCTATTATATATACATATACAGAGACCACAATTTAGTTACCAATAAAAAAGAATCAAAAATAAATGCAGTTCCAAATACATCAAATTGTGATTATGAACTTCTCACATGAGAATATAGATGTGGATATTTACTTAAAACATATAAAATAGAAGTGTGTCCTGTTTAAATCTTTTGTTTAATGTAGAGGTTAATTTGTGCCACTACCAAAATGGTCATATAAAAACTGGTCTTGAAATGTATCTTGATTTGTTCAATATTTATGTCCGACACTGTTTGATCTATATCCTAGTGATTTTGGAGATCAACTTATACTAAAACGTAACACAAAAAAACTAACAAATACGACTCCATCCATGGATAATTTTCGTACTTTAGAACAGTGAAATGCTAGCTAGTTTGATATAATATCAAATAAAGATAATAAGGTTTTTAGTGTATATATATGTAACATACCTGGAGAATAGTCACACGATTGTTATGGTCTGTTCCGGTGACAAAACGAGCAACCTCAGCGACCGGATTCCCATGGCAAAGAACGTCCCACTTTCATTACATCCAAACATTAATTATATTTTGTTTGTTATTTACCAGAAAGCAAGAATGTTAAAAATAACAACTAATTGAATATAACAATTAACAAGCCATCTATGCTTACCTGGTGTCGAATCTCAACATTATTAAGGAAATTGTAGACTTGGAGAGGAGAGAGAGGGAGACATAAAGACGAACCGGCGCAGACAATGAGACCAGTTGGTTGACCTGCTTCTGTGTTTGTCCTCACCAAAACCCTAACTCCGCTATTGTTGGTTTCAGACAGTTGAGAGAAATCGACTTTTCCAGACATTTTCAGTATCCATGCAAAGTTCTTTAACATTCTCTCTCCTAAGTTCATGACATTGTTTCTTCCTTCTATTGTTTTCACAACTAATTGAAAAAAAAGACAGTTCAGAGTTTTACAACCTGAAAGCTTCCATATATACAACAACAAAAATGGTTGTTACGTTTTTTTTTGTCAACGCATATATTAGAGTTTTGAAAGCTCAAAATATTACAAATAAAAGCGATATGGTTAAAAAAATTGTATCTCTTAAGAAACTTTCCATAATTACTTTTATATATCTCAACTATATACAAGTAATATTTTTCTATGAAATTTATTTTATTTACTGTATTTTATAACTGAAATTTATGTTCTCTGCAAGAATCATTTTAAGTTATTTTATGTAAGAAAAAAATGAATATTGATCCAATTATGCGTTATGTATATATAGCACTGATTTATATGTATAAGTACCTCCGGCATAGTCGGTGGTCGGGAAGACGGAGATGGAGGAGAGAGAGAGTCTCTCACACATTCTCTCAAGAGTAACGGTCCAACGGCGAGCACCGTAGCCGGAGCCACCACATAACAGGTCTTTGTAAAGCCGATGTGTCCGCACTTTATCATTTACTTCCACGTGCTCTATCCACGTCACCTGCCCATTTTCGTTGTCATTGTTTTGGGATTTTTAGGGCATACATATTATAAACTTTCACCTAATGGCAAAACTCACAACAACTATTTAAAATTAAGAAAAGAAAAGAGAGAGACCTTAGAGCGACCATCAGGTAAGGCTTGGATGAGACAGCCGGAGGGACGTTTAGAGCAAGTCGGAGTCTCAAATTCAAATTCAACATTGAGGTGATGATACGACACGTCAGCAATCACCCAGAGATCTTCTTCAACTTGTTCGCAACATCTTAGGATGATAAACTCTCTCGGTGGTACCAATGGCGACAATATGTGCAGTTGCTCATACATCTAATTTATTTATTAACCAATTTTTTTGTATCACCAAATATTTTTATGTATTAAGCATGAAACTATATATATATAATAAGTGCTATAAGATTCATACCAGTTTCGCGAAGTTTTGTCTTTGTGAGTCCATGGTTTCCAGCAAGTGAATCGTTTTAGCTTCGTTCACAATTGTTGGAAAAAGCTTCGCCCATTTCTCCTGCAATATTTTATGTTTTAAAATTATAAATGTAAATTAAATTTATTGAAAGATAGGAACATTATTCATTGAAATATGTGTACATAAGTAGTATTTGAAGCATTTTAAAATGGTTATCTAGAAACGAGAAAAATGGTTCTGAAAATGGTCATAATAATTTCTGTCAAAAACACATTTAGCATATGTGTTTCAAAAGAAGAAGATGACTTCACAAATACTACAAAAATGTGTAGAGGTTTCAAAATACAACACTTTAATTTTCAGATAAATATATACTATGTTTTTAGTATCAAAAAACACCATTAGCAAAGTAGTATTATGTATAATTTTATATAAAAATATAATCGTTTACTTCTTTTGTTTGGCAATGCAAGGAATTCTAAATTGCCACGATAAAATTTTACATCTCTTATGCAAGCAAATGAATTGGTTATCAAGACTATTATCATGAAATTTATATATTTAATAAAAATGAATATAATTTAAATTTTTTATAATTTGTTAAGTTGTTAGATTTATTAATATAGTTAATTTATTTATTTTTAGATAAATTTTCTTCAAATAGATTAATGGAAATTTAAATTTTAAATATATATTATATTTCATAATACTAATGTCTATTTTATCTTCATATAAATTTGATAGTTATTCTTTAAATTAATTATTTACAATGATATTTGAAGTAATATTATATAAATTAAATATTATTTTTTAAAATGTACTTACCAAAAAATAATATAAAGATTGCGTACCGTATCTAAGAACATGTCTAGCAAGTTTCTAGCATCTATTGGAACCACCACGACTTCCTTGGAAGATTCAATACGAGCATTTGGTGTCTTAAAGTGGCTAATCTTTGTAAACAGCTTCTCATAGTTTTCTTGATCAATGACAAGTCTACCATCAATAGAAGAATTAATCCACATCGGTTCTTCGATTTGAATAAGTTTTATAAGCTCTGACATCGCTTTCATCGCTATCTCAGAGATCATAGCTTTTTTTATCTGCGATAGCGGTTGGAAATGTTGCAGTAGTAGCGGCTTTCTCGGCTGAGGTGATTGGATGATGGTGCAACGTTCACCAATGTATGGTCCTCTTAATAAGTTTGGCTCGAGGAGATGGTTTGATGGGGTACCATGCACGGCATGAGGATTATTGGAGGTGGATGCGTATGTTGATGGACCGGGCACATAAGGTAAGGACCCGATGGTAGCTACGGAGTAGCCTCCATATCTGGTTAGCTGATTTGAGAGGTTTTCATGTTGATGTATGAAATTTCATCAACAAAAATATTAATAATTTTATTTTTAATATAAAGATTATTTTTAACAAATATAATCGCATAGAAACATATTTTGTAAAACCAAACAAGAAAAAAATCAGATTATATTTCCTGAACCAGGAGGTTGAATAGGTTGAATTGCATATAATTATATCAATAATGTAAGTGAAAAACACTACAAGGAAAAGTATAAATAGACTATGGCTGAGGAACGAAAAAGTGGATAAGTGGTTGAATTACTTTTACATCCATTCTAAAAGTCTCAAAAAGGATTTTATTGCGGATTCAAAGTCGACGTACTTTATAAATATTCACATAAAAACATATTTTGGTATTTTTTCTAATATAGATGTAGTTTTAGCGGGAAAAAAAAATCATATAAAAACATTGTTTGTAAAACCAAACAAGGAAATAAATCATATTATCTATCATATAAGAGTAGAATCATCGAATTGAACCGTACATAAGGAAATATTTTTAAGAAATTTATTATTAGCATGAATATAATTAAATTATATGTATGGTATAATTTTCAATTAAACTTTATTTGAATCTGTTTTTTGGGTTGAAGTTTTCTTGTATCATTTTTAAAAGTTTCCAGACATTTATTAATATAATTAATATTTTAAATGAACAGTAAACCATAAAATACTTTAAAAAATCTATACTTAATACTGATTTTATGTTGAAAGGGCCGATCTTTCACACAAAATTGATGTTTTGAACATGTGAAGCCCTAAAGTTGCTTCACTTTTCTATGCAGTGAATTGGGCATATAGATCTATAGATACTGCATGTGAAACAGCAGATCTAAAATGCAAATAGCCAAACAAATGTTAATCTAAGAAAATAAATTTCTATTGAAAAAGATTGTACGTAATTTACTCATTTATACAAGCGATAAATAAATAAATTTTAATACTAACCATTTCTAATTCCTAATATATTATTTGAATAACATTTTCATAAAATAATTTTATTTTAATGTGTTATTAACAGAAATACAGCTCATGTGTTATCACCACATTAATTTTTAAATAAATATATAAATAGTTTTAAATTAATAGAATAATTACAATGTATGTCATTGTTATTAATTTGGTTAAACAATCAATATATTTCATTAAACTAAACAAAACTACTATTAAATTCATAAAAAATAATTATTTTTATTTTCTTATTTACATATACAAAAATTAATATAAAAATAATTTAAATAAAAGTTTTAATAAATATTTTGTTTTGGAACCAAAACTTTATTTTTTGGCTTAAGTTGCAGTTCCTGTCGCAATTTACGCGGTTGCGAATCATCTGGATGAGGACACTCTTTGAAAATACCTTATGCCAATTTCATAAAACAAAATTATGAATTAAGAGAAGCTATTAATTAATTAATTAAAAAAATAGTTGTAAATTAAGATCTTACGCTTCGAGTCTTTGAATTTGATGAGAAGAATGGCGATGGTAAATCTTCTTATCGGTATTGTTGTTGGTGTTAATAGAAGTTTCTCGTTCATCACCTGAAATGTCATCACGACTAGACTCCATATTTTTTTTAACCCAAATGAATGAAATTGTACATCATATATTAACTATTCAAAAGCTATTTATAATAAAAGTATAGTAGGCAAATATGGTTTAAAAGTTTTTTCTATAATTGGTCAAGGATTAAAAAATTTTATTCTGTGGACATAATTTTTTTTAATATTAAATGGAACAAAATAGACCAATGCCTCAAAATAAAATAAAACAAAACATTTTATGAAACAAATCTCATTACAGGTTTTATTTTTTTGAGGGACGTTATTGTAAAATCATCATTGAGATATTTTCCATTAAATTTTCAGTAAAATAGGAGAATAATTTTCTATTATGTTTTGGATTTACAACTATTTTTTAACTTGCATCCATTTGGATAATGACTGCACATACAAAATTATATTTTCTATATATTCAAAAGGAAACATTAGATTCCATTTTTGCTGTTGTTCCATATATAATATTTCCTTTACCATTTTTATTTAATTAAATTCAGTTATATACTTAACTTACCCCATTTCCCAATCACTTTTTCAAATTATTAATTGTATTAACCTTATATGAAATGCCAATACATAGAAACATTATTGTTAAATTGGATTAATTCATTTTACCCTAAAATCTATTGATTTTCCAGTTAGTTTTAAATATTTTGAAATAACTAAAACTTCAAAAATATCCATTGACAATGTCAAATCATGAGAAAATTCAAAAACCATCACTTGTCTATTGGGTGTTCATTGTTGTAAATGTAACTAATTATCATATGTAAAATGATACTTAAAATTCTAATATCTTATTAGTAAAAATGAAAATCATACATTATTTATGAAGACATTTTTTTTGAAAGCCAATTAATCTTAATATGAACATTATAATTTATAATTATATAATTCTATAAATTAATTATAAAACTTCTCTAATTCAATTAAGAACATAAATAGCTAAAGAAAAATATTGAAGAAAAATTTATACATGTATATATAAAGATTTTTATTACTCTTTTTAGTTAGCGTAATTAATTTTACTTTTGAAAATAATATCAGAATAAGATTCATCGATTAAATTACGAAAATAAAACAAAATATTCTCTTTTACGATGGGTTAATAATAAATTTCAAATTTAGTACGTAATCAATTTAAAATATTCAAAAAATTACAACGTGATAATAAATGAACTCATTTTGAAATTAAATATAAAAAACTCTACCATTTTTTAGAAAATTGTTCAATATAAAAATTTAAATAAATGTGATTCGACTAACAAAAGTGAACATACACCTCACTTCTCCCCAAAAATTTAGTTAATATTGATATTAGTGTGACCAATTTAAAAATATCTAAAAATTACAACGTGTTTATAAATGAACTCACTTTTAAATTAAATAAATATCTATATTTTTTGAAAATTATTTAAATATAAAATTATTAAATAAATATGATTCGATTGATAAAAATAAATATATCTCTGCAACCAATAGTATAACTAATTTAAAACATTTAAAAATTATAATATGTTTATAAGTAAATTCACTTCAAATTAAATAAATTAAATTGTTAAATATAAAATTGTCAAATAAATGTTATTCGTTTGACAAAATTAAACATATCTTTACAATTCTAAGCGTAACTAAATTTAAACATTTAAAAATTACAACGTGTTTATAAATAAACTCATTTTCAAATTAAATAAATTTCCATATTATTTTTTTTTTAAATAGTTAAATATAAAATTGTTAAATAAATGTGATTCGATTGACAAAAGTAAATAAATCCCTACAACCCTCAGCATAACCAATTCAAAAATATTTAAAAACTACAATTTTTTTTTATAAATAAACTCACTTTCAAATTAAATAAATTTCTATATTTTTTGAAACATCATTAAATATAAAAATACTAAATAAATATGATTCGTGTTACAAAATTAAATATATTTCTCTAACACCTAGCATAACCAGATTTAGAACAATTTAAAATTACGGAGTATTTATAAATAAACTCACTTTCAAATTTAATAAAATTCTATATTTCTTGTAAAATCGTTAAATATAAAATGGTTCGTTTGAGAAAATTAAATATATCCCTCCAATTCTAAGCGTAACCAAATTTAAAACATATAAAAATTATAACATGTTTATAAATGAACGCACTTTCAAATTAAATAAATTTTTATATTTTTTAAAAAAGATAGTTAAATATAGAATTGTTAATTAAATATGATTCGACTGATAAAAGTAAATAAAACCCTCCAACCCTTAGTATAATTAATTTTAAAATATTTAAAAATTACAACGTGTTTAGAAAACAACTCATTTTCAAATTAATTAAATATCTATATTTTTTGAAAATTATTTAAATATAAAATTATTGAATAAATGTGATTTGTTTGACAAAATAAATATATTCCTCTAACGCCTACCATAACCAATTTTATGACAATTTAAAATTACGGTGTATTTATAAATGAACTTACTTTCAAATCTAATAAATTTCTAAATTTTTTAAAAAAATTGTTAAATATAAAACTGTTAAATAAATATGATTCGAGTGACAAAAGTAAATAAAGCCCTACAACACTCAGCATAATCAATTTTGAGATATTTAAAAATCACAACGTGTTTATAGATGAAATCATTTTTAAATTAAATAAATTTTTATATTATTTAAAAGAAATCTAAATATAAAATTATTAAATAAATATGGTTTGTTTGACAAAAGTAAATATATTCCTCTAATGCCTAGCATAACCAATTTTAGAACATTTTAAAATTACAGTGTATTTATAAATGAACTTACTTTCAAATTTAATAAATTTCTATATTATTTAGAAAATCGTTAAATATAAAATGATTAAATAAATATGATTCGTTCGAGAAAATTACATATATCTCTCCAATTCTAATCGTAACCAAATTTAAAACATTTATTAATTATAACGTGTTTATAAATTCACCTAATTTCAAAGTTCATAAATTTTTATATTTTTTTAAAAAGATAGTTAAATAGAAAACTGTTAACTAAATATGATTCGACTGACAAAAACAAATAAATAAATCCCTCCAACTCTCAACATAATCAATTTTAAAATATTGAAAAATTACAATTTGTTTACAATTTGTTTATAAATGAACTCACTTTTGAAAATTATTTAAATATAAAATTTTTAAATAAATATGATACATTTGACAAAAGTAAATATATTTGTGTACTGCCTATCATAACCAATTTTAGAACATTTTAAAATTACGGCGTGTTTATAAATGAACTCACTTTCAAATTTAATAAATTTCTATATTTCTTGTAAAATCGTTAAATATAAAATTGTTCGTTTGAGAAAATTAAATATATCCCTCCAATTCTAAGCGTAACCAAATTTAAAACATTTAAAAATTACAACGTGTTTATAAATGAACGCACTTTCAAATTAAATAAATTTTTATATTTTTAAAAAGATAGTTAAATATAAAATTGTTAATTAAATATGATTCGACTAATAAAAGTAAATAAATCCCTCCAACCCTCAGTATAATTAATTTTAAAATATTTAAAAATTACAACGTGTTTAGAAAACAACTCATTTTCAAATTAATTAAATATCTATATTTTTTGAAAATTATTTAAATATAAAATTATTGAATAAATGTGATTTGTTTGACAAAATAAATATATTCCTCTAACGCCTACCATAACCAATTTTATGACAATTTAAAATTACGGCGTATTTATAAATGAACTTACTTTCAAATCTAATAAATTTCTATATTTTTTAGAAAATCGTTAAATATAAAATGGTTAAATAAATATGATTCATTTGAGAAAATTAAATATATCCCTCCAATTTTAATCGTAACCAAATTCAAAACATTTGAAAATCACAACGTGCTTATAAATGAACTCACTTTCAAATTAAATAAATTTCTATATTTTTAAAAAAGTTAATTAAATATAAAACTGTTAATTAAATATGATTCGACTAAAAAGGTAAATAAATCCCTCCAACACTCAGCATAATTAATTTTAAAATATTTAAAAATTATAACATGTTTATAAATAAACTCACTTTCAAATTAAATAAATTTCTATATTTTTTGAATTATTTAAATATAAAATTATTGAATAAATGTGATTCATTTGCCAAAAGTAAATATATTCCTCTAACGTCTACCATAACCAATTTTAGAAAATTTTAAAATTACGACGTGTTTATAAATGAACTCACTTTAAAATTTAATAAATTTGTATATTTTTTGGAAAATCGTTAAATATAAAATTATTAAATATATATGATTCGTTTGAGAAAATTAAATATATCCTTCCAATTTTAATTCTATCCAAATTTAAAATATTGAAAAATTACAACGTGTTTATAAATAAATTTACTTTTCAATTAAATAAATTTCTATATTTTTTAAAAAGATAGTTAAATATAAAACTGTTAAATAAATATGATTCGAGTGACAAAAGTAAATAAAGCCCTACAACACTCAGCATAATCAATTTTGAGATATTTAAAAATCACAACGTGTTTATAGATGAAATCATTTTTAAATTAAATAAATTTTTATATTATTTAAAAGAAATCTAAATATAAAATTATTAAATAAATATGGTTTGTTTGACAAAAGTAAATATATTCCTCTAATGCCTAGCATAACCAATTTTAGAACATTTTAAAATTACAGTGTATTTATAAATGAACTTACTTTCAAATTTAATAAATTTCTATATTATTTAGAAAATCGTTAAATATAAAATGACTAAATAAATATAATTCGTTCGAGAAAATTAAATATATCTCTCCAATTCTAATCGTAACCAAATTTAAAACATTTATTAAAATGAATTGTATATATTTATTAGAAAACATGAAAATATTCTTGTCACTAAAACATTATTTTAACAGAAATAGAAACGAAAAGTTGTCACACTCTCTCAACTCAGTTGTGACATAAATCTCATTGACCATCATCGCAATTAACAACTATGATCCTTTGAACGGTGGAGCTAATCAATGTATTAACTGTGGACGTCGATTCTTCCATATTTGGAATCTCTAGAGTAAGGTGGACCAGAGACGAGGATCTGAAAAGCCACTGTAAGGAGCGTCGTGCAATTTATTCAAATATTCTAGCTCCATAACGGCCGTCACGAAATAATGAAACCAGAAAAGGATTGTAATGATGGAAGGATCAACTTGGCCAGAAATCAGCATTTGCTGTGTTTAGATCAACTGGAGCGTAAACCACCATACCTCTAATGAATCTATAAGCATCTTTATTATCATCATATCATTATACTCCGTTCCAATAGCTATTATATTTACATATACAGAATCACAATTTAGTTACAAGTAGAAAAAGAATCAAAAGTAAATACTTCCAAATACATCAAATTTGATTATGAACTTCTCGCATGAGAATATAGTTGTGGATATTTACTGAAAACATATAAATAGAAACGAAAGAGTTGTCACACTCTCTCAACTCAGTTGTGACATAAACTCTCATTGACCATCATCGCAAGTAAGGTGGACCAGAGACGAGGATCTGAAAAGCCACTGTAAGGAGCATTGTGCAATTGTCAAGGCCACCTTCTAGCTCCGCGGCGGAGGGACGGCCGTCACGGGAAATAATGAAACCAGAAGGGAGGATTGTAATGATGGAAGGATCGACTTGGCCAGAAATGGCAGCATTTGCTGTGTTTAGATCAACTGGAGCGTAAACCACCATACCTCCTAATGAATCTACGAAGCCGTCTTGTATTATCATCATATCATTATACTCCGTTCCAATAGGCTATTATATATACATATACAGAGATCACAATTTAGTTACAAGTAGAAAGGAATCAAAAGTAAATGCAGTTCCAAATACATCAAATTGTGATTATGAACTTCTTGCATGAGAATATAGATGTGGATATTTACTATGAAAACCTATAAAATAGAAATGTGTCATGTTTAAATCTTTTGTTTAATGTAGAGGTTAATTTGCGCCATTAACAAAACGGTCATATAAAAACTGGTCTTGAAATGTATCCTGATTTGTTCAATATTTATGTCCGACACTGCTTGATCTATATCCTAGTGATTTTGGAGATCAACTTATACCATAACGTAACACAAAAAAACTAACAAATACGACTCCATCCATGGATAATTTTCACACTTTAGAACAGTGAAATGCTAGCTAGTTTGATATAATATCAAATAAAGATAATAAGGTTTTTAGTGTATATATATGTAACATACCTGGAGAATAGTCACACGATTGTTATGGTCTGTTCCGGTGACAAAACGAGCAACCTCAGCGACCGGATTCCCATGGCAAAGAACGTCCCACTTTCATTACATCCAAACATTAATTATATTTTGTTTGTTATTTACCAGAAAGCAAGAATGTTAAAAATAACAACTAATTGAATATAACAATTAACAAGCCATCTATGCTTACCTGGTGTCGAATCTCAACATTATTAAGGAAATTGTAGACTTGGAGAGGAGAGAGAGGGAGACATAAAGATGAACCGGCACAGACAATGAGACCGGTTGGTTGACCAGCTTCTGTGTTTGTCCTCACCGAAACCCTAACTCCGCTATTGTTGGTTTCAGACAGTTGGGAGAAATCGACTTTTCCAGACATTTTCAGTATCCATGCAAAGTTCTTTAACATTCTCTCTCCTAAGTTCATGACACTGTTTCTTCCTTCTATTGTTTTCACAACTAATTGAAAAAAAAAGACAGTTCAGAGTTTTACAACCTGAAATCTTCCATATATACAACAACAAAAATGGTTGTTGCGTTTTTTTTTGTCAACGCATATATTAGAGTTTTGAAAGCTCAAAATATTACAAATAAAAGCGATATGGTTAAAAAAATTGTATCTCTTAAGAAACTTTCCATAATTACTTTTATATATCTCAACTATATACAAGTAATATTTTTCTATGAAATTTATTTTATTTACTGTATTTTATAACTGAAATTTATGTTCTCTGCAAGAATCATTTTAAGTTATTTTATGTAAGAAAAAAATGAATATTGATCCAATTATGCGTTATGTATATATAGCACTGATTTATATGTATAAGTACCTCCGGCATAGTCGGTGGTCGGGAAGACGGAGATGGAGGAGAGAGAGAGTCTCTCACACATTCTCTCAAGAGTAACGGTCCAACGGCGAGCACCGTAGCCGGAGCCACCACATAACAGGTCTTTGTAAAGCCGATGTGTCCGCACTTTATCATTTACTTCCACGTGCTCTATCCACGTCACCTGCCCATTTTCGTTGTCATTGTTTTGGGATTTTTAGGGCATACATATTATAAACTTTCACCTAATGGCAAAACTCACAACAACTATTTAAAATTAAGAAAAGAAAAGAGAGAGACCTTAGAGCGACCATCAGGTAAGGCTTGGATGAGACAGCCGGAGGGACGTTTAGAGCAAGTCGGAGTCTCAAATTCAAATTCAACATTGAGGTGATGATACGACACGTCAGCAATCACCCAGAGATCTTCTTCAACTTGTTCGCAACATCTTAGGATGATAAACTCTCTCGGTGGTACCAATGGCGACAATATGTGCAGTTGCTCATACATCTAATTTATTTATTAACCAATTTTTTTGTATCACCAAATATTTTTATGTATTAAGCATGAAACTATATATATATAATAAGTGCTATAAGATTCATACCAGTTTCGCGAAGTTTTGTCTTTGTGAGTCCATGGGTTCCAGCAAGTGAATCGTTTTAGCTTCGTTCACAATTGTTGGAAAAAGCTTCGCCCATTTCTCCTGCAATATTTTATGTTTTAAAATTATAAATGTAAATTAAATTTATTGAAAGATAGGAACATTATTCATTGAAATATGTGTACATAAGTAGTATTTGAAGCATTTTAAAATGGTTATCTAGAAACGAGAAAAATGGTTCTGAAAATGGTCATAATAATTTCTGTCAAAAACACATTTAGCATATGTGTTTCAAAAGAAGAAGATGACTTCACAAATACTACAAAAATGTGTAGAGGTTTCAAAATACAACACTTTAATTTTCAGATAAATATATACTATGTTTTTAGTATCAAAAAACACCATTAGCAAAGTAGTATTATGTATAATTTTATATAAAAATATAATCGTTTACTTCTTTTGTTTGGCAATGCAAGGAATTCTAAATTGCCACGACAAAATTTTACATCTCTTATGCAAGCAAATGAATTGGTTATCAAGACTATTATCATGAAATTTTAATAAGAAACCCAAATAAGAATTTCAGCTTTTAAAAAATGAAATTTATGCTATATTTAAAAAATGAAATTTATATATTTAATAAAAAATGAATATAATTTAAATTTTTTATAATTTGTTAAGTTGTTAGATTTATTAATATAGTTAATTTATTTATTTTTAGATAAATTTTCTTCAAATAGATTAATGGAAATTTAAATTTTAAATATATATTATATTTCATAATACTAATGTCTATTTTATCTTCATATAAATTTGATAGTTATTCTTTAAATTAATTATTTACAATGATATTTGAAGTAATATTATATAAATTAAATATTATTTTTTTAAATGTACTTACCAAAAAATAATATAAAGATTGCGTACCGTATCTAAGAACATGTCTAGCAAGTTTCTAGCATCTATTGGAACCACCACGACTTCCTTGGAAGATTCAATACAAGCATTTGGTGTCTTAAAGTGGCTAATCTTTGTAAACAACTTCTCATAGTTTTCTTGATCAATGACAAGTCTACCATCAATAGAAGAATTAATCCAGATCGGTTCTTCGATTTGAATAAGTTTTATAACCTCTGACATCGCTTTCATCGCTATCTCAGAGATCATAGCTTTTTCTATCTGCGATAGCGGTTGGAAATGTTGCAGTAGTAGCGGCTTTCGCGGCTTAAGCGATTGGATGATGGTGCAACGTTCACCAATGTATGGTCCTCTTAATAAGTTTGGCTCGAGGAGATGGTTTGATGGGGTACCATGCACGACATTATTGGAGGTGGATGTGTATGTTGATGGACCGGGCACATAAGGTAAGGACCCGATGGTAGCTACGGAGTAGCCTCCATATCTGGTTAGCTGATTTGAGAGTTTTTCATGCTGATGTACGAAATTTCATCAACAAAAATATTAATGATTTTATTTTTAATATAGAGATTATTTTTAACAAATATAATCGCATAGAAACATATTTTTTAAAACCAAACAAGAAAAAAATCAGATTATATTTCCTTAACTAGGAGGTTGAATAGGTTGAATTGCATATAATTATATCAATGATGTAAGTGAAAAACACTACAAGGAAAAGTATATATAGACTATTGTAGAGGAACGAAAAAGTGGATAAGTAGTTGAATTACTTTTACATCCATTCTAAAAGTCTGAAAATGGATTTTATTGCCGATTCAAAGTCGACGTACTTTATAAATATTCACATAAAAACATATTTTGGTGTTTTTCTAATATAGATGTGGTTTTAGCGGAAGAAAATCGTATAAAAACATTGTTTGTAAAACCAAACAAGGAAATAAATCATATTATATATCATATAAGAGTAGAATCATTGAATTAAACCGTACATAAGGAAATAAATCATATTATATATCATATAAGAGTAGAATCAATGAATTGAACCGTACATAATGAAATATTTTTAGGAAATTTATTATTAGCATGAATATAATTAAATTATATGTATGGTATAATTTTCAATTAAAATTTATTTGAATCCGTTTTTTGGGATGAAGTTTTCTTGTATCATTTTTAAAAGTTTCCAGACATTTATTAATATAATTAATATTTTAAATGGACAGTAAACCATAAAATACTTTAAAAAATCTATACTTAATACTGATTTTATGTTGAAAGAGCCGATCTTTCACACAAAATTGATGTTTTAAACATGTGAAGCCCTAAAAAGTTGCTTCACTTTTCTATGCAGTGAATTGGGCATATAGATCTATAGACAATGTATGTCATTGTTATTAATTTGGTTAAACAATCAATATATTTCATTAAACTAAACAAAACTACTATTAAATTTATAAAAAATAATTATTTTTATTTTCTTATTTACATGTACAAAAATTAATATTAAAAATAATTTAAATAAAAGTTAAAATTTTTATAAATATCTAATTTATATTTATTAATAAATAATATTATATAATTTATGAATGTTTTTCCACGCAAACCGTGGATATAAATCTAGTTCTTAGTATTTGGAAATCCGCATATAACGACGGAAGAATTAATTTGTAAAATTTAATATATTAAACACTTTGTTTATGGAAAAGAATATATAGATATGCATGAACACACACACCTGTTCTTTGAGATATGCGTTATTTAAACGCAATTGTTGGAGACTGAGTTTGCGTTCTTCGATCCCAAAATGAGGACCACCACATGGAGGGCAAGTCACCGTTTTGAGTGCTTCTTTTATTGCTTCGTTCTCACATCTTATCTTCATGTTCTCTCTTCTAAGTGTTGTGTTGTCTGCTCTTTCACTTTGTGTCTGTAATTAATTAAAAGACAAAGTAAACGAAGTTTTATAGTCTAAATTTTTTTTAAAAAAACATCAAATGAAACTCGATTTTTGATCCCGAATAATATTACTTTGGCTTGTGTTCTTTTGTTTTGGAACCAAAACTTTATTTGTTTTGGCTTAAGTTGCAGTTCCTGTCCCAATTTACGTCGTTGCGAATCATCTGGATGAGGACACTCCTTGAAATACCTTATGCCAATTTCATAAAACAAAATTATGAATTAAGAGAAGCTATTAATTAATTAATTAAAAAATAGTGGTAAATTAAGATCTTACGCTTCGAGTCTTTGAATTTGATAAGAAGAATGGCGATGGTAAATCTTCTTATCGGTATTGTTGTTGGTGTTAATAGAAGTTTCTCGTTCATCACTTGAACTGCCACCACGACTAGACTCCATATTTTCTTTTAACCCAAATGAATGAAAATGTACATCATATATTAACTATTCAAAAGCTATTTATAATAAAAGTATAGCAGGCAAATATGGTTTAAAAGTTTTTTCTGTAATTGGTCAAGGATTAAAAAATTTTATTCTGTGGACATAATTTTTTTTAATATTAAATGGAACAAAATAGAACAATGCCTCAAAATAAAATAAAACAAAACCATTTATGAAACAAATCTCATTACAGGTTTTATTTTTTTGAGGGACGTTATTGTAAAATCATCATTGAGATATTTTCCATTAAATTTTCAGTAAAATAGGAGAATAATTTTCTATTATGTTTTGGATTTACAACTATTTTTTAGCTTGCATCCATTTGGATAATGACTGCACATACAAAATTATATTTTCTATATATTAAAAAGGAAACATTAGATTCCATTTTTACTGTTGTTCCATATATAAAATTTCCTTTACCATTTTTATTTAATTAAATTCAGTTATATACTTAACTTATCCCATTTCCCAATCACTTTTTCAAATTATTAATTGTATTAACCTTATATGAAATGCCAATACATAGAAACATTATTGTTAAATTGGATTAATTCATTTTACCCTAAAATCTATTGATTTTCCAGTTAGTTTTGAATGTTTTGAAATAACTAAAACTTCAAAAATATCCATTGACAATGTCAAATCATGCAAAAAATTCAAAAACCATCACTTCTGTCTATTGAGTGTTCATTGCTGTAAATGTAATTAATTATCATATATAAAATGATATTTAAAATTCTAATATCTTATTAGTAAAAATGAAAATCATACATTATTTATGAAGAAATTTTTTTTGAAAGCCAATTAATTTTCATATGAACATTATAATTTATAATTATATAATTCTATAAATTAATTATAAAACTTCTCTAATTCAATTAAGAACATAAATAGCTAAAGAAAAATATTGAAGAAAAATTTATACAAGTATTTATAAAAAATTTTATTACTCTTTTTAGTTAGCGTAATTAAATTTACTTTTGAAAATAATATCAGAATAAGATTCATCGATTAAATTACGAAAATAAAACAAAATATTCTCTTTTACGATGGGTTAAAAATAAATTTCAAATTTAGTACGTAATAAATTTAAAATATTCAAAAATTTACAACGTGATAAGAAATGAACTCATTTTGAAATTAAATATAAAAAACTCTACCATTTTTTAGAAATGTTTTCAATACAAAAATTTAAATAAATGCGATTCGACTAACAAAAGTGAACACACCTCACTTCTCCCCAAAGATTTAGTTAATATTGATATTAGTGTGACCAATTTAAAAATATCTAAAAATTACAACGTGTTTATTAATGAACTCATTTTCAAATTAAATAAATATCTATATTTTTTGAAAATTATTTAAATATAAAATTATTAAATAAATATGATTCGATTGATAAAAATAAATATATCCCTGCAACCAATAGCGTAACTAATTTAAAACATTTAAAAATTATAATATGTTTATAAATAAACTCACTTCAAATTAAATAAATTTATATATTCTTTAGAAAATCGTTAAATATAAAATGGTTAAATAAATGTTATTCGTTTGACAAAATTAAACATTACCCTATAATTCTAAGCGTAACCAAATTTAAACATTTAAAAATTAAAACGTGTTTATATATAAACTCACTTTCAAATTAAATAAATTTCCATATTATTATTTTTTAAAAATAGTTAAATAAAAAAATTTTAAATAAATATGATTCGATTGATAAAAGTAAATATATCCCTACAACCCTCAGCATAACCAATTCAAAAATATTTAAAAACTATAATTTGTTTATAAATGAACTCACTTTCAAATTAAATAAATTTCTATATTTTTTGAAACATCATTAAATATAAAATTACTAAATAAATATTATTCGTTTGACAAAATTAAATATATTTCTCTAACGCCTAGCATAACCAATTTTAGAACATTTTAAAATTACGGCGTGTTTATAAATGAACTCACTTTCAAATTTAATAAATTTCTATATTTCTTGTAAAATCGTTAAATATAAAATTGTTCGTTTGAGAAAATTAAATATATCCCTCCAATTCTAAGCGTAACCAAATTTAAAACATTTAAAAATTACAACGTGTTTATAAATGAACGCACTTTCAAATTAAATAAATTTTTATATTTTTAAAAAGATAGTTAAATATAAAATTGTTAATTAAATATGATTCGACTAATAAAAGTAAATAAATCCCTCCAACCCTCAGTATAATTAATTTTAAAATATTTAAAAATTACAACGTGTTTAGAAAACAACTCATTTTCAAATTAATTAAATATCTATATTTTTTGAAAATTATTTAAATATAAAATTATTGAATAAATGTGATTTGTTTGACAAAATAAATATATTCCTCTAACGCCTACCATAACCAATTTTATGACAATTTAAAATTACGGTGTATTTATAAATGAACTTACTTTCAAATCTAATAAATTTCTAAATTTTTTAAAAAAATTGTTAAATATAAAACTGTTAAATAAATATGATTCGAGTGACAAAAGTAAATAAAGCCCTACAACACTCAGCATAATCAATTTTGAGATATTTAAAAATTACAACGTGTTTAAAAATGAAATCATTTTTAAATTAAATAAATTTTTATATTATTTAAAAGTTGTTTTAATATAAAATTATTAAATAAATATGGTTCGTTTGACAAAAGTAAATATATTCCTCTAATGCCTAGCATAACCAATTTTAGAACATTTTAAAATTACAGTGTATTTATAAATGAACTTACTTTCAAATTTAATAAATTTCTATATTATTTAGAAAATCGTTAAATATAAAATGATTAAATAAATATGATTCGTTCGAGAAAATTACATATATCTCTCCAATTCTAATCGTAACCAAATTTAAAACATTTATTAATTATAACGTGTTTATAAATTCACCTAATTTCAAAGTTCATAAATTTTTATATTTTTTTAAAAAGATAGTTAAATAGAAAACTGTTAACTAAATATGATTCGACTGACAAAAACAAATAAATAAATCCCTCCAACTCTCAACATAATCAATTTTAAAATATTGAAAAATTACAATTTGTTTACAATTTGTTTATAAATGAACTCACTTTTGAAAATTATTTAAATATAAAATTTTTAAATAAATATGATACATTTGACAAAAGTAAATATATTTGTGTACTGCCTATCATAACCAATTTTAGAACATTTTAAAATTACGGCGTGTTTATAAATGTACTCACTTTCAAATTTAATAAATTTCTATATTCTTTGAAAAAATCGTTAAATATAAAATAGTTAAATAAATATGATTCGTTTGAGAAAATTAAGTATATTCCTCCTATTTTAAAGATAACCAAACTTAAACATTTAAAAATTACAACGTGTTTATAAATGAATATACTTTCAAATTAAATAAATTTCTATATTTTTTAAAAAAAATATTTAAATATAAAACTGTTAAATAAATATGATTCGAGTGACAAAAGTAAATAAATCCCTACAACACTCAGCATAATCAATTTTGAAATATTTAAAAATTACAACGTGTTGATAAATGAACTCACTTTCAAATTAAATAAATTTCTATATTTTGAAAATTATATAAATATAAAATTATTAAATAAATATGATTCGGTTGACAAAAGTAAATATATTCCTTTAACGCCTAACATAACCAATTTTAGAACATTTTAAAATTACGTTATTTTTATAAATGAACTCACTTTCAAATTTAATAAATTTTTTATTATTTGAAAAAATCATTAAATATAAAATGGTTAAATAAATATGATTCTTGAGAAAACTAAATATATCCCTCCAATTCTAATTGTAACCAAATTTAAAACATTTATTAAATGAATGTATATATTTATTAGAGAAACATGAGAGAATATTCTTGTCACTAAAACATTATTTTAACAGAAATAGAAACGAAAAAGTTGTCACACTCTCTCAACTCAGTTGTGACATAAACTCTCATTGACCATCATCGCAATTAAGCATAGCTTTGATCCTTTGAACGGTGGAGCTAATCAATGTATTAACTGTGGACGTCGATTCTTCCATGTTGGAATCTCTAGAGTAAGTTGGACTAGAGACAAGGATCTGAAAAGCCACTGTAAGGAGCGTCGTGCAATTGTCAGGACCACCTTCTAGCTCCGCGGCGGAGGGACGGCCGTCACGGGAAATAATGAAACCAGAAGGGAGGATTGTAATGGTGGAAGGATCGACTTTGCCGGAAATGGCAGCATTTGCTGTGTTTAGA
The DNA here is from genome assembly GCA_018901935.1 of Pugionium cornutum. Lineage (NCBI taxonomy): Eukaryota > Viridiplantae > Streptophyta > Magnoliopsida > Brassicales > Brassicaceae > Pugionium > Pugionium cornutum. Next base: position 7,179,283 of record CM032162.1, read on the forward strand.
TCAACTGGAGCGTAAACCACCATACCTCCTAATGAATCTACGAAGCCGTCTTGTATTATCATCATATCATTATACTCCGTTCCAATAGGCTATTATATATACATATACAGAAGACCACAATTTAGTTACAAGTAGAAAAGAATCAAAAGTAAATGCAGTTCCAAATACATTAAATTGTGATTATGAACTTTTCGCATGAGAATATAGTTGTGGATATTTACTTTGAAAACATATAAAATAGAAATGTGTCATGTTTAAATCTATTGTTTAATGTAGAGGTTAATTTGCGCCATTAACAAAACGGTCATATAAAAACTGGTCTTGAAATGTATCATGATTTGTTCAATATTTATGTCCGACATTGTTTGATCTATATCCTAGTGATTTTGGAGATCAAGTTATACTAAAACGTAACACAAAAAAACTAACAAATACGACTCCATCCATGGATAATTTTCGCACTTTAGAACAGTGAAATGCTAGCTAGTTTGATATAATATCAAATAAAGATAATAAGGTTTTTAGTATATATATATATGTAACATACCTGGAGAATAGTCACACGATTGTTATGGTCTGTTCCGGTGACAAAACGAGCAACCTCAGCGACCGGATTCCCATGGCAAAGAACGTCCCACTTTCATTACATCCAAACATTAATTATATTTTGTTTGTTATTTACTAGAAAGCAAGAATGTTAAAAATAACAACTAATTGAATATAACAATTAACAAGCCATCTATGCTTACCTGGTGTCGAATCTCAACATTATTAAGGAAATTGTAGACTTGGAGAGGAGAGAGAGAGAGACATAAAGATGAACCGGCGCAGACAATGAGACCAGTTGGTTGACCAGCTTCTGTGTTTGTCCTCACCGAAACCCTAACTCCGCTATTGTTGGTTTCAGACAGTTGGGAGAAATCGACTTTTCCAGACATTTTCAGTATCCATGCAAAGTTCTTTAACATTCTCTCTCCTAAGTTCATGACACTGTTTCTTCCTTCTATTGTTTTCACAACTAATTGAAAAAAAAAAGACAGTTCAGAGTTTTACAACCTGAAAGCTTCCATATATACAACAACAAAAATGGTTGTTGCGTTTTTTTTTGTCAACGCATATATTAGAGTTTTGAAAGCTCAAAATATTACAAATAAAAGCGATATGGTTAAAAAAATTGTATCTCTTAAGAAACTTTCCATAATTACTTTTATATATCTCAACTATATACAAGTAATATTTTTCTATGAAATTTATTTTATTTACTGTATTTTATAACTGAAATTTATGTTCTCTGCAAGAATCATTTTAAGTTATTTTATGTAAGAAAAAAATGAATATTGATCCAATTATGCGTTATGTATATATAGCACTGATTTATATGTATAAGTACCTCCGGCATAGTCGGTGGTCGGGAAGACGGAGATGGAGGAGAGAGAGAGTCTCTCACACATTCTCTCAAGAGTAACGGTCCAACGGCGAGCACCGTAGCCGGAGCCACCACATAACAGGTCTTTGTAAAGCCGATGTGTCCGCACTTTATCATTTACTTCCACGTGCTCTATCCACGTCACCTGCCCATTTTCGTTGTCATTGTTTTGGGATTTTTAGGGCATACATATTATAAACTTTCACCTAATGGCAAAACTCACAACAACTATTTAAAATTAAGAAAAGAAAAGAGAGAGACCTTAGAGCGACCATCAGGTAAGGCTTGGATGAGACAGCCGGAGGGACGTTTAGAGCAAGTCGGAGTCTCAAATTCAAATTCAACATTGAGGTGATGATACGACACGTCAGCAATCACCCAGAGATCTTCTTCAACTTGTTCGCAACATCTTAGGATGATAAACTCTCTCGGTGGTACCAATGGCGACAATATGTGCAGTTGCTCATACATCTAATTTATTTATTAACCAATTTTTTTGTATCACCAAATATTTTTATGTATTAAGCATGAAACTATATATATATAATAAGTGCTATAAGATTCATACCAGTTTCGCGAAGTTTTGTCTTTGTGAGTCCATGGGTTCCAGCAAGTGAATCGTTTTAGCTTCGTTCACAATTGTTGGAAAAAGCTTCGCCCATTTCTCCTGCAATATTTTATGTTTTAAAATTATAATGATATGTGAAGTAATATTATATAAATTAAATATTATTTTTTAAAATGTACTTGTCAAAAAATAATATAAAAATTGCGTACCGTATCTAAGAACATATCTAGCAAGTTTCTAGCATCTATTGGAACCACCACGACTTCCTTGGAAGATTCAATACGAGCATTTGGTGTCTTAAAGTGGCTAATCTTTGTAAACAGCTTCTGATAGTTTTCTTGATCAATGACAAGTCTACCATCGATAGAAGAATTAATCCACATCGGTTCTTCGATTTGAATAAGTTTTATAACCTCTGACATCGCTTTCATCGCTATCTCAGAGATCATAGCTTTTTCTATCTGCGATAGCGGTTGGAAATGTTGCAGTAGTAGCGGCTTTCGCGGCTGAGGCGGTTGGGTGATGGTGCAGCGTTCACCAATGTATGGTCCTTTTAATAAGTTTGGCTCGAGGAGATGGTTTGATGGGGTACCATGCACGACATGAGGATTATTGGAGGTGGATGCGTATGTTGATGGACCGGGCACATAAGGTAAGGACCCGATGGTAGCTACGGAGTAGCCTCCATATCTGGTTAGCTGATTTGAGAGTTTTTCATGCTGATGTACGAAATTTCATCAACAAAAATATTAATGATTTATTTTTAATATAGAGATTATTTTTAACAAATATAATCGCATAGAAACATATTTTGTAAAACCAAACAAGAAAAAAATCAGATTATATTTCCTTAACCAGGAGGTTGAATAGGTTGAATTGCATATAATTATATCAATGATGTAAGTGAAAAACACTACAAGGAAAAGTATAAATAGACTATTGTAGAGGAACGAAAAAGTGGATCAGTGGTTGCATTACTTTTACATCCATTTTAAAAGTATGAAAATAGATTTCATTGCCGATTCAAAGTCGACGTAATTTATAAATATTCACATAAAACATATTTTGGTGTTTTTTCTAATATAGATGTGGTTTAGCGAAAAAAATCGTATAAAAACATTGTTCGTAAAACCAAACAAGGAAATAAATCATATTATCTATCATATAAGAGTAGAATCATTGAATTGAACCGTAGATAAGGAAATAGTTTTAGAAATTTATTATTAGCATGAATATAATTAAATTATATGTATGGTATAAATTTCAATTAAACTTTATTTGAGTCATATTTTGGGATAAAGTTTTCTTCTATCATTTTTAGCGGTTTCCAGACATTTATTAATATATTTAATATTTTAAATGAACAGTAAACTATAAAATACATTAAAAAGCTATACTTAATATTGATTTTATGTTCAAAGGGCCAATCTTTCACACAAAATTGATGTTTTGAACATGTGAAACCCTAAAAAGTTGCTTCAGTTTTCTATGCCGTGAATTGGACATATAGATCTATAGATAATGTATGTGAAACAGCAAATCTAAAATGCAAAAAGCCAAACAAATGTTCCTCTAAGAAAATAAATTTCTATTGAAAAATTGTGTACGTAATTTACTCATTTCTACAAGCGATAAATAAATAAATTTTAATACTAAACATTTCTAATCTTTAATATATTATTTGAGAAATATTTTAATAAAATAATATTACTCTAACGTGTTATTAAGATAAATATCAGTTTATGTGTTATCACCACAATAATTTTCAAATAAATATATAAATGGTTTTAAATTAATAGAATAATTACAATATATGTTATTGTTATTAATTTGGTTACACAATCAATATATTTTATTAAACTAAATAAAAATATTCTTAAATTCATAAAAAATAATTTTTTTTATTTTTTAATTTACATAAACAAAAATTAATATTAAAAATAATTTTAAATAAGAGTTAAAATTATATAAATATTTAATTTATATTTATTAATAAATAATATTATATAATATGCAAATGTTTTTTCTCACGTAGGACGTATATATAAATCTAGTATTTGGAAATCCGTATATAACAACAGAATAATTAATTGGTAAATTTAATATATTAAACACTTTGTTTATGGAAAAGAATATATATATATATATATAGATGAACACACACACCTGTTCTTTGAGATATGCGTTATTTAAACGCAATTGTTGGAGACTGAGTTTGCGTTCTTCGACCCCAAAACGAGGACCACCGCATGGAGGGCAAGTCACCGTTTGGAGTGCTTCTTTTATTGCTTCGTTCTCACGTCTTATCTTCATGTTCTCTGTTCTGAGTGTTATGTTGTCTGCTCTTTCACTTTGTGCCTGTAATTAATTTTAAAAAAAAAGTAAACGAAGTTTTATAGTCTAACTTTTTTAAAAGAAAACAATTACGTATCAAATGAAACTCGATTTTTGATCCTGACGAATATTACTTTGGCCTGTGTTCTTTTGTTTTGGAACCAAAACTTTATTTGTTTTGGCTTAAGTTGTAGTTCCTGTCCCAATTTACGTCTTTGCGAATCATCCGGATGAGGACACTCCTTGAAATACCTTATGCCAATTTCATAAAACAAAATTATGAATTAAGAGAAGCTATTAATTAATTAAAAAATAGTTATAAATTAAGATCTTACGCTTCGAGTCTTTGAATTTGATGAGAAGAATGACGATGGTAAATCTTCTTATCATTATTGTTGTTAGTGTTCATAGAAGTTTCTCGTTCATCATTTGAACTTCCATCACGACTAGACTCCATATTTTCTCTTAACCCAAATGAATGAAAATGTACATCATATATTAACTATTCAAAAGCTATTTATAATAAAAGTATAGCACGCAAATATGGTTTAAAAAATTTTTCTATAATTGGTCAAGGATTGAAAATTTTTTATTCAATGGACATAATTTTTTTAATATTAAATGGAACAAATAGAGCAATGTCTCAAAATAAAATAAAATAAAACCATTTATGAAACAAATCTTATTACACATTTTATCTTTTGAGGAACGTTATTGTAAAGGCATCACTGAGATATTTTCTATTAAATTTTCAGTAAAATAGGAGAATAATTTTCTATTATGTTTTGGATTTACAACTATTTTTTAGCTTGCATACATGATTTGGATAATGACTCCACATAAAAATTATATTTTCTATATATTCTATATATTCAAAAGGAAACATTAGATTCCATTTTTGCTGTTGTGCCATATATAAAATTTCCTTTACCATTTTTATTTAATTAAATTCAATTATTTAGTAATCTTATCCCATTTGCCAATCACTTTTTCAAATTATTAATTGTATTAACCTTATATGAAATGCCAATACATAGAAACTCTATTGTTGAATTGGATTAATTCATTTTAACCTAAAATCTATTGATTTTCCAGTTACTTTTAAATATTTTGAAATAACTAAAACTTCAAAAATATCCATTGACAATGTCAAATCATGAAAAAAATTCAAAAATCATCACTTCTAACTATTGTGTGTTCTTTGCTGTCAATGTAAATAATTATCATATGTAAAATGATATTTAAAATTCTAATATCTTATTAGTAAAAATGAAAATCATACATTATTTATGAAGAAATTTTTTTGAAAGCCAATTAATTTTAAAATGAATATTATAATTCATAATTATATCCTCTTAATATTAAAAGAGAATTGAGTTTATAAAACAAATGATGACATGATGTTTACTCAAATGTAACATAGTAATTTTAAACATAATTTTTAAAGTAAATCATATATATTAGATTAGAAATGAGTTTAAAAAGATATTTAATACAATATCTGTTTTCAGTTTTATGGTTTTGTTTAGATTTTATGTATTTATAATTGTTTTCAATAATTCATTTGGTTTGATAAATTACAATGAATAATTTATATTTTTTCAATCATGGTTATTAATTTTACATATCTATTGAGTTGTTCATGTTCCAATTATGTAATTGATAATTTAAGAAATTAGTATTTAAAAATAAAACTTAAGTTTACAAAAAAATAGCCAAAATATATAAAACTAATGGTTCAAATGTATATTATGTATAAGTCCATAATGTTAATATACAATCGTACCCAAATATAGTTTAAATATATGTTAAAAATATAAGGATATTACAAATTAAAAAATAATAATTTTAGTAGTTTTAAATATATAAAACATAAATAAAACTTTTCTTATATAATAAATATGTAATATAATACATTAATATTATAATCAAATTTAATAATGATCTAAGTGAATAATATGTTATACCCACGTAAGGAATGGGAAAATTATCTAGTAATTCTATAAATTGATTATAAAACTTCTCTAATTCAATTAAAAACATAAATAGCTAAAGAAAAATATTGAAGAAAAATTTATGCAAGTATATATAAAGATGTTTATTACTCTTTTTAGTTAGCACAATTAATTTTACTTTTCAAAATAATATTAGAATGAGATTCATCGATTACATTACGGAAATAAAACAAAATATTCTCTTTTTCGATAGGTTAATATTAAATTTCAAATTTAGTACCTAATCAAATTAAAACATTTGAAAAATTAAAACGTTATAATAAATGAACTCATTTTAAAATTAAATATAAAAAACTCTACTACTTTTTAAAAAATTAATCAATATAAAAATTTAAATAAATGCGATTGGATTGACAAAAGTGAACATACACCTTACTTCTCCCCCAAAATTTAGTTAATATTGATATTAGTGTAACCAATTTTAAAATATTTAAAAATTACAACGTGTTTATAAATAAACTCAGTTTCAAATTAAATAAATTTTTATATTCTTTAAAAATTATTTAAATATAAATTATTAAATAAATGTGATTCGATTAATAAAAGTAAATATATCTCTCCAACCCCTAGCATAACTAATTTAAAACAATTAAAAATTATAATGTGTTTATAAATGAAGTCACTTTAAATTAAAGAAATTTATATATTTTTTAGAAAATCGTTAGATATAAAATGATTCAATAAATATGATTCAATTAACAAAAGTAAATATATCCCTCTAACGCCTAACATAACCAATTTTAGAATATTTTAAAATTACGGTGTCTTTATAAATAAACACATTTTCAAATGTAATTAATTTCTATATTTTTTGGAAAATCGTTAAATATAAAATTATAAAATAAATATGACTCATTTGACAAAATTAAATATATCCCTCCAATTATAATCGTAACCAAATTTAAAATATTTAAAAATTACAACGTGTTTATAAATGAACTCATTTTTAAATTAAATAAATTTCTATATTTTTTTAAAAAGATAGTTAAATATAAAATTTTAAATAAATAATATTCGATTGACAAAAATAAATATATCCCTCCAATCCTAAGCATAACCAATTTTAAAATATTTAAAACTAAAATAACTGACATTCAGATTAAATATTTTTTTATATTCATTCAAAAATCATTAAATATAAAATTATTAAATAAATATGATTCGATTGACAAAAATGAATATATCCCTCTAACATCTAGCATAACCAATTTTAAAATATTTTTAAAATATAGTATATTTATAAATGAACTCACTTTCAAATTTAATAAATTTCTATATTTTTTGGTAAATCGTTAAATATAAAATAGTTAAATAAATGTGATTCGTTTGACAAAATTAAATATATATATATATATATATATCCAATTCTAAACATAATCAAATTTAAAACATTTAAAAATTTTAACGTGTTTATAAATGAACTCACTTTCAAATTAAATAAATTTCTATATTTGTTGACAAAATAGTTAAATATAAAATTATTAAATAAATATGATTTGATTTACAAAAATCAATATATCCATCTAACATCTAGCATTACCAATTTTAGAACATTTTAAAATTACGGTGTTTTTATAAATAAACTCACTTTCAATTTTAATAAATTTATATATTCTCTAGTAAATCGTTAAATATAAAATAGTTAAATAAATATGATTCATTTGACAAAATTAAATATATCTCTCCAGTTCTAATCGTAATCAATTTTATAACATTTAAAAATTTAACGCGTTTATACATAAACTCACTTTCAAATTAAATAAATTTCTATATTTGTTGACAAAATAGTTAAATATAAAATTGTTAAATAAATGTGATTCGATTGAAAAAAATAAATATATCCCTCTAACCCTCATCATAACCAATTTTAAAATATTTAAAAAGTACAATGTGTTTATAAATAAACTCACATTCAAATTTTATACATTTATATATGATTTGAAAAATCGTTAAATACAAAATTGTTAAATAAATACAATTCGATTGACAAAAGTAAATATATCATTTTAACACCTAGCATACCAATTTTAGAACATTTTAAAATTACAGTGTGTTAATAATAAACTCACATTTCAAATTTAATAAATTTTTATATTTTTTAGAAAATTATTAAATATAAAATGGTTAAATAAATATGATTCGTTTGATAAAATTAAATATATCTCTCCAATTCTAAGCGTAAGAAATTTTAAAAATTTTAAAAAATTTAACGTGTTTATAAATAAAGTCACTTTTAAATTAAATAAATTTTTATATTTTTGAAAAAACAGTTAAATATAAAATTATTAAATAAATGTGATTCGATTGACAAATTTAAATATATCCTTCTAACTCTTCATACCATTTTTAAAACGTTTTAAATTTATAATATATTTGTAAATGAACTCATATTTATATTAAATAAATTTTTATATTCTTTGAAATATCGTTAAAATTGCAAGGAAGAAATTTCAAATCTCATTTTTTATATGAATATTATTATTTATAAAAATACACTTTTAATTAATTATTAAACTTGTCAAACTGAGCATAAATAGCTAAGAAACATTGAACGAATATTTATGCAAATATATATAGATGTTTTTATTACTTTGTCTAGTTAGCGTGATTAATTTCACTTTAAAAAAAATTAGACTGTTATATATCGATTATATTACGAAAATAAAAAAAAAATCTTTGGAAAGATGAGCTAATAATAAAATTCATTCTTATATTGGTATTGATATTCACATAATTTACAATTTTAAAACATTTGAAAAATACTATGTGTATATAAATGAATTCTTTGAAATAAAAATTTATTTTTCTACCAGATTTTAAAAAATTGTTAAATATATGTGTGCAATTGACAAAAATGAATATACATCCAAAAACATATTTTGGTATAATGAAATACTGTGGATTATATTTCTATATTTTTTTAATTAAAATTTTTAGTATGTTTTAATTTTTTTTAATGAAAAAACTAATCGAATGAAAAAAATTCTAATATCTATAATTAATACGCATGTTTTGTATCTTTAGTTTGTAAACATCATAACAATATCGAACTAATATTTTTAGAATTCTGATTTTGATATTGTTCGGAAAGTGAGATTCCCATCTTATCAAAATAGTATGATAAATATTTTGGGCAATTCTTTAAAATAACTTTTTAAAAGTTTTTGTTATAAAAATAGCATAATTAGTTTAAAGCTAATATTAACACAAATTTAACATTAAAACTATATTTTAATAGAAAAATAAATCATAAATTGGAAAAAATAAACTCAAATATAATGTTTTAAATTTATGTATAATTTATTTAAATTAAATAAATTTATAATATTAATTTTATAATCATTGGTTTGTTAAATTGAGCAAAATAAGTAAAATAAGAAATATGTTTTTTGTAGATGAGATCACTGATGATTTATTTTATACTAAATAAATAATTTCTGCAGTAAAATGATTCCAATTAATATAAATTTTATTTATTTAATAGTTAAATTTAGAATATTTTATTAAAAAGAAATAAATCTAAATATACTTCATACATAATTATAATAACATCCAGAGAATAGAAAATTTTTAATACTTAAAAAAATTGGATTTCCTTAATCGCAGTCATTACCATTTTATGGATTAATTTAATTCAAAATGATATGTTTCCAGCTTCTACAAACTTATTTTTCTAATTTTCTTGCTTGAAGTTGATTTTATAAATAATAATAAGAAACATTTTTGAAAACCTTCTTTCCTAATCCATACATCTTTACTAATTTGTACAAAATTGTGCATTCTTTACATTTGTTTCTATAGAAATACTATTTTTTTTTGTTCTTTTAAATACCAAAAACTATTTAGAAAACTTTCGGAATCTTTCTTAAAGGAAGTTATAATTTGACAGTTTTATAATTTCTAATTAAAACAAAATCTATATGAATAACTGATATAAAAAGTCACATTTAAGGAAATTACGAATAGTGGTGCTGCGTTGGCAGATAATTAAGTGACAGCTTATGGACAGTGAGAACGCACAGTTGGCTCCAGCAACGTATGTCTATTATTGGTCACCTTGCCTAATATTCTTATTTCCATTGGTAATATTTTGTTAATTTCCCAAAATAATTGGGTGTTGTTCATGCATCTTATCGATTTTAATAGTGTTTAATAGTGTCTCACATGTTTAATATATTTGATTTTAATAGTGTTACACTAATATTATTAATATATTATTTAACAAACATTTTTAAAATAATAATTCTATTTTAAAGTATTATTAATAAAATATTATGTTCATGTATAATCCTCATAATTAATTTTAAATAAATATATAATTAGATTTAAATGATTAAAATAATTATAATATACCATTATATTAGTTTGGTTAGATAATAAATATATTTTATTAAACTAACTAAACAATACTATTAAATTTATAAAAATAGTTATTTTTATTTTTTAATTTATATATACAAAAATTAATATTAAAAATAATTTAAATAAAATTTAAAATTATATAAATATCTAATTTATATTTATTAATAAATAATATTATATAATTTTTAAATAATATAAATCTAATATATAATATATTTGAATAGCTGTACATGTAATGCTGCTATTTGTTATTAATATTTATTGATTAATTTTGTCCATAGCCTCTTAATAGTTACTACAAGAAATTAATTTTCATTTATAAACACGACGTCTTAAGGATATAAGGAACGCTTATTCTTCGGATATACTCTTCTTTGTTTGAGACGAAGAATATGAATGATGTTGTGCATGATGTTGTGCATGATGTGGCTGGTTTATTATACTATGAAAAAGTCTTATGTATCCCTCCAAAAGGAATTGGTAGTGGTTTAGCATTATTATGGAATAAGTCTGTAAATTTAACTGTAATCAGTTCTGATGAAAGACTCATTGACTGTAAGCTAAATAATAAAGATCATGACTTCTATTTGTCGTGTGTTTACGGTCATCCTATTCGTAATTATCGTTCAAATCTTTGGGAAAGATTTCAACGAATTGCTAATCAACGAAAATGTCCATGGATTATGTGTGGTGATTTTAATGAAATCCTATACCCACATGAAAAAATTGCTGGCGCTATCATAGCGCCTTGGACTTTCCTTGATTTTCAACAAATGGTCTCCACTTGTTCATTTTCAGATTTACAATTTAGAGGAAATAATATGACTTGGTCAGGTAAAAGAAACAATCAGATCGTTCAGTATTGGTTAGATAGAGCATTGGCAAATGATGAATGGAAATCTATATACCCCGCCTCTTATGTAGAATACCTCGACATGATAGACTCAGATCACCGTCTTGGAATTATTTGTATAAGAAGACATTCAAAGTCTGGTAGTCGGTTATTCCGCTATGATCCTCGGTGGGCAGAACAGAATGGATTCACAGATATGATCAAGAACACATGGAATTATTTTCCAACCTCGTCAGACCCAAATCTACTCTGTAGACTTGGGTTTTGTCGAAAACGAATATCCTTATGGAAAAGGAACTCGTTTTCAAACTCAGCTACACGAATTCGAGACCTTAGTCGAATTATTAATGCAGTTAAGAGTGATGATGCGGTAGACTCAGATAATATTTCTTTTCTGAAAAAGGAACTCGAGAAGGCCTATTTAGATGAAGAGAAGTTTTGGAAGCTGAAAAGCATAAATCAATGGCTGAATGAAGGTGACAGGAACAAAAAATTCTTCCATGCTACAACAAAAAATCAACAGTCCAGAAATACCATTGTGTCAGTTAAAAATGAGAATGGAGATGAAGTTTTTGGAAATATCGCCATAGCAAATCAAGCAGTAAAGTATTTTTCAGAAATCTTTAAGACAACCAATGTGGGAAATATGGATTATGTACTATCGCATGTTCCGTCTGTTGTCTCATCAGATATGAATAATAAATTAACACAAACTGTTACTCAAGCTGAAGTCAAAGAAGCTGTTTTTTCGATTGGCACTGATAAAGCTCTGGGTCTAGATGGTTTCTCGGGATCTTTCTTTCAACAACATTGGGATATAGTGGGTAAAGCGGTTTATGAGGAAGTAAATCGTTTTTTCACTACAAACTATATGATTCCGGAAATTAATCATACTAACATCTGTCTTATCCCTAAAAATGCTACGCCTACAACAATGGAAGAGTTCAGACCGATATCACTATGTAATGTGGTATATAAAATCATATCAAAAATATTAGTTCTCCGGCTCAAAAATATTCTACCAGCTATTATTTCAAAAAACCAAGCGGCTTTCATCCCAGGCAGGTTAATTACAGATAATGTTCTTATAGCACATGAAGCTCTGCATGCCTTAAAAACTCAAAAGACATGTCCAACATCATTTATGGCGGTTAAAACAGATATGAGCAAGGCATATGATCGCATTGAATGGAAATTTTTGAAATCAGCTCTTCTAAAGAAAGGCTTTTCAGTTAAGTGGACAGAGTGGATGATGTAGTGTATTACAACTACATCTTTCTCACTTCTAATAAATGGGAGCCCATATGGAAAATTTCAACCTTCTAGGGGATTAAGACAAAGAGATCCACTATCTCCCTACCTGTTTATTCTTTTTGCGGATGTATTAAGCCTGATGCTACATAATGCCGAAAGGAATAGAACTATACAACCATTACGTATATCTCGGGGAGGTCCACCGATATCACATCTACTATTTGCGGATGATTCACTTTTTTCTTAAAACAGATAGACAAAATGTCACTTGTCTAAGACAAATTTTTGAAGATTATGGGAGGGTATCTGGTCAAGTAATAAACTATGCAAAATCTTCCATTATTTTTGGGAACAATGTATATCAACGACAAGAGCACTTATGCATGACATGCTGGGTATTCATAACCTTGGAGGTGGTGGGAAATATTTGGGATTACCAGAGCAATTTCAATGTAAATGGTGACAAATGTTCATGTATATTATGGATAAAGTTAAATCACGTAACTCAGGTTGGCACACGAAATTCTTATCCCTTGCTGGAAAGGAGATTTTGATTAAAATTGTGGGTTTCGCACTGCCGGTGTACTCTATGAATGTTTTCAAACTTCCCAAAGATATCTGCAAGAATTTAGACCGACTACTATCACAGTTTTGGTGGGGATCATCTGATGTCAAACGCAAAACGGTCTGGGTTTCTTGGAAAAAAATTACTAGACCAAAAATGGTAGGAGGATTGGGATTTAGAGATTTTGAGAAATTCAATCAGGCCTTGCTAGCTAATCAGTGCTGGAAAATTCTACAAAGACCAACATGTCTGTTGACTAGAATTTTGAAGAATCGTTATTTGAAAAATGGGAATTTCCTATCGGCATCCTTTGGATCTCGCTCATCTTATGGGTGGCAATCTTTAATTCATGGTCGCATGCTATTAAAATCAGGTCTACAACGCACTATTGTGAATGGAATTACTACGGCGATAGGAAGCTCCAATTGGTTACCTATCTATCCTTTACATGCTCCTAGGATATTGCCATATACTAATCCGCTACTACTAGTAGAAATACTTATTGATTAGGACACTCGTCAGTGGAATGCAACTATGATAAATGACCTTATCGAAAAAGAGGATCGTCAGTTTATTCACAAAATATATCTTCCTCCTATATCGGTTTAGGATGATTGATTATGGCGTTTTACGAATAATGGTACTTATTCAGTAAAATCTGGGTATTGACAATCAATGGAATTAGAAAATACATATTCAACGATAGCTCATTTAGAGATAGCTCATCCTCCATTGGCACAACACCAAGATCTCGCAAAAGATATATGGTCTATTCAATTACCGCCGAAAATCCGTCATTTTTTATGGCGTCTGTTATCAAAGGGACTGCCACTAAAAACACATCTATATCGAAGACATATCATTTTGGAAAAGTTATGCACTAGGTGTTGTGCTTTTGACGAAGATGAATCCCATGTTTTTTTCCTTTGCGCATTTGCACAAATGATCTCGAGGAAGATTGGTATTTTAACCACAACTATTTGCAGTACTACTTCGAATATCAATGACAATATCAGATATTTTCTAGCAAGTTACCGACAATGCGATTCAGAGTTAACTACCAAGTATCTACCATTTTTTCTCCTATGGAGGATATGGAAATCTAGAAATGAGTTGGTCTTCAACAAACAGGATATTACCCTTGATATAGTGATACAACGAGCTCAAGATGATTCTACAAAATGGCTCAATCATTTGCAACAAGCCGAAAGGAGACAACGTGTGCAACACACCGAAATGAGACAACGATTACAACAAACAATTCCTCATGCGGTACAACGAAGGAGTAATTTATGGAAGGTACCACCTCATAATTGGATTAAATGTAATTATGACGTCGCACATCGTATTGAATCACAATCTTCTGAAATGGATTGGATTATAAGAGACCAGAATGGGAATTTCCTATATGCGGGAAGTGGTAAATTTCAGGGACGAAGCACAATTATTGAAGCTGAAATGACTGTGCTACTTTGGGCTATCCAATCTACCTGGTCATTTGGTTTCCGATATGTTATTTTTGAAGGAGATAACTTAAACCTTAACAATATTCTCAATAGTCAAGAAATAAATCTGCATCTTCGGCATTATTTTTCTGCAATTCAAATATGGAAGAATCTAATTTTCTCACAACTGCAATTCTCTTATCAACCCCGATCGGGAAATCGTGCTACTGATCTATTGGCATCCTCTTCAATTTCATCCTCGGTTGACTGGAATTTATATTACTCTTGTCTTTTATTTTTATTATCAGTTGTAAAAGATGATATTTCAAATTAATGTAAATTGTTTGAAGGTAAAAAAAGAAAAGAAATTAATTTACTTTTTAATGGAACTTTATCAAAAATTGAGTACCGACGCATGATAGTTAATTTAAACCGTAACAATTGATTGAAAATTTTCCACAGTTGCGTACCATAGAGAATTTCTTGAAAGAGTTTTTCTACGACATTTCGATGGAGTCTTTACCTCCAAAACAAAAATGTTTTTGTAAGAATTCTGTGGATATTTTTCTTCAATCTTCTTCACAGATTCACCACTGAAAAACTCAATTTAGTTTTATACAAAAATCCATGGAAATTTTCTTACAAATTTCTTACCGTCACGAGTTTTGAACCCTAGATCTAGATATCTTTCTCTCTTTTGTCTACACTTTCTTCATCAACCTCTTTTTCTCATCTGCAATCTTCATCAACGTTCTCAAAGTTTTCGAGTATGGTATCTTCTTTTCTATGCAATATTTTCTTCCCAGACCCATCCGAGTGAGCAGCTCAAACTCCTTGAGCACTGGTAAATTGATGAGATATTTGATTGGATCTCTATCTCTTCTTTTTCTCCATCATTTTTCTTTTGCTTTTGACTTTCTCATCCGATAACTTTTCCATCGTACGTAAGTGGTTATATTGCTATGCTACTTCTTTTTTTGAGTGTTGTGTTCTATCCGAAATTATATACATGTTAAAAGATCAAATTGTGATTGCTATTTGAGAAAACTTTTTAAAATGTTCAAATGATTTCTTTAGCCCTATCTGCTTTTGTTTTATTTGTCTCTATCCGTTTCGTTCCACTGTATAATTTGTATTGTTGTTTGATTTGTGAATATTTATGTTTTGATTATTGACATCATTGTTTTAGAACTAGATGCCTAAATGCCCACAACATCTCTCAAAATCTATGGGGATATTGGTTTGAGATAAAAAAAAAAAAAAAATCTCGAAAACCTAGTAAAAAAATAACATTCTGAAAGTATGAAAGTTTGGTTTAAAAAAAGTCATCTATTTCTTTCTCACAACTATCATATAACACTAAATACTTCTATAACTAATATCACGGTTTGTATATCCATGATGGAGAAATTAAAAACATATTTTTCTCTCAATTAAAAGTTGAAAACATATTTCTCCTTCAATCGAAAGTTCAAAACCTAATTAGATATGACAATGGTTAAATATGATTTATTGCTTATTACGAGAATCATTAACCTTGATTAAACCAATTAAACCAACAATTATCTAAATCAGAATCTGATAACCCATGATTATAATAAATCAAACCTCCCCACGAAAAATCTCCAAAATCCCAAATCGACCTGAAACCCTAATCCCCAACACAGTTTTAGAGTCGGATCTTGGTTTTCAAATCCGAGTGGATCTTGGTTTGGTTTGATATTTATCGGTTCCTGTCGTAAACCAAAAAGTCCAACTGCTCGGGATAAATTAGTTTCAAACTTTCAATTGAATTCAACTTTTCTAGCGTGGTTATACAAACTGTGACATTAATTTTAGGGGTATTTGGTGTTATACGATAATTTTGATGATAAAATAGATCGTTATCTTTAAAAAAATCGTTTTTACTTACATGTACCCAAAAAAAATTAAAAACCCTAAAAAGGTTTCAGTATGGAAAACATCATGAAAATTCGTTTCTCCATCATTTGTAGTGATCAATTATATATTTGTTGATGTGTGCTTAATATTGCTTCTCATTGATGTATAATAGTGCTTAGTATGTATCAACTCTTATATTGTAAATGAATGAATAATTATGTCAAAAATTCTGAATCGTCAAATGTTTGAGTTAGGCCTGGGTTTTCGGTTTTTTCGGGTTATTTGGGTCAGTTTAATCGGATCATGGTTTATTCGGTTTTGATAAAATCTGACCGAAAAAAAAAAAAATTTATCGGTTCAGGTCGGTTTTTTATCGGGTTAATCAGTTCAATTTTTGATATAAAATCTTGTTCCGAATTAAACCAAATCAGAAATTGATTTTTGGTTTAATTTCAAAAAAAATTGTACAATCAAATTATTGATGAATAATTTCGGTTTATTGATGAATATATCGGTTAATTCGATGAACTTCGGTTTATTTGGTTCAATTTTTCGGTGCAATTCGGTTTGTTTGGTGCAGTTCGGTTTGTTTGGTGCAGTTCGGTTTGTTTGGTGCAGTTCGGTTTGTTTGGTACAATTTCGGTTTTTTCGGTCCAATTTTAAATTTTTGGTCTAATTTTAATTTTGTCGGTCTAGTTGCTGCAATTTTCCAGCATAATGACTTTTCTTCTTCTTCCACTCCAAAAGCCACAAAAGTCTTGAAAACCTGCATAATCTCGTCAATGGCAGGAATAATTTGTTTATAACAATTTTGACATTTGCTTATCTTTTCGATAGGCATAAGAGTTAAAAATATGAAGGCAACAACAAAGCTATACTATTAACATACCGAAAACCCATTACTAACGATAATAAATTGTTGAAAATCAGTGTTTTTAACAAGTCTATTTTGAAGAGCAAATAAGTGTTTTCAAACAGATAGGAACATTTCAAAGATCTATTTCACTATCATTCCAGAAACACACACAAAGGATATAAAAACGGCAATAACGCAAAATGTATTCAACAAATGGTTTTTCGAAAACAAATGATTCGTCAAAATCTAAAAAAATAAAAGTCGAAGTCTACAAATCGAAACCTATGTCCACAAAGGCTACAACCACATCGTGGATCCAGTCAGAGAATCGAAATCAAGAATCATGCGTAAGAAGAAAAGGATAAGGTTAATATCATACTTTGAAAAAGTATTCCCAAAAATTAGGGTTTGAAGGATAGCCGCGGAACAGAAGAAACAAAAGAGAAGAAGAAATAGAAGAGAAGAAAAAATAGAAGAGAAGAACCAAAAGAGAAGAAGAAGAGGAAGAAAAGAAGAAAAAAAGGAAGAAGAGAAGAAGAAGAAGAAGAAGAAGAAGAAGAAAAATGTCGCCGCAGGGAAAAGGAGCAGTCTCGCCGCAAGGAGAAAGAACAGTGAAATTTTTGCCTAAACATACTGCGATTTTCGGTTTTTGAAAACCGGTCGGTTTTGCATTACCGAACCGAACCGAACTATAAACCGAATAAAATTAATTATTTATCCGATCGGTTTAAAGAATATATTTAAAATAAAATCGAAAACCAAAATTGTCGGTTTGGTCGGTTTGGGTTATTCGGTTTAGGCCGAAAACCCAGGCCTAGTTTGAGTCCTGATCCATTGTTTATTGTGCTTTGGTAAAACCACCACTGAAATTATATCAAGTAAAAGTGCTTCAAATCAAACCCGAAGAATAAATGCTCAAAAAGAAAACATAACAAAGTCTAATGAAATAGATGACAAAAAGCTAATGAAACATAGAAAGTGCAGTTTCATTTGCTATCGATATAGTCTTTGATTTTTGTGTGATTAAAAGATAAATAAATTACATGATGCATAAGTCTCGATCCATAATAGAGACTAATTAATTAACAATGACTATACAGTCAGTTCGTAGTTGGATATTAATTATGTTACAGATCGGTATAACTAGATTAACTCCTAATATTAAATTACGATCGCTATCGAAAGCAGAATTTAAACCGTATGGTCCAATCCATATGAGTCATCTTCCATTCTGTGTTCTAACAATGTCCAAAGTAAAAAATGTTTGATCTAATTTTATAAAGAAAAAACTAAAATACAGTCCTTCAAAGAAATTTGACATAAAAAAGAGAAATTCTAAGAAGGCATTCCTTTTATTTAAATTAGGTCTGGGTTTTCGATTTTTGGGTTAATTGGATTGGATTTTTTGGATTTCATTTTTTTCGGTTTTGAAAAAAGTTGACCAAAAAAATAATAATAATCGGTTCGGTTCGGTTATTTTTTCGGTTTAATCGGTTTAGTTTTTAGCATAAAAATCTGATTTGAATTAAACCGAATTAAATTTTGATTTTTGTTTTAATTACATAAAATTTAAGTTCAATCGGTTTATTGATTTGTATTTTTGTTTTTGGAATTAATTTGATTCAATTATTCGGTGTAATTCGGTTTATTCGTTTATTTAGTTTATATTTTCAGTTTTTTGGGTTTTCAGAACATACCGAATCGAAATTTAAATCGATTAAATTATTAGTATATTCGATCGATTTAGTACATATAATAAAATAAAAACCAAAAACTAAAAATTTCGGTTCGACCAGTTCTTTATTCGGTTTGAGCGGAATGCATAGGACTAGTTTAAATTATTAATATTTTAAGTAATATACATCACATAATTACTATTCAACTTAATATATATAAATTCCAAAAAAGTTTGTATTTTCCTCGGTTCCCATTCATCATTTACTTAGCGTTGAATACTTTGTCCCTGATTCCAAGTATACTTTTATAAGAAATCGTTGCTAAGTAAAAAAACAAACGTGTATTTAATGTGTTTTCACACGTTATGGACCCTTATGGTTAATAGTATTTGAACTTAAAACAAAACTTCCCAAAAAGATATTGTGCCTAACATTGAAAACGAATCTAGAGGCATTATTCTGCTAATTCAAACAAAAGTAAACGTAGGCCTTGTGAAGAAGCTTTATCAAAAAGGAAGTTTCCAAATGTCGTTTATTTTATATAAATTATTATATGTCACACATGCATAGTTAATATAATTATTATATAAACCCCTCCCCCACCCTAAGCTGTTTCTATTCTTCCTCCAATATTCAATCATCTGGTTTTATTTTCTCTCTAATTGCCGTGATGGTGCTCTCACACGCCGCATCGGAGTCGGACGTCTCCGTCCATTCCACATTCGCATCACGATACGTTCGAACTTCACTTCCCAGGTAACACTATAGATAAAACTATAGGGTCTTTCTTGATCATGTTATATAGATTATTAAAATGAAGAGTTGAAAACGTAAATTAATATCAGATTCAAGATGCCGGAAAACTCGATACCGAAAGAAGCGGCGTATCAGATAATAAAAGATGAGTTGATGCTTGACGGCAATCCACGGCTAAACTTAGCCTCCTTCGTGACGACTTGGATGGAGCCTGAGTGTGACAAACTCATCATGTCCTCCATTAACAAGAACTATGTCGATATGGACGAATACCCTGTCACCACCGAACTCCAGGTTCTTTTATCATATATAAGTCGTCGTTAATTTAAACATAATTGTATATATTATAGTATATTGTGATTGATGTTTTTCGATTGCTGTTAATTCCATTACTAATTAGCATAATTCAGAAGATGCTTTGTTCTTGAATCTTTTTTCCTATATGTATAAATACGTATATCAACTATGTTTGACTTTTTCTTTGGCTGTGTTTTAATCAAATATGGGTTCATATATTTGGGCAACACTGTTACTACTTTAATTCCAGTTTCGTAGACAGTTTTTATTTTTTTTGGTGTTGGATCTCGAAAATACTAATCCTTGTGTTAGTCGTTGAGTTATTTGTGAGGGTTTTCTTTAAATATAATTATTTGGTCCTATTTATTAATACTTGATACTATTAATAATGTGATTCATTATTGAGTATTATATTTTTGATTTCTTCTGTGTAATACTAATTGATAGGGCCTGAGAATTATTTTAACCAATAAACTTAAATTGACGTATGATTTACAAGTATAGTAAGATGATGTGTCACACTATTAGATCATATTAAAATAAATATTATATAACACATAATTTATTATAGTATTTACGAAAATTACCATTATACAATATATTATATGTAAATTCTTAAATTTTGACATACAATGTATTTTGTCATAAAATGCCAATACAATATAAAACAAAATATAAATTTTAAAAAATTAGTCAAACAAAATATAAAACAAAAGTTTAGTTTAATTGAATATTTATCACATCTATAATTTTATCTAAGATATATACAATTTAAATCTATTTATATAATCTGATTTTATTATCTATTTTATTTTCATAATCAATATTAAAAGATTTACAAAAATTATTTTAAATTTGAGATAAATTATATTATATATATAATTTATATTAACAAAATAAATAATTAATTATTATAAGTGAATATTTTTTTCATAGGCCCTTTCAAAATCTAGTTTGTTATATACACCAACTATCTTGACTTTTTATATGGTTCCTGTGTTGATCAGTTTTGGATTAATTTGTACTATATTAATACGATTGTAATTAGGGGGAATATTAGTATTTTATTTCCGCAATTAGCAGCCATTATGTTAGTGGTTGAGTTAAATCTAAATGTTTGGTCCTACTAAATACTAATATTTATTCGTGCCATCAGGGAAATAAAAAGAATACATGCTTTCAAATTATTAGATTCGTCGTATTTTAAATTAAAAATCCAAAATATATAGGAAAACATTGAAAGGTTATAATCTTTTTGGTCGTGATTATTTACATTATTATACACAATCCCATGTTGAACTATAGAATACTACTATTACAATGACTTATTAGTGTGTACTATTATTTTTGTTTTGTTTTGAAGATCTGTCGCGTTATTATTCACTAAGATCATTACTACAATTTAACATCAATTTCAGTGTCAAAACTCATAAGTCAAGTGGGTTTTAATTTCACTAAATAATCTTTTATTATTTAACATAAAAACAAAAACAGAACCGATGTGTGAACATGATTGCACATCTATTCAATGCACCGTTAGGAGAGACGGAGACGGCCGTCGGAGTAGGGACAGTTGGATCATCTGAGGCCATAATGTTGGCCGGTTTGGCCTTCAAACGGAAGTGGCAAAACAAGCGGAAAGCTGAAGGCAAACCCTGGGATAAACCCAACATTGTCACCGGAGCCAATGTTCAAGTAAGTTTTAATAAATGATAATTAAGTGTGTATTTTTATTGAGGTTTCTTATAACGAGTCAAATGTTATTAGGTGTGTTGGGAGAAATTCGCTAGGTATTTTGAGGTCGAGCTTAAGGAAGTGAAATTGAGTGAAGGATACTATGTGATGGACCCAGAGAAAGCTGTTGAGATGGTCGATGAGAACACTATATGTGTTGCAGCCATTCTTGGTTCCACTCTTAATGGAGAGTTTGAAGATGTTAAACGTTTGAATGATCTCTTGATCCAAAAGAACAAAGAAACAGGGTAAGTTATTACTTTTTTAAAACTCTTATACACTAAGTAAAAAACTAAATATATATGTATGTTTTTGAAAGATGGGATACACCGATCCATGTGGATGCTGCAAGTGGAGGATTCATAGCACCGTTTTTGTATCCGGAATTGGAATGGGACTTTAGATTGGAATTGGTGAAGAGCATAAATGTGAGTGGTCACAAGTATGGACTTGTTTACGCAGGAATTGGTTGGGTGGTTTGGAGAAACAAAGAAGATTTGCCTGACGAACTCATCTTCCATATCAATTATCTTGGTGCTGACCAACCCACTTTTACTCTCAATTTCTCCAAAGGTATTTTATTTATTTATGCATAGTTTTAATTATATTTTTACTTGCTTGTCCTAATCTTTTTTTTTTGTTTGACTTTTACTAGTCATTATCTAAATAGTCTAACATCAAAGTGATGGAGGTCAAATTTGTTTCACTGTTTATTGATATTATTCTCTGAATAAACGTAGGTTCAAGTCAAGTCATAGCTCAATACTACCAACTTATCCGATTAGGCCACGAGGTAAGTCAGTCCACGATATTAATAAACCATACTAATTGTTTAGACATTACTTAATTATTAAAATGTATATATCAAACAGGGTTATAGAAATGTGATGGAGAATTGCAGAGAGAATATGATTGTGCTAAGAGAAGGACTTGAGAAGACTGAAAGGTTTAACATCGTATCAAAGGACGAGGGAGTGCCACTTGTCGCTTTCTCCTTGAAAGATAACAGCTCCCACACTGAGTTTGAAGTCTCCGACATGCTTCGCAGGTTAGTTGTCTAATTGTCTTAACTAAGATTTCAATTACTATTTCTTGTTTTACAAGCTTTTAATTATTATGTTATACTTCATGCATTTCAGAATTCAGAGTAAATAAGTACTGTAATTAGTTGATACACTTTACTGATATTTAAAAGATTCATAGTTAAAATAAATAATTAGATATATGTATGATGAATGTGTAATTAATATGAATATTTGAAATGTACATAGGTATGGATGGATAGTACCTGCCTATACAATGCCTCCAGACGCACAGCACGTAACTGTTCTTAGAGTGGTTATCAGAGAAGATTTCTCAAGAACACTCGCAGAGAGACTTGTGATCGATATTGAGAAGGTGATGTGTGAGCTTGATGAGCTTCCTTCGCGAGTGATGCACAAAATTTCACTAGGAGAGGAGAAGAGTGAAGCTAACGCTGATAATTTGATGGTCACGGTGAAAAAAAGCGAAATGGAGAAGCAGAGAGAGATCATCAATGGCTGGAAGAAGTTTGTCTCCGACAGGAAGAAGACGAATGGTATCTGTTAATCGATTATTATACTAATGACAATGTTTTAAGAGTTTTTATTAATAATGTATTTGCATTGGTTTGAGGATTTGAAGATCCTTTATTGTTTAAACCATGTTTCATTTGATTTTTATTTGTATTGTCGTTTGATATTATTGCAACTTATATTATGAAAAAAGGTTGGGTTTTATTCCTCGTTCATTTTGGTTAAGATAAATTATTCAAAGATTGCATAAATCAGATTACAATGCACAAGGTTTAACAAGGAAAAGCTCTAATATATTATTAAGAAAGAAAAACTTAAAACCCTTAAAAAGTGACAAGGCAAATCATAAAAGAAAAGTGAAAAAAAAAACTAGTAAGAAATCAATACTTATGATTATTCTAAAAACTAAATAAAAACTCTAAGCAGGCGAGGGAGCAGATGGAGTAGATCCAGCTTTGGTTGAGCAATGTAGCTTAACAAAGCAGTTGAAGAAAGGGTTATGGAACGATCCAAAGATGGTTTTCTCACAATCTTCGTTCATTTTCTCGATCGAAGCACAACAATCCGATGCAATAGCTGGTTTGCGGGTGAAGAAAGCTTTAGCAATATCTGCAAAACATGTTCTTACCTCTTTGCAATCAGACAAACATTTCATGACTTCCGGTGGTGGATGGAACGGCTTTGGTTGGAAATGGTGGTTGAAACCAGCCGGGAGTGGTGGTAAAGCCGAAGGCCAATGTGGTTTAGGATGATAGTAAGGACAGTAATGGTAATGCCACCATTCGAGCTTTTCATCGCCCAATGATGGAATTGACTCCCAGTCTTCTGCTGTGACTTGAGATGTTACAGAGCATGAGAAGAGTATCATAGCAACAAGAAATGCGAGATTCTTCATTTTTTGTATTTTTGAAATGAGAAGACTAAAATGAACTGGGCTTTGATGGTTTTTGAAATGAAAATGACGTATGGTTTATATAGAAGTTTGAATTAGGGTTTTTAGATTTAAATTTTGAGTAATGATTATTCGTATTATGTATATTATTGGAATATTCTCTAAAATACTCAGTTCATTATTTTTCTGAATACGTGATACTTGAAGGTTGTTGTGAAATTCGTGATCTTTTTCGGTACAAATATCCTATATTTGTTTACTCACAGGTCTTTTTATTCAATTGGTCACTATTTTTCAGGAATTAGTCAGATATTATATAAGCTGGTTTCGGATTATACCAACAATAATATCTACACGTCGTATATTTGTGAGAGTTAAAAGATATCAAAGATCTTCGCGATAAAAATGCTTTTTATCCGTACCGGAAACCGGTTTAGTGGTTGGTTAGAAGAAATTTTTTATAAACATGGATGTGTATTCGATCCATACCCATTTATTTTATTTTGTTAGACCAACAAGAGGAAAAGAAATGTACGCATACTTAAAAATGATTTGAATTCTTGTCTATCAACCTAACTATCCATAAGTTATTTTTAAAAAATTCACAAGTCATTTTCATATAAATGTATATACTCTTCTTTTATATAGATGAAACTAGGTTTGAATTTTACAACCTTGATAGAAAGGATACATGATAAAAGGCTAAAATCACAAACTTGGATACTTTTCTATTCCAATTCTTGATTCACTAAAGACCAAAAACCATGAAGATTCACATCAAGTCACTGAGAAAATCAGGAGTGGCAACGCAATTTGGTATCAGAATCATTAATAAGAATTACGAGTGTACACAATGTATCCCTAATATATTATTTAAGAAATTTTTTAACACAGTAACTTATCATGACGTGTTAATAACAAAAATGTCATAATGATGTGTAACACCACAATGAGTTTCACCTTAAATATATAAAAGGGTTTAAGTTATTAGAATAATTACAATACATGCCACTGATATTAATTTAGTTAGAGAATCAATATATTTCATTCAACTAACCAAAAACTAGTATTATATTTATAAAAGCAATAATTTTTATTTTTTTAAATTTAATACGTTAATTTATAAATAATTTTGAATAAATATAAATAGATTTAAGTTGCTATTTAATTTCTAATATATTATTTGAGAAACAATTTAAGAAAATAACTTTACTCTCATGTGATATTAACACAAATATCATACTTACGTTTCATCATTACAGTAAATTTCAAATAAATATATAAATAATGTTAACTTATTCGAATAATTATAATATATGTCATTGTTATTAATTTGGTTAGAGTATTAATATATTTATTAAACTAACAAAAAAATACTATTAAATTCATAAAAAATAATTAATTTTCTTTTCTTAATTTATATATATATATAATTAATGTTAAAATTACTTTTAAATAAAAGTTAAAATTATATAAATATTTAATTTATATTTACTCATAAAATATTATTTACGAATATTTTTCTATAAATATAGTTTTAACTTAAACCATAGAAATAGTCAAATTTCAACCTAGTCAGTTATCAATGAATTTCATAATTTTTAACTCTACAAAAACCATATGATATAAAATAGGTACACATGAGAAATTAAAGATATAAAATACAAAGTTTTGATACATATATATATATATATGGCCTTTTCGTGGATACGAGGAACACATCAAAATCAGACGAAAGTTCCGTAAGCCAATCACCAAATCGAAAGTGCTAAGGAAAGGAGGGGTGAGTCGCATACGCAATTTATAATATAGTGTGAACGTTATTTTTATATTTATATTTTCAATCACCTTATTTTATATAATTTCTAATTATCATAATAAATCTTATCATTTCAAACTTGTGAGATAACAACTGGAAAGTCTGGAACTGTGTTGCGCCTTTCAACACTTTCAGCGTCTAGACTTCTAGTTATTTTATATCACACTACGTGGCATGATGTTATATCTCTAGTTTCATGTCAATTTCATTTCGGTTCATAATTCGTTTTTAATCGAAGTTATTATTATAACAATAAGATTTTGGATCCATCAAAACTTTTTTTAAAAAATTATTTACAAATTATATAATATTATTTATTAGCAAATATTATATATCTATATAATTTTAAATTTTATTTAAAATTATTTTTAATATTACTTTTTGTATATATAAATTTAAGAAATAAAAATAAATATTTTTTTTATAAATTTAATAATATTTTTTTACTATTTTAATAAAATATTATTATTCTAACTATATTAATAACAATAACATATATTATATATATTATAATAATTTAAATTCATTTATATATCTATTTAAAATTTACTATATTGATAACACGTGAACATGGTATTTTTGTCAATAACATAATAACAAATTATAGTAAAATTATTTTTTAAAATATTTATCAAATAATATATTAGATATTAATTGGTTTCTTATTAAGTGTTTTAGATTCAATTTCTGTATTTTTAACACAAAACCAAAATTTAATTGAATTAGATTTAAACTTAATTTTCGCGAGTGCAACTAACAGTTGTGTTACTATTGAGAATAAACTAATAACTCAGAAACTTCTAATGTCCGTTAAAGTTAAACCAAAGAAAAGATAAAAGAAACTCTAAAGTTTTTCTCTCTTTATTTTTCATAACTAATAACTGTTGTTGAAAATTTATCTTTATTTACTTCTGTCTAAAAAAATTCGGCCATTTACAACTTCTATGCAAAGTGATAAGAAACAAAAAAATGTGAGATAGACTTCTCAAACACGGTTATATATTTAAATATAAAAAAATAAATAATTTTTTTTAATTGGAAATACGCGCATTCAAACATATCATGTCAACCTGTTTATACACAACTGTCTATCACAAAAAAACAATATAATATAACAATCTATAACTATATTTTCCCCCAAACATTCTGTTGTATATATATACACACTTATGTCTTCTTGGATCCTCTCCTAAAACACTTCCTCTCTACCTTTCTCTTCACTTAATGGGAAACTACGTTACGTCAGCACTAAGCAAAACGTCGTCTTCTTCTTCATCGGCGGCGAAAGTTATTCTTCCGGACGGTGAAGTGCGTCAGATTCACGCACCGGTTAAAGCCGCCGAGCTAATGTTGGAGATTCCAAACTTCTTCCTCGTAGACGCCAAGTCGTTAAAAATCGGCCGGAAATTTAGTCCTTTAGCCGCCGATGATGATATTCAAAGCAAAGGCTGTCACGTGTACGTCGCTTTTCCTATGACGCGTGCGACGTCAGCAGCTAACGATTCGGATATAGCTCGGTTATTCGTAGCCGCCAAGAAACAACAATGCCGCCTAGTGGGAACTAAATGTTTCGGCGCTGGAACTGTTCATAACGGAAGGGTTTCGCCGGAGGGGGAAGATGATAACGTCAGGATGATATCGGCGGGATCGAAGCTGAATTTTGAAAACATTGAAGAGTTTTCTGCAGCAGAGTTTATGCATAGGATCTGGGTGTCGAAATCTAAGAAACCGAAGTTAGAAACCATAGTTGAAGAATCTTTGTCTTAACACACATAAAGTCAAACAAATATGGATATTTGATTTTGCACACGTTGTGTTTTTTTTTTTTTGTTTAATCCTCTCTGCGCAAGTGGTTGATATTAGTCGAGAATGAACATGTGACTCTTCTTCGTTTTTTGTTTTATCCATTTTTATGAAATGTCATTAGCTTTTCGTATTGTATGATCATATGTATTTTTAAAAACTAAATTTATCTAAATGATTATTTACAATTTGCGATAGAAAAATATTTATTTTGTACCATGATTCAAAGTAAATTTTAAATTGGTCTCATACCCAAGAATGTTGGTTTTATATTTTTTATAATTTTATTAACAAATAATTTTGGTAGGCGTAGTCACTAATCCAGTCGTGTTAGTCATAGCGGTCAATTTGTTTGGTTGGTTGCCATATTATTTAAGTGTTTTATCAATCAATTAATCTAGAGTATTCATATTAAATAACTATGGATTTTACTGCAAACAAAATTAAGTTGAGTGATCTCTAAATAACACCGCAGTTAAATGTTTTGTAGATATTATAAAAATAATCGTTTATCTAAACTAATAATTATTTGATTTTTATGGGGAAAATTTTTTTAAAATACACAAATTTTGTAACATTTGATAAAAAATAATATATACATACTATTTTAACTAGCATTTTAAATTATGAACTACAGATATTATTCAAAAAATAAACAAATTTTCTAATTCCGTGATTTCGATATTGACGGAATAACATACGATATAAATGTTAATAAAGTATAATAAACGATGTTAAATTTATTAACGCCGTTTTAAAATTAATGTAAGTCTCGAAATTTCACACACTTCTTGTTCCCTTAAATTTAAAAACCATAACGTCTGTGTCGTTAACCGAACATTTCGACCCTTCCTGTATCTAATTTAAAAGCAGCTTTTGGGTTTTGCTTTGAAAAGTTGGGGGTTTTAGAAAACGAGTGGCTTTTATATGCTTTTTCAATTTGATACGTAATAAACAGATCTTGCCCAGTCGATTGTAGTTCCAAATCATTGAATGTTTTTGTGTGAAATTATTCAAATGAGTTTTTTCTGATGGGTAATATTTGTAAATTGGTTTGTTTGTTTTGAAAGTCTCATCTCATTTTGATTTCATTTATAAGTGAATCATACACCTGTAAGTTCCAAGATTATGTTTTTCTTTTGAAACTTTGAAACTTAAGTTATTTCCATCAACTATAGGAATTTATGCGAATAAAACTATTTTTATTTATACTTTTTAGATATTTTATAAGTTGTGTTTTTCTTTCGTAAACTATATAAACTTCATAAATTATTCCAACTACAAAAATTTTGTTAATGTTTACACGTTAAATTGTTATTAAATCTTATTTTATTACAAAAATCTGGTTTTAATTTCAAAATAAACCCAAGTTAAAACTAGATTTTCGAATTAGAACTAGATTTACTAGCTATTTAACGCATAAACATTAATAGAATTTTGGTAATTAGAAGAAATTATGAAATTTTTGTAATTTGTAAAAGAAAAATACAGTTTATGTAGTTAAAAGAAGATCCAAATGACTCCTCGACACCGGATCCCTCTATCATACTTCACGCCGCTTCTCCGGATGTCGGTATTTCTGTCTCTGGTGGTCCTGCAATTGCCTACACGTCCAGATGCTAAACGCCGTAAAACGAGCCCTAAACCAGGTGTGTCAATTCGATTAATTTGGTTATCGTTTAATTTGGTTTGGGTTAGGCTATCCGATTGGTTTAATCATCCGCTTGGGTCTGGTTTATTCATTCGTTCACTTGGGTTGTAGTTTAGTTGGTTGTGGTATTTAATCGGTAATCGGTCTAATATATGCATTTGGGCCGTAAATCCTTTGGTATTGCTCTTCGAATTGGGCCGTATATGGAGTCAGATTGATGGGCTGTCCTGCTTCATTTTAGATTGGGTTGAAAGAATTATTAAACATTTCAAAGTTGGTTTACCGGTTTGCGATCGGTTATCAGTGGGTTTCTGTAACCGTATTTATGGCCATGCAGAATGGTTTGATTGGCTTACGATTTTCAAAAATCCTTACTAGAATTTTGATGTTGTTTTAAGCATAGGTGATGGTTTGGTGGGGCATAATCCACTGGGATACGAATGAATATAGCGTTTTGGAATTGTCGGGGTCTGGGAGGGTCTTTGACAGTTCGACGCCTAAAGGGAATAAAGCATGCTTATTCCCCGGACATACTCTTCCTAGTTGAAACAAAAAATCAAAACAATGTAATTCACGATTTGGCTGCCTTATTAGATTATGAATGTGTGTTGTGTATTCCTCCAAATGGAACGGGAGGTGGTTTAGCGTTATTATGGAAAACCTCTGTAAATCTTTCTGTTTTAAGTGCTGATGAAAGACTTATGGATTGTAAGATCGTATCTAATGAATTTGATTTTAGTCTGTCTTGTATTTATGGTCATCCTGTCCGTAAATTTAGACATAATCTTTGGGAAAGATTACAAAGAATCAATCTGACTAGGCATGGTCCTTGGTTAATGTGCGGTGATTTTAATGAGATCTTGAATGCAAACTATAAAAAGGGAGGTTCTACAAGAGAACAATGGAGCCTTGTTGATTTTCAAAAAATGGTTGGAGCTTGTCTGATGTCAGACATTCGATATATTGGTAATAATATGACCTCGATAAGGAAAAGACATAATCATTTAGTCCAATGTTGGCTGGATAGGGCACTAGGTAATGATGAATGGAAAGCTGCCTTCCCAGGCTCATATGTCCAATATTTAGAAATGATAAACTCAGATCATAGACCTGGAATTCTTAGAATACGTCGATCTTTGGAATTTGGTAAAAAGTGTTTCAGGTACGATCCTCGTTGGTTTTCTCGGGATGATTTTGTAGATGTAGTTAGAAATTTTTGGAACGAATTTCCTCAGGATTCTGATGTTGACTTATTATTGCGGTTAAAAGCTAGTCGACGGAATATCTTATACTGGAGATGTAATTCCTACAAAAATTCTAATCAGCGAATTATTGAGATTTCATCAGAAATTGATTTAGCCCAAACCTGTAATCCTCCCGATCTACTAGCTATGTCCAGTTTGAAGCAAAAATTAGCGAAAGCATATGCTGATGAGGAGATATTCTGGAAGCTTAAGAGTCGGAACCTCTGGCTTAATGAGGGAGATAGGAATACTAAATTTTTCCATGCATCTACTAAAAATCGTAGATCACGGAATAATATTATTTCAATAAGGATTCCGCTGGTATGGACGTTTTCGGAAATGCAACTATTGCGGTTGAAGCTCAACACTACTTTATGACACTATTTCACACTAGTCATCATGGGGATATGGATCACGTCTTAGATTCAGTAGTTCATGTTGTCTCTGCCGATATGAATTCAGACCTTATTAAACCAATCTCCCGATCGGAAGTATATGAAGCAATTCATTCCATAGAGGCAAATAAAGCACCTAGACCTGATGGATTTTCAGCTGCCTTTTTTCATCAAAATTGGGAAATAGTTGGAGAATCAGTTTCCAAGAAGTGTACAAATTTTTTCAGTCAGGAGTTCTTGATCCCGAGTTTAACCACACAAACATCTGCTTAATTCCTAAGACATCCTGCCCTATTGATATGTATGATTTTAGACCAATATCACTATATAACGTTTTTTACAAAGTGATTTCAAAAATCTTAGTTTTCCGTCTGTAGAAGATATTGAATGAAATTATTTCTGAAAATCAAGCGGCTTTTATCCCTGGACGGTTTATCACGGATAATATTTTGATCGCCCATGAAGCTCTACATTCTCTTCGTGCCCAACAAGTTTGTTCTAAATCTTATATGGTAGTTAAAACAGATATCAGTAAGGCTTATGACAGAATCGAATGGAAATTTTTGGAAGTTGTTCTAACCAAGAAAGGTTTTTCACAGTTATGGATTCATTGGATAATGACGTGTGTTACCACTGTATCTTTCTCGGTGCTTATTAATGGTAGTCCATATGGTCATTTCGTACCTCAAAGAGGTTTAAGACCAAGAGATCCGCTTTCTCCATTTCTGTTTATTCTTTGCGCTGATGGTTTAAGTGGTATGTTACATAAGGCTGAATGTTCGGGTCTGATTCCAGCTCTAAGGATTAATAGGAATGGTATTCCTATATCACACCTATTTTTTGCAGACGATTCGTTATTTTTCATTAAAGCTGATAGACAGAATGCACGTAATCTATATTACATCCTTCAGGAATATGGTCGTGTATCCGGACAGATTGTTAATGTTGCTAAATCATCAGTGGTATTTGGCCGAAAAGTTTTTCAACATACGAGATCGTCAGTGATGAGTATTTTGGGTATTTCGACGCTTGGTGGTGATAGCAAATATCTGGGATTACCAGAACAATTCAGTCGAAACAGAAGATATCAATGGTAGTATCTTATCGATAAAGTTCGTTCACGTATTTCGGGTTGGCAGACGAAATTCCTTTCACCTGCGGGGAAAGAAACTTTACTCAAAGTAGTGGCTTTTGCGTTGCCCGTTTATTCCATGAATGTTTTTAAACTACCATCAACAGTCTGTCATCAGATTAATCAATGTTTGAAACAGTTTTGGTGGGTTCTACAAGGAATAATAAGAAAAAAGCATGAGTATCATGGAAAAAGATGGCTACTCCAAAAATAGTAGGAGGATTGGGTTTTAAAGACATACAAAAATTCAATCAAGCTCTCTTAGCAAATTTATGTTGGAAATTACTAAATCGACCTGACTGCCTACTAGCTAACTAAGATACTGCGGAGTAGGTATTTTAGGACGGG
Organism: Pugionium cornutum; assembly: GCA_018901935.1. NCBI lineage: Eukaryota > Viridiplantae > Streptophyta > Magnoliopsida > Brassicales > Brassicaceae > Pugionium > Pugionium cornutum. The sequence continues at coordinate 7,212,145 of CM032162.1, forward strand.
GGATTTATTATCTGCTAAGCTAGGATGCAGACCATCAGTTGGATGGCAATCTCTTATATATGGTCGACAACTGTTACAAACAGGCCTTTGTAAGAGTATTGGAAATGGTGATTCAGTCACCATTAGTGATACTAATTGGCTACCAGTAACTCCGTCTCGTGTTCCAAGGCTTTTGCCATATGCCAACCCTCTCCTAAAAGTCAGTGATTTAATTGATAAACAGTCAGTACAATTGAATGAAAAAATGATTACGGATTTGATTGAAAAAGATGATCATCATCTCATTTTTAAGATATTCCTATCGTCTCACTCTTCATCTGATTCGTGGTATTGGAAATATACACTGAATGGTATTTATAATGTTAAGTCTGGTTATAGACAGGCTGTGGAAGTTGGACAAGACTCTTCTTCTCAAAAGGCTTTCCTCTCATCTTATCCCGACTTGGCCAAAAGTATATGGACATTAAAGCTCCCTCCAAAGATAATCCACTTCTTGTGAAAATTATTATCTAAGGTATTACCTCTAAGAACACATCTTTTACTATGGAAAATTAGTTGTGATAATAAATGCCCTAGGTGTGAGGATGATATTGAGGATGAGATGCACACCTTCTTTCTTTGTCCATATGCTCAAATGGTCTGGCGTATGATGGGGATATCTACTATTCATATATGTGATATAAATTCTAATATCTTGGATAATATTAGATTTTTGATTGCAAGTTACAATCAGTTCGACGTTGACTCCTGTCAAAAATATATGCCTTTTTTCCTTCTATGGCGATTATGGAAAGCGAGGAATGCACTTATGTTTATGAATCATAATATACTACCACATTTTCTTCTTCACAAAAGTTCAGAGGATGCTCTTGAATGGATTGCTAGCCGGACAACATCAGATTCAGTTAATAAAACTCGTACAATGCAAGAATCTCTGATTAAATCACGTCAACCTAATCGTTGGACGGTTCCTCCTCAAGCATGGGTCAAATGTAATTATGATGCTTCACATAAGGCTGGTTTTGTTCCTTCTGGTGTTGGATGGATTATACGTAATGATCATGGGTCTTTTGTTTTTGCTCGACATGGAAAATTCCAAGGGCGTCATACAATTCTTGAAGCTATTTGTCCGTACTATATTGAAGATATTGTAAACTCAGATATTTCGAATTAAATATATTCATTTGGAAAAAAAAGATCCAAAAAGTACGAGTAGAAATAGGTTTAGTCGCATAAGTTTGTGTAGTTGAGAGAAGTAAACCCTTGAATTGTGTGATGATAGATATTAGAAACACATGTTAGGGTTTTTAGATTTAGGGGAAAAAAATATGTTTAGAGAAGAAAAAGTAAAATTTTGAGGCTTACGTTAAGTTAAAACGGGATTAATAAATTTAACACCGTTTATTATACTTTATTAACATATTTGACGTCTGTTATCTAATCGGTGTCGAAAAATTAAAAAATTTGTACATTTTCTTGACAATATTTATAGTTAATTATTTAAAATGAGAATTAAAATAGTTTGTATATTTTTGTAACAAATCTTATAAAATTTGTGTATTTTAAAAGTTTTTTTTCTTTTTTTATTAAGTATTTTGTTTTATCGTAAAAAGTACAAACCTGAATACTAACGTGCGCATTGGTTTCCTCAAACGACGCCGTCGCCAATCGTCCCCGTTCGTCTTCTGTATTGGGAGTTGATACAAATTTTATCTTCCGATTGCCACCAAAAAAAGAAGATTCTCGCCGGAGATTTCAATTGTATCACGACACAAATTTTCCATTGCAAGGTTCGATTTTTCCTTTTCCTTTTTTAAAGCCCTGTTGTATGGAAGGACATCGGTGACGATTTAGGGGTTTAGGAAGATCGTGTTCAATATTTAATGACTAAGTAAAATTTCTTAGAGAAAGATAGGTCATTTCTTCTTGCATATATGAGTCAGAATCTTGCTCCATTCGAAAGGGAGGAAGAGATTGATTTGCAATATTTAGTGATAGGAATCTTGACGAATTATATTCCTTGGATAGTTTTGATGACATCAGGAAAAGTTTTGGAATTATAAATCTGGAATTGTGAAGTGGTAAGATAACGAGTGAAACATTATGTTATTTTGAATATTTTCAGATCATGAAAGCGTAATGTTGGTTTCAGTCAAAGTTTGAAAGGAATCTAAGATATTGTCAAAGGGTAATGGGTGATGAGAATCTTGCTCACAAGCCTCTGGATCTGACTTGTGGCAAGGAGGAGATTGTGGAAGAGCTTAGGAACTGTTTGCCCAAATGGGTTACACAAGAACAAGTAACAGATATGATTAGAGGGACATGGAGGAATATAGTCGAAATAGTGGATAATTTCTATGAACACGAGACTAAATTCTACGAGCAAGTCTCTGCTGTTATATCTTTCACTTCCGGAAATGTGATTAGTTCGGGTAGTCATGAGGCACTTGTTTCAAAACTGGAGTTTATAAACTGCAAAACCGATCGAAATGAAAGTTGTCAATCATCGCAGTTCCACAAGCTCAAGAGTATGAGTAGCTCCCAGAATAGCAGCATTTCTCCTATGAAAAGGAACAGAAAGATCAAGGGTAAACCAAAAAAGAAAGGAAAAGCTTGTTTTAAGATAGAACCTGCAGGCCCAAAGCAAGCTTCAATAACTAAATTCTTCAACAAAGTTCCTTCAAATGAAACCAAGTCTTAAAAGGCTAAAGAAGCGGTTTGTTAAAATGGTGAGCTGTTTCTGCAAAATGTAATAGAGGGATAAATTGTTGCGTGTTGTCAACAGATAATATCTCAGTAATACTGCAGCGAGAATGTTGGAAGGTTAGGATCTGCTTGCTTATATTCAGAATGGCAAGCAACTTACGAAACCTGGAATACAATTGGCTCATTTTCACAGCAACTATTACCTAAAAGATCCTTTTTTGCAATGTAAGAAAGCCCCAATGTTTTGTCTAGTTTGACCTCATTGAGGAAGCTATAATCACATAAGCATATATTGTCATTCAATTGCAGAGTTGTTAGTTTTTGAGTCAGTTTGGATTCCAAAGAGCATTGCATTCATGTTTGAACGTTATCTGGTTCCTGCTGTCCATTTCGTGATCTTATCCTGGTAGTGAGCATCTGTTACTTGATTCAATTCAGTATTTGATTGAAGATTGTATTTTCCAATACTCATTAGCATTGAAGATGAAAGAAAGAACGGAAGAGAACCGAAGAAGCATTTTATTTCTTTACAGTTTCAAGCAACAGATCTATTACTGTTACACGGATAAAAAGAAAATAGAAAGATTTATTTATCCTCAAGATTATGGTTCTGCTGCATTCTATTGAAAATAAACCTCTACCAACATCTTCCATAGTCTTAAAACCTTGTTAAACAGTGAAATCTTAAAACATGTTGAATATTGCCTCGTGCGATCCAAGCCATGCCCCGTGAACAACGGTATCTTTCCAGTCTCGTTTCCCTGAAAATCCATCATCACAAGCTTTTGATTCCACTAGAGATAAAAAAGAAGTCAAAAACTAGGAGAAGGATCACTGTGTAAGTACTTTCAACAGCAGACCAACACACAACTGAAGGGACAGAGTTGGAGAATTTATTCTCAGACAGAAGTTGACCAGATTTAATACTCCAAACGCGTGTATGGAAGTCATCTCCTCCTGAATCAGACACCCAAAGGCCAAAAAACTCAAATCATCTCATTGAAATCAAACTTTTGATGCTTTTCCAAGATCCGATAGCAGTTATGTTTTGGGAAAGGTTCTTTTTTATTACCTGATATAAGAAATCTTTCTGACGGGTCGATGCCAAATTCAATGCGAGTATGAGAATTTACATGTCCTTCATATGTTTGTACAGCAACCCCTCTCTTAACCATGCGTTGATCATATAGCTTGATCTAAGGAAAGAGAAAAGTTTGGCTCATTAGTAGCGATAGAAACGCTCTTGAAAGTCTCTTAGTAAGTGTATGCAGAAGCTAGAGCTAGTAGCGGTACTCACCGTTCCATCCATTGAGCTTGCCATTAAGTACTGATCATAAGTTTTTAGTGTCTTGAGGCTAGAGAAGGAAGGAGTGAATTATAGTCACAAAAACAACGAAGTAAAGAGTATTTTTCAGATATGTTTCCAGTCTTTTACCAACCACGTAAGTGATGAAGGCATATAGATTAAATGAGACGGGTTTATGTTTCCTTTGAGCTGCAAAAATAACAATTAGAGAAAAGTATCACCAGAATTTTGTGATGAAAGCTCAAGAAAAGAGATGAAAAACTGTACAAAAAAGTCGGTTACATGAACTCAGCTGTACCTCAAACCATTCTTTATTTGTAGTAGTTTGACCAGTTTTACTCGATGATTGATGTCGTATCTGGTGTCTAGTGAGCCTTGGAAAAGGTCTCCCTGGTCTCTCACGTAGATCAACCGACACAATGGCTCCATTTCTGAGCCCGCATTGAACAATTTTTCCCTGGGAAAGGGAAGTAGAAACAACATAAACACATGTGCCTTAGTCAAACCGAAGACTAAACTTGTCAGAAGAGAGGTTCAGACATCAACTCGGCTTGCTTGAGGGATACTATTTAACTAAAAGAGACAGCTGAACGAATATATAGCACTTAGAAGTCAGAAACAGTATTGAGGCCTCAAAAAATCGATGTATCGCAGCTTGGAATTAAAATAACTTTACCGACTGATGAAATTGTAACGCCAAAACATCACTTTTGCTTCGAAGAAAGTATGAACCAGTTCCTGTTTCTAAATCAACCAAAGAGGCTCCCAGGTCGGTACCTACAATATATCAAAATCCTATAATAATTTCCATATGATTCCGGAAGTTAATTAACCAAGTACATATACAGAAGAGTGCACTGGTATATAACTGTAACAACAGTAATGAAGCAAAATAATCATGGGTGAAAAAAATATAACACGAAAAGAAGAAAGAGAAGGTACCAAGAGCTGCATGACTCCCACTTATATTGCAATCAGCTGTCCAAATGGTACACTCAGTGGAAACACCCCCTCGGAGGCTTAGCAAAGTAATTGGGTTCAGTTCCCCAGCAAGATTTAAGAAAAATATGGACCCACGGCCAGTTGATCCCAGTGTAGTTATCCTATTTTCTCATGTCAAGATTTTACAAATGGGAGATCAGGAGAGAAGGTAAAAGATAAGACACATTTGAAGGATACAATGCTCGGTTTAAAGATTTTACAAATGGGAGATCAGGAGAGAAGGTAAAAGATAAGACACATTTGAAGGATACAATGCTCGGTTTATGTTGTGGAAATTTTCAGATGCATCATATTGTCCAATCAACTGAATAGAAGATATACTAGACACTGCCTGATAAGAGCGTGCAAGTCTCCATATAAGCCCAGGTGCTTCCCTTTCTTCTGCATGGTGTTCTTTGCGAGGAAGAACAGAAACCGGACGACACTCGATCCCAAAATTTATAGCTCGAGTTTCAGACTCATGTCCACCTTTGCAGACCCTCAGTATGCTACAAGAACAAACTTCCAAAGCATATAGGTTGGTATGAAAATAATTTAAACAGCTATACTACTTCAATTGACGAACATTACATAAATATCAATGAAGATGGAAAAGATAAACCTTCATGGTACCATCTTGAACATCGATAATTCAAAGGAACTGACTCATACATACCTCAAGCAGCCTCCTGTACTGCCTGCTACTAGGATGTTGTTTCTGGTCAAGCCTACAGATGTTTGTACATCAACCTGCAACTGTTTCAAAGCAGTATCTCCAATGTTTTCCGTGGATCCGTATTTCCATACCTAAGCATCAATACCATTACACAAACAGAGAAAAAAAATATATTCATATTCGTCTTCTCTATTCTTAACTAGAAAGAGAAAGGTTAAATTGTAGGTGGCAATACCACAGGATTAGAGGCTTGTGTCTTTTGGATCTCCTCCTTGAAGTTAGATTTCTTCTTATGGACAGGAATAACACTGCCATTTAGCTCTCGAGAATAAAGTAGCTTCAATGCTTTTAGTTTGGTTCTCTTTTGATAATTAGACTCCTGATGAAAGTTACATATAAACTAACGAGTGATTCAACATAAACAAGCTAAAATATGACCTAAAGAAGTTGGGAAAGTCTCATTAATTCTGCAAGACTCAACCTTTACATAATCTCGAAAGAAGTCGAGAGTTCAATAACAAACCTGTAGAGGTTTCGGGTCGGTATTCCGTTTTGTTCTTGATGAGGAAGAAGATTTTGAACCAGGGATAGGGCCTTTGTTGGGGAAATATCTGTTCTTCTCCTCGTCGTAATAAAACCCAGGAAGTTCTGAAATCCATATTCCCATATCAAAATCAGATACGCAATCTAAAATAGAAGAATTATCGAGGAAAAGGGTTCAAGACCTGGTCTCATGTTGTCTTCGGAACTCTGTTTTCGGTGTTCTTCACATTCCATTAAAAGGCTAGCATGCGCAATATATACAGCTTTAGGTTTCGTTAGAACGAAGGAGATCATTGGAATTTAACCGGACGCGTATTTCGATTCAATTTGGTTCTAAATCGAACCGGATCGGTTACGACCTAGTACAAATAAAATAAAACTGAAAAGTTAAAAACGCCCGACGTTTGTTCACATATTGTATATACAACTTACAACATTTTATTAAACTCTGTACAAGCTTTTAGTTCTTGTGCTGCAATCTTCCACTCTCAGAACCAGCAAAAGGATCGACGATAACATTAACCACCGCGGGTTTTCTTGCAGAGAACGACTCAGAGAGAACGGATTTAAGCTCATCGGGTGTTTCCACAATATACCCTTTGCCTCCAAAGGCTTCAATAAGCTTGTGATAGCCTGCATTAGGTACAAAAGATGTTGGTGCTGGATCTTCTTTATAAGGGCCAGAAATTTCTTCAGGATTCCTTCGATCACCGCCATAAACACCGCCGTTGTTGAAGACAATAACCACTACAGGAAGATTGTATCGAACCAATGTCTGTGTCATCAAGACAAAAGCATAATGAAAGATTCAAACGAGAAAAGACAATTCCACATTATGGTATTAAGTAATGTTTTAATACCTCAACTTCCATGGCGCTGAATCCAAAACCAGAGTCTCCTTCAACCGCGACTACAAGCCTATCAGGAGAAGCAACAGCAGCAGCAATACAATAACCTAAACCAACACCCATTGTTCCCCAAGTTCCTGCATCAAGCCTTGTCCTTGGCTCTTTCTGAACCAAAACCGATCTTCCTACATCCATCGTATTAGCTCCTTCTGATACAACAACAGGATTTGGTCCTTCTACTGCCAAAATTGCGTCTCTGATGATCCTCATAGGAGTCAAGAAATTGAAAGGAACAACATCTTTGGCTAGCTGTTTCTCCATTTTCTCACCATTTTCTTTTGCTTTCTTGGAAATCGATTCCACCCATGGATTTGACTTCCCGAGACAAAAAGGATCGTCTTTTATCTCTCTGTTTAACAATCCAATCACTGTTTTGGCATCTCCAACAATCCCCAAGTGAGGTTTCCTCAGCTCAATCTCTTCCTCAGAGATATCTACCAATATGAATTTCACTCCTTCAGACCATTTCGGCGACTCTCCGAAATGAAGAAGCCAGTTAAGCCTAGCTCCGACCACCACAGCGACGTCGCATTTCCCAACGGCAAGCGACCTCGCCGCCGTCGCTGAGAGCTCGTGTGTGTCCGGTAACAAACCTTTGCCCATCGGAGTTGGAAGGAAGGGTATTCCGGTGATTTCAACCAGTTTCTTCAGCTCATCCTCTGCTCGCGAATACGCCGCTCCTTTACCGAACACGATCAGTGGCCTTTCCGCTTTTCTCAGCAACGAAACCGCTGATTTGATCTCCGATTTCATAATTTCCCGAATAGGTTCGTGTTTACGAGTTTCGACCTCAGCCACCAGATTCTCCGCCTCGGATTCCGAAATCTTCTGGCGCAATACATCGGACGGGAGATCCAGATAACACCCACCGGGTCGACCTTCGATGGCTCGATCCAGAACCCTAGCTACGCAATTGGGGATTTCACGAACATCCTTCGCTTTCTCCGATAATTTCGAGAAATATTTCACAGCCTCGACCTGATCAAGCTCCTGGAAATCTCCACGCCCAGCATCTTTCTGATCGCAGGAACCGGAGATCATCACCATCGGCCAAGTGTTAGCCCAAGCGTTGGAGAGACCCGCGAGTCCGTGCACGCAACCCGGACCCGAAACCGTGAGAAGGATTCCGGGTCGCCCCGTGAGATAACCGTAGGCGGAAGCGGCATATCCGGCCGATTGCTCGTTGTGGAAGGCGACAAAGCGTATGCCAAGGGACATGGCTCGGCTAGCAAGAGACGTGACGGGGATTCCCACGACGCCAAACATGTGGGTGACGCCGAGACGAGCAAGTGACTTCGCGACGAGAACGTTACCGTCGATCGACGGTGGAGTGGCTTCTGCTGCTGAATCATCTGCCATTTCTTACAGATCTTTCTTGGATGACGTTACTCAACTTTGAGTTTCACTCAGTTTCACTTCAACTTCCTTATATAGGCATTTTGATTTGGGTTTTTTTTCCTCCAAAAGCATTTTGATTTGGTTTACATTCGTTTGTTTTATAATTATGTGGTTGATGAACAAGAAAAATTTTAAATATCGGTATTTCTTAGTTTTATTCTGAAAGTATTACTTTAAAACTAAATTTGATGATAAAATATTATTTATTCTAAACAAATTATAATGAGTTATTATATTGTAATTTAGATTTTTTTTTCAGTTATTACATTACATTCTTATAATTTTAAGAAAAAATGCCAATATATTTGGATAAGAAATTTTAATAATATTATATTATTTGGTAAATTAAGTTGAATAATCAAACGACTAACTAAAATTGAGCAGAGTGGTACGTATTATGGGTAGAGTATTTTGAATATATGACGGTAAACATCAATCAACCCATTTTCAGTGTCTCGTTCCATTAACTGAACATTCCTTCGCATCAGTGCCTAAACGGATCGGTGCGTAATCAATGAAGCACTATTTCCAGCAAATAAGTGTCTTTCTCTTTCGAACATCTAAGAAGGTACTTGAAGTAACATTTAAATGCAAAGTTGGAAGCTTAAAGCGTAAACCTTTGTTATTGTTTTAGAATCCAATGAAATTTTCTGTGGATTGAAACCAAGCTGGAGCACAGAGAGAGCAGAGGATGTTTTTCTTCTTTAAATAACTTTTTGTCTTTTTTTATTTTTTATTTTTGTCTTTCTCATCTGCAGAGAAATTCAATTTGCAAAAAAATTAAAATCATAAACTCGAAAGAGATGCTCGATTTTCACTTTGCTTCACTACCAATCGTACCTCTGTTCTGTATCGCCTGTGAATTTTTGAATTGGCTCGCGAATTTGAAACTAGGATCTAAAAAAATTTCTGGTTCACTCAAACCGGCCATTTACTTAATTATGGTTTACAAAAACCGGAGGGAGTAATGGTGACTGATTCTCTATCTTCCTTTTTCCTCCATAAAGCTTTTTAGTTGCAGACACTGGAGCGAAGCAATGGAATCAATGACGCCAATCTCTTGCCCTACGACTCCTCGTTGGAACCAGGACAGGCCGTTCCTCACTGGTCGCTTTCACCAGGTGCTCGATCTTTAAACGTGTTTGATTTGGTTACTGTAACTCTTTCGAATCACACTCGATTTTCGAAGCAAAGTTTTGACAATGGGTTTTTTAATTACTATATCAGGAAACCAGGGCAAGTTCCAAATTTTCTGATTCTAAGCGGCTTCCTCTAGACTCGTCTAGGTATTCTAAAAATTAGTTATACAACAACTTGTTTCAACATCCCTAGTCAATTGCTTTTTCATCTAACAAGCACATTCTAAAGAGTCACTTATTTGTATGTTTCAGCAGTTCTGGAGTTGACCAAGCAATTGCCTGCTATGACACACCGGTTCAGGTTTGTGTTGAGGTGTTTATAGTTATAGCACAAACTTACAAAGCGAATGTGCCTTTTTTCTTGGCTTAGAGTTATTATGTTTTATTGCTATTCTGTAACCTTGAAAGCTGGTGGTGAGATCCTTAAAGCTTGGGTTTGAGGTGTGTGTGTTTTTACTAGTTTTCATAATCATAGATGAAGATGGCTTCTTGTTTTCGCATAGACTAAGGGTAATTGATCTCAGCCAAATTATTGTGGAACTTGCTGGCCTAGGTTGAGAATTGGTGTCATTTTATCTCTTTATGTCCACTTCAATAACCTTTTTGCCCCTTTTGGCATGCAGGAACTTATTGTTATTGATGATCTCTTGTCTGCTTTGGTTGGAATTGAAGGGAGATATATATCGATTAAAAGATTCCACGGGAAGGATGATAGTATAGCTTTCCATGTTGATCCATCAATGGATTTAGCACTACAGGCAAGTAGTACTCAACACAATTAATCCTGGGTCTTACGCCAAATATTTAATCAAGATGCTCTACAGTAGTCAACTGAAGAAAACCCGTGATTACCATGGATAATATGTTCAAGTAAAGACCGCAGTTAGTGCATACTTACAAAGCCTTTCACATTTTGAGACTGTTATATTGATGCTTGCAAGTTATTGAAACCTCTTCATGTATGTTTCTGGAACTTTATGCTATGTGAACTAAATGGAATTCCATTGGTTTTCAGTGTTCTGACTTCTTCAAAGTTTGATTATCACTGAAGTCCAACCAAATGGATACATGCATTACTACTTTTTGTTGCAGAATGGTTTTCTCTCTTTTGTGCAAGGATTTGGGGATTCTATAAGAAATTAGCATTGTAAGTCTTATTCTAATTGGCTCTTCTAAAATATATTGGCTGCTGCAAACAATTTTGCAGGAATTGGCAAAAAGAATATTCCCTTTATGTGAATGTTTTCTGCTGATTGACCAATTTGTGGAGTCAAGCTCGCAGTTCAAAAACGGGCTAGTAAACCATGCATTTGCAGCTGCACTCAGGGCACTCCTCCTTGTATGTGATATAGATTGCTACCATTGTGGTAATGTTGATGCACTGTTTGTTGAGTTATTTTTCTTTCCCTTCCTGTTTCATGTGGGGAATTTGCGAAATGGATTTGGATTCCATAAACTAATAGTCAACTTTGGGGATTTACTCTGTTAACTAAAAGCATGAACTTGAAAAGCTTGTTTAGAATGCATTTAGTTTCTTTCTTGTGTCTCCTGAATTGGTGTCTTTATCACATTTCTGAATGTGCATATATGCATACGTATGAAGACCTAATATGATGCTAATAGCTCTTGTTGCTTCTTGGTTCCAAGCTCTTGATGTCTCTGTAATCTATCTATCTATCTCTCTCAGTAGTGCCCCACTGATTAATTTGAAAGTATCGACTCTTTTTCCATTTCACATGTGGAGTATCGTTTCTAACCAATGAAATGAATTGACAACAATCTTTGCTAATGCTGAAAGTACTTATCATTTCTTTCTTTTACCAGGATTATCAAGCTATGGTGGCACAATTGGAACATCAATTTCGACTTGGAAGACTTTCTATCCAAGGATTATGGTTTTACTGCCAGGTCTGTCTTTCTTCAGATAATCCAAGCTACAATTTCCGTAAAAAGTATGCTGATTTATTGTTTTTCACATCTCTCAGCCCATGATGGGATCCATGCGTGCATTGGCTGCAGTAGTTCAGCAGGCTTCAATGAAACATTTCATGGGTTCTGGTGTTCTTAATCTCTTGCAGAGTCAGGTTAGTTCTTGCTTTAATTCATATAAATACCTTTTGGATTTCTTGTGTGCTGGAACTAGCTTTCTTATTATATGTCCTAATCTTGAAGACGTCATGTTTAGGCTAAAGCGATGGCTGGTGATAATGCAGTGAGGTCATTGTTAGAGAAAATGACCGAGTGTGCAAGCAATGCATACCTGAGCATATTGGAAAGGTTGATTTCCCATGCCTCTTTCTTTCTTGCTCGTAACTAGACTCATAGCAAATAAAAAGTTGTGCTATAATCTCGGCCTTTCCCCCTTTGTTATTGTTTGTGTCTTTCCCTTTTATTATTCTTTGTCCGAATACTTAGATAATCCAAGTCCAAGCTGTGGCTATATTCCATTTGTTTGTAAGGAATGATAAGCGGACATGTTTGTTATTGTTTGTTTTAACAGATCTGCACATGGTTTACTGATAGCTCATAGTATTCTCAGATGTGTGAACTGACTTGAACTAGTATTTAATTAAGGTGGGTCTATGAAGGGATCATTGACGACCCATATGATGAATTTTTCATTGCTGAGAACAGGTCTCTTAAAAAGGTACTTCGATTTTTGTCAGCTCACCTGCACAGTTGTGAATTGCATGATCTTACAATTTCATGTTTTTTTGTCCAGGAGAGCCTTAGTCAGGACTCTACAGCTGAATATTGGAGCCAAAGATACAGCCTCAAGGATACTATTCCTGGCTTCCTTGCAAACATTGCTGCAACAATATTGACCACAGGGAAATATCTAAACGTTATGAGAGAATGTGGCCACACTGTTCAGGTATGATGATGTATGAATTTTTCTTGTAATTAATACAATTTAACAGTGTTCGTGATATTGGAACTGACATTGGCTAATATATTTTTGACAGGTTCCCATCTCAGAGAGATCTAAGTTAACAATATTTGGTTCAAATCATCATTATCTTGAATGCATCAAAGCTGCTCACGAATTTGCCAGTGTAGAGCTTGTGAGTCTCATCAAGGATAAGGTAATAAATCATGCTATGATGACTGCTTCTTTGATGTCATTCCTCGCACATACACCTGTCTTACCATCGGTATATGATTCAGTATGACCTCATTGGAAAGCTTCGATCTATAAAGCAGTATCTTCTTCTCGACCAGGTATGTTGGTTCTATTCATGGATAACCAGTTATTCTGAGAGTTCGTACTTTTTAGGAACAAATTTATCAACGTGAAAAGTTTGTAGTTGGTTTGTTTTCATTAATACCCTGTCAGCTGTTTAGTTTCTAATTATTTTGGGTATGACAATTTAATGAACTACAGGGTGATTTCTTGGTTCATTTTATGGATATCGCTCGAGAGGAGCTCAACAAAAAAGTGCATGAAATATCTGTTGAAAAGTTGCAGGTACTTTGCCCCACTACAGCACGATCAAAAGATTAGACACAGCTTGCCATTTTTCAATCGTTAGGACTTTCTACTTGTTTGCCGTAATCTGAATGTATGTGTTTTATTTAGTCGCTGCTAGATCTTGCTCTACGTACCACAGCGGCTGCAGCAGATCCACGCCACGAGGATTTGACTTGTTGTGTGGTGAGCAGTCAATTTGACTTTTCCTGGATGTGATCAATTTATGAAGTTTGCAAGTAATTTTTTTCACTGTGCATTCATATTGTAGGATCGATCTTCATTGGTTACGACTTTGGGAATGCACAGGGACCCTGATAGCAATAGTATAGAGGACCCAGTGAGCATCACTGGTCTAGAGACATTTTCCTTGAGCTACAAGGTCTGCTCCTTTCTTTTGCATCTACTCGTCTGTATTCAGATTCTACCCTATTTTGCTAGTTGTGATATATATATATATATATATATATATATATATATATATATATATATATTAGTATTTCCACAGCTTATATACTATCAATGATGTTTATACATACCTACTAAATCGCTGGTAGATTCATTATTCATACTTCTGTAAGTAAATTACAAATGCATATTTGACTGTCAACTCAATTGTTTGATATGTTGGTTGTCGCTTTGCCTTTCAGGTTCAATGGCCACTATCTATTGTCATATCAAAGAAAGCCCTGTCAAAGTACCAATTAATTTTCCGCTTTCTTTTTCATTGCAAACATGTGGAACGCCAGCTTTGCTGTGCTTGGCAGATACATCAAGTATGGACTAATATTATATTGGAGATTGGAATTTTTTTATTTTCTTACAAAACCTTTTTAATCTATTTGCTTCTCTAACAAATTACTGTGTAATTCTACAGGGGATTCGGTCTATGAATTCCAAGGGTACGGCAGTTCCTAGATCATCGCTTCTCTGCCGTAGCATGCTTAAATTCATCAGTAGCCTTCTACATTATCTTACATTTGAGGCAAGTCGTGAACTTTCTGTTTGCTTTGTTTGCTTTACACTTTTATGTTTGCTAATAATGGAATTTGGATATATTCATTTAAAGATTTTGATTGTCGATCTGTAGATCCTGTTTTCCATTGTAATTTTGTGGTATAAGTCTCTGGAAGACTGGCTTCTAAAATTGCTCATAGAAACTCTGTATATTGAATCCAGAAATCTCTGACGTCTGTAAAATCAATACTTATAAATTTAGGCACTTCTTGCAACTGTGGGTTTTGAGATATACGTTCTAAAAATCATAACATAGATTCTGGAGATAAAATTACACTATCAATGATCAGTCGAGAGGAATGACACCAGAATTATTATAAAACATATCTTTATGAGTTAATTTTGGCGTTTAGTTTAGCGCATCTTTTGGCTCTCGAATTTCTTTTAATTTTGCATTTGCTTGCATTTATGTGGGGTGCCTCTTCAGGTTCTCGAACCAAATTGGCATGTGATGCATGATAGACTGCAATCCACAAGGAGTGTAGATGAGGTAAGTGTACACACCTGCTTTTTTATTGTTTAGGGAACATGCTTCATTGACAATGTACCATCATCTTACAGGTGATACAACATCACGACTTCTTTCTTGATAAGTGCCTGAGAGGATGCTTGCTTCTTTTACCTGATGTCTTTAAGGTTTGTTTCTGTTCCATTTATTGTTATGTTTTTTCAGGATCTATGTAAATATTATGTGGTTCGGGAAACGATAGTAGAAACTCTGCATGCGCTAGTAATGGTGTGATGTTTTTCAATATTTACATTCTCTCAGAAAATGGAGAAGTTGAAATCAGTGTGCCTGCAATATGCTGCAGCCACACAGTGGCTGATATCATCATCTATCGACATGAATATCCAGTCTCATCCACAGAAGACAATGATAAGAGACGCAATTGTCACAGAGTCCATATTGTAAGTAGTAACAAGCAACTGTTTTTCTAAGACTAAATTCTTTTTTTTTCTAATCATTTAGATCTTTAAGATCCATTAATTAACATGTACAAAAGCAGCTGTGTTAGAATTTTCAACTTCATATTACGGTATTGTTCTAATATATCTTTAAGCGTTTGTACCAGCAATTTTGAAAGGGAATTCAACTCGGAGTTGCAGAGCTTAGGACCAGTCTTGAGCAAAGGCTCTCAGGCTGAACCATACTTGGCTCATCTCGCCCAGTGCATCCTTGGTATTTCAAAGGAATGAAAGTGAGACATTTACTAACCAAACTCAGGAAATTCATTTTTCTAATGTTATCAAATGATGTTCAGCTTGAAGCTGTTATGCGATGTGATCATGTGAGTGTGTTAATTCTTTTGTTGTGGATTCGTTATTTTTTATTTTGTGAATTTCCACGGTTTAAAAGAAAAGTCTCGGGCTATTTCTGTTAAAGCTTGCATTCATAATTTGTGTACTTCGTTGAGAAGGTATCTGAGAATCTTTTACTCTGTAACTTTGTACGAGTTCCTTTTACAATGCATTAATCTCTTCAACGTACATCCATATCCATCTGTTTTGTTGGTTAATATACAGTAAACAAAATCCAATTATGCAATCCAAAAGAAGAGGTGAAAACATTCCGACAAAGCACAGAAGAGATTCACAAGAGAAAGAAGAGATGTTGCTTCAGCAGTTGATGCCACACATGGAAGTGTCAGGTCCTTTGGTCTTGAGTACAAAGGGATCAATTCTGACCCAAAGCAAAGAGAAGATAGATGCCAACAAAATCGACCAAATCACCACAATGGTTGGTGTTCTGTTCTGTCTTCCCATCAGACCTTTCAGGAATGGGTAGAGATGAACAATGACCCAAAAGGAGAAGAAAAGTTTACCAAATAGAGGTCCCCAAGACTGATATCCATTGTTGATGGCATCTGAGATGCCTGCAACAACTCCGACAATGTTTATGATCAAGACAGTTGTTGGAGGAATAAGCAGAGTTGTCCATTTGAATGCGTAAAGTTCTCCAAAGTCATCATCATCTGTTGCCTTCGATGTGACTGTGAAGTTTGTGTCAATTCCTGCTAAGATTTTTAGCAGACCTTGGACAACTGCAAAGAGATGAGCTGAGATTCCTCCAATGACCCAGAATTGCTCGTTTCTCCACCACTCCTCGATACTCACTCCACTCCACCTCAATTCCAAGATTCCAGTTGCAATGATCGACATGAATAATGCGATGAAGAAGAGACTAGCAAATGTGCTTATCTGAAAGAAACTCGGGTAAAAAATAATTAGCAAAGTTGAAGCAGCTTTTGAACGCTTTTATGTGATGATTTACTAACCGGTGGCATGATGAATTTATCGGTAAGGAGACAGATGGCTGGAAGGATACAATAGGCAAGGAGTGGTATAGATGTGAACGGGTAGATTGTTGTGTTGGCATAAGCGAAACGTTCAAGCCACTTGAGTTTGCCTCCTTTGTAGCCGTACCAGAGAGGGCTGTGTCGACTGAAAAAGATTTCAACAGACCCAAGTGCCCAACGCAAAACCTGGTTTAACCTGTCAGATAGATTAATAGGAGCTGAACCTTTGAATGCAGCTCTCTTAGGCATGCAGTAAATAGACCTCCAGCCACGACAATGCATCTTGAAACCCGTCAAAATATCCTCAGTGATAGAGCCATAGATCCAACCCAGCTGCGTTTCAGAGATACACAAGGGTTTGTTACAATGGCCAGGTTCTAAATCACAAATAAGAAGGTGCTACCTTACGGTTCAGTATTATTACCTCAGTTCCCCACTCAGTCTTGTCTTCATAACCGCAACTTATGACATGGATTGCCTCCTTAAGGAGCACTGCAGGACTTGATGACGGAGGCACACCACCATCTTCCATCAAAGTCGAGGTTACAAAGATAGATGATTGCCCAAACTTTTTCTCAAAGTTCATTTCAGTCATCAAATGCTCCTTATCACCCTCTGCTCCTGCCAAACAAACACTATCAGATCTGCAACATTCCCATATAACTAAATCTACTTCAAGATTCGGACCAATATAAAACTTTATTGGGAAAATTTACCTCCAAGGGCTGCTACATCGCCATTCATATCATTCTTCTTATGCTTTCTCCGGCGCCCAAAGCAAGGACAACAACCACAGCTCATCATCTTGGGACGTTTAGGACCCTTCGGCGGTTCATAACCATACAGAGCTTGTCGTTTGAAAACACAACCAGTACCAACGTAAACTGGACCTTGGATTCCATCTAGACCTTTCATATTGATCTGTAACAAACACAAGAGGGTAAGAAAGACTGTTTATCCCATAGACCAGAAGCTGAAAAATGTCGCTGTCTTACATCAAAAAAGACTGTGTTTCTGTTGGCGTAACGATCGTGCCTATCAATACCATCAAACCTTTGAGGGAACTGCACATAGCAGACCTTCTTTCCAATCTGAGGATCCATCAAAAAGCACATTGCTTCCCTCACGGCCTTGCTGTTGTTCACATAATGATCACAGTCCAAGTTCAGCATGAAAGGAGCATTTGTGAGTACACCTGCTACTCGAACCTGACAGAAATATTGAGAAGAAAACAAAAGTCTTGTCATATTAGGCCCAGAATTCAGAGGAAATATCTTGTTTGGTCCAATGCAGATCAAGAAAAGTACCAGGGCGTTCATGGCACCAGCTTTCTTGTGGTGCTGAAAACCAGGCCGCTTCTCACGGGACACATACACAAGCCGAGGGAGCTCATGGCCTTCGACATCAAATCCTCCACTGTGGCCGAGGAAGACTTGGATCATACCGGGATGGTCCTTAGTGTTGTTCCCTGGCCACGGCGTTCCATCTGGCATGATCCAACCTTCTAGAGGAACCTTTGAGGCTTTCGCGACGAGAGCATTGATCCTCACCTTGAACTCCTCATACTCTCTCTGCCAGAAATCAAACCGTATGGAGTTTAGTTATAGCGAAAATCTGAGTGGTGACTAGATCTCAATGAAATGCACTGACCTTCATGGCTCGGCGTTCCTTAACAAACGTTGGCTGGACTTTGTCCTTGAGATAATCAATTTTCAACGTGAAGTACATCTCCGGTGCCCGTGGCTCTATGGAGAATTTCTTGCAGAAGGGAACCCATTTTCTTGCAAATTCAGCAGTTTCCGAGAGAGAATCGAATGTGAGCATTGAAGCACCATCATCAGAGACGTAGCATGAGATTTTCTCAACCGGGTAGTCCATGGCCAAGATGGACAGCACAGTGTTGGATGTGACAAGGGGAGGCTCCTTCATAGGGTCCACTGTACTGACAAAGACATCTACCGGAGCAAGCAAATTTGGTTCACCTTCTCTCTCATACCTGTATACACATTAACGATTGATATCCAAACTCCAAATTCATAGATTTTAAGGCTCATACTTGAGAATTTTTGGATCTTACCTGAGGGAGAGCCGATCTAGATAGGTCTCACGATCAATGGGGAACCACTTGGGGAACTGATCAAGAATCCAAGAGACAGCGAACCAAATTTCACAGATTACAGAGGTCAGCCATAACCCCAGAGCATCGTGCACAGGATTCAAAAGTCTATACCGTAGGAAAACTGCTAGAATCACAAGCCTAGCAACGATGACCATCCGATATGGATTGATCTTGCTTGAGGCAATGGGCACTTTCCGCGAGAGTGGCTGCCGCGCCTCGTCGATCCTGTAGCCATTTCCAAACAAAATTCAAAAGTTTGTAAACATGAATCCGAATCTTATAAAATTGATATATTAGAAAAATGTTTGTGGGGGTATTACATTCCCATCTCAGGATCATCGTCTGGTTCTGGCCCAAGATTTCCTTGCTGGAGCTTCCAGTCATCCATTCTTTCTCGCCATCCTCCCTCCTTCTTGTCATCCCATCTCTCACTCCCTACCAAAAGAAAAACAGAAGTGTTGTTAAAAACCTCTAATTCAGTTGCTGTTCTCCTTTATTAATTTCATTTTACATGCGAGTGAAGTTTGTGAAAGAAGCAGCTCTTTCTCAAACAAGGCTGTGGTGATGTATTTCACATTAACAATGTAATAGACACAAGTTCTTGTTTATATAACTATGTCCCTATCTACTACCGAAACATCTTCTTGTTGGGCTACAACAAGTTACAGAGGACGACGAGCAGAGAGACTCACCAGCTTCGGATGGTGGATATGGGTGCACACGCTTATGAAGCGTAGAAGACACCCCATGTTCTCCATTGGCATACCCTCCTCCAACTGGGAATTCTCCACTTACCTGCAGAGAACCAAAAGTTTTTTTTTAAATTACACAAAGTTGATATTATAGTATACGAGAAAGAATCATGTAAAGGATTTTTCGTTATACATGTCTACTATGGGCACCGGCTATGACAGGTGGGAATCTCCCGTTCTCATCATCCTCAGGGCCTCTTCCATAGCTCATTTTTCCATAAAGCATGGCCTCGGCAGAATGCTTCTGCTTGTCTTGTTCATCTTCGATATTAAACTCGTACTCAATATCATCAATATCCTCTTCATCTTCATCTCCCTCCACTCTTGGGCTTCCTTGAAAAACAAAGAAAATAAATCATTTTCCGACCCAACAAAAGAAAAAAGAAAATTCTTTTTAAAATTTCATTCAGGCATTTCGTCGAGCAACATCAGAGCGGAGAATAATAATACCTCTGAGACGCTTGTAACGAGTCTTGCACTGAGGACAGTTCTGTGTCCCTTCTCTTCTCTCATACTCATAGCAAGGTCTACACGCCGGAAAACCACACTCATTACAAGCCACGAACAGGTCTCCTTCAACTGTCAAACCAATCTGATCTCCGCATATCTCACAAAATTGCCCATCCAAATTCTTCAGTGGCTTCGGCTGTTATAATAACAATCCAAAAGAAAGTTCAGAACCATCTTTCCGTCTATTTTTGATACCCATATTTCAAGTATCTATCGACAAAAATATTACAGCAGTTTAAACTAAAAATCTTTGTCTTTTACATATTTTTCGAGTTACAATTATTACATAAACCTAATTCTTATAAAATGATTGAAGTTTGGTGGTTATAATTCATACCAACTAATTTTTCCGCCATACTGACTACTTAATTTAATTAACCAATTGGAGGGATTAAACCTTTTATATATATATTTGAAAATTCAAGAAAGCAAAAGTAGTAACCAAATAAAAATCCGACACTACTTTAACTTGTTTTGATATAAATAATAAATATTATTTCTGGATTTAACATAGCAATCGTTGTTATATACTAATCACCTCTTCATGGTTATGAATGACGACAAGTTCGTTACGGTTATGCGAACCGGCGACAAGACCGGCGCTGGCTTCCATACCGACGACCAGAGATTAGCAGCGATCGAAATCGACAGTGAGAGAATAAATCAGAGATTGAACATTAAATGTGAGACGAAGAAGTAAGGTTTTTATCAATGAAGATGATGAAACCCTCTTTAAATTTTCTCTCTCTGTGTGGTACATAGTTTGTTGCAGAGTCACCATTGCCTTCAAGCTAAGCTTTCGTTTTTTTAAACAAAAAATATTATTTTTCATACAGCAAATTCACTCAGATCCATCAGGTAGTTGATATGTCTTCCTTTCATGGTCGCGGTATCCTCAAGCTTTACTTCTCTTGTCTCTTTCGTTTTACTGTCCTAATCTCTTTCTTATGATAATTATATACGAATTAAATATGTTTTTGGTTTCATACTTTTATAGTTTTGAACCGATATCAGTAAAAACTAAAAAACTTATATTTAACAAAAGGATATCTACCAAACGTACTAGTTAAAGTTTTTTTGTAAATTAAAAAAATAATTAAGAGGGTTTGGCGAGTGGAATGCAATTCACGTTACATTCCCACGACGAGCTGAAAAAAGAGCATCTTGCAGCTGAAACAATTTTAAATCTGTCACAACCAGTGCTTCATCAGTTTGAGCAACGGCTTTCAAGAAGCCCAAACGAATGACGAGAGACTACAACCAAACCGAAGCCGCAATGGGATGGACATCAAACTTGTACAAGAATCGCACTACTACAACTACCAAACTTGTCTAGCAAAGCTACTGCTGCGACAAACCCCTCCAACGTCAGAGACTGAGCCAAAACTGCACCGGAAAAACCTAGCCAAATCGCTTCTCTTTATCCCCAATGCTGCAAATAAAGCAAAACAATAGGGTAAGAAGAAGAATCAATTCTGGTAGTATTTGGAATCAAATTAGGTCTCTATTTATTATCAATACTGAAACACGATTTTTTCACTCTCTTGCTTAACCAGTTTCTTCATTGTATACTTACAAACTCTAAAATAATAATTATACAATTAATCGAGGATGGTACTTTAATAAATAGTTTTCTATTGAAAAAGTAACACTTATATATAGAAAACATTTATCTGATAATAGAATAACATAGCATAAAATTTTGTAATACAACTATATATTTATATAAATAAAACGTATGAAATAACATATAACTAAATTTTTTAGTACGAACTACTCACATCCTGCATCTATATAAGGAACTTTCTATATTAGGGTAGACTAAAGAAATAAAAATAATCCTTAATCCAAATAATCAAATAAAAATACGTCATAGGAAACTCACCCAAAAGAAAAACATAATCAAACTGTTCACAACACACAAAGCAAACAACTAATTAATAAAGATCTTAAATTATTTTCTCTAAATGTCGTTCCAAACTGTAAACGTAGAAGCCCCTTCTCCACCACCTTCCCCATGAAAGTAGCCACCATTATTCGAAATCGCAACCGGGAAATCTCCTTCCGGCGACTGCTGAATCTGCTGTTGTTGTTGTTGTTGTTGCTGAGCAAAATAATAGTGGTTTCTTGCGTTGTAAGCAACCTCAGGAGTAGTGAAAGCGCCATCGCAGTTAACCGATGTTCCAACAGGGATTGCAAATCCTTGATAACCAACGACATTTCCACAAACAGTAACAGAATCATCCGAAGTCGAACAATGATGATCAATATTAGTCATGAGACTCGGGGAGTTGCTCAAGAAACGTTGTTGATCATCCTCTTGTTTGAAACAAACTCTAGTACTGTCGGAATTAGACAAGTTTACTCCATTGTAATAACCACCATACCTTTCTTGCTGTTGATGCAATGAGGTAAAATCCATTCCCTGATGAAGCTGAAACGCAGCGTTTGGCCAACCGCTAAAAGTATTTTCACTCTCTAAAACGTTACCACTAGTAATCATACTTGGAACTGGTTTGTTCACGTCCTTTAGACGTTTCGCTGAGCTACCGATAGGAAGACTCGGACTATCGAGGATTGCTTTAACGTTGTATCTGCTCATATCGAAGTTAGTCACTGCGCTTAATCCTCTGAAT
Source organism: Pugionium cornutum (assembly GCA_018901935.1). NCBI lineage: Eukaryota > Viridiplantae > Streptophyta > Magnoliopsida > Brassicales > Brassicaceae > Pugionium > Pugionium cornutum. Next base: position 7,234,602 of record CM032162.1, read on the forward strand.
TTAATGGCTGCAATGTCGTAAGCCTCTGCTGCCTCTTCTTGTGTTCCTGCATAATATGTATATATATATTATTATATGTAGTCCTCTCAGTTATCTTTGTCTGTAGTTAATATGGTTTATAAATTTAGTTGAAAATTAAGTGTAATAATATAAGGTTAATTATATTACCAAAAGTTCCCAAGTAGAGGTCTTTGTTACCAGCTACTCTTCCGATCCTAGCTTGCCATCTTCCATGTTGATGATGCCTTTCAGACCCATCAGGAATTAAATTATATATAGATCAAGCAAAAAGGATAGAAAACATCATATATGCTCGTTCTCTGTACAGCATATGGATTACCTTGTTACTCCTCGATAAATAGATGCACCACGAGAGAAACCACTACTCTTTCTGCATATTTAAATGTGTGTTATATACATAGAAGTCTATAATGATTATATGTGTGAATTAATTATATACATGATGGGTTTCTATCGTATAATAGAATTGTATTATATATAGTATGTTTGCAATAAATACAGCAGTTCCATTATATACCTGCGCAGAGAGGCAACATACTCTTGCCTCGTCATGTGCTTCATCTCTTCTATCTCTTTCTCATATTCACTCATCTACATATCATATTAAACCAAAGTTAATTATTAATTTATTGTGTTAAATGTAACAATATAAACATGAAAATTATTATTATTATTATTATTATTATTATTATTATTACATAAGCACTAAATCTTTATCCAAAAAAAAAACACTAAGATCAAACGAAGAGTGGTTAGGAAGTAATTAATGATTTTTTGTATTGGTTGATTAAATTACGGGGAAGTTAGTAGTGGTAGTGGTTCCCCAATACTTAAGTGCGGCTAAATCGTAAGCCCTAGCTGCTTTTTCTTCTTTGTCATAACCTCCTGCATGCATGTACAGATAACAAAATCAATTACATCTTATACTTATATATATGAGCTAGATTTACTAGTCGTATATATTATTAATATAAGCTAAATATAACTTTACCCAACCTATAATCAAGTACTTACCCAAATAAACTGAGGAGATAACCACCAGGTGTAAATTTTGAGAAACACATGAAAAGAAAACTTGGATTATTTCGAAAAATATGAAAAATATCAAGTTATCATATAAATTTAATAAATAAATCAAACCTTGTCTTCCTTTGCGAGTTTGGCCTTCTCTTTTGCAACTATTATCCCATAAATGTGCCTCATATCTTCCTGTCCACCGATGCCTACACATTTAATACGATAATATTTAAGATATATATATACCAAATAATATTATTCTATATTTATAAGACCATAAACACTAATTAAAATCTGTCTATCTTTAATATAAACCAAGGAACATTCCGTACCACTGTTTCAATATTAGAATGTCCCAAACTTTACCAAGAAATCACGATTCAAGCAAACAATTTGCACACTAAAATTCAATAAAGAAAATAACCTTGTAACACCGCGGTATATAGACGTCCTTTGTCCAAAACTCTCAATGGTTTTCTTTGGTGTAGCTTCTACGCCATCAACAATATTCTCTTCTTGGACAAGAACATTGTTATTGTTGTAGTTATTGCTATCACAAGTAGTAGATGAGTTCATAGAGAGGGATAAGCCTCTTGAACCATTACCATTGTCTTGATTATCAGCATTAGCCACCGGCTGATTCCTTATCCATGTCTTTATCATCGAAAGGCCTAGCGAGCCGTCACCGTCTCCTCTGCCACAAGCGCCAGTTCTATCTCCAACATTCTCGTTGTAAATCGTGGTGGTGCGACCGAGGAAATTCTCAAGCTTTGGTCCATTTTGGTCATTGTTGTGGTTGTTATTGCATGCACCACCGTTGATGTTCCAATCTGTAGAGAGAAAACAAACAAAGAGAGACCTAACTAATCCTGGCTTATTGAATTTGATTTCATTACTGATTTATTAATGCACGAAATGGTTTTATTATTATTCTCTATTTCATTTTAAAAACAAAAGAATACGAAGTTAAAAAAAAAATGATATTGAATAATGGAGAAAAATGTCTAATTTCATATCTGAATTGAGAAAGTTTTGATTTCATGAGAAGTGAACAAAACACTAAACCCACTCATAGAAAATCTCAAAAGAGATGAAATCGAAAAATAGGGCTACGTGCGTGCGTGAGTATTGGTCTTTGTTATATGCATCGGAAGAAGAGGAAAATTTGACAAAAAAAAGTAAATAAAATAAATAAATAAATTGAAAACAAAAACCTCGGGAGTGACTATTATTGTCTCTGGTGAAGGCATCGAGGACGACACCAAAGGGAGAAGGAAACGATGTTTGAATGGCTGAAGACTCATCGGAGGCAGCGGCAAGATCGAAACAGTAGTCTCCGGCGACATCAACGGCGGTTGTGGTGGTGGAGGAGTCGACATCGGTAAGGTGATGATTATGGTCATGAGAAGAGAGAGAGAAACCTAACCAGTTAGTATTATTCATCGAGTTCATAGAAGAATATAATAGTGAGAAATGAGAGAACAAGAATAATAAGAAGGACTTAGTTAGGGTTCATGCATGAAAGTAAAAGGTTTTGGTGTTAATGAAGAGAGAAGAAAGGAGGAAGAAGAAAAGTCAAAAATATAATGTTCGTTTCTTCCCAGGCGACATTTTATGCGCATTTACATAAATAATTTTGTTATTACATTCAGAAAGTAAAAAAAAAAAATATTTACTTGAAAAATGTGGAGATGCATTGGTCGGTTTGGAGGGTAGGGGTATTAGTGTAATTCAGTTAGATAATTCCTTAATTCCAATTTGTTATAATGACATTTAAATTAGTAATTCAAAACTCAAAAACACTTTAAAATCTGTGTAACTCTCGTTCTCTCTCTCTCTCTTCATGCGTATAAAAAGGTTAATGTGAAGTTAACACGAGTACCAATAGTAGTAAAATCCAAAAACTCACTCGCTGTCGATTTAAGATCAATTGATGCTGTTGTGTCTATTAGAGACATGTGTATGTGTGAACCTATGACACGACCGAGCGATTGCGTTTGGCGTTTTCTTTTAAACGCTAACTCGTCAATTTTTTTAGTGTTTTACAGCAAACTCGAGATTTCATGGTTTGGTGCTGTTATTTATTTTGAAGTGCGAGACTAAGTGATAACTCCTGCTTCTACGAAACATAGATTTAGTGTTAATGTCATTCCGTAGGTTTGGGATTCCGGTTTTTCCATCATGTTTGTGTCGGATTTTTTGGTTAGTTTAGTTTGGTTCTCGGTTATTTCTTTTTTTTTTATGGAAGTAAATCGAAACTCTTGGTTGTGCCGTTAAATGCAAGTTAATTTGGATCGGTTCAATTAATTTCATGTTTGAATACGCGTTATACGATAGTCGAGCGGTTGAGATGTACCTAACGCCTAACAAAAAATCAACGATTATTCGATGATTACGCGGAGTTCTAGTTTTCGACATATTTATTATCTTATATATATAATAATTTATAATTATTTATAAATATAATATAATTTTATGTTTAAGATTGCATAAAATACATTAAAACTAATTTTAGATATAATATGTTATGATTTTTATTTAACTTATCAATACAAATTAAATTAAATTTTTATTTGAATTTTTTAAAAAATATTAAAGAGAAAAATAAAAATAAATTAGGCGGTTGCCTTAACAGCTAGACGTCTGTTTATGCGGATTATACGGACAAAAAACTAACAACCGATTTGGATGATGTCTAGCGCCTAGATCGGTGTCTAGACGACTAGACGGCTAGATGATCGATTTTTTGAAAATAGATGAATTTAAACTAGTTCGATTTGGTTAATTCGTAATTATTGGGTTAAATTCGGTATATATACATATATAAACTTGTTAGAAATTTTAATATACGCATCACATGTGATCTTGATATACGATGAAATCACTCAGATATAATAACTTTATAAATTATTATAAACGTAAAAGGTAATTTACATATTACATAAACAAGCATAATTACAAAAAGATGTGGATGACTAGTAGGGATGGTAGAGATGTAAATGCTAAGCAATATATATAGAAGTAAAGTTAGTTGAGCTTATCCGATTAATGACTAGTAGGGATTAGGGGAATTAGAGTAATTAGATAGGGTTTACACATGGATCAATGAGACGATAGAGAGCATGTGCATGATTTGATAATCTTTCAAAATTCAAATATTTATACACTTTTGTTTTTTGTGAGACTTTCTTCTGTACGTAAGATATACGAACTGTTATGAATATGATTTAGAATCATATAAAAAACGTTATACATTCATCTTTGGTGTAGTTGAGTTCATTGACATATACTGAAATACAAAAGTTAAAAAGTTAAATTGTATTTCTGGGTAATTTATTGAAAAGAGAACACCTGTAGATTCCATCTGAAAATAAAAGGAAACACCTGTAGATGTAGATGAAGAGATATCTAAAACTGACAAGAGCGTGTGAGCAAAGAGGGAAAGCAGAAAATAAGAAAAGGAAAGAAAGTGGAAAACATTATTAAATCAGATGGATGAATTTGAGATATTTGTCAGTATAAATGATACTGCTGCTATACCATTCCCCCACACTCAATACCTTTTACTTTGCCCATTCATTGTTCACTTGCATGCATAGTTTTACTCAATATGTATGTGTATTATTTTATGTAAGAAATAACTTCTTCAAATGAAAGAATGAAAAGTCGAGTGAATTAAAGAATATTGTTCCGCTCCTTCTAAAGAACCTAACAAAAACTCTTGCTGGTAATTGATTTTTTTGTTAATATATACATAGTAGTAATAATTATTTTTCTTAATGACTTTAACATTTAAGTTTTTTTTTTATCTCATATGCAAATTAAAGTATGATATCAATTTTTGTAGTCAAGTTTGCTTTATCTTCTTTTGACGAGACTATATAAAAAGATATGATTTACATTATCTTATTATTACATATAGATTATGATTAATAGTTGTTGAACTGATGTTTTTCGATTAGAGACAAATAGAACAATTTGAATTTAGAAATTACAGTTGATTGTATGAAAAGAGAATTAAAAATTGCATATCAGTTTGGCAAAAAAAGATACTATAAACTATTTATATTATATTTTCTAATTTTTGAATATTTATTAACGACCAATAACCTTTATTTTTCTATACATCTAATTCATTAAATTTTTTTGATATATTCATCATAAATATTATTTATAAAAATTATTTTGAAATATCTAATACCGTCTTCGATATCTATCGAGATCAAATATTTTGGAAAATTTTCAGCGATTTTTCGAAATCGACGGAGATAGTCTATACTAGAGAGTTTCCAGGTCGAGTCATTAGCATATTCAGATTTATGTCAAGTTTGGTATTGAATATGTGAAACCCACTTCCAACAATAATACTATATAAAAAATATGATTATTAGATATAGATTCTAATTAGTAATGCTATAAAACTATATAGTGACACAAAATATGTTGAAGGGAATAAATGAAAAATAATTTTATTTAAAACCAAGAGAATAAAATTTTTACAGCTATATTATTTATGCAGAACGGCAAGATGAATGAATAAATTCTTTTATTATAAATAAAATTCGTGAATATGTATTATTATTTTTTTATTATAACTATCAGTTTTGACTAGGTAGTTGTCTCATTAATTCCTCTAAAACAAAGATTTAGGTGTTAGTATTTATTTTTGGAAAAAAAAAGTTTGTTAGTGAACCAAATTTATTTTTTAGTATGGGTCTGACCTGAGTAAAAACTTGAAGAATTGCGAAGCTATTCTACTTTCAGTTATGACCAATCAAATTAAAATTTAAGCATTCATCCAATGAGTGTGAACTCTTCTCATGTGTTTCTTCTTGATTCTTTCAAGTAAATAAATATCATACATATATATATATATATATATAATATTGTAGTTTAAAGACGAATGTGGAAATGATGAGGCTCTGCAAGACTCTGCCTTACGTACGAAAACCCATAACATTGTCACATTGCAATTGCAATTTCATCAGCCAGAGTCATTGTCAATTTGTCATATTATTTATAATATTATATTATTTATATTTATGCTCTATTAATCCATATATTTTTTTTAGCAATTAATAGAATGTATATATAAATATGAAAAGGTTTTGGTTCCCCGGTTAAAGCGGGCGACTTCTTGTATTTCTCCACCACATCACATCCATTCTTTTGCATGTCTGACAAGTGACATCTCATTTTCTTTTCCACAACTTTTGCTTCGTATCTTTGTATTTTTTATTGGAAATGAAAAATCTTTTATTCGTTCAGATTTTTTTTTTTGTAATCGATTGAATGGTAAAATTGGCGTGGGCAAATACACATTCCCATGATTGAATTACAAAATCATGATTAGGAGATGGGGTATGAACCGTAACAATCAAATCAAACCAAATTATATCAAAATGCTTAAACCAATCTAACCGAAATTTATGTATAAGCTGTCTTCGTCAATTAAGTAAACCAAACCGAAACTCATTTTAAAATATTCGAACTACATTGAACTTACCGTAATCAAATAATTATTTAAGTTATATATATTGCAAAAAACTTTAAACGTGCAATATAAATATAAACTAGATTTATATTTTATTAGTAAATATAAAGTAGATATTTATATAATTTTAATATTTTTTAATATTAATTTTTATATATAAATTAAAGAAATAAAATAATTATTTTTTTATGAATTTAATATTATTTTTTGGCTAATTTAATAAAATATAGTGACTGTTTAACCAAATTAATAATAATGACATATATTATAATTATTTTAGTAATTTAAATTTATTTTTGTATTTATCTGAAATTTAATGTGATGATAATATATTAGTGTGACATTTCTATTAATATTACGTTAGGATTAAATTATTTTTTAAAAATATTTCTTAAAAATAAAATATTAGCCCATTTACTGGTATTTCTATCCTAGACTCAATCATTTAGACTTATTCTTCATATTTTTGAATTATATATTTTTTGGTTTTCTATGCATAAGAGAAAATCTTTGAATCTATTGACAATTTGGAGAAGAATCTCTTCTTTACTTTTGTCAATACTATTATTTTTTCTATTATTTATATTTTGTTTTTTTATGTATGAGTAGTTTTACAATTGAGTTTTAAGATTGCCAAAGATATTTCAGAATTTGGTTGATCAAGACGATTGTTGGTTTTTCGCCTTCACGTAACTCACAAGCAACAACTAAGGTAAACAATAAAAAGAACAGTGAAGGACAACACTAATTTCACTGAGTTCCCCTAACACCAAAGTACTCTCTCTTTTATTAGAAACAATGTTCACCATGATACACAATCATGAGAAATAGCAGCTATTTATAAGTCTCTTAAAACTAAACTTAAAGATAGAGATGAATCTTACAGAATAAACATGAATATCTATAATGATTATCTTCTTCCATTATTACTCATATTTTCTGTTTGGGCTTCTTTGTAAATAAGGTCCAATCGATTTATTAAGTTGGGTCAACCAACTTCTAACAACGATGAACTACAAAATTGTAATTCTTGTTTCTGATTTATGTTGTTTTTTTCTTCGGAAATCTGATTAACTATCTAGTTTTTTAGACGAATTTCCATTTGTACCCGAGGCATAATTGCATGCATGTTTTTTCTTTCTAATATCAAAATCATTCTAAAGAAACACATTTATGAACATCAATTATCTAGCTACAACCATAAGCTCTTAAAACTTCAAATTTTAGTAATCTTCATGTTTTCAATAGTAAAATCTCAAATCTGAGGTTTTACTGATCAATACTTTAGTACTATTTTTTATTTTCAGTTTAGTTCCTACAATTTTACAAAAAGTATGTTAAGCAAACCTTAACAGACAAAATATTGAAGGAATAGTTTGAAATGTGAGTTTTTTGTTCGGTAAGTTTGAAATGACGGTAAATGAAAATACCCGTTTTCAACAATTTTGAAATAATATAAAAAATCTAAAAATAAAGAGGCTCATTCATCATTTTGAAATGTATTGTATAATCATACATGGGAGCATTATGGAAATAATGTCCAAGTAATTTTGATACTTTATATGTAACTTTATAATTTTAGTTTATCCATGTTTCATTGTTATGTAATTTATATTATCGTATAACTTTTATGTTTCATAATTATTTATGAACTTTTATCATTATTTATAAATTTCAACAGTGAGAGTTTAACACATTTTCTTTGTCGGTGAGTTTTTTTGACTTTTTAACTCTTTTTTTGAAAAATTAAACGATATGGTCTTACCTAGGAATTTAGCATGGATTCAAAATCATAAAGTCTATGGTCATCAATTATCATCATGGACTAGAATTTAATATCATCATTGAGTGGAACCCAAGTTTAACATTGAATATTCAAAGATCACATAACTAATCTACAAGAAAATTGGATAATACTTTTCTTTAACCAAACAATACGTCAATTGCAATAAGCAAATCACCAATAGAAAGTCTCGAATTTTGAGCATGGACCATAAATGTTTTGTAGATCAAACACTTTCCCGAGTCATATTGCAAAGAGACTGAATTTAGAATATGTTTACATTGCAGAGCATTGATAGGATTTTTGTTAATATCGACCTAAATTTGTAAAGTTCTCTTGTTTTGCATATGGACCCATTCAACTTAACGAGTTGATCCATACAACTCAAACTCATGGACTTCAATCAATTGGAAATTTAGGTCTTAATGAAACAATTGGTTAAATGGGTAGATAATATAATGACTTGGGTAAATAAATGTAAATGAGTTGGGTAAATAAATGTAATGAATTGGGTAAATATGGTTTGGAGTAATACGGATTAATGAATCATAACTGACCGAACCGAACCGAACCGAACCGAACCGAACCAACCCAAATTTAGTGAACTACATCAAAAGTGTAAGGGTTCATAAACCAATTTTAATAAAATTTCTCGTAAAACCCCGATACTTTTAATTGTTAACAATATGCACCACATAAATTTTGGGGAAAAGCTTAATTATTTATTTAACTTTAGGGGCCTATATTGACACCGAGCCCTAATTGTAAGCTTTCAGTCGAAAAACCCAATCTTTATGTCAGAAGAGAAGATCGATTCGTGATTCAGATAAGCAAAGTGGACGTGAGAGAGAAAAGTAACGAAGATGGACGCCATGAGGAAGCAACTCGATGTGCTCATGGGAGCAAACCGAAACGGCGATGTGACGGAGGTGAATCGCAAATACTACGACCGTGATGTTTGCCGTCTCTACTTGTCTGGTCTCTGCCCTCACGAGCTCTTCCAATTGACGGTTCGTATATCCCCATGTTTTCTTCTTCAGCTAATCCCCAATTTCCTCATTCGTGGTTCGTATTGGTCTGCGAGATATGAGAATAAGAGAGAGCTTTCATACATGAATTTGTGTCGAAGAAATCCTTAGTTGCCTGCCTAGGCTCTAGAGATTTATTGGTATATGTTAGTTGATATAGTGCTTTTGATGTTCTTAGAAATGTTGTAGCTTGATTTAGGCAGAGGCTGTTGATTTATGTAACAACAGTGTGTAATTTTGTGCGGTGCGTTGCTACCTGAAGTTGCTACTTCATAACTCTTCCTTTTGCTCTTATATGCATATTGAGTACTTCAGAGAGTGCGTATTGGTCTAAGATTCGTAAATTATTATACATCTAAACTCGTGTTGTTGGGTATATATATATATATTTTTTTTCTGTGACTGCTAATTTGGTTTATAAGTACTCTTTGACTTGCTTGTTATTATCAGAAAATGGATATGGGTCCTTGCCCAAAAGTGCACTCTTTGCAGCTGAGGAAAGAGTATCCTTTTTGAAAGAAAGTAGATATTCTTCTTCTTCTTCTTCTTCTTTGAATTCACAAATCTGGAGCCTGTTTTGCCTAATCTCAACACTCGTTTGTCAGTGGAACGTTTTTTATCTCCTCTACTGTTTTGCTTTAACTCCTCCTTAGATATAAAGAAGCAAAGGCAAAAGGTGTTGACAACTACGATCGGGAATTGGAAGACGCCATAGACAGGCTTATTGTTGAGTGTGATAGGAAAATTGGTAGGGCTCTTAAGCGTCTTCAGGAAGAGGATGCCAAAGCTGCCATTGCAATTTCAGTCACCGAAGTTACGCAGGTGATGATCTAAGTTTTAATTCGCTGAATTCTTTTTTGAATTTTTGTCATGCTCTTCTTCATAATTTCATTGTTTCATTGCAGTCACCTGAAATTCTCGAACTATCGAAGCAAACCAAAGAGAAGATGAAGGAAGCAGACCTGCATGGTAATATAGAAGAATATGATTTTTAGCTGCTTTACTGACCGCTAAATGTGCCTCTCGTCTTCCGTTTTTGAAGTTCATTTTGCGGTTTTGAAAGGCTATTTCCCTGTTAATTGGTAGCATACTTCTGGCGCCTTTTCTGCCACTTCCTGTTTGAATACTTTAGCAGCTCAAGTTTAGATTTCTCATCTTCTGGAAAGTAAAATTTCCCTGTAATTTTGACTGAAGCTGAATCTGTGGTGTCTGAGATGAGTTTTTACCTTTTAAAGTTGTTCAAAATTTGAAAGAAAGCTTGTGAAATGACGCTAAATGACTTGTATGTCAAACTCAGACTTTTGCTAATGCTGCTTGTGTGGTTATAAAATTTTGGATGCTGGTATAATCTTTAGAAATGATGATGTCATATCGCAGATCTTGAAGGGAAAACGGATCAGAAGATTAGAGCTCTCGAGTTAGTTGAAGAGATGAGGACCAAGAGAGCTGACTTACAGGTCTGTTATTACATGCTTTACAGAGTTTCCTGTTTTTCGTGTCTGGTATTTTGTTAACAGCCAAGCCCTTTGTCTTTTTTTCCTACAGGCTGTGCTGCTATTGGATGCCTTCAACAAAGATAGGGCATCCTTGCCACAGCCCGTCCCAGCTCAGCCACCAGCTGCAGCATTACCTCCACCTGATCCTCGTACGCAAGAAATGATCAATGAGAAATTAAAGAAAGCAGAAGAATTTGGTGAGGAGCTAACATCTAATTTGTATTTGGTTCGTTATGTGTGTTGATAGATAGTTCTTTAAGTGGTTATTGCAATGTTGCAATATTGTGGCCTCTGTTTTTTTATCTTATCGTTTTTACATTCTAACCTTATGTGTCAACGTGGGAGGTTCCATTGGCTGATCTAAAATATACTTGGCCTAGTAATTGATTTTCTATGAACGTAGAAAACTGAGCTTAGGAAACGTTTGCTGTTTGCAATGTTGGAAGAAGCCAGTATATGGTTATATTATTTAAAGAGCATTTGCACTTTTTCAATGTTAGAAACAGCCACTTTACAGCTACTATGTATATGGGGTTTCAGGTGAACAAGGAATGGTTGATGAGGCGCAGAAAGCACTAGAAGAGGCTGAAGCACTCAAGAAGGTGTTGTTGAATTTCGTAAATTAGTTTTTTTATAGGCTACATACTTCCTAGGATGTGGAGATGTTTATGAAATCTATTGACACAGGGATCTCTCTTTTGTCTTGTTTTTGGTAAATTGCTTGAATAATTTTGCATGCTTTTTGTTTCTCTACTTCACTTATCAATAATATTGTTCCCTACTTTTATTAGTTCCTAAACGTGTTGTGCCTGTACATGTATCAGCTTACTGCTAGACAAGAACCTGTAGTGGATTCAACCAAGTACACTGCTGCTGATGTGCGCATTGTGAGTCAAAATCTCCGCGTTTATCACCTTATCTCTGACATGATAAATTATCGACATTCATTCTTCAGAGGCCTCAAGACTTGTGATTCTTGGGTATTCATTTCATATTGTTGGTTTAGTTGGATGACTTTTAAAATGTTTGATGGAGGAGATTGTCCTGCTTCTAGTATCCAAAAGGAAATAGTGGCAGTATTTTAATTGTCAAACAGTTTAGTAGAAATTGCTTTTGACCAGAAGTATACCATGTTCATCCCTGTTTGATGTATGGTCTCTGTTTCTTGTGTCAGTTTGTTAGTTGGTAGCCTCACTCTCTGTGCCTTTTTTTTATCTCAGACAGACCAGAAGCTGCGTCTATGTGACATATGTGGAGCATTCTTGAGCGTCTATGACAGGTTAAGTTTGGTTACTTAAAAAGATTACTGCTTTATGGTTCCTCGTCATTTCAAACAAAGCTAGAAATAGATTCTTGGGTTGCAAGTGGTTCATTATTTGACCCTGGCTATTGTACCTCCTTTTCACCAGCAGGCTATTTGGGCCCAGTTTTACGAGGATTACTTTTGCAGCTAATAAATGTGCGTTCTTTCTTGATTTATTGTGCCTGTTAGTGATAAATAATGGAGCTTTAAACTATATCCATGTTACCAATCTGTGATTTGCATTTGGCAATGTCAAAAATCTTTTGTACTGCCTTTAGTGATCGCCGGTTAGCTGATCATTTTGGAGGGAAGCTTCATTTGGGTTACATGCTGATCCGCGACAAATTAGCAGAGCTTCAGGTAATACAAACAATAAATTTTAACCTATTCTGATTTTTGTGTTCTTTCTCAATGTAGACTATAGTTATATTCATACTGCTTTCTTCAGGAGGAAAAGAACAAAGTTCACAGGGAACGGGTCGAAGAAAGGAGGTTTATTTTCTTGAGCTTTTCAACACATTCTTGTTTTGCTTCCTTGAATCCTTCGAACATTTTTGCTGACAAACTAAACCGATCATAGATCAAAGGAGAGGAGTAGAGAGCGGGAATCAAGTAAAGACAGAGATGGAGGAGATAGCCGTGACCGGGGAGGAGATAGAAGTGACCGGGGAGGAGATAGAAGTGACCGGGGAGGAGATAGCCGTGACCGGGGAAGAGATCTTGACCGCAGGAGTAGAGATCGGGATAGGCACCATGACTACCGTGGACATGACAGGAACTATGACCAGTCACGTGGCTATGATTCAAGAAGCAGACGCAGTTCACGTTCCAGGTCTAGGGAAAGACCGAGGGACTATGATCGTCGCAGGTAACTTTGATTAGGAACAAGACATATCTTATTATTTACTTGATATCTTATGGGTTGCGTTTAAGTAAATGTTTTTAACTACGGTACAGACGCCATGACCGCTACTAAGATTCTGCCGGAGATGATCACAGCGGGTTTAGGATGAATCTGGAGTTACGAACACTCTTTTGTTTTATGATCAATCTGGAGTTACAAACACTTTTGTTTTTGTTATGTGTTAAAATTTTTTTGAGATTGTAAGTTGCTAAGTTTGTAGTAAGACGAATTTCTTGAGATGTTTTGATTTTTTATCTTTTTGTTTGTTATTGACATCAAAGACTTAATTGTGGTAATCCCATGTTTCTTTCTCACTCGTGTTATAGCTATGTATGACTTGATATAAAATTGCTCTGTGTTTGGTCTTTTTGCTTTCCCTCTAAAATGCATCTCATATAACGAAACGATTTTATTTGTCAATTTCGAATTTTACTAGGATTAAATTAACGGTTGATTTAAAGCCGTAAAAGAGCAGAAAGGTCAAATCATGAACTGTCCAACTGAAGTCGCTTGGTGATTTAAAAATTCTCTGATATGTTTTAGAATATATTATTCCCAAAAAAAAAACAGCATTGGGTTCAACGTCCACGTCAGCGTATTTCTCTCGGTTTTCTGCGTAAGTCTTACTAACTACATATTTAAATTCCATTAAAAAGAACGCAATATTTTTGTAAGTTGACGAATCACTCATATACATGCATGTGTTTACAAACCAATTCTAAGTTTTTTTTGATATAATATATATATATATATATATATATAATCGATTTTCATTGATTACATATATATTAATTATATTCCTTTGTCTATAGTTGTGTGTATAACAGATTATTGTTCAAAGATCATTGGTAAGTCAACATCATATTGTATCACAAAGCACATCAAATTTTAGCATTGTTCAATGGTTTTTATTCAAACACTATATAATTACCATCATCATTAATTCTAGTTTTGAAAAAGCATCTTAAAAATAGTATGTACTTATAGTTTAATGATTTTATGAGTTGATGGATTCGCACTACGCAATTATTGGGACTTTTGCTTTTATTTAAATAATAATTGGGTGATTACATGCAAAGCCATAATCTTTTAATAGAACCAAAGGAAAGGCCAATAAAAAAAAGGACTTTTTGTTTAAATAAGAACATCATTAATTTTTCACTACACTAATATGAAAAAACTTAAATTTCATAAGTCCAAAATAGCTCATAATTTAGTACTACTCTTTCACTTTTATCAAATATAAATTCGAATTGATGACTATGTTTCAGGGAGAAGTTTCATTTCTTATTATATGTTTTGATCTTTAATCTAAAAAGGACAAAAGAAACTTAACGAAAAAGAAAACTTTAAGTTTTTTCATCATTGGTCTATTTTATATAGTTTTATTTATTCCTTCTCACTCTTTATGTTCCTAAATCTTTCTTCTACAACATTCTCATTGAGAGAGTTACGTTTATTAAGAAAAAATAGACTACTAATTTTTTTTTTCTTGACCACTAAATAAAAGCCTATATATACAGGAATTTGATAGCCTCTTTCTTCTTCTTCTCTCCTTATATAGACACACACATACACACATATATACATATTCATAAACATACACATAAAATACATATTTATACACATCTGATCATATAACTTTTTGGTGAAGGAGAAGATAGAGGAGAATTAATGGGTGCATTTGATTATATCTCTAGCTTTTGTTCATATACATACTCAAATGCCAAAACCAAGCGTAAGCCATTGCAGGTCTGTTCTTCTCTCAATACCTTTACAATTCTCTGCTTTTTCCTCCTTTACATATATAAAATCAAACAATATGTTTTTTAATATTCGATTTGATATGTTTAATATGCTACTACGTTATATCTAAATGTTACGTTTTAGAATGTGAACATGTTTGTTTTTTCCTCTTTTCTTAGTTTTAATCATGTACTTCAAATCTCATGAATTTTTTTTGTTATAGACAATGGAAATTTGATATGTTATTAATCAAGTGAGTGTAATTTGATATGTTAGTTGAAGTTAGAGATTGGTTAATACTTACTTACTTGAAAGTTACATGCTCTAAAAATTAGTTTGTATTTCGAAATATGATTTCTAGGTTAAATGTTATCCATACAATATATTATAAATACTTGTATAGTTTAGTAATGAATATAAAATGGTTTGTGTAGACCGTGGATATCAAGGTGAAGATGGACTGTGATGGCTGTGAAAGAAGAGTTAGAAACGTAGTTCGTCGCATGAAAGGTTCTCTTTCATTTTCTCTCTCTCTCTCTCTCTCTCTCTCTCTCGGACTAACTTTGAATCAAAACTTTCTCCAATCTCTCTTTTTTATTCCATTTCCTTTATTCTTCGTGCTTTTGATTTATCTTTTCAAGATTCTTATTCCTGTTTTTAAATTTCAAGTTTATAGCTGGCCAATATAAATAATTGTAATTACTAATCATTTGATCGTAAAAGACTGTTCACTCTGGTCCGAAAAGATACGATCAAATGGTCCGAAATCTATCTTTGTTTATATACTAAAGAAGTTAATTGCACAATTGATTTTTGATATTTTATAATTCTTTTTACTGTTAGTAATTCTGTAAAAGATTTTTATATAATAAATTAAATAGCGGAAAATTAAAATAAAAGTTCTTAAGTGATAGTAAACTAATACGGTAAGAAAGTAAGGTAATTAGAAATGATTTAGATTATCTAAATAATAAAGTACTAGATACATATGTTTTTGTTATTTCCAACATATTATGATATTATCTTTTTAAATATGTAGTAAAAAATACTTATAAGCATAAAATTTCAAACATTATTTATATATTAAATCATCAAGACCTTAGTGTTTCTGTCTATTGCACCACTTCATATCAATCTTACAAATTATAAATGATGAGTTTTTCGCCTACAACACAACGGAATTAACAATTATATATAGAATACATGACATTTTTTCATCATATAAATTGGAAAATTTGCATGCTTTATGTATATATATATATATTACGTGATATTTTAAAAGGCTTTCTCTAGAAAGAAAAAGCTATGTTTTAAGATTTAGGAAACTTAGCTAAAATGTATATTCGAAGAGTTAAAATGGTTAATTCATATTTGCTGTTGTTGAAAATAACATTTAGATATTCGTTTACTTAATTATTTTTGTTTTGTTGGAACCGACCGGTACAGGCGTGAAATCGGTTGAAGTAAACCGGAAACAGAGCCGGATAACGGTGAACGGACACGTGGATCCAAACAAGGTTTTGAAGAGAGTGAAGAGCACAGGGAAAAAGGCGGAGTTTTGGCCTTATATACCTCAACATATGGTATATTACC
This sequence comes from Pugionium cornutum, assembly GCA_018901935.1. NCBI lineage: Eukaryota > Viridiplantae > Streptophyta > Magnoliopsida > Brassicales > Brassicaceae > Pugionium > Pugionium cornutum. The sequence goes on from CM032162.1 coordinate 7,250,987, forward strand.
CTTTTGCCCCTGGTATGTACGACAAACGCGCACCCGCAGGCCACATCCGCAATCCTACACAAGCGTTTCCAACCGCAAACGCACCCGAGGAAAACTACGTTTCGCTCTTCAGCGACGACAACGTCCACGCCGCTTGTTCTATCATGTGAAATTCTGACAAGAAGATTTATGTCTTTGTATTTGCATACATTATCTACTCTTGCTATTTTGCATTTTCATATAGAAAAAATGGTAATGTATATCAGTATATGTAATAAATTATAGAAACAATTTTTAAACGGAATCAAATTAAGAAGATACAATTATATTTTGGCTTTTTTTTTTGTTCTTCTTTGGATGTTAGGTATTGCTTAATTATATGAAATTTTGTGTGTTTGTAGATGGATAATATATTTGGACTATACTTTACGTTTACATTTGTGTGTTTTGTGTTGTAGTGATTAGAACGTTTGATAGTTTTCACATCAATTTCATTAATAATGGACTAATTAAGCAACTAATTTTGATTTGTCTAATTTCTATAAGACAAGAATGATAGTTTGACAAATAATATAAAGCAAAGAAGAATATTAGGGAGAGGTCAAAAATCAGCATCTCGTGATTTGTTAAGCGAATTGCTTCTCTTTTAGAATTTTGTTTAAAATAAGCTTCAAAGGGCAAAAGAGTGTCACATTACGAATTCCAACTTTTCACCAAAAGAATAAGAAAAAAAGAAAACTTTTGAAAAGATCAAAAATGCAGAAAGCTGTATTCTTTCCAAAAAATGTCCAAGAGGGACCAAAGCATCTTAAGCTTTTCTTTCTTAAGAAGAAGGAGGAATATGAATTCCAGAATCATGATAAAGGAAAGCTGTTTAATCACGGTACCAATTACTTACAGGATGAAATAGTTACAAGACTCTTAAGTCACCTTTTTACTGTGGAAGCTGTTTGGTATTGTTGTCTAAGCATACAAAGATCCATTTTGAGTCAGCACCGCCGCAAAATGTTACAGGAAATGGATTTGGTACTTGAATTAGAATCAATCTTTGAAAGGAATGAGTGAAATTACCAGTTAGTCCATCAAAAAATTCAAAATCCTAGATCAAGATAGGAGTTTTACCGCTTCTGCATTTTCCTTCTTCTGGACTGTGCCTTCTGCCATTTCTTCATAGGCACTAGTTTTTCTCTTGGACTTCAACTTTATTTTAAAGTTGGGATCTCTCATGCGAGTTTGTATATCCTTGAAGAACTGCATGTTCAATCTCTTGGATCCACCTTTTCTTCATTTTCAGGTCCTGAGATAATATTTTCAAATGCTCCAACCAGAATGTCGACATCACTTATTACTTACCACACGTTTGTGTTCTGTTTCTTCAGCGCGTTCTCAACAGCAAGCTTCCTCGCCTCTTTACCGGGTGAAAGCTCCTCTCGTTCGTTTTTTTTAATAGCAAATCTTAGAAAAGTTTAATAGCAAATCATAATAACTTTTTAAAATTCACACAAATCATCTATAATCCTTAATAATATATTATTTAAAAAACATTTAAAAATAAGAATTTTACCATAAAATGTTATTAACCGAAATGTAATGTTGACGTTTCATCATTATGTTAATTTTTAAATAAATATACAAATAAACTTAAATTAATAGAATAATTATAATATATGTTACTGTTATTAATTTGTTTATAAAATCAATACATTCTATTAAACTAAAAAAAATACTATTAAATCATAAAAAACAATTATTTTTTTTCCTTAATTTATATATACAAAAATTAATATTAAAAATAATTTTAAATAAAATTTAAAATTGTTCAAATATTTAATTTATATTTAATAATAAAAAATATTATATGATTTGTGAATAGTTTTTCTCAATTATGATGTGGGTATATATCTAGTCGCACTGTTAAAATCAAATCACTCCATATGTTAAGTTTATATTTCTTAGATTAAAAGCAATAGCATTTATTATTGTTCACATTTAAATATTATTATTGATTAATTTAACCTAAACTATAGCAAATTTTAACTCTAAAACTAATTGGCTTTTTTCCCTAAACAGTTTGTTTAAATAAAAAGAAAAGCAATTGTCTAAAATAGAATTTTTTAAAGTTTTTGTTCTAAAAATAGCATCATTAATTTATATTTACTATAATATCACAAATTTTTGATCAAAATGCATTAAAATTATATTTTAATAGAAAAAAATTAAACTCTAAATTGGAAAAAATAAACCAAAAGATAATATTTTAAATTTATGTATAATTTATTTAGAGTAAATAATTATTTTTACAGAATTATTTGTGATATTTTTGGCAGTTTAATTTTTGGATAATATATTTGGAATATAAAATTTAAAACGTGTTATTTTAGATTATTAATTTTAAAAAAATTTAACTAAGCGAAGTCTTATACCATATTATTAACCAATCAACATGACAAAATAGGTCATATTCAATTTACCGATTTAAGTTATTAATAGATAATTTTTAATAAACGACAAAATAAAGATTCAAGTAATATACACAACTTAGAAGAATAGGTATAAGCTAAATTTCTAGTGAAGAAAACAAATACTTTTTCATTACTTTTATTTGTTTGTTTTGTTTCTTCATCATTGTATTCATATAAAGATAGTTAGATTAGCCTTTGTTCGTTGATATTTTTAAAATTTAAAGAAACCAAATAAACTTAACTAAATTATCTAACGACCCAAGAATATATTTTGAAGTTCAACCAAAGTTACTTCTCGAAATTTCAGGCGATGATCCATGATTATCCTCTTAAATATAACTTTCGAACAATTAGAAGAACAAAAACAATTTGCATGTTTCAACAAATAGCATTATCCAAAATGTATGGCAAGATTTTTATCCACAATGTTTCGTAAAATCTTAAAACGTTATTCTTTAAAACACATCACAAACTAAAACCGAAAATATATTTAATAAATTAATTGAAAAATATTTTAATAAAAATATTTTACATTCAAGTATGTCACTTATCGTAATATTTTAATATAATATTATATAAAATATAATTTAGAGAATATTAAAAAAATTGGCATTAGATAAATAGTTAACAATATAGTACATATATATTTTTAATAATTCGATATAAAATATATTTTGAGATAAAATTCAAATAAAATGTAAACAAAATATTAAAGTTTTTGAAAACTAGTCGAATAAAATATATTAAAAATTTAGTTTAATTGAATATTTATCACTATAATTTTTTATATATTTAATAATATTATCTATTCAAGATATATATAATTAAATTTATTTATATAATTCGATTTTACTGTCTATTTTATTTATATAATCATTATAAAAATTTTAAAAATATTTTAAATAAAAAATAAATTATGTACGTATTTAATATATATTTACCAAATAAATAATTAATTATAATGTAGTAATATTTTAAACGTGTAGAGTCTGATTATAAATCTAATTTAATAATTTTTATTTTGTAAAAAGAATACTCAACAAATCCCCTACAAAACCTGATAATCTGCATGTTTGAACAGATAACATTATCCAACAATATATGGCAAGATGTTTATCCACAATGTTCCGTAAAATCTTAAAAACGTTATTCTTTGAAACACATCACATGAGACTAAAACCCTGGAATATTTAGTCAACTATTTCGTTAAAAAAAACTCAACAAATCCCCTGATATTATGACAAAAACCTTAGATTTCATACTATATAAATATTTAATGGTCTTCTTCAAACACACTCACTAAGATATTACATGGCAAACGCAATCTTTCTTTCAACTCTCTTTTTGGTCTTACTCTTGATATCGCTAACCCTAGCAACAGATTATCCACTCTCCACAAAATCACGATGGATCGTCAACAAGAATGGCCACCGCGTGAAGCTAGCGTGCGCGAACTGGCCTTCGCACCTTGAGCCAGTAGTGGCCGAGGGACTGAGCAGCCAGCCAATGGATTTGATATCGAAGAAGATAAAAGAAATGGGCTTCAATTGTGTTAGGCTCACTTGGCCACTTGAGCTAATGATTAATGACACTTTAGCATTTAATGTCACTGTTAAACAATCATTTGAGAGATATGGATTGGATCATGAACTTCAAGGGATTCAAACTCACAATCCATCCATTGTCAATATTCCTCTTATAAATGCCTTTCAGGTAAGTGTACTTACACATAATTAATCATGTGATATATATTCTAAATTTTTCATTGATGTTTTTTTCATAGCTCATATATAATATGAGATTTCGTTGGAACCATACGATATTTTGTTATATATTAACTTGTAACGCAAGCAACACTTTTCTTAGGCTGTGGTGCATAGTCTTGGGAGACACGATGTAATGGTAATACTTGACAACCACAAGACCGTACCAGGCTGGTGTTGCAGCAACGATGACCCTGACGCGTTCTTTGGCGACCCGAAATTCAACCCGGATCTATGGATGTTGGGTTTAAAGAAGATGGCCACAATCTTTATGAACGTGAATAACGTTGTTGGTATGAGCTTGAGGAATGAAATTAGAGGCTATAATCATACAGCAAAAGATTGGTACACGTAAGTATATAAATTCCATAGTTCCTTTATTTTATATTACACTCATGCATGTGAAGCTTCAAGGCCAAGGAAACTAGTGCACAATAGTAATTTACAAGTACATCTACAAAAATGATCGTATGTATATTATATTTATCTCGGTTAAAATCCAAGTTCCATAAATTTAAACAACAACAAGAATAAAAGCATAGAAATAATTTATTACTTTACATGATTTTCTTGATTCTAACCTTTTCTTTTTAATTATTGTCGAGATTAATTAAATGATATATATTTTGAAATTTCATACGTAGGTACATGCAAAAAGGAGCAGAAGCAGTGCATGCATCAAACCCTAACGTTCTGGTCATACTCTCAGGGCTTGACTTCGACGCTGACCTAACTTTCTTAAAAGTTCGTCCAGTGAATCTTAGCTTTAAGAAAAAGCTTGTCTTTGAACTTCATTGGTATGCTTTCACCAACGGTGCTGGTCAATGGAAGTCGCACAATGTCAACGACTTTTGCAGCCAAATGTTCGCTAAGGAGCGTCGCACCGGCGGTTTCCTTCTCGAACAAGGCTTTCCTTTGTTCTTGAGCGAGTTTGGAACCGATCAAAGAGGTGGTGATTTTGAAGGAAACAGGTATATTACACATGATATGTTTAAAATATACCACAACTATGTTTAAAATTATTTGCTGTATCAACAACGTACCGTTACATTAGGTACATGAGTTGTATGCTGGCTTGGGCGGCCGAGAAAGATATCGATTGGGCGGTATGGGCGCTTCCGGGAGTTTATTATTTCCGCGAAGGCAAACGAGGTGTAGTCGAAGCTTACGGAATGTTAGATGCGAATTGGCACAATGCTCAAAACAGTAGTTATCTCCAGAGGCTCTCCGCCATTCAACCACCGCACAAAGGTTAACTTTACCTGATTTATATATTATAATGATACAAGTAGTTTGATAGGATATTGATGGAAAACTATTTAAATTGTACGTAACAGGACCCGGTATAAAGCACACTCATCACAAGAAAATATACCATCCGTTAACCGGACTCTGCCTAGTGAAAAAATCAACGGGTCATGAGTCAGAGCTGGCGTTGGGTCCATGCAAAAAGGACGAACCGTGGATCTATTCTCATGGAGGCATACTTGAAATCAAAGGTCATGACAAATCTTGTGTCGAAGGCGAAACAGCGGTTGGGAAAAGTGTGAAACTCGGCAAGAAATGCACACGAATTAAGCGAATATCGGCGACAAATATGCATTTGTCGTTCAAGAGTAAAGATGCGTCGTTGGTATGCTTAGACGTGGATTCGGATAACAACGTTTTTGCTAACCGGTGCAAATGTTTGACGGGAGATATCAGTTGTGAACCTGCTAGCCAATGGTTCAAAATCTTTTGAGTTTTCTTTATTTATCTAATTATGACTTATTAGATTAAAAGACAATAATGCCTAGAATTAATAAATGTCTACTTAGGATTAGTGAATTGTTTAGGTGTTTTCTTTCTTTGTGGTTCGGGAATACGATCCTGAGGGTTTTGTATTTTTGAAATTTGGAGTTCCGTGGAATATATTTGAGATTAATATATAGATTCTTTAAAAGATAATTACTTGAATAGAGAATGATATACAAGTGTTTTAAATCAGAAATGAAAAGAATAAATGATGTAATGGTTTAAATCGAATTCATCTTCGTTCCTATGAAAGTGTTAAAATTTTCGTATAAAAATTTTAGTTTATTAGATCGGTTTGTTGTATTAAAATAACAAAAAAAAATATCAAGAGATTTTTTAGTTAATTTGATTGATCGGTAATTCATGAATTGGTTACTGTATTCTAGTTATTCATGAATTGGTTACCATATTAACTCTACTAATATAGTTTGAATCAGGTAAATTAAATTTGAAGAAAGAATAGCAAAATATTTTTTGCATATTAAGATTTGGTCTTATATTAAAAACTTAATGATATCTTAAGTCGAAACATTACAATCTCTTATTTTACATATTAAACACACAATCAATCCATACCCTGAATCTCTTACCCCTTTTACAAGATTCGCTTATTATATAACAAGCAACTCCATCTCCACGTAGACACTAATCATCAAAATGCACATCTAACTTAAAGTTACAGAAACATTCAACAGAGAAATTTCTACTTGGATCTCATCTGGTAACTCAGCTAGCAGCATAGCGAGCATCAAGCGTTGACTCTGACCATTTGATCCATACCCATATACTTGACCTGAACCCAGAACCCGGCATGTATGCCAGCTTGAATCTAAGTTATCTGAGTGATACCAAGAGCGATTATAACTTCCTTTCCAGCTTCAAACACATGAGACTGCAAAAAGTCTCCCACTTTGGTCATTTACCGGCTATTCAAATCGAATTCTCCTGCTTCACGCCAGTTTTCTCCTTCACCCGTCTCTCCATTCTCATTCTCCTCATCATTCAAGAAATCTTCCGAAGGTTCCTTCTCCTCTCTCTGACTGTTGTTTCCCCATCCATTCATCATCTCATCAGGGTTCATGTTCCGTCCCTGTTCTCCCATATCATGGCTTAGCTGAATATTACTTCCCTGATTTCCAATCGCATTGGCCCTCAATGGGTTACGGGCCATTATCTCGGAATGGGATTGTGACTGTCCTGCTTGAGCTAAAGATGCCATTCTCAGCTTAGCCTCCTGAGCCTCCCGGCCAACCTTCTCCCTATCCATTTCTGCTTTCAATTCAAATAATGCCTTTCTTTCTTCTTGTAGCAAAGCTTGTTCTACCATCAACCTTTCCTCAGATCTGAATTCCCCCATTGCTCGCTTTCGAGTTATTATGTTGAAAGCTAGGGCCTGTTTCTCAAATGTTGCTGTGAATTCAGCAACTTTAGCGGCAATGTTGTTATCCCATTGTTGAGAACGTGATAGGGCTTGGCCTGTTGGGTCTGAATCAAGGATTCTATCATCCTCTTCTGCTTCGTAATCTGCTACGACATGATATGGCAACAATCTGCATATATTGTAGTACACGTGTGTGAGTAATGACCAGAATAAACTGTATGCAAGGAAATGAATTTACCTAAGAATTATAACGCAGATAATATGCCAATGGAGACTTTCGGAACAGATATAATAAATAGGCAATGTTGTACAGGTAACAAAGGTGAACAAATAATTAGTAAAATATGTACTAAGTGTGTTTACTTGAGAGAAAATTTCCATAAATATTCGCAAGAAAATACAGGACGTAATTCAGAATTAAACCCTCAAAACAATGAAGACAGTTCAGAGATACCACATGAAACTCCGGAAAAAAACAGGTTCTCTGATAGGCAGGGAAATGTTTCAATGCTAAATTGCTAATGGATCTAAAATAAACGAAACAAAATTAAAAAATGGAGCCATTTTTTACAGAGTTCGTGCTTTAATGTACTGTGTAGAACTGGCTAAAACCCAGTACACAATTATCCTGTTATAACCTATAAACAAAAACCAACTAAAAGGCTAACAAATGCATTTACTCTAATACTGAACAGGATAACACAAAGCCTTGGCCTTGGCCTTGACCTAAAGAGAAGAATTCAAACAAATGCATTTACTCTAATACTAAAAAGGATAACACAAAACCTTGGCCTTGTCCTTGTCCTGTTGAGAAGAATTCAAACAAAAGCTGTGACATACGAAGCAAAGTTACATATTCCTCTAACGAAGCCAAGAATTAATAGAGAGATCGCTCAGACCAATGTGTCAAATCAAAGAACACAAACCCATAGTCATGAAAGGAAGTATTTGTGACTACACCAGGAATTGCAAACACCAAAATAAATCAAGCGGTTTCCCGATGCGATTTTGATAATTAAATTGATAAATGGGACTGTTACAACTAACCTCTCGCAAGCGTCTTCGAGAGAGGAGAAAGGTCGCTTGAAATCCGGGTGGCAGACACGCCAAGCGTCCTGATAAGCGAATTGTAGCTCGATGTGATTCAATGGCCGCATCGATTTCTGCTGCTGCTGCAGCATCTGTTGACTCGACACGATCTGCTGCTGTTGACTCGACACGATCTGCTGCTGTTGACTCGACACGATCTGCTGCTGTTGACTCGACACGATCTGCTGCGGCTGAAAATTCGGTGTATGCTGTCCCAAATTAGAGCCAGAACCAGGGTTTTGCTGAGGCGGATTAATGGGTCGGTTCTGAATTAAACCCGGAGGCCGGAGATGAACGTCGATGTTCGACGGGAACCTAGAAATTGCCGCCTGCTGCTGCTGTTTCTGCAACTGCTGTAGTAGTAGCATCTGTTGTTGTCGCTGTTGCTGTTGTAATTGGTGTTGATAAAGGATTTGTTGTTGTTGTTGCTGCTGTTGGGGATGATTACCTCCCAATGGCTTCGTCTCCTCCATTTTTTGCTTTCTTTCTTTCTAATTGATTTTTTTGATTCTCTTCCCTATTTTTGGGATTCTAGGGTTTTCTGGGGAAATGTTTTCCTAGTTCTTCTTCGTCGTGACTCATGGTGCTTTACGCAAAGAGTAGAAAGAAACGTGAGATTTACCTGAGCTACAATAAATGGGCTTTTGTAATTAAAGGCCCAAGACTATTAGCCCAGCTATTCACACAGAACTTTTATGTAATCTCATTTGTTTCGGTTCAGCTAAACGATTTGGAAAAACTTTGTACTCGTCTCATAGTTTGATAAACTTTTATTTCATGAGCCAAATTCAAACCAAACCAAACGAATTTTAATTTCAATATAAATAACATTAATCCCAAACTGTACAAACCAAAGGGACCTGAACCGAACCCAATATGAATAATTTGATATTCGAGTAACAAGAAAAATGAAGTAAATTTTGCGTTGTACAATGCACAAGAGAAAATAAAAAACAAGATGGTTTCCAATGGCTGGACCAAGCCCAACAGTTCTAAAACCTGTTTCATTTCCTCACATTACACAACAATTGGGTGAAGACTCGAGCATATCTGGAGATCTATGAACATATATATACAAGAGTCAGTTCCATTGGTCTTTAAAGATCAAAGAGATTCCAATGAGGAAGAACACTTACATTTGTCCTAGACTTGCGAAATCAAAGCCAGGATCCATCTCTTGCACTATATCACTCGGTGGTTGTCCACACTCTTGCATCTTCTGCATAATCTCCATTATCTGAGTCGAATTGTTTGGTTCGTTCTCGTACACCAAGTTGAGTTCTTTGATTAGTTCATATTGGCGAGAATAGCGTTCGTATTCCTCTTTGTTTAGACTCGTTTCATGCTCTTCTAGCCATTTCGGGTATCTTGCGCCGATTTCTTTCATGGGTTCGTGAAGAATATCCTTTGATAATAGCTGTTGCATCATCGTGTCCACTATCGACTCCAAGTCCTAGAAACAAACATGATGGAATATGAAATTAAACATCATAGACAAAAAATTCTCTTGATCCAGACCTTCCCTCAGTGATTCTGCAAATTACTTCTAAATCATCAACTGTGCAGTTTTGAATATTAATCTGTCCTACCAACATAGACTTCAAGTCCATGTTCCGATATAAAACGCTGTACTAATCTAAACTGGATGAAATTTGAGCACAACGCAGCCAGACGAACAAAAGCATCTAAGCTCACAGAATGCACCAACTACACACCAAACAATAACTACTTGCAAAGACTAATTCTTCTAAAATCAAACTCCGAACTTAAATGGCAAGCGGACCCAAACCTAAAGTTGAAACGAAGGAAAAAGAACCAAAGCAGTAATCACATAGACCTTGACACACAAGAGAAAAGATAGGCACCATCCACCACAGACTGCATAGTAGAGATCAAATTTATCTTTATTGGAAGACAGTAGATCAACCAAAACCTAATCAAAGCACTAGAAGATAAAGTGAGCATTGAACTAGATAAGTATAACAAGATAGAGAGAACAAGAAGTAACAACTCATTTTGTGTATAAATACCTGAGATCCAGTAAGATCCTCAAATTGCTTGATCCAATCTTGGACCATAGCATCATCAGAACCCTGGGGCTGCTGCTTCGATGACAAGGCCTCAAGTCCCTTCACAGTTTCTCTGGTTTGTTCTCTGAGTTTATCAAGAGCCTCTGCAACATGGTCCTCTTTTGCAACCTTTTGCTTTCCTTTCTTCTTGCTCCTCATATCTGGTAAACCCATTCCAATACCTCGAACTCCAGTAGGCAACGACTCGTTCTCTTTTTTATCACCATCTTCCTTTTCCACTCTTCCTTTTCTACAAAACTCAATAGCTAATCAAGATCGTTTTCCACCAGAAAAAATAGACAGGGAAAACCCAGAATCTCTAACTTAGTATTGATGTTTCATCTTAAGAGTAAAGCACTAGTTTTCTTCACAATAGGTAACAACAATCTTAGTTTTCTTCCCAATTTAGAGAGTAAGAAGAGTAACCTTTGAGTAAGATTGAGATCCTTGAAATCATCCAAGGCGCCTGAGAAAGGCACAGAGAAAACCCAGAATTTTCAATTCTATAAAACAAACCCAGAAAACAAATTGAAAAGACAAAAAACGTTTCACCAATCACCATATACACATAGAATTCGCGAACATGCGTAGAATTAGAAATCAATTAAAATCGTTGGGAAAATTACTATCGAGAAGCTCGTCTAAGTCGTCGGTGTGAGTGTCGTTAGCCATTTCCTATGAACAGCGGAAGAGAGGCAGATGGGGAAGAGGAAGAGAGAAATAGAAGAGTCACCGTCAAACTAACGATTCAATCCAACTGACGTTGCTTTTCCATTATCTTTTGTAATTGTACTACACGCGCGTATTTTATTATTATTTTTTGCGCAAACATATATTATTTTTTATGATAAGTGATTTTGCAAAAAATTTTATCCATATTGACAATAAATTTTTTAATTTGTAAATTGATATAGTTTTCAAAATATGTTCCAACCAAAAAATCCTATTTATCAAATTAATCTTTATAGTGTATTAGATTGTAAAATTTTCTAGAATAATACATTAGAGAAAACTATAGTATATTTTAAAATAAAACAAAAAAATACATTGGAAATAGTATTAACAACACATATTTCGCTTGATGAGAAAAAAACTGATTTTAGAAGTTATTTATTATATAACTAAAAAAATAATATTTGTAAGTAATCAAAACAGAAATTAAACAAAAGGCAAATATTGTGTGACATATATATATTTTGTATATATTAAAATGAAAATATAATAATGGATATTAAAAAATAAAATGAGAAAATATAAAAAAAAAATCAAGGTAAAAATAAAATATTTCAAAGCTTATTAAACATACCTCCTTGTCGGGGAGTAGCATTTCCAAACTCATGAGTGTGTTGATTTTGTTAAAATTTTTGGCTTCCCAAAATTGAAAACATCTACACAGTATTTTTCTTTACAAAATCTCCATCAAAATCGTCCAAGAAGGTGAAAATATGAGGGTGACAAATAGGAGTAAGAATTTTTTTGATGTCATGATTTGTTTTTAGGATTATGTGCAAGATTTATGATTAACTATAATTGGTGTTTTATAAGGTTAGTAATTGAAAATCATTATTATGATGGTATTAACCAATAATAAGTGAGTTAGTGGTGTGAATGTAACGGTTATTAAATTTTAATTTTTTAAATGACTATAAGTATAATCGACTAAAATTACTTAAAGATTTAATAATTTGAAGGTTTAGTAGGTGAATAAATAATTATAATGTTGGTAATTGAATGTCATTGTTATGATGATAGTGATCAATCATATGCGAGTTAGTGGGAAAAAACGATTATTAATTTTTTAATTGTTTAGATGAGTGTAAATCTAATAGAAAATATGTTGAATTTTTAATAATTTGAAGGGAAACTGTTGAATAGATCATTATAATTGTTGAATAGATAATTAAAAATATCGTTATTTTTTCATTTGTTTGCGTTTCTCTTATTTTCCCGTTCTCATTTGTTTGCATTTCTTTTACTTTTCGTCTTCCATAATTGACGGCTTATGTGTGTTCCTATTATACTCATTTGTTAACTATTAATATTCTTTTTTTGGGGAGTTAACTATTGGATTTAGATTATATATTTTTTAACCACCGGATAGTATACATTGATTGTTGATAATTACACCTTAATGATAGTAACCGGTTACTTTTGAAATTCATTTAGTAATAAATTTACTTTTCTGTTAAACATATATTTTTCTATTTTGTTTTAATAATTTTAGGTGTCATCATGGTAGAAGAATTTTTTTTGCTTATGTGGATAGTTTTAGGAGCCTCAATTATGGTAGAACAATTTTTTTTGCTTATGTGGATAGCCTAAAGAGCCTCAATTATGGTAGAACAATTTTTTTTGTTTATGTGGATAGCACGCCTTAATTAACTACTTTTATTTAGTAACATTTGTTAAAGGGAAAATGACAAAAATGACCTTTATTTAAGCTCTAAAAATTACTACTAAACCTTGTTGATAATTACACCTTAATGATAGTAACCCGTTACTTTTGAAATTCCTTTAGTAATAAATTTACTTTTCTGTTAAACATATATTTTTCTATCTTGTTTTAATAATTTTACGTGTCATCATGGTAGAACAATTTTTTTTGCTTATGTGGATAGCTTTAGGAGCCTCAATTATGGCAGAACATTTTGTTTTGCTTATATGGATAGCCTAAAGAGCCTCAATTATGGTAAAACAATTTTTTTTGTTTATGTGGATAGCGAGCCTCAATTAGCTACTTTTATTTAGTAACATTTGTTAAAGGGAAAATGACAAAAATAACCTTTATTTAAGCTCTAAAAATTACTACTAAACCAGTGATTGCTGGTGAAAGAATCCCAGCAATTATACCATTTAACCCGAATAAAAAACAAAACATATCAAAGAATAGTGTCAAAAACTTTTTTTAAAGAATTAATTTATATGGACAAAAAACATTAATATATTATTTATGTTCGTTTGCCAGTCGCAACTTACTACGGTTGCAAAATAGAATATTGTTGTTCGTTTATCCGTTTTATCTAGGGTCAATTGTAACGATCAGTTGTTGTATCTTACGTTGTAATTTTTTTGTCCGTTAATTAAAACAGCGATACAATTAATAATCTGATATCAACTGTAACCGTAACCATCAACGATAAATAAAAAAATAATATATTTCGGAGTCGCATCCATAATCGGCGACGGACAAACGTACAAAACTTTTACACTATCTCCATTTCAATTTATACTATTGTTTAAAACAATTTGTTTCATTTTAATTAAATATTTTGTAAATTTCTATATAAATTAAAAACACATCTAATCTTTTATTCTATTTATATTATGTAGTTTTATAATTAGTTGAATTATTTTAACTAAAATATTAAATTATATTTATGTAAAAAAATTTGCGAGTTTTCAATTAAAATAATTTATATAACGAAACAGTACATGTATATTAATATATTTATATATTTATAGAAGTATGTAAGACATTTTGTCCTATATCAATTAAGAAGCAGTCATTTGTTTTTTGCATCCGATCTTTTTAAAACTAATGCTCTGAAATTCATATAGGCCTTATGATCAAACAAACTATGACAAACAAAATCCAAATAGATTTTACAGAGAATTCTAGAAAATGAATCCAAAAATTGCAATAGAATTTTACTAGCTAATACATTATTATTTGTTGCATATAGATCAATATTGTACAAACGGATTGGATAAGATATATTAATGTCAAACTACATAACAATTATGGTTTATTTATATGGTGTGAAAACAACAACAAAAAACATAGATAGATCACATTAAAATCATATAATACTGGTCTATCATCCATAAACAATGTTGATGAAACAACTTTAAATTGGAAATGATTAAGAAAATAGACACAACATAACTACATGAAACTGGATCATTATTACACAAACATTAGAGACGAGTAAATTATTGAACCGGATGTATACACATGCTTGATGGTTAGACTGCTGGAGGAGGAGGAGGAGGTGGACAAGGCTTATAGCAGTGACAATGTAGCTCTTTATCTTCGACTTCACATTTACCGAAGTAGTTTAGGTTCTTTGTCTTGCAACTAAGGTCACAGGGTCCATCGACGCCAACTGTAGCACAGACTTCACCACCTTCCGTTACCAAGGTCGGACATGCTGCATCGCCTTTTGGTATTCCTGTTTATAATCCACTCGTTAAGTTCATGAGTGCAATGTTATTAATTAATAACAAAACAAAATTACATCATTTTGTAAAGAAAAATGTACCATTAGAAACCAATAAAAGAATCATCACAGCAGCACAAAAGACGATGAAGGAGTTGATGAAGTTCTTTGCCATTTTTCCTTGCTTTGTGTTTTTTTTTTAATATATTTTTTAATTTGTTTTTGTTGTGTGTTCAAACTATGAGAAGTATTGATCAATTTATAGAGAATTTTCCTTGTTTTTTTTCATATGTGTAGGAATCCAAAAAGAATAAAAGATTTAGTTAATAGCATTGACTAATTATAAGTGAAAGCACAATGTCGCCATAATTTAGCTACGTATAATAAATAAACCTGTGCAATATATTTGGCATTAGATATAATTAAAGTTATGGGGGATTCTAATCAAATTAAAAGTTGTGCTCTTCTTATTTGTTATTCAAATCTTGAAAAATCTTAACATAACCAAAACGAACGAAAACATATGTAACTTCTCTAAATTCTAAAGATTTACAAAATTCAGAAATTAAGTTATAGATCTCACTAGTTGCTTTTCCAGTATCTTTTGTATTTGTATTAGTTAAAGAAAATGACAAAATAGCCTTTAATTAAGCTCTGGTGAAAAATCCTCGCAATCATCACCACTTAACCCGAATAAAAAACAAAATAAATCAAAAGAATAGTGCAAAAACCTTTTTTTAAGAATCTAAAAATAATTTATATATGGACAGGAGTACATATGTTTCCATAAAAAAATGTTAATCATATTCGTTTGTCAATTATAACTAGTTGCAGTAAATTGTTAGTTATTTAACAACCGCAGTTATACACAACCGTTGTATCATTCATTGCAATTTTTTTAATCAACAATGATACGATTAAAAATTTGTTATCAAACGTAACTGCAACCATCGACAATAAATAAACAAACAATATATGTCATAGTCGCATCCATAATCATCGACGAAAGATAAACGAACAAAATTATTATACATGATTTCTCTTTCAATTTATACGATTGTTTTAAAAAAAATTGTTTCACTTTATACAATTGGTTTATCATTTTATTAAATATTTTGTAAATTTCTACATAAATTAAAAATACATTTAATACTTTATACTATTTATATTATGTAGTTTTTATAATTGATTGAATTATTTAACAAAAATATTAAATTATATTTATTAAAAAATTTGCATGTTTTCAATTAAAATAATTTATATAACGAAATAGTACATAAATATTAAAATATTTATGGATTTATACACGTATATTATCTGTATATTGTCTTCAGTTGATAAGCAATCATTTGTTATTTGCATCCGATCTTTTTAAAATTAATGCTCTGAAATTCATATAGACGTTATGATCAAACAAAGTATGACAAACCATGTATTTTAGTCCAAATATATAGATCAGAAGAGAAAATTCTAGAGAATAAATCTAGAAAATCTCAATAGATTTTACTGAGAATTCTAGGAATTGAATCCAAAAAACTGCAAAAGAATTTTTATTAACTAATTCATTATTAGATACATATTATGATACAATATAGTCTCTCCTCTGTATGAATATAGAAATGTTTTAGGGTTTTGTTGCATATAGATCAATATTTTACAAACATTGGATAACATTAATGTCAAACTACATAACAATTATGGTTTATTTATATTGGTGCGAAAACAACGACAAAGAAACATAGATGGATCACATTAAAATCACACAATACTGATCATCATCCATAAACAATGTTGATGATACAACTTTAAATTGGAAACGATTAAGAAAACAGACACAACATAACCACATGAAACTGGATCATTATTACACAAACATTAGAAATGAGTACATTATTGAACCGGACGTTTACACATGCTTGATAGTTAGACTGCCGGAGGAGGTGGTGGTGGGCAAGGCTCATAACAGTGACAGTGTGTCTCGTTGTCTTCGACTTCACATTTACCGACGTAGTTTAGGTTTTGTGTCTTGCAACTAAGGTCACACGGTACATCGACGCCAACTTTAAGACAGACTTCAGCACCTTCGCTTACCAAAGTCAGGCATGCATCCCCTTTTGGTATTCCTGTTTATTGATTATTTCACGTTCATGGAGACATTGTTATTAATTAATAACAAAACAAAATAATTACGTCATTTAAAAAAATAAATAAATGTACCATTAGAAACCAATAAAAGGATCATCACAGCAGCACAGAAGACGATGGAGGAGTTGATGAGGTTCTTTGCCATTTTTCCTTGCTTTGTGTTTTTTCTATTATGTTCTTAGTTTGTATTTGTTGTGTGTTCAAAACTATGAGAAGCACTGATGAATTTATAGAGAATTTTCCTTGTTTTTTTTTTTCCGTATGTGTAGGAATCCAAAGAGAATAAAAGTTTTAGTTAATAGCATTGACTAATTCTAGTGAAAGCATAATGTCGCCATAATTTAGATACGTATAATAAATAAACCTGTGCAATATAGTTGCCATTAGATATAATTAAAGTTATCGGAGACTAATCAAATTAAAAGTTGTGCTCCTCTTATTTGTTATTCAAATCTTGAAAAATCTTAATATAACCAAAATGAACGAGAACATTTGCAATTTCTCTAAATTCTGAGTATTTAAAAAATTCAGAAATTAAGTTATAGATCTGTCTAGTTTTTTTCCAGTATATATTTTCTCCGTTTAAAATAAATAGTTATTTATTATCTATCTAATTTTAATTTTACCAATAGCAAAACAAACTATAAATAGTCAAAAATAAAAAATTAATTAATTTTGCATTAAAATTTGAAAACATAGACGAAAAAAATGTTGGTTAAAACATCACTTAGTTTAAAACGAATACAGTATAGAAATTTCTAATTTCTTGGAAAAAATAAATTAATACATGATTATCTAAAATGTTTAAATTTGCATTGGCTCTTCGTCAATTTTGTTGTAAATAGAACACAATTAGCCATAGATTAAAGTTTTAAAGTGAGAGATAATCAAAATATTTAGAGTCCATAACTATTTTTTTCTTGCTAATTATGCTAGGGGTTGACATAAGGTATATATATAAACATGTTAATGTGGTTTGATTAATTCTAAGTGAAAGCACAATGTCGCCATGATCATTTTTGTTTTCTGTTGGAATGTCGCCATAATTTATTTCCATAAAAGAATACAGCTTGAAATTTCATATTTATAATTAGAGTTTGACATAGGCTTGCCAACATGCCTTTTGTAAAAAATTGAATACAAGGAAAATTAAAAAAAAAAATGGTACATCAATATGCTCAATGATTCTGCATGTTATATTAAGAACTTCGTACAATAAGAGATTATATGTATAGATATATCGTACAGTAAAGTTCGAATTATTGTGTAATCTCTCCATTTGTGTTCCGAATGTGATGCGTTGTGTTTCGTATAAGTCAATGCATAATGGGTTACTAAAAAGAGAAAATGGACGAAAGACAATTAGAAAACAAAATTGTTTAGAATGTCGGAATGTTAGTTGCGAGTGCAAGAATTTCAGAAAATGATGGTTTCGACTATATATATTCATTGGTTCTACGTTTGATATAACGACAACTTGATGTATTCGTAATATATATATTTTTTATTAGACGAGATTATTTAATCTAAATAATGTATGACATTTACACATCTTTCAAAAGTCACTTATCATTTAATTTATAAAGGATTTTCAATCATTAATTGGAAAATTATAAGTTAAATTTAGTTTATCTATTATATACTACGTCGTAACCATAATGGTACGTCACAATGCCAATAAATTTGTTCCAAAATCTATTTTGCAATACTTCGCAACGTTTTCATAAAGTATTTTTAATTGAATATTTTTAATAAAATACTATTTCAAATTTTTATTTGAAAATAGTACTATTAATTTGTAAAGGTGTCTGTAGTCTAGTAATATTTATAAGTTTACATCAGAATTGTAAGTTATACATTTCTGAGTGAGATATTTTTTATATAACAAAACTAATTGATTATTAGATCGGTTTGTTTTGATCCAAAATAATTATAAAAAATACAAATATTCATTTATTCTTTCAATATGTTATATGAAAATAAACATTTGGTTAAATATTGTATTTGGTTTTTTAAGATTTAAAAACTTGAGTAATACTTTAAAATAGCATATTTTAAAGTTTTTCTTCCAAATCTAGCATTCCAAAATTAAACTTCCAAAAATAGCATAAATAGTTATGTAAAAATATTTATTTATTTTAAATAAATTATACATAAACTTAAAATATTATATTTGAGTTCATTTTTTCCAATTTATGGTTTAATTTTTTCTATTAAAATATAGTTTTAATGCATTTTAATCTTAAATTTATGCTATTATTGGAAATTTAAACTAATGATGTTATTTTTGGAATAAAAATTTAAAAAGATGCTATTTTATACATTTGCCATTTAAATTTTTCTAGGCTCCAAAATAAAATCTTCCCATTGGATAAAAAAACTCCACACTAAAAAGAATTTTTATTAAATTTTTAATATTTATTTTATAATGATTTTGAAAAAAAGAATTAATGTTAATAATATAATATTTTAAAGATTTGCCAATATTTTATTTTAAATGGATAGAAAAGCCCATAGCTTCACTATGTCGTGGCCCATTTTCTCTTCAACTTTGTATTACCCAAACATTTTGCTCTCAAACTCTCGGCAATGGCAAAAACCTTAATGGCGACTACTCGTCCATTCGTTCTTCTCTCCTCCACTAGAGCGAGCCTTCATCTCCTTTTCCAATCTCCAAAGAGACCATTCGCTTCATTCTTACCACCTCTCTCATCGTCTCCCGTGAGGAGCTCCAACTCCAAATGCCTAAACGCCGTCGCTTTATTTCGGGCAGAGACCGCGCCGTCGTCGATTTACGGCAAAGGAGTTTGTAGGGTGTCTGGGTTTGGTGTTCCGGACATTCGAAGCCGTAATTTCAGTACTAGATCCTCTCAAATCAACGATGCCGGGTCTATTGATCAAACCCTTATGCAATCCATGGAGCAAAAGGTTAGATTTTTTCTTCTCATAGACTTTAATATTCAGTGGCCTAACTTTCTTTGCAGTTACACTTCCTCGTGATTATGAAATTTTAGATTTATATAGGTTAAATTAGTGAAAGTTGAAGGAATTGATTGGATACTTGGCATAAATTTCTTTGTTCGCTGGCAACATCTGTCATCTCTGGCTTATGATAAGCTTGTATCACTAAGCTGAGATCATTCATAAGGAACCATGGCATCTCATTTTTTGTATATATGATTAAAGCTCGACTCCTTTTTGTTTTTTTTTTATCAACACATCTTGGTTTTGTTTTTTCCTGCTGTGCAGATAAAAGAACAATTGAATGCAGAATCAGTTTCTGTCAAGGATATGTCTGGAGATGGACGTCATGTTTGGTAAGTACTCTGCGTAACTGATTGTTTATCCTCCGAGTCAATTGCTATTACACATTACTGAAGTTGGACAGATGATATATATGTGTGCTGGGGCTAGTATTTAATAAAAGCTTGCTAGATATAACAATATAACATAAGTTCACATTTTGAATTTCCTCGATTCTTCGTTTTTGTCTTCATTCACCGAACTAAAAGAGTTCTGTGAAATTGAATATCACTAAAACTTTGAAATTCAACCAGTAGAATTGATCTTTGCATGGTAGAATCATCAAATTTGGGATTTACAGTTAGTACATAATCCAGAACCGGTCTAGTATCTGTTCTTGATGTGAGCTGAATTCTTGTATCAGCAAAAACAAAGCCCAACAAGATCTTTCTCTTACGTGTCATTATTAGATGGTTTTGTTACTTAACACAAGAATTGCTTAACTTCTGTCTTTTTTTTTGTTGGTAGCATCAATGTGGTATCATCGGCGTTCGAGGGACAATCTGCAGTGAACAGACAAAGGATGGTCTACAAAGCCATTTGGGAAGAGCTTCAGAACGTTGTTCATGCCGTTGACCAAATGACAACTAAGACTCCTTCAGAAGTTTGAAGCCTCAATTTTTTTCTTCTAAACATTAAAAATCATCAATTTCTATCATTTGATTAACGAACAAAGGTATTTGCTTTTATCAAAAGTAGATTTCAAATAAAGTCTTTCGATGTTTTTCGTTACGTGTGAGAGTGATTGTGGTGTCATACGTTTGTTGATTTAAATCGCTCAACATAAAAAGTTTCGTATGTCATAAAAGTAAGTAAAAAAAGTTTCTTTCTTTAAACAATACTCATAAAGAAGCAACAACACTCAAACAAAGCAATACAAAACATTGCATTGTATTTTATGAGGAGAAAATTTAACCTTTTGTAGTTTTAATCTAACATTTTATCATAATTTGTTGGTTTTTACTATTTTTAGATATTATACATATACAGAAATTATCTCTATTTTTGTAATTTGATCGTTAACTATCGCATAATCAATCATAATATGTTGGTTTTTACTATTTTTGCATATTACATTTGTAAAAAAAACGAAAGATAAGATTGAGAACTCTACAAGGTCTTCAAGTGAAAATGAAAGAATGAACAGTGTGTATGACACAAACTCTGTTCATGCCTTCATTTTCTATATGTATACATATTATATTCGTGTAGAAAATCACTACATGATTATTATAAAAACAAAACAATGTTACATCTCAGAATTAACTCCGATGCCCATTCCGGTGATAATGTCCCGACGGTTGTCCATTAAAAAGTTGATCAGTTCTCTTTGGCAAGTTATGTCTTTTTGATGGAGCTGAAGGTGGAACCAAAAGTACTCTAAGACTCTGGTCGGATTTGTCGCCGGCAATGTTTGCATTACTCTGAAAACAGTTAAGTAACCGGATTGTTGCTCCGACTGTTTTCGCTGAAAGAAGAAGGAGGGGAAGAAGAAGAAGAAGAAATAAGGATGATAGTTGTGAGACAGACATTAGAGAGATCTTATGGAGAATCTTTGTCTCTTGTTGCATGGGAACCGTATATATGATATGATTCGATATAGTTGTGAAGCTTTAACACTTTTGTTTTTGTAACGCTTATTACTTTCGGCAGAGTTGTGGTGTTGTTTTTTAGGGTTACAAGTGTTTTACTTAACAAGAAAAGCAAGACTGTAATTAATGAGAGTGACTTAATTTCTTCAATTTTTTTGATTCTCGAATCGAACCCTTTTTGACTTCTTGTTCATCAATTATATATTCAAGATTACTACAATCATTACTTATATATGTACATTTACGTTGAACATTTTGTACATTTTTTTCTTTTTGACGAATCCAACATTCCAAGAAAATTACTATTTTCTATAAATCAATTTTATATTACTAAAAATCAATTTATGATTTTTATCATTGTCACGATGGGTTATAAAAGGTACAAAAATTTGAGGAAAAGGGGTTGCTGGGATTGGGATTAGAGAGCTTAGAGCTGCATTCGCAACTACAAGGTTGAGACCGAAGAGTCTTAATATACCAACTATACGACGAAAAGTAGATAAAGTAAATGGATCAAAACTACGATAATAATATAAACAACAATGAAGAGTTCAAAAGTCATGTTCGATTCCTTCAAATTAATCAATGATATATTTTATTAATAATGTAATCTAACTAAAATTATAACTAAAAAAGCAATTAATAAAAAATGTTAATATGATATTTCTCTTTTGTTCACATGTGTAAATTTCAACATATTTTTTTTTTGAAATATATAAATAACAATATAAATTATACATTATCATAATATATAATATATGTAACACCATTATTTTAACAGTAAATTTGTATATTTTAAGTTGGAAAATTCTCTAAAATAAAAAGCACATTTTTAAGTTTTTGTTTCAAAAATAACATCATTAGTTTAAATTTCTAATAATAGCACAACTTTAAAATTAAAATACATTAAAACTTCATTTTAATATAAAAAATTAAACTATAAATTAGAAAAAATGAACTTAAATATACTGTTTTAATTTTATGTATAATTTATTTAGAATAAATAAGTATTTTTTACAAAATTATTTGTGTTACTTTGAGATTTTTAATTTTAAAATGGTAGATTTGGTACAAAAACTTTAAAATGTACTATTTTAAAATATTACTCTTTTAAGTTTAATAAAATTATAATAAATATTTATTTTAAAAAATATTTTAAAAATTATATATTTTGTGTATATTACATACATTTACCTATATCATAAAACATTAAAAAATTATAACTAAAATTATTTATTTACGAGTTAACAAACATCTATATACATAATTTTTAGTAAGAGAAAAACATATATTTGAAAGAGAAAAAAAAAGTTCTGTAGAAGCAGATACATTCTTCGAGGACGATGAAATTGTTCGACGCGCACTGTCACCTTCAAGACCCCAGGATTATTGGCAAAGCTCCTCAGCTCATCTCTTTCGCCGTAGCTTCTGGCGTCTCTGCCTTCGCCGTCAATGGAGTCTCCGAGGTTTATTTGTGTCAAAGAGTGCAAAATTGATAGCTTATACATTTACAAGGTTTTAATTAAATCTGGGTTTCGTTTGGTTTGATCTAGAAAGATTGGAATTTGGTCAGAGAGATGGGAGCGAAATACCCTTCTGTTGTTCCCTGCTTTGGGATCCATCCATGGTGCTAATTGTATTTATATAGATACGAACAATTTTACTGGTAGATTTTCCAAATTTAAGATTTTTTGGGTGTTTGTGTTGCTGAATTCAGGTATGTAGCAGAGAGGAGTCCTCAATGGTTTGAGACATTGAAGAGTTTGTTTGAAACCACTCCTACTGCTGCTATTGGAGAAGTCTGTCTCTTGTCTCGTTTTAACTATCTTTTATGTGTTTTTGTTTCCTTGAAACTGTTGTTTATTTTTTTCATATTGCTTTAAAGAAACCTTAGTCATAGGATCAGTGATTTTGTTGGTTTAAACTGCTTTTTTTCTTTGGAACAGATTGGTTTGGACAAAGGGTCTAAGGGAAGAGAGATTGATTTCACAGACCAGGTCATCGGATTGAACGAAAAATTGATTCAAAAGATGAATTGTGTTTCTTTACGAATTGACTCCTTTGGTGTTAACGGCTGCATTTTTGTTTAGTTCAGGTTATAGTGTTTCGTCAACAACTTGAACTTGCAAAGGAGTTGAATAAACCCGCATCAGTTCACTGTGTCCGTGCATTTGGAGATCTACTCGAGATAACAAAGTATGAACTTTTCCTTCCTATTGTGTCTACCTAAGCTAAAGTGAAAATCGTTAGTTTTTTATTCTTACATGGGACAAAAGTTGTGTCAATGTCTCTTTATAAAGTGTTTGTATCTAGTATGAGATAATACCGTAATATGCAGATCTGTGGGGCCTTTTCCTGCTGGGATCATCCTTCACTCGTATTTGGGTTCTGCTGAGATGGTTCCTGAATTTGCTAAGCTTGGTGCATATTTCTCCTTCTCTGGTTTTCTCATGTCCATGAGTGAGAAAAAAGCCAAGAAGATGTTGAAAGCGGTAAACTTTCCATATCTCTCTACCCCAAATGACAGCTTTAGGTGGGAAGGAATCTTGATTGCTGTTATTGGTAGGTTCCATCTGATAGGATCTTACTGGAAACTGATTCACCCGATGCACTACCAAAGGCAGATTCAGGTTCTCTCTACTTTGTAGAAGGAGATCTTTCTCTACGTAAAGAAGGAAATTCAGCTCAAGATCTTGATTCACCTCCGAATGATAAGTCTAGTGCGTCTAGTGACTTGATGAAGTTGCCAAAGGAAACGCTTAATCACCCGGCTAATATTCATTCTGTATGTTGTTGCTTCATAACTACTGAACCGGTCTTCTTTTTCATAGAACAATGGAAATCTAAGACCCTAGTCAATTATGGTTTTAGGTACTCGGGTATGTAGCACTGTTGTTAGGCATGAAGAATGAAGAACTCGCAGATCTGAGCTATAGGAATGCTGTTCGGTTATTCTCTTACGCAGGTTCAAAGTTGCTTCTTGACTCTTGAGTCTTGAGAGAGGTAAATGATTTCTTTTAGTTTTTTTTTATTGTTTCTGTTAAAAGGTTCTCTTTTAGTTCGTCTCTTCACATATTTTTTGGTCCTGGATCAAGATTTTGATAAAACAGATGATGGATTGGGGTCTTTAGTTGCTGGTGATGTCTGTGGTCACACTCATAACCATTCAACAACACATGTGCCATAAGTTCTTAAGACATTATGGTGTAATTCAGTCAATAGTGTAATTTCCTTATTGTTACCAAAATTATATATACATAAACTAATTAATACGGGTATTTTTACATTTTCTCGAAGAATTGAAAATCCCACTATGTCTCGGGAAGAGAGCCTTTCTTGATAAGCTTCTTGTTTTCTTGTTCATTCAAGCTTATAGATTTGATTTTTGAAAAGGTAAAAATTGTTTCTGCAAAATTGTATTTGGTGCTGAGTTTTTTTCCCATTGTTGCAGAACACATGAAAACGTGACTACTCTGTTTCTGGGAGCTTTTATCAAACTAGAATCTTTTTAAATTAACATCTACATAAGATTACACTTAGTTTGGAATGATTCAACTCTATAACGTAGTTACGTAGATTGAACCTAAACGATTCCTATTCTAATCACTTTTTTTGAAAGAATATTTAACCGAGAGATGGCAAAAGTGAGCTTATTACAGGAGCGAAACAAGGTTGTTGAATCCTACGAGATACAGAAGCTGATCCGAATACCTTTGAGCTCCTTGTTGGATTCTGTTATGGCTACGAAGTCATGTTTCTGTTCTCTGCTTCGTGTATTACTTGGGCATAAACGAAGAACAGAGAATAACTTGTTGGGCAAGGCGTTCTTGGAAACATTTTTACAGTGCTGGAACGAGAAAGCGAATGCTCTTCGTTCAGCTGACAAGAGTCTCGACAAGCTAACCGATGTTGGACTCATAGATCTCATCTTCGATTCTCTTCCAAGACTCTTCGGTTAACCATAAACCGATGTGTGTAGACATTTACCCTAGGAGATGATCTTGTTCGTTCTCAATTGGAAATCCGAGGATTTGATCACAGATCCGCTATTTGATGATCCTAGCAATGAAATCGCCCAGCTTGAGAATTGAGAATCATCAGTCAAGAAGAAAATAAGTGTGTTGAGAGAAGTGAATGAGAAAATTTGGCTGTTTTTGTTTTTGTTTTTCCTTTTCTAGGAACTGATTTTTTAAAAACAAATTTCAACAAAAACAATATATAGCAACAAAATTAAAGCTACAACAAAAAAAATATATCTAAGGGTCTTTCTTCACATGGTATTTAGTTCTTAATCGAAGAACAACATTCCTTGCCTCGCACGTTAATGAGGGTTAGCTCTTTTAAAGCTTCTCCATTTGTTCAATCTGAAACACAACCCGAAGCGAAACGATCAGGTCGTCGATCCGCGCGCTACAAAAACCAATCATTCAGTATCAAATCATTTGTTCCCGACCGATAATCTCAATGGGGTTCTATCACAATCCTCATCAACGGTTCTTGAATTCAATCTACCATTTTCTTTATTTTCTTGTTCTTCGTCTTCCATTCTTACATGGTTCGGGATCAGATTATTGGAACTCCCCTCGTTTCGGTCGTCATCTTCGTCTCCAAGAACCATCACCACATTCTCGAATTGCACGTGCTTCTCACCATCTCTCGGCGAATTCCTCACGGGCGTCGCCACGGGATCTGAAGGTGAGGGGGCGATTTCTGCTGGGACATTCTTGTTGTTGATCTCCTCCTCGCCTTTCTCCGGATCAAAATTGGAAACGGACTTGCTAACGGAGACCGTGCAGGGCTTGAGGATGCAGGAGTAAACGTAAGCGAAGAACCAGAAGAGCCAAGGGAAACCAACAAAGACCATACCCGCTTGTAGGAACAGCGGGTTCGGATCAGAGAGGAGAAGGTAAAGTCCCAAAAGAACTCCTCCCGAAATGATACATGAAAGAAACAGAAGAGTGACGATGTATATTCTTGGATCTCCTTGTCTCTGATCCATTCGATTTCGAACCAGAGAAATCGTGTTTTTTGTGTGTTCTTTGAATTTTAGACTTTGAATTTTTCTTTTCCTTCTCTGTGTTTTCTTTGGAGAAAATTGTGAGAACACGAAAAGGTGGGTGTAACAGAAAACTGTAATAGCGCTAAATGAGGACTTGGTTTTGTTTTGTCTTTTTCGCAAATTTTATTTGTAGTAGTGTCGTTGTGAAATTTTAGAGACTTCTACGCACTAAAAAGAGTAAAAAAATAGGAAATGTATAACTTATTCTAAAGGTGAGACACTAACAAACTTTTTCTGGAATTA
The DNA here is from genome assembly GCA_018901935.1 of Pugionium cornutum. Lineage (NCBI taxonomy): Eukaryota > Viridiplantae > Streptophyta > Magnoliopsida > Brassicales > Brassicaceae > Pugionium > Pugionium cornutum. The sequence goes on from CM032162.1 coordinate 7,278,026, forward strand.
TAGTCATAATTTGTAAAAAAAAAAGAGGATATTTTTCTCAGTATATTATATTGCGGTTTCATTAATTAAGCCCTGAGTCATTTTGATTTTTCATGTATAATGGTAATATATTATAAGACGAAATAAAAGTAATTGCTTATCGTGCTATCAACCAATATGCGACAAACGTTCCCGATGTCTAAAAACATGAGCTCCACCTTTTTGAAAGATTATCTTTTAACCAATGATAATTTCTTGAGAACTTGCAAACCTTCAGTCTCCGCTCATGTTAATTTACACACATAATAAACAATTACACAAAGTTTGGATTTCGATACTTGAACTTAAAATTAATTATTTAGTTACAGAAATATCTGTACATACATGTCGAATTATAACAAATTAGAACGAATCTCATATAATTTGTTCACTGTGAACAATAATTGTTGGTGTTATATTTTTTGGTCCATAAATCAATATTTTGTTATAAAATACCGGAATAGACCGGTCCGGTTTCCGAGGATTTCACAGCTGGTACGAGTCAAAACCGTTGTTGTAAATTCTAAATGGAAGCTGGGGTTCGCAAAATTAGCGACTGCGATTGGGGAGGAGTTCTCGAAAGAGGGCCATGGAAATTTCCCGAGCTCGTTCAAGCATCTTGTGTCTTCTTCTGTTACTCTCCATGTGCCTTGTTCCCTTTGTTTCGTCCAAATCTCCTCGTCCCATCTCCGTAAGCCTTATATCTCTGTGTTCGACTCAGTCTAATGTATGTTTGTTGATTTTATGATTTTTTGGGGGGAGAAATAAATTTTGTAGGATGTGGAGATCAGGACGAAGAAGAGCGAATGCTATGCTGATATAGAGAGGTGAGTCCATGGGGATTTCTGTATATATCATCTGCAATTTCTATTACACGGCAATTACAGGGTTGTTCGAGTCTCTCTTGGTGAGTGGTTTCGATTATTAGGTTAAACACAATCAAGGAGTTGCTTTATTTTATGTTTCTAATAGGAAAATTTCCTGACTCTCTATTGATGTGATTTTACTCAATGGGGAGACTTTTACATAGTTTGATTGTTCTCTGTGTAATCCTAAGATTTGGGCAAGGTTTCTTTAGCTTGATTCTTGCTTATCCTTAAAATTTTTATGAATCATTGTATGATAATTTGGCTAAAGCTGTTACCCCCAATTCTCAACGTTTTTTTGTTCTTTCTCTTCTTGGCTAACTTTTTGTTTTTGTTATTTGTTGTGGAAAACAAACAGTGGATTATGGGGTTGGCAATGCAAATCTTCTTCAATTGCAAAGGAGAATTGTGCGCTGCGTTGCCTTTCTCCAGTTTGCTATGAACTCATTTATGAGAGTGATCCTGTGAGGCTTGTAAAACGATGAAGAGTTTTCTGTAAATGATGTCTCTTCTTTCTTATTTTTTTTTTCATGCATTGTCTTCTTTTGCTAAGCAGCTTGAAGAAGGCGAGAAAGATTTGATTAGGAGCCAAGAATACAAATATTGTATGTACAAGTAAGTTAAGCAACCAAAATTCTCTCTTTCGTTCTTGTACCATTTTTTTGGAACTTGACAATCATTAAAGTGCTCAGTGGTTGAGGCAATATGAATGATTAGTCATGTTTAAAGTTCACTTATTGATGTTGATCTGTTTTTGCAGGTCATCGCTCGGGGAAAGCCTAGACGATGTTCGAGGCAGCTTTTGATAGAATTTCTTCAAATTGCTTGCCATCTGAATCGAGACTTGTTTATCTGACCTTTACGAAAAGCTATGCTCTTAATCTTGAGATCAATAACATTCTGCTCTATCACCTTTGGTATAAGACTTCCATTGTTTCAAATGTCATATTATGCTTTCTTTAACACGTAAAAGAAATCATTTGCCTGCATAAAGTTATGATTTTGAAGCTTATACTAATTTTATAGCTTACCAATCAAAGTCTAAACTTAGACAGAAACGATGAGAAACATTACTTTTAGACGGATTTGGTTAAATAAACTTGGCAACACAAGAAGATTTTTTATGATAAAAAATTATAGAGATTTAGTAAATTAAAAATGTATAAACAAATGATTTTTAGATTTAAATGGGCATCCAAAATTTTAAAAAAATATTATTTAATAGCTCGTTGTATCTATATTCATCGAATTGATAGATAAATATCAGCTCTCCATTTTAAATCGGTATTACAGTTATTAAATTTAAGTTGAATAACTCGAGTTCTAACCGTAGAACAGAGATTCAATAAACCTTTGTTGCCAAGTGATGAGACTCTCTCTTGAAGATTAGAGAGAATCTTGCACATCAGCAGGAAACAGTTTGCATTCCTCAGAGACTGTCTCTCTGCAATGGCATCTATGAACTGATTGTTCTTGGCAACCTGCTCATTAGTAATGTAAACAAGCAAAATCATTGTTATGCTTGAAAAAAAGAGGAACAAACTAGAATGTAGACAAGAATCAGGGAAGACGAAAGACTAATGTCACACAATGTGGGAAATATCAGATATAAGAAATGAGATTTCTTCATCACAAACTCGTTTTAGTTTATAGGTTAACTTTGTCAAGATATAGCCAAAGAAGAACATTAAGTCAAGTGGCAAATGTGAATGTATTTTATTTTTCTAAATTTTGAGGCATGTTTCAAAAAGTTTAAATGGAAACCATTACACCACGTCGGTAAGAAGATACCGTTTTAGTAATTATTTATTACAAAAAAATGAAAACAATTAGGGTTATTAAAACGAAAATGACCTCTGGTCCAGTGACGACGACGACGACGACCTCCAGGTTCCAGCCAAAATAGAAAACAAGTTTTATCTCTTTTTTTTTTCTCTCCTTCTCTCTTTCTGTGTGTCTGTTCCTGACCAATGATCTCCTTGAATCTATCTGCTTCCCTAAATCCGGGTCTGCTTCACAAGACCCAGACCCGTTTTTCTGCTCTTCTCGTCACCAACGATAAACCCTTCAGTCGCAGATACCCACTACCGGTTCCCAATCTACAGATACGAAACTCCGCGGCAAAAAAGACATTGCTTTCTCTCGCGAGCCCCGAAACCCATTCTGTGTTCTCGAGAAGACTCAGATCTATCGCTGCCGTTGGGTCATCTGACCCGAATCCAGACGGCGATCTCGGGAAATCCGATTCTGATGAAGCGACGGAGCAGAAGGAGAAGAAAGCGAAGAATCTTCAACTAGGGATCGTGTTTGGTCTTTGGTATTTCCAGAACATCGTCTTCAACATCTTCAACAAAAAGGCACTCAATGTCTTCCCGTATCCATGGCTTCTCGCTTCGTTTCAGCTCTTCGCAGGATCTATCTGGATGCTAATCTTATGGTCCTTTAAGCTTTATCCTTGTCCTAAAATCTCCAAACCTTTCATCATCGCTCTCCTCGGACCTGCATTGTTCCACACAATCGGACACATCTCAGCTTGTGTCTCATTCTCAAAAGTCGCTGTTTCTTTCACTCACGTAATCAAATCAGCAGAGCCTGTCTTCTCAGTCATTTTCTCGTCTTTCCTCGGCGATACGTATCCATTAGCTGTGTGGTTATCGATTCTCCCAATCGTTATGGGTTGTTCTTTAGCTGCAGTCACTGAAGTCTCTTTCAATCTAGGTGGACTGTCAGGAGCTATGATCAGTAACGTTGGTTTCGTGTTAAGAAATATTTACTCTAAACGAAGTCTACAGAGCTTTAAAGAGATTGATGGATTGAATCTATACGGTTGGATCAGTATACTCTCTCTGGTTTATCTGTTCCCCGTGGCGATTTTCGTTGAAGGATCACAATGGGTCCAAGGTTACCATAAAGCCATTACATCTGTTGGGAAACCATCAACGTTTTACATTTGGGTTTTGCTGTCGGGTGTCTTCTACCATTTGTACAACCAATCTTCTTACCTGGCGCTCGACGAGATCAGTCCATTGACTTTCTCTGTAGGGAACACGATGAAGAGAGTCGTAGTGATTGTCTCCACGGTTTTGGTGTTTAGGAACCCAGTTAGGCCACTGAATGCTCTTGGATCAGCCATTGCGATTTTCGGTACCTTCCTGTATTCTCAGGCCACCGCAAAGAAGAAGATGGTTGATGTTGGAGGTGATAAGAAGAACTAAGGCTTTTAAGGGCAACTCCAAGGGGTTTAATTAAGCCTTTTGAAATTCAAGTTTTTGATGTTTTTGATCTTTTTATTGAGACTAGAATCTGACTGTTTTAGGTGTTTCAACAACTTTGATCTACTTAAAACTGGTCTGATTTCTTTGATATAAAGTTGATCTGATGATTTCTTAATCTTAATACAATGACTTGGGTCCAATTCAAAAGCTGTACACAGAATAAACCACAAAAGAGGTTTTTTTTTTCTTTCACCAGGAGTAATGCCGGAACCTTCTCTGGCTCGTCCTCCTGAAAGGTTTACAAGCTAGAATGCTAAGATCAGCAGCTGCAGCAAGTGCCATGAAAATGGCTGCATCTTCCACACAAGTTACATGCCGCATAGCCAATTGCACCACAGGCTTGCTGCTTTTCCCTTCCCCTTGCACTCTCGAGCTCATTACAAACCCGCCTCCAGAGACACACTGTCCCAAACCCGAGAAATCTCCACTACTCTGCGGGCTTGGAATTGGGGTAGCTGCAACTGTTAGCATCTGTTTATCCGTGTCGATTATGAATTCCCCGCCTTTCTCAGCATTGATGAGAATTTCAGACATTAATACATCTCCAGGTTCTTGCCCATTTGATAAGATATGGAACCTGCAACATACAGAGTCTCTGATCCCCCGTTCCCGCCAAGCTTCGAGCTTTCCCCATGGCTGCCAGCTGTTTGGACGGCATGGGTCAGGCCGGACCACAAGCCAAGCACCTGGGTTGGACTTGGCGACCCAATCACAACCAGTGGATGGGACAAAAGGGGTTGTTATGAACGCAGCAGCAACTGCAGAACCCGAGAGATCATGTATCTTCACCTTCCAGCCTTTTCTCTCACGTCTCTCATTCCCAAGTTCGTTTCCATCGCCTGAACTTGACCAGTATCCGTTTAACGGATCCACCTGTGACACCCTGAGAAATCAAAAAACTCATCAGTAACTCAGTAGAGAGCACAGAGGAGATGGATATGTGCAAACCATTGAGAAATAAAATGTCACCTGTCTCGACTGAATTTGCAACTGAAGATTGGTTGCTTGACCGAGCCACGAAGCTGAACTATCTGAGGGCTCAAAGTAGTAACATCCTCGAACTGGAAAACATATCGAGGATCAGGATCAATCTTCACTCTCAAGTGAAGCTCTGCACCACCGTCCCGTTTGTTCTTTCCAATACTGATCCAACCATTGAAGAGAATCATCGGCTTCCCTTCTCTCCACTCAGGACCTACCTCCAACTTAAATATCCCGATCTGCTGTCTTTTAGCACCAACCCCACAATTTGAACTCTTTTTACCGGTAAAAACCGAAATTTCCAAGTGAGCATGAGGATTATAGAAGCATCCAGGGGCCAGGAGAGTTCTAAAATCAGATTCTTCAAGATAAAAGCTTTTGGAAATGCTGTGATTGTCAGGAGCTGCATCTAGGGACGGCATCAAAGGAATAGATGTTGTCTGAACGGGAAAGCCTCGGAGTTTTATCTCGCAAGAGCATTGGGAAGAAAAGTTGTTCTTCCCATCAGATCTTGAAGAAGAGCTTAAGAGGAACTTGGGAATTCTCAAGGCTAGAGAGCCTACAGAAAGACGAATAAAAGCTTGGGGATCCATTGAAAGTCAGAAATGTTTCCTCATTGGATCAGAGAGTTTGAATCTCCATGATGGTATGATCAATCAACCTAAAAAAGCCAACACCAGATATTAAATCAAAGTTAGTTTCATCCAAAACCAATATAAACAGAAACCGAAAGGAGCAATGAAAATATGGAACTTCTTAAGTCGAAATTCCTTAGCCAGTAGAAGCAGATAGATTCAGATAGTGAGAGAGAGAAAGAGAGAGTTAAAAAAAAGCTACTACTTGTGCCAAAATTAAGTCAATGAAGAAGAGCGATTACTGTTTTCCTAATTACACCACCACTAAGGCAGAGGCCTCGATGTCTTTCTTACTTTTTCATAGCTCAAATCCCCAAGAACAAAAAAAAAATCACATGACTTCTACCATTTGTAAACTCAAGCTAAAAGCTCTAACAGGTCAAATTACTTAAATCAAACAACAACACACGACATACTTCATTACGTTTTAACAACAATCAAGCTGTATATAAGCTGGTATCATCAAAAAAACAAGCCAAAACCAATTGAAGTGAAGGTAAAAAAAACAAAGATGCAGAGAAAGAGAGAAGGAAATCAAGTGAAAAGAGCTAACAATGAATGTGATGGCTGAAAAAGATACAAACTTTATGGAATTAGGATTTACCAAAAAAGAGCAAAAGATAAATAAACAAATTAGAATTCTGAATACAAACCTGTTAAATCCCGTAAGCATTATTTTCAAGACAATCTGATAGATCCCAAGAAAGTTAGACCCTTCAAAATCATTTTCTTCTCGTAATTCAAAAACTTGAAAAAATGGAAAGGACTTTATCAGTCTGGGGAGAAAAAAAACTGCGAATAGTGATATGGTGGAATCAAGAGAGAGGAAATATAAACTCTGGAATATAGAAAGGGAGAATTATGATTACGATGGGATTTCGAATTTGGTTTCGCAGAGCACAAAGAGAGAAACTTTTCTGCTCTTGTTTTTCTCTTGTTTTTTTCGCTGTGTGTAAGTAAATATTCTTCACCGGAGAAAATTGTGATATTTGCAACGAAATTGACGGGGAGAATATAAACGCAAATAAAGAGTTTCTATTCTTGTTCATCAATGCATTTTATCTTCTCTTTTATCTCTCATTGTAAAATTATAATTTTGCTTTTTCATTTGGAAAAATTGCCAAACAAACCCCCAATCTATTGTAGTTTTATTTTAGAAAATCACAAAAAATTGTAAATAGTTTTACGAAGCAAATAAAACTCCAAGAACAAATTTTTATCGGTTTGTTTTGCATCTTAAGAAAACATTTGAAATGATGAACAAAAATTGATCGGAAAGTGAATAAATTGTAATCTCAAAGCCAAGAAATTAAAGAAAAAAATACCCAACACAATAAATTATTTTGTTTTAATTCCACCTTTTTTAATTGATATATAATATAACAATTCAACATTTTCGTATGAAAATTTAACATCATTATTTGAGAAAACGAAAATGTAAAATCGAACTTCATATTTTTAATACGTATGTAGACATGATATAATCACTGTCATAATTACTTTTTTCTATATGAATTACTTTCGAGTATTGTATAAATTTTACATATCTAGCTAATTAAAATTAATGATTATGATGTTTTGTGATATGATTAGACTTGTTTATCATGTTTTATGGAATAATAAAATGATTATATAATGGAAGTGGTTTAGTTAAATTCGTGAATTCCATAGTCTAAGACAAAGTTTAATTCAATCTCTTAATTCATTTTTTTAAGTTAAGCTCATGGTCCAACACTTTTATATTATTTTATTTTCTGTATTTTCATTTCTAGTAATTTTTTTGTTTCCAAAACGAAAACAAAATCTGTAAAAATATTTGTTTTATATTCTTTTTTTTTTTACATTTTTAGTCATTTGGGTGTAACATGCATTTATGGTGTTATATAAAGATTTATAAATCGTATGCAAATTTCTTTCTTTTTGCAATTAGAATAGGTCAAGAGTTCGTCGGATTGTACCTCAATTACCTAAATAAATAAATGAAGATCTCCAAATAAGATCGAGTTTGTGAGATGGCTATACTTTCTTATATGCTATAAAAAATTTAGGTCTAAATGAGATGTTATATTAGTATTTCCAATAGAATTAAAGAATATAAAGGAGAGAGGGATAGGTACGTGAATACAGCTGGGAGCCATGTTTCTTCTCTTCTTTTCCATCAGACACGTAAGCAAATAAAAATAACGAAAACCAAACAAAAATCTAATCACTTTCAGACACATAAGCCTGACTTCATTATCCCAACTGTCTACTTTAGTTTATTATTAGTAAAGAATGCAATTAGGATCATTTTTTTTCCTTTATATACAAAATGTAGTAGGAATTTTATAAACCGTATATATCATAAAATATTATATTTTAAAATTTTCTTTCAAATTTAATAATTTAAAATTAAAAATTTTAAAATAATAAAAATAATCATATAAAAATACTTATTTATTTAAAATAAATTATATTATTATATTCAAAATTCTCATTTTTTAAAGATATTATTTTAAATAATTATCTTATAATAAAGATAATGATAGTCAAAAATTATAAGTTATTTTTAATAAATTAATTTATAAATAATATTAATTATTTCTATTTAATAAAAGGAAATAAATTCGGAAAAGTCTTGCTTTGTAAATAAATTACCTAAATCAAATAAAAATCGTGAAATATTTTTAAAAAAATTAAAATTATTATTAACATAATTTATATAAATATCAAAAGCACGTAAAAGTCATAATGAATTCAGAAATAAGGAGATTGAGTTCGATCTAATGATATAAAATATTTGCTAGTTTTTGTTGTTATGTGTTGTGGGTTAATAGTTGATGTTTGTGTAGAGAATTCATGCTAAAATTTGAAATATCATATGATAAATTTGAAAATTTAGATTTACAAATTTTTAAAGGAAAATTGTTTGAGTTTTGTATTTACTTAACTATCTTCAACATATTCATCCAATTTTTAACAAAACTTTCGCATATTTAATGAATCTTATTATTTAGGGTTTAGAGTTACGCAAACTTTTCGAGATGTTGTCGTAGAGTTAACAAAATAGAATTCTCGAGAAGTTTGCATAAACCAGAAATTAAATGTAACTAAACCGATTTTCTTCAATTTAGAGTTTATGGTAATATAAAAATACGAAGCAGACTTCTCGATAACTCTGCTTTAACCAGAATAAACTGTTTTTTAACCAAAGCAGTTTTCTCGAGAAATCTTCGAGATTTATTCCTATTAAATCAGACTTCTCCGAGAAGTTTGCTTTAACCGGAATAAACTTTGAAAACTTCGAGAAGTCTGCGTAAACCGGAAATTGACAGTTTTTAGCCTTACCAAATTTAACTTTCCATATATAAAGAAGGTAACTCTAAAATTTTATCATAATTTCATTTCCAAAAAAAAAACGTGGGAGCTTCTATCCTCCAAAAATAACTACATAATAAATTTTCTCTTATTCTCTTTTTACCTCCCCTCTTGTCTTTTCTTCTTCTATTCTCATGTTCTTTGTCATCTTGTTATTTTGTAGATCTGGAAAAAAATCATGAGAGATGAAAAAGGTAAGTTTTTTTTTGTTTATATGGTTTTGGGTTTGTGATTTTAGAATATTTTTATTGTTTAGATTTTTTGTTATTTTTATAACACTGTTTCTCATCTTATAGTGTTGTAGATCTGGAAAAGAAAGTGAAGAGATCTAAAAACATAACCTTGTTGCTTTTATTACTTTTTAAGTTTTTCGTAGTTTTTGTGATTTTTGTTGTTTTTGTTGTTTTCTTAAATTTTTTTCTATATTTTTATCTCATTTTTCATCTTGTATTATTGTAGATCTAGAAAATGAAGTCACGAGATCTAAAGATGTAAGTTTGTTATTTTTACTAGTTGTTACGTTTTTCGTGGTTTTGGAAATTTTGTTGTTTTTTGTTGTTTTTTTAATTTGTTTCTTATATTCTTATCTCATTTTTCATTTTCTATTGTTGTAGATCTAGAAAAAAGATTTACAAAAACTAATTTTGTTGTTTTAGTAGATTTTTAAAGTGATTTTAAATAGTTTTTAAAATTTTATATGTTTTTTTAAGATTTTCAATAAATGTTTGAGATTTATGGTGGTTTTATAGTTTTTTGTTGTTGTTTTTTTAGTTTTTTTCTTACATTTTGAATTTGACATTAATTTTTGAATTAATGGATTTTCGTTTTGCAAACTTAATTACAGGTTTGCAAATTTTAGTTACAAACTTCAGTTGAATACTTTAGTTGTACATTTGAGTTGCAGACTTCTTATATTCTTATCTTATTTCTCATTTTCTCTTGTTGTAAATCTAGAAAAAGATTCACAAAAACTAATATTGTTGTTTTCGTAGTTTTTAAAGTGATTTTTGATGGTTTTTAAAAAATTAGATGGTTTTTTAAAGATTTTCAATAAATGTTTGAAATTCTCCTTGAAATTTATGGTGGTTTTACAGTTTTTGTGGATGTTTTTGAGTTTTTTTCTTACGTTTTGAATTTGATTTTGGCTTTTGAATCAATGGATTTTCGTGTTACATACTTTATTACAGGTTGTAGATTTCAGTTGCACACTTCATAACAAGTTTTCATTACAAGTACAGACTTCATTTGCACACTTCATTACTAATTGTATATTTCGTTTGTATTTTTGGTCATATTTTAAATGAGATTTTGTAAAATTGTACCTATCACTAGCTCCCATCACTTCACCTCGTCAGTCAGTTTTCAATCAACTTTTTCAGAATTATACTAAACTATTAGTTGTATGTCAATCACCTTTCAATCAGCTAGGTCAAATCATACTTATAAAATTACAAAATGACAACCATTAAAAACACAAATATTACTATAAATTTTCATAAACACTTTTATACATAGTTAATGACTTAGTGCATATTTAACATACTTAATGCATACTTCCTAATAACAAGAAAGAACAAAAACTAAATGAAAAATAATAAATCGATTTGCAAAATATAAAGATATGTCTAAAAATTCCATCAAAATACTAAGTTAACAGGATAGTGTTGGATGTTTTTGTAACACAACATCGATAACATTGTGCCTTCTAATTAATTGAATTGATTGGTTACATGTTTCAGAAACTACATACTTATATCGGCAAACTTTGTTGTATAAATCTCGCAGACTCCTCGGCAGGCTTCTTTGCAGACTTCTTGGCAGACTTTGTACTTTTTCCTTGCTCGTAACTTAATTTTCTGAGATACTCAACACTAAAACTAAATTTATTCATCTTTCACTTTACTGTAAAGAATGTAATTCTCACCATTCGAGTAAACTTTATTCTCATCTTCATCAACAACGTAATCATCATCATCAATTACAAATATTTTTCCTCCGCTTATATTATCCACAAAAAAATTCTAAGTCTCTGTCATATTCCACTCCCCAGAAATAATAACGATTTGGACTATTATCTGCGGTACAAATTAATGAATTTAATTAGATCATTATACACATACTAAATTTTCTCACTAAAGCAAACTTCTCAGTGAAGTCTACTTTAATCGGAATAAATTGTTTTTGTTACCAAAGCAGACTTCTCGGAGAAGTCTGCTTCAGTGAGAAAAATATTTTATTCCGGTTGAATCAAACTTCTCCGAAAAGTCTGTGATGTTTATTCCGATCAAAGTAGACTTCTCGAAGTCTGCGGCGTTTATTCCTATCAAAGCAGACTTCTCGGAGAAATCTGCTTTGATCGGAACAAACATCGCAAACTTCTCGGAGAAGTTTTTATTGGTGAGAAAAACAGTTTATTCTTATAAAATCAGATTTCTCCGAGAAGTTTGCGAAGTTTATTCCGATCAAAGCAGACTTCTTCGAGAAGTCTGCTTTGATAGGAATAAACGCTACAGACTTTGAGAAGTCTGTTTCGATCGGAATAAACGTCGCAGACTTCTCGGAGAAGTTTGATTCAGCCGGAATAAACTGTTTTTCTCACTTAAACAGACTTCTCCAAGAAGTTTGCGATGTTTATTCCGATCAAAGCAGACTTCTCTAAGTCTGCTTTGATCAGAATAAATGCCGCAAACTTCTCGGACAAGTCTCTTTCAGCCATAATAAAGTGTTTTTTTCACCAAAACAGACTTCTCGGAAAAGTCTGATTTGATAGGAATAAACTGTTTTTCTCACCAAAGCAAACTTCTCGCAGTCTACGACGTTTATTCTTATCAAAGCAGACTTCTCGGAGAAGTCTGCTTTGATCGGAATAAACTTCGCAGACTTCTCGGAAAAGTCTGTTTTGATAGGAATAAATTGTTTCTCTCGGCAAAGCAGACTTCGCGAAGTATGCTATTTTTATTTCTATCAAAGCAGACTTCTCCGAGAAGTCTGCTTTGATAGGAATAAACGTCGCAGACTTCTCGGAAAAGTCTGTTTCAGTCGGAATAAACGTCGCAGACTTCTTGGAAAAGTCTGTTTCAGTCGGAATAAACTATTTTTCTCGCCAAAACAGACTTCACAAAGTCTGTTATTTTTATTTATATCAAAGCAGATTTCTTCGAAAAGTCTACTTTGATAAGAATAAACGTCACAGAATTCTCGGAGAAGTCGGCTTCAGTCGGAATAAACTATTTTTTTCGCCAAAGCAGAATTCGCAAAGTCTACTAATTTTATTCCTATCAAAGCAGACTTCTCGGAGAAGTCTGCTTTGATAGGAATAAACGTCGTAGACTTCTCGGAGAAGTTTGCTTTAGTGAGAAAAAACAGTTTATTCTGGTTAAAGAGAGATTTATTCCGATTAAAGCAGACTTCGAAAAGTCTGCTAGAGAAGTCTGCTTTGTAAATATATTACAAAGCACACTTCTTGTAAATGTATGAACTGAAAAATATAACCGAAACCAAAACGCAAAAATTAACCTTCGATCTTAATTTTTTTTGATATGCGACTTAAATGATGACCGATATAGGCTCCCAGAGGCTTGTTTTAACGGATCACAATGAACTTTTACAAAGTTGGAAGCTTTTGAATGTAGTGTGAAGAGAGAAATCGGAAGAAAATGTGAGAGAAAATTAAAGAGGTTGAGATGAATGAGATTTTATGAAGGAATAGAGGTATAATGGTGAGTGTGTCGATGGTATTAAGAGCTCCCAACAACCACGACAATGGTGGTTGTGTGCAATGAAGAAGATGAGATTTTCGTAATATTTTTGAAAAACTTGTTCATAATGGTTTTTGTGTTGTTTTTGTTTTTTTTTTAAATTAATGACAAAGTTGTAAATAAAATTATTGTTGAAAGATAAAATAGAGATACAAAGTTAGTTTTGCAAAAAAAATTTAAATAGTTAAACTTGAAATTGAAAATAAATTTTAGGTCAATTTTGCAAATGATCCTTTATATTTTGTCTCGAAATTGTCAATTATCTTTTTTTTTATCTATAAACCATTCTTTGCATGGTTCTTCCTCAGCATTTCTATGCATCAAAATGTCCTTTTTCTTCTTGAATTTAGACAGTTTATTAAAAAAAACAAAGTCAAAAATGTCTGACTAATCTTTTGTCATTTTCTATATGTGCATATATTGTATAACAAATATATATTTAGGGACCAAACGCTAAGACTTGTTATCTCATCATGTTTAAATTTCACTTGAACCTATAATTCAAACTGTATTGAAAATCAAAATATATAGATATTGACACCTCAGTCAACTAAACAATAACATTAGTGTAACATACCGGGTCTAAATTTAAACCATGAGGTTCACATAAATAGAAGTGAAGGTATAACGGATAATTCTCCTGAAATCATAATTAACTCTAATGGCTATATAAGACGTCGTCAAAGGAGATTAGAGGCAGCCGCACATCAGAAACAAAAATAAGAAGAAAGGGAGAAATTTCGACAGAGCAGAGGGGTGGAAAGTTCAGCATTGGAGAGCCCAGGTGTTCGTGTGTACCATCGTCGGAGGAAGAGAAATCTACGCACTACAACCAATTCCAACATTCCATTAACTCAGGTTTTGCAGTGAGGTGAGACATGATCTATGATTTTCATTATACAATTATGTATATGTATTTTGATGAGTGCTTCGTTTAGGGAGAAAATTAGAGGTTGAAATCATGAGTGGTGTTAGGGTTTTAATTTATTGTTGCAAGAATTAATGGTGTTTTTATCAGAAAAAATGAGTTAAACCTATTAGGGATTTATTAGATAATAAATAAATAAATATTAAAAAGATGAATAGGAATGTGGTGATCTACGTATGTGGTGTGGTGGGAGAAAAGAATAGAAATATTATGTTAATTTATTATTTTAAGGGAAATTATCATGTTGACTTAATTATTAAAAAAGATAAATTATTATGTGTTGGTTTATTGGTTAAGGATACTAAATTATTTATGATGGATTATGGTATAGTAAAATGAACCATAATCAATTAATTAACTGAAATAAACTAATATAATTAATAGATAAATATTAGACATTAGTCTAAGCAAGTATAATGGTTGATTCATTAATGTGGGAATAAATTTCTGGTGAATGTGATATTCACATAACGCGGATATGGTGGAATCGAGTATCATTAGTTGGTTTAGCTGCGTTGATGGGTGTTGGGCTACGACAACAACGGTGTTGAGTCTTAGTTCATTAACGGCTAGTAGGCCGGAAACAATCGTCAACGTAACGGGAGCTCAACGTGAGCGAATAGGCCGACGTGGCCGTGGTGTTAAGCCGACGTGGCTTTGGGGGTTCCGAATCCTTAAACCGACGTGGTTAGGGATGAGGAGGAGTGGTTGTGACTTAGGCAAGCACGGTTTAAATACATATATCTTGGTAGTATTTGTGTTGACTTTTGTGAAATGAATCGTGCTAGTTTTCATTCCTAAATAAAGTAATTATCAAGATTATATATATACTTGTATAATGTAAATATGTGAGTAGGCGTGATTGTTTCAATGAGTAATTATGTTACTCATGCCTCCTTTTGGATGCAGGTGAGTTCGAACAGTAGTGATGTAGTGACTCGGGGTGGTGCTATGTTTTGGAAATTTTTAAACATTATTTATATATTTTTATTTTGAATCTTGAGTATCGTTAGATTTTTTTTAAAATTATTTTCTTATATTTTTTTTAATAATTTTATACTTGGGTTTGACGAGAATTCTTTTAATAAAAAGAATTATCACTTATACTTTATATGAGATTTCAAATAAATTATAAGTTAAGTATGAGGCGATGACACGTGTAATGTATTTTGGAGACGGGTTTTATAATTTTGGTATCAGAGCCAGGTTGCTACTCCGGTTTTGATCCGGAGAGCTCTGTTTTAAAATTTTAGTAGTTAAAAAAAAAGTATTTTCAATGGGGGAGCACCACTCAGAGTAAATTGCGTGAGGTAAATTTCGTTGATTTATAATACTATTGTAGTGTAATGTGTGAATCGAGTGTTTATGTGGAAAATATGCCGCCGAGGAGTGTTAATCGTAGGACTTATTTGCGTATTGGAGATCGTCAGCGAGACCATAATGATTGGCCGCTTGAGCAGGAAGGTGTTGCTCCAACTCAACAACCAACCGTTGTTGCTCTAGTGGTGGATTATGTAGTGCTAAATGCAGTTGTGATGTGAGAAATGCGTAAGGCGTTAGCGTTTTTGTTGCAGCAAGTTCCTGTAGCAAACCGAATACCAAAAGTTGTAGTGCCCGAGCATGTAGCTCTTGAGTTCGCTGCACTCGAGCTTCTTGTTCAAGAGTTTGGAGCACCTCAATACTCACCACCATATACTCTAGTGCCAAAGATGCCAATACGGGATCAAGACCCACATATTGGAATGCTTTGAAGATGTTAAGGAATTTGAATAATTTAGTGAGGGATGGATCTGATTACAACACACAACTGGGTGAATATGTTAGATAAGAACTACGAGACCATCATGTGTTCGATTGAGTTTTGGAAGCAATTGGCGATTTAATATTTAAGGGATGAAACACAAGTTGGTGGATAGTGTTGTCATTAGTACTTATGCAAACCACATGCTTAGTTGGCATGACTTTAAGGAGGAATTTGCACGAGTGCATTTTCCACACGAGGCTGTAGACCAAATGGTTATGTTGTTTGTCGATCTTTGATAGGGGTCTAAGTTAGTACGAAAGTATGATATAGAATTTTTATCTATTTATGAGCTTCAGAGGGAGATGAACAAACGAATAGGACATGATACTCAAGTTTCAAAGATGTTTGAGACTAGAGGTGAAAAAAAATTATTGCATAGTGCAAAAATACAATAACATGGTCAATTTAGTGGGAACAACATTCTTAGTGGAACAAGGCATTGAGGTAGAAACCAAGCAGGAAAAAGTGGCCCAAGCAAGGATAGGAAAATTAGTTGAGCTGTAGAAACATACCATGGATACTTAGAATATGGTCTTGTAAAGATTAGAAGGGTGCTTACTTGTTTTAAGTGTGGTTAGAATGGACAAATCCGTCTACATTGTTCATATGGAGCACTTAAGGGTAGTACTAGAAAAGTTACGAGAATACAAGTTATATGCTAAGTTGAGCAAATGTAGTTTCTGGCAGAGGAAGATTGGCTTTCTAGGTCACGTTGTGTCTGAAGCTGGAGTATCAGTGGATCCGGAAAAAATTGCAACGATTATGGGATGGCCGACACCTAGAAACGCAACAGAGGTCCGTAGTTTTTTGGGCCTAGCGGGTTACTATCAAAAATTCGTTGAAGGATTTGCGAGTATAGCCAAGCCTATGACTCAACTTACGGGAAAGGATGTGAAATTTAATTGGACCAAAGAGTGTGAAGAGAGCTTTAAAAGGTTGAAAGGGCATTTGACTAAGACTCCAATATTGGTTTTACCAAGGACTAGGGTACCATATTTGGTATACATTGACGCATCTGGGTCAGGACTGGGTTGTGTGCTGATGCAGCAAGAACGAGTAATTGCCTATGCGTCTAGACAGTTGAGAAAACATGAGATAAATTATCTCATCCATGATTTAGAATTGGCAGCAGTTGTTTTTGCTTAAAAAATTTGGCGTGCGTATTTATATGAAGAAAAAGTCCAAGTTTTTACTGATCACAAGAGTTTAAAATATATATTTACGTAACCAGATCTTAATTTGAGAAACGGGAGATGGATGGAGCTACTAGCAGATTATGACTTAGAAATCGCATACCACCCTAGAAAGGCTAACATGGTAGCAGATGCATTAAGTAGAAGGAGAAATGACATATCAAAAGAACGGGAAGCAGAGGAATTAGTGGCTTCCTTGGGAAAATTAAGCTTGTGTGCTACTACGGTTATGAATGATGTCATAGGATTGGAAGCCATAAACCAGACAGACTTACTTTGGAAAATATGTGAGGCTCAAAAGGTAGACAATACACTCAGAAAGGCTGTGGATAATAATGTGGAAGGATACCATACCGTAAACAACGGAACCTACTTGTATAGGAATCGGGTTTGTGTACCCAATATTAAGGAATTAAAGGATGAGATCTTATCGCAGGCACACCACTCACGTTTTGCAATCCATCCGGGGGCGACAAAGCTATATCGAGATCTAAAACGTTATTATCATTGGAACGGTATAAAACGGGATAGCGCAGAATGGGTAGCGAGGTGTCCTACGTGCAAACTAGTAAAGGCAGAACGTAGAGTACCTGGTGGATCATTGCAAAGTCTACCGTTGCCTGAATGGAAATGGGATATGATCACTATGGATTTCGTGACAGGGCTCCCAAAGACAATTAGTAAACTGGATACGGTTTGGGTAATTGTTGATCGACTTACGAAGTCAGCTCATTTCTTGGTGATTAGGAAGACAGACAATGTGGACCACTTAGCAAGAGTATATGTGGAAGTGATTGTTAGGCTGCATGGAGTTCCAGTGAGCATTGTTTCAGACCGAGACCCGAAATTTACCTCAATATTTTGGCAGACATTCTAAAAGGCACTTGGGACAAAAGTGCATCTGAGTACCGCATATCACCCACAGACAGATGGACAGTCGGAAAGAATAATTCAAACCCTTGAGGATATGTTACGAGCATGTATGTTGGATTGGAAAGGTCGTTGGGAGAGATATTTACCGTTAGCAGAGTTTGCGTACAACAATAGCTATCATAGTAGCATAAAGATGTCACCATATGAGGCTTTGTATGGGCGGCCTTGTCGGACACCACTTTGCTGGACAGAAGTGGGAGAGCGTAGAGACTTGGAACCTGAATTGGTTCAAGAGACAGTGGATCAAATGGAAACTCTTCGTGCTAGACTAAAGGAGGCTCACGATCATCAGAAGAGTTACGCTGATAAAGGGAGAAGGGAATTGGAGTTTAGAGTGGGAGACGAGGTGTATTTGAAAATGAGGGTATTCAGAGGAGCAAATAAGAACAAGAAGTTGGGAAAACCCAAACCACGTTTTATGGGGCCTTATCCAATTACTGAAAGGATTGGTACAGTTGCATATAGGTTGAGATTACCAAAGGAGTTAGCAGCGTTTCATAATGTGTTTCATGTATCAGTCCTCCGAAAAGTTGTTAAAGAACCCCAAATCATTATGCAGCAACCCCCAGAGGATTTGGAAGAAAACTTGACAATTCTTAGTAAACCGGTAAAAATCACTGGACAACGAAAAATTGATATGCAAGGGAAGAATGTTAAATAAGTGCGTGTTCGTTAGGAAAGAGACGGAATTGAAAAAGAGACGTGGGAGTCTGAACATCATATGAGAATTGATTACCCTGGTCTTTTTAAGGACCACAACGAGAGTGTGGTGGAACCATCAAATTCGGGGACGAATTCTTCTGTGGTGGGGGAGAATTGTAACATACCGGGCCTAAATTTAAACCATGAGGTCCACATAAATAGAAGTGAAGGTATAACGGACAATTCTCCTGAAACCCTAATTAACTCTAATGGCTATATAAGACGTCGTCAAAGGGGATTAGAGGCAGCCGCACATCAAAAACAAAAACAAGAAGAAATGGAGAGATTTCGACAGAGCAGAGGGGTGGAAAATTCAGCGTTGGAGAGCCCATGTGTTCGTGTGTACCATCGTCGGAGGAAGAGAAATCTACGCATGACAACCAATTCCAACATTCCATTAACTCAGGTTTTGCAGTGAGGTGAGACATGATCTATGATTTTCATTATACAATTATGTATATGTATTTTGATGAGTGCTTCGTTTAGAGAGAAAATTAGAGGTTGAAATCATAAGTGGTGTTAGGGTTTTAATTTACTGTTGCAAGAATTAATAGTGTTTTTATCAGGAAAAATGAGTTAAACCTATTAGGAATTTATTAGATAATAAATAAATAAATATTAAAAAGATGAATAGGAATATGGTGATCTACGTGTGTGGTGTGGTGGGAGAAAAGAATAGAAATATTATGTTAATTTATTATTTTAAGGGAGATTATTATGTTGACTTAATTATTAAAAAAGGATAAATTATTATGTGTTGGTTTATTGGTTAAGGATACTAAATTATTTATGATGGATTATGGTATAGTAAAATGAATCATAATCAATTAATTAACTGAAATAAACTAATATAATGAATAGATAAATATTAGACATTAGCCTAAGCAAGTATAATGGTTGATTCATTAATGTGGGAATAAATTTCTGGTGAATGTGATATTCACGTAACGCGGATATGGTGGAATCGAGTATCGTTAGTTGGTTTAGCTGCGTTGATGGGTGTTGGGCTACGACAACAACGGTGTTGAGTTGTAGTTCATTAACGGCTGGCAGGCCGGAAACAACCGTCGACGTGACGGAAGCTCGACGTGAGCGATTAGGCCGACGTGGCCGTGATGTTAAGCCGACGTGGCTTTGGGAGTTTCGAATCCTTAAACCGACGTGATTAGGGATGAGGAGGAGTGGTTGTGACTTAGGAAATCACGGTTTAAATACATATATCTTGGTAGTATTTGTGTTGACTTTTGTGAAATCAATCGTGCTAGTTTTCATTCCTAAATAAAGTAATTATCAATATTATATATATACTTGTATAATGAAAATATGTGGGTAGGCGTGATTGTTTCACTGAGTAATTATGTTACTCATGCCTCCTTTTGGATGCAGGTGAGTTCGAGCAATGTGATGTAGTGACTCGGGGTGGTGCTATGTTTTGGAAATTTTTAAACATTATTTATATATTTTTATTTTGAATATTGAGTATCGTTAGATTTTTTTAAAATTATTTTCTTATATTTTTTTAATAATTTTATACTTGGGTTTGACGAGAATTCTTTTAATAAAAAGAATTATCACTTATACTTTATATGAGATTTCAAATAAATTATAAGTTAAGTACGAGGCGATGACACGTGTAATGTATTTTAGAGACGGGTGTTATAATTAGACTAACATAAATTCAATTCAATGTTTCTGACCCTCCTCATTTGAGTCATATACATTTGATTAAACTAAATAGTTAACAAACCAAACATACATAATAAATATTACATTTCATATAGATTTATACATTGAGTGATAAATTATAGAGCAATTTGTTTATAAAATTAGAACTAGTGGCAGGTTTGGAGATAGTGTTGTCTTTTGCCAAAAATGTTTTCTACTCTTTTGGCATATTAATATTTTTCACTTTGTTATTTCCTAGCTTGGCAGTAAACTAAAAAACATCTAATACTTCACTAGATATGCTTATATTCATGGTTAATATATTTCTTAAACCAAACCAAGAAACAATTTCCCCACTAGACAAAACAAAATTGGATAAGTACTTGCAAAACCAATCTTAATCATACTTAACTCCAAGAAAAAGAAAGGAAGAAACGAGGTTTTTTCAAGATTATCAATCCATATTAAAGAGTCGATCATTTTAGATAAGTGGATCTTAGTTTTCGAGTACCGAAAGGAACAAATTTTATACATGCCCACGTAAAATAAAACAAAAGTTTGATCAAACCAAACCAAAAAAGAAAGATAATGACTTTCTAACCTCCCAGGCTCAATAATAACTATGTAATTTTCACAGACAATGTTTATTGTTATGTAGTGATAATATAAATTGTCTCTCGATCTTTATGGAGAAGAATATCATTTCCATTTCTTGAAGAATTTCCCCTTGTGCTTACCAAACATGCCGTGTTTCCAGCGTTTTCCGAACTTACCGTGCTTGAACTTCCCATGTTTGAACTTACCGTGACCGTGATACCCGTAGCCGTAGCCATGACCATGGTGGTGACCATAGTGTCCGTGGTGAGACATATGGTGAGCACTAGCTGCAGCGGCTGCAGCAGCTGCCCCACCCGCTATAATTGCTCCTAAACCTCCATGGTGATGTCCTGTAACATTAATTTGGTTTTCTCATCAACATCAAGATTAAAGGTCTCGATTGTTTTCAAACAGCATTTTCTGCGTTTGCCTTCACAAAAAATACATCTTTATATTTCGAAAAATAAACATTTTCTATCTATGCAATTTATATAGGAATTTTATTAGAAACTAAAAATAAAAGCAAACGCAAACAAAAGATAGAAAGCAAAGATGTGATGACTTGTAAAGACATCTGTAGGAGAAAGAATGTGAATGTTGAGATCGAAATTACCAGAGTGAGATGGACCGGGATAACCGTGAGGTGGATAACCGGCTGGAGGATAACCAGCTGGAGGGTAAGCAACGTGCGGAGGAGGATAAGCAACTGGAGGATAGCCATGAGGAGGAGGAGGAGGGTATGGATAAGGAGCTCCATAACCGTGACCGTGGTGACCATAACCATGATGACCGTGAGGTGGGTAGTGTCCACCTGCAAATCCTGCTAAGTGGTGGAAGAATCCTCTGTCACTGTGATTGTGATGATTCTTTCCCATTTTCTTTTCAGAGTAAACGGTTACTACACTGTAAAGAAGGAAACACCTTGGCATTAAATTACGACGAAAAACAAATACATTCTTTCTTGCATCAACTCCGTGTGATGATCAAATTTGCTGCGAAAATAAAGGTTACGAGTACTAAGAAGACCTAAGAGGGGCAAAGTTAATGTTGGTGTCTACTACAGTTTCAAAGCTAATTCCAGTAAAAGAACACTCAAGAACCTTAAAGAGAAAAATTAAAATGGAGAAGTCGATAGGACATGTTCATCAGTTAAAGAATAAGATAAGAGAATAGCAAAAAGAGACATATTCACAAAAGATGTCAAGAAACTTCACCACTATTCAAATCCAATTTCTCTTTTCTACACATACACTTCCTTTTCTAAACGAACAAAAAGGATCAAAAACTTTGAAATTACTGATTTCTAGGGTTTTAAAAAATCCACAAGCAGGGTTCAATATCTGTTTCGCTGATTCTGATTAACAACATGCAAATAAAAAAGTGAATTTGAATGTAAAACAGCATAAAGAGTTGAAATGCTAACTAACACACCCCAAACCCAGGGCAAAAAAGTACGACTCTAAACAAAAGAGTAAAAATGCTGCGTACCATGATTGAAGGTTTTCTGATTCTCGCTAAATGCCCAGAAACGAAGAAGGAAGATAAATGATTTAAGAAGAGATAACGACGTCCGTGCCGTAGTTTCCACGCCACGCGCTTCCTTTTATTTATTTATTTACTCTCTCTCTCTCGTTTGATTATTTTTCTACAAAATTCGTCAAGATAATGTATTAAAATTACAATATCCTAATGGTTTTTTTCTACTTCCAATTAGAAACATTGTTTCAAGAAAGACAAATCCGAGTAAAGTTAATGAAAATGGAAAATATTAAAATAGGATCTGATTCCAGTCAAACCTAACACACCGAATCAATTTATCATTTTAAAAGTCACGTGACTTTTGTAGTAAAAACAAAAGGAAAGTGTCCGGACTTTGGATAATCAAAGCTATTAGAAACCAAAACTTTGGATAATCAAATCTTCAGCGATCAAATTAGAAACTGTTGTTTGGAAAATGAATTATGGAAGATGAAGTTTCTGGTATAGTCTTCTGTAGATTCTTGCACCTTCGAATTCTGCATGTATCTCGCGTTCGGTTCTTATACCCATTGGGTTTTCCATTAACCAGCCTTCTTTGTCCACTGTGTCAGCGTGTTGAAGAACATTTGATTCCTCGTCTAACTGATCTCTCATCTCTTGAGCTACTTCGAGTACATCCGATTGCACAAAGATCTGTTGCCGAGCCACAAACAAAATCGAACAAATCCAAATCCACTTTAACGGATCCAAGTAGAATCGAAACCAAACTTAGTACAAACACACGAGAAGGTAAACTGATTGTCTTATAATTTTATTATCTGAAAAAAAAAACCAGACTGGAGATCCCTATTTTTGCCTCTTTCTTTTGTAAGCTAGAAATAGTAGCCATTCGAGGCCAAGGAATAAGAGTGACAATGTCTCTGAGGTTAAGCAAAGACGTTACCTTTCCGCCGGGTTTTAGGTTTTGAAGAATGGAATTTATCAAAGGCTTTTGGGCAACACGTCTCTTTTGATGCCGTTTCTTGAAATGTGGATCCGGACACTGCATTTCAACAACACAAATAATAAGTTCATTCAGCACAGGATATAGACTTTTCGATCCTTACAACTTACCAAGATTGAGACAAACTCCAACGGTCCAGGATAGCTTGATATAAGTTGTTCAAAAGAAACCATCGCATTTGCATATATAAAATGTCTGAAACCCATCCAGAAGAGATGAATCAAAGAAGTGATCAACAGAGCATAACAAATTCGAATTCTAAAGTTGTCTCCTAAGGTTGGATTGCAGTTACACGTTTGAAAGTCCCAGCTCATTCACCCAAAAGTTGGCACGCTTGACCAGCTGTTAAGAAATACCAAAAATTCAACTTTTTTAGGCCAACGTAACTTAAAACGCATTTGCTAAAGCAGATGAACAGTAGACTGTCAAAGGAGCCTAATCCCTACTTTCTGGCGTATCTCCAATCCCAAGTAATTGCTTGATTCAGCATTCTTTTTGGCTAGCCATAGGAGAAATCTGCCACTACCTGAAATCCAAATGCAAAAACCATTTGGTTTTAGAATTTGATACATTTTTCAAGCATGGAAGAGGTGCAAGACCAAGAATTATACAAAGGAGAGCTAACTGCACAAATCAAATTCAGTTCCCATGGAAATATGCCAACTTTGCAACAAAAAGCCTCCAAGAGAACTAGTGTGTAATGTCACTCAACAAAGAGAGCACGATTTGCATAAGCATATATCGACTTTTGGAAGAAGACTATGAAAAGACTTTGAATTGATAGAAGCTCACAAGTTACCACTTCCAATATCCACCATAAGAGGCAACGATGGATCCTTATAAACTTCCTCCCAAGCAGGAACTGGAGCTGGCGTCTATAGGAAAGAAGAACAGAGTATATCAGTTATGCTGTTTCACATATAAAGGATATAGCTGTCACAAATTTTGCAACATCATCAACCCACAGAGAAAGAGGAACTGAGAGGATTAACATGCTGTCTGATTCTGACATGGCCCACTTCCTGCAATCAAAACAGAGAACAAAAATCTGTAAGCAAAAGAAATGACACACAAAAGACACTCAGTCATATCCAATAATTTAATGACAGACCAGCTCGTTTGTAGAAGATTCAACGAATAAGAAAAGTTCTGTAGTTCGAACAAGATATACGACCAAAAGAGAAAAACGAAGCACTATCCAAAATAAGAGCAATACCCAAAAACCAAATACAGGAGAACGGAGAGGAGACTAAGCGAAATTAGGGTTTACAAAAATAGGGAGAGATGAATGGAGGAAGGAGACCTCAGATATCTTATACTTGAGGTTTAGTTCTGCATACTCCAACTCCACCAAATCAGTGCTTCTCACTTCCTTTAATTCGACACAGTCTGAGGCAGACGAAGACGTAAACGCGGAGGTTGATGCTCTGAAGCTGCTACAATGGCGAGGTATTTTGTGTCCGCTCGTGAAGATAAACGGCGATGAAGGTAAGGAAAACATCCTTTTTGCCAAAAGCAGTGGAGTAGCCAAAGACGACGAGCAAGCATGACATAGAGAAGCCATTTTCTTGTGCAGAGATTCGATTCAGTTGATTTTCTGCCTGCGTCTTAAACCCATGAGGGAGAGAAAAACTGTGTTCTCAATCCAGAAAAATTTCAAGAGTTTTGTACTTAAAGTGGAAAAAACTTAAAACTAATGGATGTTTCTGTAAATTCATCAGAATGCTCACGATCATGTGGCTTTTATTTAAAACTTCAGTTTTCTCCGCTTGAGCTCATAGCCACTAACCAATAGGATGGCCTCGGCGATTGTTCCATCGCTCAGGCTGAGGCCAAGCTTCTCCGTCGCTACGTCACCATCCTCCCCCTCTTCCGTCGGCGACATCAAACGCCGTCCTGCCGTTATTCTCCCCGTAATTATCCTTCTTTCCTCTTATTGACAAAACTATAACGGAAAATGTATGGTTCCACCTATAAATTGAAGATTTCAATCTGATTTTCGGTTTGTTATAGTTTCTCCATTTTCCTTTTGAAACGTCTTTAAAGTCAAACTTGGTGTGTATATGACTCCTTTGTGGGATTGTTTTTATTTTCCTAGGGTTTAGGGAACAATTCAGGAGACTACAAGAAGCTGGAGGTAACATTGGGTGAGTACGGTGTTCCTACGGTGGTTGCAGCTGTATCAAGGCTTGATTGGTTTAGAAATGCTGCCGGTTTGGTTGATCCAGCCTACTGGCGCGGCACGCTCCGCCCTCGTCCTGTTCTTGATTGGTATTCATTGCTCTATTAATGTATCACTAGTTTGTGTTTGGAATTTTATAAAACTGGTTTCAAATGATGAGTTTTTTTTTTTATCATGGGTGATCATCAGGTACTTAAAAAGAATTGATGATGCTGTCCGAGAAGCCAATGAGTTAGCTCAAGGTCGATCTCATAGAGTACAATTATTTTCGGACACATTGGATTATGTTTGCCGAGAAGATAGCTAAAAATTGCTGCTTTGTTGTTCTTGATCTGACTTACCTGCTAGTTTCAGTTGTGAATTTGCGGTAACCATAAAAACAGGGTAGTTTTGCGTCACGTGCAGGTCAAGGATTTTCTTTGATTGGACACTCAGCTGGAGGATGGCTTGCTCGAGTTTACATGGAAGAATATGGAAACTCTGATATCTCATTGTTGTTGACACTTGGTACGCCTCACTTGTAGGTCACAAAAAGCATCAATTACCCTTTTAGACCTTCTTAGAGATATTGTTTCGATGTTTTAACAGTGTTGATTTGTATCCCATTCTAGGCCACCACCGAGAGGACAATCAGGAGTTATTGATCAAACAAGAGGCCTTCTCTACTATGTCGAAGAGCATTGTGCAAAAGCTGTTTACACTCCTGAGCTGAGATATGTCTGTATTGCCGGGAGGTAATGCTTCTTCTCATAAGCATAGATGTCCGAAAGCCGTGTCTAAACTTGGATATCTGAAATAGTAGTTCAAATGTAGATACATTCGTGGAGCTCCTTTGGTGGACAATGCAGATGCGGATGTTGATTCTGATGTGACTGTTGGAATAGAAGGTGGAGAGCTTGCTATAGCAAGCAACAAGAAGAGCAGTGCAGGGGGTTCTTCAGGGCCTAGTTTGCGTGCTCGTTTTGTAGGGCAAGGATACAAACAAGTATGTGGAAAAGCTGAAGTATGGGGTGATGGTGTGGTGCCAGAAGTTTCAGCTCATCTTGAAGGTGCACTTAATGTTAGCTATGACGGTGTGTACCACTCGCCTGTTGGTTCAGATGATGAAACCAGACCTTGGTATGGTTCTCCGGTCATTGTCAAGAACTGGATTCACCATCTTCTTGAATGAATTTTCAGGTTATGTAAAAAACATTCATCAGAACCTCCTCAAGAACATAACATATGTCTCATTGTTTATATCTCTCTTCACCCACCCATTTTATGTATCCAATTCTGTCAAATGTCATTGTAGGGTTTCTCAAAGGTTTTAGGAAAGTTTAGAGGGAATAAATAATTCTAGAATCCACTCCACTCTGCTATGAACTCTACAAATTTATAAAAAAAGGTTTATTAAACATATTTAGTTAAAGGAATATGTTATGCATTCTTAGACAACAATCACCACAAATAAGAGCATTTAGCATTGCGTCAAATTCGGACACATCATCAATGCATCGTACTTGTCGCTTCCATCCTCTCTCTTTAAAAAGCGTTTCGTGGCATGCAATCCTAACAAGCTTAACGTAAACAAGCATGTGTGTGTTTAGGGTTCCTTTACGAATAGTATGAATATTCTTGTTGTGACATTAAAACTGTAATTTAGAGAGTTTTTCCTTTTTATGATAACAAATCTAATAATATTTGATCTTTGTGTGTTCATGAATTAGTCTTAACCGAATATTACACAAGAGTAAAAGTTTATTTTGATAACATCAACGCGTCATAAACTCAGATCATTGAACAAGCAAGTTCAACAAAATCTCTGCTAAAAGAAAGAGCAAAAGTTCAAGTAACAAGGTTTACTATAATAGTAAGTGAACATAACGAAACCGAGGAGATAAAATACAATCTGAAACCTCCTGGAAAAAAATACGTTACAAAAAAAAACACTTGGTACTAATCTACTCTACACGTTACTTTGCTAGACAAAAAAACAACCATCTAATATTTTTTCTACATACAAGTGCTGTGTACAAACAAATTATTACATTTCAAGATGTGCGATTGTACTTGAGATGTTGCTCGTAGAATTCAATCAGCTGGTGTCAAAAACATGAAAACAGAAAGCTTTTAGAAACTTCCAAATGAGTTAATGCAGAAGAAAAGCATTGAAAGATGATCTTACCAGAAGAGGATTGTGAGCCTTGAGAAACCTGTTGTCCACTATCACTTCTTTCCCATCAGACCTATGAGGGATAAACACCAAATAAGTGTTCGTAATGTTATAATTGAAAAATGAGCAAACACACAAACCTTAGAGCCAAAAAGGTCACCGATACATCTTGGACATTGTCTGACACAGATGCAGAAAAGCTCATCGGCTTAAGGATCTTCACTATGTCCAATTCCTCCATCTTACTTTTCTGGGACAAATTGTTATCTTCCAACACACCAGGATACTCATTCCCTATCCTTGCAATTCTACCAAAAGAGTCTAATGTAGTCAAATTTGGTGTCAGATTCTGATCTGTAGCTATGGTGTGGTTGTTACTTGTTGATCCATCTTGTTGGAATCTTTTCACAGAACCAGACTTCCTCCGCTTAGCACCTATGAAACGACTGTTCTTATCAAGCTCCTTAGGATAAACCTTGAGAAGGCCATTGGGTCTTACATTATCACCTTCAGAACCAATGCCTCCTCCATGGGAACATTCTGCACCGTTACTGTTATTGATTGGTCCCCGTAGCTCATTCAGTGTTGGATCATATTCTTTCTCCTCGTCAATCAAAATACTTTTTCGAACCATCCCAACACTCCCACTGTTAGCTTCAACATGGTTGGCTGTGTAAGCATTATTCGCTTCCCCATCTCCCTTTAGAAGACTTGAACCGCTTAGGTCCGCTGGACCAGGAATATCGGGGAGGCTAGAGTTGTTGAGAGATGTAGAAGAGTCAGATTTCTCTGCAGCATCATGTGATGTAGATGTTAAACGTTGTTGCTGCTTCTTCATCTGAGAATTAGGACCTCCATATCTGCGCTTCCGCTTCCTACCAGGCTTTCCTGGCCGCAAACTTTGAAACAAGAAATAAAACCCACACCTTAACCAAGAAAGTCCATGAAACAACCAATTGAAAAGTACCACAGAAGTTAGTTCCCATTACCTTCCTTCGAATGCATCTATAACATCAGCAATAGATTGGAGATTCTCTAAAGGCTCCCATGTGTTGGCAGTTTCGGGCCACCCACGCCTTCCACAACCGAGTTTATATAACTTATGTCAATGGAAAAGCATATGTTCGATCAAGATAGCTGACTTAAAATGAAACTTGAGTATGATTTGAAGAACTCACCATTTAATTAGATACTGGATCTTGCCCTATCATCAAAAGCACCATCCAGTTTATGTATGAGTAGCCGAACCAGTAACCAAAAAGGAGAATCAATACGGAAAAGAAACAGAAAGAAGAAGATATCAAACATTAAAGTAAGCAAAATCACCATTTTCTTCCTACAACATACCAACCACAGAAGCAAAATTTGAAACTTTGCTTACTTAAGCAGCCAATTTCTCATAACAATGTAAAGTATGAGATAAGTTGCCTATGTGAAGATACTAAACTTAAACCTAGAAAATCACATTTGCTGAAAGGAGAAAAGAAAAAAAAAAGAGCTTACTTTTCTAACTCTCTTACGACGAATGGCTTCGATCTCGAAATACCCTTCATCAAGTTTTGGCCTCTCCTCTTGTGCTCCTTCTTCTCCGTCTTCTTCTTCCTCTTCTCCACCTCCATCGTCTTCATCCTCTTCGTCTTCTTCTTCCTCTTCCGCATTTTCCGTACGCCTAACATCACCCATCTCTCGAAAAATTGACTCTCCACTTCCACCTCTACCTCCTCCTCCGCCGTCTTCACTACCAAACCCAACATCGCCGCTTATTTTCCGGATTTCTCCGACAGCTTCCTCCGCCGTATTCGCCTCAGCAGCGTCGTTCACCACCTGGCTTTTCTTCTTAATACCAGCCCCTTTCATTTTCAGAGTATTCGAAACCAAACCTGAAGGAGGATAATCCGTTAATCGCGTTTCGCCTCTTCTTCTCCTTCTGGACATCAACGATTTAGGAAGAGGGAGAAGACCAAAAAAGGGGAAAGATTGAAACTTTCCCTATTTCTGAGGTTTATTTTGGAGAAGTTTGTAGAGAGAAGACCTGACCTGACTTGACCTGAAGACCAGTTTTTTCACTTGTTTATGATATATCGCTATAAGAATACAGCAACTTTGTGACGTTTTTTTTACAATTCGAACGTTTATAATTACAAATCTTTTTTCTAATTATAACAACAACAACAACAAAAAAATTGATAACAGACGTATATCCCGACCAAACTTACGTTAATCTTCAAATCGAAAATAAAAACAAAATAGAGAACATAGCTGTAATAACATATTGAAGTCAAAATCTGCAAAATAAACACATTGAGATTAACTGTTTTTATTTCATTAATTCGATTTCACCTTTACATGCCTAACACTCCAAAATTCATAAGCATTATATAAAAGAAATATTGTGTAAGTTAGTGTAATTAATGTCTGTGTACAGAGATCAATATTTGTAAATATATTCTTTTTGTTTTGTTTGATAAGATATTAGCTATTTAGTTTTGTTCTTATTCTTTAAATTTATTTTAAGTAGTCACATTTGGAATTGTAAAATAGTATTGCTTAAAAATAATTAAAAATAATATTTTTTTTCATATAGCACTACGTCCACCCCAAACTAAACGATAAACTTAAATACACATGAGTACAAAGTCGTAAGCATGAATCCTCCTAAATCGAAACTTCGAATCAATTTTTCCACAAATGTTGGTTTCCTTGGTTCACAACATGTACCCAGATTCTAAACCATTTAACCGAAAGAGTAAACCGAAACCAACCCGTGACCCGCGTCTTGACCAAATTCATGACCCATATCCGATTTTCCCCAATTTGCCTAAGAACCCTAAATCCCCAATCGAGTACCTAAATCGATTTTAGGGATTTTGGAAAACTCGAAATCGTGAGGTGAGATGAGTAATGCTTCTGAAATTTCAATTGGATCATCGAGTGGGCATGGGAGAGGAAGATTTCTGGGTTTGCCGAAAGCATGTTGGTGTGGGGCAAAAGTCGCGTCGAAGACTTCGAAATCGGAGTCAAATCCGTACCGAAGGTATTTGAGGTGTTTGTTTGCTGCATCAAACAAGGTAGTTCGATGGTAGTGTGTAATTGTTGTTTTAAAACCTAATCGATTTCAAATGCTCATGTTATTCGATTTGTTGAGTTGATGAATATTTTTGTTGTTGTGAAGTTGATGAATGATACCCACATTTTCAGTTGGGTTGATGAAGCATTGATAAACAAGATTGAGACATTACAGAAGAGAAATTCAACAGTTGAAGAAGAATTGAGAATGTTGAGAAATGAGAGAATGGAGGGTGAAAAAATGGTGATTGAGAAGGTTAAAGCGAGAATTGAAGAAAAGATCTTAAAAAGAGTGGAAGCACAACTCGGGGAAGTAAAAACCACGATGAAAAAGATGATAGTTAGTGTAGTTCTTGGATGTATGGTCATCATTGGATGCATTTTAGTGTCTTCATAGTTTTAGAAGTAAAAAACACTATGAAGAAGGTGATAGTTATGTTTGTTCTTGGATGTTTGTTTCAAATCTTCCATTTGCCATTGTTTTAGTGTCTTTTATGTTTGTTCAACTCTGAAGAAATTTTTTCATTTGTTTTGTGTTTGTTGCAAATCTTCCATTTGTTTTGTGTTTGTTGCAAATCTTTCATTTGTTATGTTGAATAGATTGTAACATAAGTTGAATAGGTTGTAACATAACTTGAATAGATTCATACATAAGGATAATAAAGGCATCCGAAGATTGCCAAACCTACAACCAACATTGTCTAAAACCACCCAAAAATCATCCAAAAACCATCCGAAAACAACATTGCCTAAACAACATCCGAAAACAACATTGTCCAAAAACCAGCATACCTACTGTCCAAAAACCAGCCTACCTACTGTCCAAAAACCAGCCTACCTACTGTCCAAAAACTACCTTGCCTAAACATTGCCTAAACTATAGCTTGAGAAGGTCCCCTTTGAGAAGGTCCACCTTGGGAAGATACCACTTGAGAAGGTCCACCTTGAAAAGATACCACTTGAGAAGACTCTCCTTGATTAACCTGCAATACTAACCAAATTAGAGATATATTACAAGTAGTTATTCAAATAAACTATAAATAACACATAACCAAACCTGTAAGGAATCCTTCTTATGAAATCTGGAATTGTGATTAGCTTCACCACATATACCACAGTGCATAATCCTTTTCTTCTTCTTTGCTTGCATCTTCGTTGGTGACTCATTTTGGCCCTTTTTCCTTTTTTATCCTTCTTACTTACCTTTTTTCTTCCAGGTTGTGGCGGCTCAGGAGGTATATGCACGTTTGGAGCATGTGTTGAAAGCCAAAATCTATACCCTCTCATCGGAACAATACCCTCTGAATAGTTTCTCCTCCATGTGGATGTCCGGAACCAATGGCAGACAAAATCTTCAGGTTGAAGCTTCTTAGATAAGATGACTCCATAGGCATGTTCACAGGGAATTCCACAAATGTCCCACTTCTTGCATGTACAAGTTCTTGTTTCCAAGTCTACACGGAAAGAACAACCACTCAAGTATGCCTCATACATACCGTTTGTGCTTCTTGTTATTCTGCATTCTGAAGCATGCTTCAACTCTGCAGCAAGAAAGCTTTGAACATATGGTGTACATATCCTTGAAAAGAACAGTTATTATTACAATTTTATAGAAAAATTAGGCTAAAATAACATTCGATAGACATAAACACAAATCTGTATGAGCATTCGATATGAAACCTCTTTTGGCTATACGAGCCATTGCAAGTCTTCTCACTGTCTCTAGCATTGGCACAAAGGGCTTCTCCCTTGCCTTTACTATGGAACTGTTAAATGACTCTGTGGAGTTGTTCTCCACATCCTCACAATAATTTCCAAGCTTGTAAAATGTCCTGCACCATGTCCTTGGATTCGAATTCATCACATCATTATACACACATGTGTCGTAGTTGAAGAGTCTGTCCAAATTATCCATATAGTCACCCTCGTTATAGCTCCACGCCAAATTCCAAATCAGAGGCTTCATCTGCTTTTTGCTTCCATGGTTTTTCTTCAAATTCCCTTAGATGTGTCTCACACACATTCTATGCTCCATCTTAGGCAGCTCTAGCTCAACAGCTCTAATCAATCCCTGCAACACAGCCACATAATATGGATTAAAATCCCATATACAACAAACTAAAAACCACAATACTTAATTACCTTTTGACGATCAGATATCATAATGTAACCTTCACCATCGAGTAGGTTAAAATCAATTTTCACCTTCTTCACAAACCAGAACCAATTATCTTTGTTTTCAACTTGTACAACCCCCCCATGCTATTGGATAGATAGCATTATTTGCATCTCTCCCTAAAGCTACCAATAGCTGACCTTTTATTTTGCCTCTTAAGAAGCACCCATCAACTCCTATAAGTGGTCTACAAGTCTCTTTCCATGTCCTTCTGATAACATCAAAACAAACATAAAACCGGTTGAAAACATCTTCACCTTCTTCATTTGTCGAAGTGTCAATCTCAACAGTCGAACCGCTGTTAGAATGCAATATTCAGCACCATAATCTCGAAAACACGAGAATTGTGTATCATACTCCCTCTCAATCCATTTCAAGGCCTTATTTCTCGCAGCTTGACATTGTGGCTTTGACACTTTAATCTTCCATCTTTCTTGAATAAGTTCTTCAAGCTTCATCGGCAAAAAATAATCTGGCTCTTCTCTAATTTTATCGATGAATAACCTAGCTATCACTGGAACTTTCACCATTTCACACTCCCCATTCGGCACACAACTATGTTCATCCTTTAATGTCCTAATCTTCCATAATGCCGAATTCGAATGCACAGAACAATACACTTGCCATTTACAACCCTCACTACCAACACACTTAAACCCTATTTTCTCTTTGTCATACTTGTATTGTTTTATGTTGCGGCCAGTTCGAAGTGCATAGTCGAGAACCGACTCCTTGAATGCAACTCCATTCACAAATGTTTGCCCCGGGTATAATCTCCCATCGCCGCATCTTATGTTTGTTCGTTCACTCTCCGGAATCGTTTCTTCTTCATCACTTGAGCTTTCTGGGTATTCGTCGTGCAAGATTGGAGGTTCATCGTGAAAACCCTCCATGATTTGTTCGATTTGAAAATCGTCACGGTCTATCGCTTCTTCATCGATTTCGAACTCATCTGCTTCGTCTTCACGCACAACTAACGACATCGCTTTCTCTTCTTCGATTTTTCCCTTGATTTCTCTCGATTTCTCTTAATTTCTGTTCTTCGATTTCTAGGGTTCGAAATTGGGGATTTTTTGGGGGATTTTTGTGATTTAGGTTTAATTCGGGTTGGATCTGGGGGATTTTCATGATTTAGGGTTAATTTGGGTCGGATCTGGGGGATTTTTTGGGGGATTTTTCGGGTCAGATCTGGTTTTTGTGTTAATTCGGGTTATCGGGTTTGGTTAAGATTAAAATCTGGGTTATCAACGGTTTACTGTTTAGGTTTCGAAACAGTAAACCAATATTAACCATAATTATGTGTTCTAACGTTTACAATTTTGTTATAGGGGGATAAATTAGTTTTCAACTTTCGATTGAGGGGGATTCATGCTTACGATTTTGTACTCATGTGTATTTAAGTTTATCGTTTAGTTTGGGGTGGACATAGTGCTATATGATACTTCCGAAGGAGAAATAGATCGTGAGTCCAAAGAAATATTGTGTAAGTTAATGTAATTAATGTTTGTGTACAGAGATCAATATTTCTGTTTATTGTATAATAAACGTGTAAATATATTCTTTTTGTTTTGTTTGATAAGATATTAGCTATTTAGTTTTGTTCCTATTCTTTAAGTTTATTTTAAGTAGTCACATCTGGAATTGTAAAATAGTATTGCTTAAAAGTAATTAAAAATATAGAGATAATTTAATACAATATTCTTTTAATATACACCAAAGAAATATAGTATTAAAACGAAATGGATGACTTGAAGCATTTTTTTGTAAAAAAAAAAAACAGTTCATTCCACACTCCAATCAAAATATACACAAGAAAAACTAAAATTTCAAACCTCCGAAGATATTTTTCTAAAAGAAATAAGTATGAAGAAACAGTAGAAAGGACATTTTTCTCAGAATAAGAAAAATGAAACTGAACATTATTTTTCAAAGTTATGAGAGTTGCATTAGCCTAATAATGCAATCTCAACAGAGATACTTCGTTTTTGTTTTTTTTTTAAATAACAACATTTTTTTTATCAAAAGACAAAAAGAATATCTATAAAACTTCTTCAAATGATTTTATAAGTATTATATATTCGTTTATCACTTCCTCTCTATGTCTCTCGCCGAGATATCATTCGACTCTACAGTTGATATCTTTAGAGTCCAGCTTTTCATACGCTCCTTCGTCTTCTTTACCTGTAAATTAATTAACTTTTAATATATATATAAAATAATTAAAATCTAAATATGAATGATTTTAAAGTGTAAACTACCTCCATTTCCCAATCAGTTTTGTAAATAATATAAGATAATACGAATGTTTGGATACTAACTCCAGCCAACATTCCAGACCAAAGTCCCTGTAATAAAAAATTAAGTTGTCATTAATTCAAAAGATTCATAAATTAATTAGTGAGTTTGTAATAGTTCCATACCTTAACACCAAAATGAAAAATGGAAATAAGGAGGACACCGAAAGGAACACCAATTGCATAATAAGATGCTAAATTCACAATCGCTACAATACTCTGCATCCCTGCTCCAATAGCTACACCTGTGTTATATATTATGTGGTTACAAATTAGTGAAATTGAAACTTTATGTTTATGCGTAATAAAAGGGTTGGTATATAACCAGAGAGAATGGGCTGGACGATGTTCAAGAGTATGGATATGCTAAGGACGATGGAGAGATCAGCAACTGCGTCTGAAACTTGGTGACTATCAGAGAACAAATATGAAATCTGACCGCCAAACGCTAGGCAAAGAGCTGAACATATTACACCGATAACCGCTGATACCACAAGTACCACTTTTATTGAGAATCTCACAGCGTCTGCATCGCCTTTTCCTAATTCGTTTGCTACTCTTACGCTGCATTTTTCGATTCATAGATTATAGATAAGCTGCACCCAACAAGCCTATATAAGCATATGTTCATAGAAATGATAATATACCATGCTGCACCCAACAAGCCTAAGCATATGTTCAGCTCCCAGGTGTAGATATACTGGCTGCAAATTTAAGTTTGGGATTTAATTAGTAACTAAAACATATATATATAGGTTGCGATATGATGGATTTTAGGTTTGTACCATATGGAAAATGCAGAAATTGCGATATTTGCATCCTTTGTATATCCAGACATTAGGATGATGATGCTCATATACCAATACTCTAAGCTGTTAAAAGCAGAAACAGAACACAAGAAGAGTCATGATTAGAAAGTTGTTATAATAAGGTTAATTATGTCATATCGAGCATGGGAAAAACAAAAGTACCAAAGCATGAAGCCAGAAGAAATGGATAACTTGAGCATAGGAAGAAGATCAACAAAAGCAGCGGTGCTAAAGCCAGTCCAAGTATGCGGGCACCATCCTCCAAAGACATAAACAAATTCGGCTATTGCGACGGACCACGAACTTATGTTAAGTCCTAGAAGAGCACCATGGATTCCCATCCCCAAAACAGTCACGCAAAACCAAGTGACAACAATGTCCACGACTAATGCTAGGGTTGAGAGAACGCCTATGATGGCGTTCCTCATCTGCGCTTGGAGGTACATTTGCATTGTCATGGTGAATACAATGCTGTATAGATAAGGAATGACCCAAGGGTAGATCTCGTCTACAGTATTGGTGATCTCAATGTTTTGGCCTAGTAACCGAAGAATGGGACCTGCAAAGACGATGAAAGGGACGAAGAGAGTGGCTGTAAAAATGTCTACTATCCAAGAGCGTTGTAGATATATTCCCATCATGTGATATTGCTGTGCTCCGTAGGCTTGTCCACATAGCGTTTCCGTCGCACTTGACATACCTGCCTGTTACGTAACACACAAATTATATATATATTGTTATTATACGTACGTACGTACCAATTTATATAAACCAAATGTATATATACTATATAGCATGATGTCGTTTGTCATGATTAATTAAAACCTGCTAAATTAACTAAGCATCATGGATCTAATTACGAAGCTTATATAATTACCATAACACCATAGATGAATCGAACGAAAGTGCCTTGAATGAGTGCATAAGCAGCGAGACCAGTTTCGCTTGAGTGTCCAATGAAGGCTTGAGCCACCACTATGCAACCAAACGACATCACTCTGAATAAAGTTGATGGTAAAGCTATTCTCCACATCTTCGTTACTTCACTCCAAATCTTCTTTCTCAAGTAGAAACTCTCTCTCCTCTGTTCTGTGTCTGTCGACCCATTTAGCAATCTCTCTTCCATTTCTCCACTCATGTTTACCCCTTCTCTTTAATTCCTCTAAAACATTATTAAAGTTACAATACTAACCATGCCACAATGATCAAGTAAGCAAGCTTGAATCAAAAATCTATATATCCTGGTTTTCAAAAGAAAAAATCAACACGAGTGCGATTTAAGAGCTAAGAATATGCCAATTTTTTCCTTTATAATGGTTTTTCTTCACCATTACTTCATTAGGTATCTATACATATATATGCATGTATTTGTAGTATTTTCTACAGGGATATTATTAAGGTATGGAGTGAATTTACTTACCTGTCGAATTTAGTTAAAGTGGAAAGAGTCGGAGAAACCAAGAACACAAATTAAATTATTACCCAGAAAATTCAAAAGAAAACAGAAAGAAGAAAGAAGAGAGGCAAGTTCATTTATCAGAAATAAAAAGAAGAGAGGCAAGAGGAAGTAAGTGTCAAAATTTCTCTCTCACACTGGAAAAATGTAGACTGCAACTAAAACGCTTAGTCATATATAGTGAGAGACAGAGAGAAAGAGAGAGGGGTTTGAATAGATATATACGTGTGTACATATTCATTATGAATTTATTCTCTAGTCTGCAAATCTTGTCGTTTTTTTTTCGTAAGAAAAACAATAATGTGGGTTGGTTTTTTAATCATATTTTAATTTAGTCTAGTATAAAGAGTAATATATAATATAAAACTAGTGTCAAGGTAACTATGTTATGATTTATCATTTTTGGATGAAATTATGTTTTGTCACATGCTTGTGCATATGAATATTAATCATGCAAAATGATATTTTGTCAAAGAATTACAAATTGCGAAAAAAGCAAAAAGAAATCTCTAGTTTATTTTTTTTTAAAAAATTTTGTTTTAACAACTGAAAAATAGTTATGCGATTGAAATGGCTTTGTTCTGGATTATCAAAAAAAAAGTAAAATGTTATATAAAAAAGTGAAAGGTAAGTGTTTAAATTTTTATACCCAGATTAAAATTATTATTTATTTTTTTAATGTAAAAATAATTTTTGTTTATCTAAAATAAATTAACCATATTAGCATAAATTATTTAATATAAAAATAAAATAATTAATTCATTTTTGCTTTAAAAATTAAGAAATTATATAAATAAAATAAAAAATTTGGATAAAACAGGATTTAACGGGGAGAACTAAATTAAATAGTGGTTGCAATAGTTCTAATTTCATCTCAAATGTGTAGAGTTTTACTGTATTTTTTTAAGTGTAAAAATATTACACTGGTGGATTTGTCCGTTACTGTTCGTTGATAAAAAAAAAATCAAATTTAATATAGTATAAAATAGACTTTCAGGTAGCCAACTGGTGTGTAAGTGTTGTCCACGTGCCCGAAAAAATCTAATCCATGCATTCTCAAATAAATCAAAGTTTGTCCTTTGGATTAAATGAGCATCAATGAGATGAGTCTCTCTCTCTCAACGTGCTTTCTCTCTCTCTACGTGCTCTCTCTCTCTACGTTATCTCTTCCTCTTTCTCTCTCTCAACGTGCTCTCTCTCTCTCTCTCTCAACGTGCTCTCTCTCTCTCTCTCTCAACGTGCTCTCTCTCTCTCTCTATCTCTATCTCTATCTCTCTCTCTCTCTCAAAGAATAGCTAGCCTGGCCAATTCCGGACAATAGTGAAACAAAGAGATGGATTTGCTTTAGGTTAGGTAAATAATGCATATAAGAACGAAAATAGTGGGTACAAAGTGCGTTTATTTATCATCTTTAAGTCTTTTAAGTATTAAAGATAAACCTTTTACTAAACCAAATTTTATTTTATTTTTTTGTTTGATAATTCCGTTATTCATTATAACCTGATTTTTCCTTTAAACTAAAACTCAATCTTGTAATAATAAATAAGTTAGAACTCAAAACTACGTGACCAACAAAAACCTAAATTGCATATAATTAGAACACTAAATATCACACTACATCGCCCCGTTTCCTCAGAAGAAACACACACAACGCGATGTTTTGAGGCACCTTCGACGACTCGAAATGAAAAGGATGACACGAAAGGCATCCATATTACATACACGTTATGAATAAATTGTGACAATTGAATCCCACCAATGTGTCCACGTTTCAATTGGATACTTCTGTTTTTCTATAAATTATTACTTCATATTACTACAAATCCTTGCATGTATAGTTAACTTTCAAGAACAAAAAGACGACCATTAACTTTGTGATATGTATTTTTTCAGGTATTTATTTTAATTTGTGATACTTATGACTCCACCATCCAACTTATATTTCTTTGTTAAGTATTAAATTGTACCATGCAGCAACATGTGGGTTGTTTTTTTTGTTTGTTTAATATTTACTACTTCTAGCTAACTTAAGAACACGTAAGTCTAATGTTATTGTTTTTCATGTTTTATATGCATGTCACCATTTAATGTTATTCGTCATATGTTTTTTCTAACTTGCTCACCGTTCATTTTCCTGTATATCTTATAAGTTTTAATTTCTTGTTTGATTTTACGTTTTCTATAAACCACGTTTCGTATTTTAATATAATTGTCTTTCTACGATTTTTATGAAAATAGATAGTTTACCTAATCTTCCTCAATCCAACCATATTAAATAGAGTCTACGATCCAATTTTTTTAAATAATTTTGATTTTCTAAAACAGTATATTTCAAATTTTTTTCTTCTGATTTATGGTTTTTTAAATATCTAGTGAGTGCCAAGGTAATGATGCCATCAAGTTTTTGTTTATATTAATAGTATTGACAAAACGAGTAATGACTTTTTGGTTAAAGCCAATATTTCGGTTGTTAAGCTTGTTTGTATATTATATACTTACATATCTATTTAAATTATAGTTTCTTTTTGGAACATACGCAAATTAATATCGAGATAACATTTCTTTAATAAAGATACTTTGCCACTATAGGTGTTTTTGTCATTTGAGTTACAATGTATTAGTATAATATCATAATATTTTCATCGAAAAACCATGAAATCAAACTCCACATTTTTAAAATGAATGTAATAATTTTTTACTTTTTTCCCTCACATTCCTAATTAATTAGATATTAATAATAGAAAACGATAAGATAAGATTTTGTTTCACTTTCTCTATACAATTTGTGGTGTTTGTGTAGAAACATTGAGTGGTCAGTATTATTGTTAAATTTATTAAATGTTGTTATACAACAAAAATCAGTACTTATTCAAAAAGAATAGGCGAAAATTGAGTGGAAGACAACATTTCAATAATGATGATGTTTTGAAAAATCATTCTAAGATTTGGTGATAATATACAAATTTAGCTCACTAAATTGCAACACACTGCAACTCCGAGACTTTCACCTTGTGGCAAGGTTTAGGTAAAAAATTTGCAATCAATTTCACATTTTATTCCTTAGTAAATTTATATAAAAAAGGATCGACCTAACAGGAATGGGTCGGTTGGTGGAAGATGGAAGAGCATCAAAGATTGGTTGTCCACTGTCGATATATTATATATTAGTATTTATTAGTTTCATTGATTGATATTTATTATGAAAATGGTATATAATGGCTCGTGTCAATAAAAATGGCTGGACCGAGTTTAATAGAAGAAATGGGCGAGCCTACGTAGACAACTTGTTAAATTAATCACAGATCCATATCACCAAGTTTTTATTTTTGTTATTATTGCAAATATATATTCGTACCTTTGAATGTGATTGCGATCAAAATCTTCTTTTGTCTTTATATAATTGTTATTAAATTAAAAAATTTAAGCATCTTATGCGTATCGCAACATTAAAGATTAAGACATAGTTTACCTATAAATTATTAGCACCAACTGATGA
This sequence comes from Pugionium cornutum, assembly GCA_018901935.1. Lineage (NCBI taxonomy): Eukaryota > Viridiplantae > Streptophyta > Magnoliopsida > Brassicales > Brassicaceae > Pugionium > Pugionium cornutum. The sequence goes on from CM032162.1 coordinate 7,318,854, forward strand.
CATATAGCCTATAGACAAACATTAATTTAATTTTAGACCAATCAAAGTAACAATGTCAAAAGGTAAAGTTAATTTTGATTGGATCTCTACTATCGAGAAACATGGTTGTCAGTTTGTCACGTAATAAATTGATAGAAATTAAATTTTATATGATTCTTCAGTACATTTTATTGGAAAATTCTGACAATCAATATATTCAAATAAAAATGTTTTTTCTTCAACAAATACGTACGTTTAATCACAAATAACAACTGAAAAATAGAAAGATCCAATCGGCAAGTGAAATAATTGAAGTGCATTATTTGAAAAGTTAGGTCACAAACATTATGAAATTGTATTTCTTTTCTAATCGTAATGGCTGTGGTCAATGTTGTATAGGTCAATTTTAATTCATGAATGAATATGAAACGTATAGGTCCAGGACCATTTTTTGCGTAGCCACTAAGGAGAATCCTTCTTAGCTTAGCTAAATTATGTTTTAATTAAGTTAGGTCTATACAATTAATATATATATATATATAATGAATTATAGAATATAGATGAAGTAGGGACAATGAGTCTCTAAAAGATAATGTGCACAATTCATTATATGAATGCGATGTGTTTTGCATGAATCATGATTAATCAATGATATATCTAGCTTGGTCACAATGACTAATTTATACAATAATATATATTATGTCAGAAGTAATAATCAAAAGGCATCTAATCCTACCTCACTGATCTTTGTTTGGATTCGAATATTGGATACATTATATAGCATATAGAGGATAGTCTATAATCTATGTATATAAGTATTACTATATCTTTCAACCATACAAGAATATTAACATTTATTCTGGACAAAACAAACGTCAGGTCTATTTATTCTAAGTCAATCTCACTCCAAAAGAATCATTTTTGATTTTTCCACAAACTTTTTAACCCAAAAAACTTGTCAAAAGTATCCGATGATTTGTCAACAAATTGTAACAATCAGTTATATGTAAAATTGATTGCAAATTTTCAAAGAATTTCTGATTTTTTTTTTAAATATACTATTTTTATAAGTCATCTAAAATTTGTGGAAATTTCCTGCAAGTTTTTACAGAATTTTAAATATAGAAATATTTTTATTTATTTGAAAATTTTCATTAAGTTTATTTGAATAAAGGATAAATTAGTTTTCATAGAAATCACAACAAAATTTTGTTGATCCATAATATTTGAACACGAAAGCATCGATGTGATAGGTTATAATGTGATAATTTTTTTATAAATTAAAAAAAAAATCGGGTGAATCTAAATAAAATCGACCCGAACTGGCACTTTTCTTTGTCAACATTTCTTATGAGTACATCGGTCATATATAATTGTTTTTTATTATTTTATTATTATTATTTTTATTCATTGTACCAATTCAATATCTTAACATATTCATATAAAAATTTATCAATATCTTCAAAAAAAAATGGTGGAATCGAACTTACAAATTCACATAAAATTATTACAACCAATAAAGTAATTGTTCCTATCCAATTATTTTTTATTAGATTTTCCTTTTTCCTTACTTCAAAATTAGGATCTAGCCATCAATATTGTACCGACAGTCGAGCTGAACTAAACCAAATTTTAATTTCAGTTATAAGTTGCATTAGATCGATAAATGATTCGGTTTGGTTTAGTGCAGATGAACCGACTGATTTGTCAAATTCTTTTAGTTTCCCGAATTGAAACTTGTTAAATTTACCAAAAATGAACCAGATTTTTTCTTCGGTTTCATTTTGGAACGAATAATTTTAACATAAAACAAATTGTCAAACCGAACCGAACTATCATTTCTATTCACGTCAGAATTTTTTTCTCCAAACCAAAATTTCGAACCTTACATAACAAAAACTACCGAGTGCCTATAGAGAATATATGTGATTTGTAGATTCGTTTCTGACAGATATTTTGATAACTAATTGGTCCCTGATTTGAGTTTATTACAAAGAAAGTTATCTAAGAGTTACTTATTCTGACAATATCCATAATTTTATGGTTTAAGAAAAGAAAAAGGATGGGTCATGTAACAGGTGTCATATAATTTCTCTGACTATCATTATATGACGAGACAGGTTTGGTAAAATTTTCGGTAAAAAGGTACTGAAAATTAAGATTGATGGATATCCCTAAATCATTTAGTTATTCAATACTATTGTTTTGCAGTTCATTGAAGTTTTTCTGAAATTTTATTTTTTTGCCAGTTTTGTGAATTGCGTGAGTTTCCATGCACAGTTGCTACTTTAAATATATAAAAACCAATAAAATCAATTTAATAACTCTTTAGTTATTGTTTAACAATTTAATTTTATGTCAAAACTGCATGTCTCTCTCCATCCATCCTATTCTCCTTTGCATTAATTTACAAACGTCGTTTTTTACATTCCCATTGCATGAATATATGATTTGAATTAAACTAAAATAATATATAATGTATTAGTTATATATATATATATACATATATATAACAGAATCAATATGTATATGTTTGTAATATATGATTGACAATAACTCTATGGATTCATTATGCATGGTTGAATAGTTAAAATGTTCATTTATGAAAATTTAAAAGCTTCAAAAAATTGTTATTGCAATTTGAATGCAAGATGTTATTTAACAAGAAACGAATGCTAGACAAAAGATGCTGAAATATTGATCAAAATTGAAGAGAAGATGTACATCAAATGATTTATATTGAATATAGACTTTTAAATAAGTTTGCAGAATAAAACAAATTAAAAACAAATAAAAAATAAGCTTTTTAATGTGTGTTATTGCCTATATCTCTTGCATTAACCCTCTTAGCTGTTTTATACCATGAATCCTATTACTCCTAGAATGTACTAAAAATTCTATTGATCCTCCTTAAACTTATATTAATTTGACTAATTTATTCAATAATTGAACCCGACTCAGAACGGATGGGTTCTTTGGGGCGTAATCCTTTCTTTTTCAAGTAAATATTATTAAATATTTGTTTAAATTAGTATTTTTTTCTCAACCCTCAGAGATTAATTATGCATGGCATCTTCGCTCATAGGAATGAGAAAACAATGTTTGTTAAAAATCTCTAAATATAAAGTATTATTTAAAAACAAAGTTAGTGTAATAATAACGGAGTGTAAATAAGATTTGTCCTCCACGTGTTTCACAAGTGTTCCCACGTGGCTAGAAATGTCAATTGAATAGACGTGTCTGCATATACAGCATTTGGTCGGTCTACATCGACTACAACTTAAAATGAGGCCGTGTCCGGAAATGGCCGTGTCCGGGAATGGCCGTGTGTCCAACTAAGGCATGTTAATGGACAGTTTCGTTTTAGATTGAAAATCTTATTATGTGTAAATTAAATTGTTAAAAAATCACAAATGAAGCAGAATAAAACATTATAATTGATCTAATTATGATGTATACAAGATTTTGAAAAAATATATAAAATCAACGAAAAAAAACTCTGATTCTTTTCGAAAATCATAAAATCATATAACTCTTCTTTTTGAAAACCAATACTTTCTATCCAATAACCAGGTACCAATATTTTTTATTCAGTTTTAGTTAATTTTTTATTAATGGAATTCGGAAACCAAATTCGAGATAGAATTGAAAATCATTTTGGTTGATTTTCTAAACAGTATTAAGCGGTTGAGATAAACCTAACGTGTAACAAAAAAAATTAAAAATTATTCAACGATTACGTGAAATCTAGTTTTTAGTTTATTTACTATTTTATATATATCATAATTAATAATTATTTATAAATATAATATAACTTTACATTTAAAATTGCAGAAAATTAATTTTAAATTTAATATATTGTAATTTTAAAATAAGTGAAATTAAATTTTATCATAATTTTTAAAAAGTATAATTTTTATTACATTATTAAAATAAATTAAATTAAATTTTGTCATAATTTTTAAAAAAATATTTTTTAAATAAAAGAATTAAATGGTTATCTAGACGCCTAAAAATTTATGTAGACGGATTATACAAACAAAATTTGAACATCTGATTTGAACAACATTGTAATGGTTAAATGGTGACCAGCATTTAATCGTTCGCCTAGACGTCTAGACCACCGATTCCTTCAACATATATTATACGGATATATACACAACATATGCTTGGAAATAAATCAATGATCATTATTTTTTTTCTCGGCTTATGTTAGATTCCAATAACCTTTTACAAAAAAAAAATTCATGAATAACTTTTTACAAATTAGCAAAATAATTTTCCAACTTTGTATTGACTAATACAAAATTGGGTTTGGTTAAAATCAACATAGGCACTGTCCTAAAGATGGGCCGATTTATTACGCCTACAATCCGATTATTTTATTTTAATATCCAGAATGACCGATCTTACTAAATAAAAGTAATTATTTGATGTTCATAAAGCTATCCACCTAAATCAAAAAACAAGTTCTAAAAAATTGACACCTCATCAAACTTATCCACATCATTATAAATCAAAAGTATTTATTAATAATTTATATAAAATTAAATCTCTAAATTATAAAAATTTCAAAAAAAATTTGACGATTAAACTTTCACAACCAATTAAAACTTATAACCACTAACTCACATATTATTGACCACTACCATCTCATCTTTTATTGTATTGCCCACTATCATCTCATCTTTTATTGCTTTGCCCAACTATCATCTCATCTTTTATTGCCCACTACCATACTAATAATGATTTTCAATTACTAACATTATAAAACACTAACTATCATAGCTTTAATCACAAACTTTGCATATATTTCCTACAAATTAATCATGACATCAAAAAAATTTTCTCAATCTCATACTTTCGCTTTCTTTTAACAATTTTGAAGAAATTTTTTAAAATTGTAATAAAAAATACCGGTCCGACTTACTCATTTTTGGCAAGTCCAGAATTTTAACAAAGATAACACACTCACTACAAGAAAATTTTGGTTTTGCGACCACGGAAATGGTCACAAAGTGGTCGCAAAACTGTATTTTTCGACTACTTTGCGACCACGGAAATGGTCGCAAAGTGACCGCAAAACTGTATTTTTCGACTACTTTGCGACCACGTGAAGTGGTCGCAAAATATTAGTCGCAAAAAAATCAGTCGCGAATCAGTCGTAAATTTGTGACTGATTTGCGACCACGGAAATAGTGGTTCATTTTGCGACTAATTTGCGACCACTTGCTGCTGACTATTTTTGCGACTAATTTGCCACTGAATTTCCGTAATAATTTTACCACTGTTTTGCGACTACATATATGGTTGCGAAATATGTAGTCACAAATCAGTCACCAAATTTTGTGACTGATTTGTGAGTACAAGAGTAGTGCAGTCGCAAATTAGTCACAAAATTTTGTGACGGATTTGCGACTACAAGAGTAGTGCAGCCGCAAATCAGTCACAAAATTTTATGACTCATTTGCGACTACGTTTCTACTGTAGTCGCAAATCAGTCACAAATTGTTGTGACTGCTTTGCGACTGCATTTCTCCTGTAGTCGCAAATCAGTCACAATTTTTTGTGACTGATTTGTGACCACATGTATGAAGGAATCGCAAATCACTGGCAAAAATTGCGACTCATTTAACACTAATTTGCGAGTACAACGTAGTTAGATATAAAAAAATATATAATTTTAAATTATTATTGAAATGATTTTTATATTTTGAAAATAAAAATATTAATTTTTATTAATTTTAATTTCAAAATATTTAAATTATTTCAATAATAAATGTAAAATAATTTTTTTAAATATAAATTTTAATAATATATTTAAAAATTAATTTCAATAATAATATTAATATTTTGTAGTAAGAAATATTAATATAATACTTAATATTATTATGTTTTAATATTAATATTAGTTAATTTTTTATAAATATTATTATAATAGTTAATTATGTTTTATAAATATTAATATAATAGTTTATAATTTTTTATAAATATTATTATGTTTTAATAATATTTTTCAATTTTTAATTATAAATATTTTCATAAATTTATATTTTTTAAACTATTAAATATTATAAATAGTTTTTATTAATGAATTAATATTAAATAAAAAATATATTAACTAATTAATATAAAATATTGAATAAAAAGAAATAAAAAATTAAAATTCTAATATATATTATGGAAAATTTAATTTACAGGAAAAAAAATTTAATTTTCAGGCGGAAATTAGAAATCTGAAAGCGAGAATGGGATCGGGGTCGGAGCCATCGATGGTTCCCCTGTGCAATCGTTATCCCGCATATAGGAGGCGAATGCGGGATTCGTCCATTGGAAATACCCAAGGAGCATCTCCAAGCTCGATATCTTCTTTTAGTTTTCTCTATTCAACTCTTTCATCTTCTGATTTGATTCCAAAATTTGTGCGTTTTGATTTTTAATTAACGTATTTTGTTCTTGAAGCATTACGTACTCGGGAAAATTGGTTTGCACCTAAGTACGTCTATCCGTAGAATTTATGCGGTTCAGGCTATCAAGTCCATAAAGACAGCCTCGTTCATCCGCAACAGAAAACTACAAAATAACAAAAACAAAAATTAAATAATAAATTTAATTATTTAATTAATTATAAAAATATGTAATAACAAAAAAATTTGAAATTTTTTTTTTATCTGAATGAAGATCTCATTCTTCTGTTCTGGAGTCAACTCAATTGGATGGGAAGTTCCATCAGATGTTCATGTTGGATCGACCTCCACGATCGCCATCTTCTCTTGGATATTTCGTTCGTATGCTTCACAGATTTTTTTGCTTTCAAATCTACATACGAACCATATGGTCTTGTGTGAATCTTTATAAATACCTCACCTATTGATACTGGTCATTCCAAATTATGTTACTTCACAAATATTGAAATCAATTTTATTTAATTAATAACAAAAATGTTAATTAAATTTAAAGAAAAAATGACTTACCATTTACTGCTGTACCTGAATGTAGGATTTTTGGCCCGACAAATGTTTGTGCGGGCCAAAACCATCCCGATCGAGCGGAGTTGCGGTTATGAGAGGATTTGGTATTCCTCTCGGTAGACGTTTTGGTTTCCCAATAGTCTGTCATAATTTTGTACAGACTTGGGGAAATCTATCGGGGACGTTTGCCGGTTGTATGAACCATGCTCACCATCCCTTTCATCCATCTTACGCAAATGGCCTCGAACTCTTTTCGTACCACCGGGGTGATCACAGGATCCCATGTGTACGATTGATTCAAAATAATATTTTAAATATTAAAATTTGTTTAAATATGTTTAAATAATTTTTTTTTTTTAAAAATTCCTTACAGCAAACTCCAGAAAATATTTTTCCTGCCTCTCAGCAGGTGCAATGGTCCAACTATAGTACGGGCCATCAAATTTATTTTTCAAAATTTTTGCAATTTGATGGGTAATAGTTCCGTTATCGCGGTCAAACCTAATACTTCAATTATACAGAGAAATTTTAATCTTATATTAATATATTATTAAAATTATAATAAATATTTACTAAAAAATTAAAAAATTAAAAAAATTATTATCACATTGAATTTGGTGCCGCTTGTAGAGACAACACTGTCAAATACTGCTCGCGTCCCGGAGTTTGTAACAAACTATCAAAAGTGATAGTTTGTTCCTCCGTTCCCGTTTCGTAGTTGGGAATTTCTTCCTCCTAATGTTCATCCGATTCGTGAAACTGTAGAGGTGTTTGGGTTTTAGTAACGGAGTGATGGGTAAATATATATTGCGGAGGGAGGTGGAATGCCGCTCTATTAGCGGATGGTGAAGGGTTCGAGGAAACCAAAAAGGTTACACGTCAAGAAGACGATGCGATAGATCGTCTTCCACGATCTCTCAACGACGTACTTCTACTTGCCATTTTTTTGAATTGATTTGTAAACTACAAATTGTTTATAATGTGTTTATAGAGGATTTTGATTTATAAGTTTTGAGTGAAGTGTGAAAAATAAGGGAAAACCTTCGAGTATTTATAGTTTTTTTTTGCGACCACGTACGTGGTTACAAATCAGTGGTAAAATTTGAATTTAATGAAGTAGTCGCAAATCAGTCGTAAATTTGCGACTGATTTGCGACCACCAATTAATTTGGTGGGAACCGAAAACATTCAAACTCCTACCAAATTAATTGGTGGTCGCAAATCAGTCGAAAATTTACGACTCATTTACGACCACATGTTATGTTTTCGAAAATTTTCAAACTCCCACCCAATTAATTGGTGGTCGCAAATCAGTCACAAATTTGCGACTGATTTGCGACCACGTTTAATTTTTGGGACTTAAACGCTACCACATGGCAATGTAGTGACAAATCAGTCACAAATAATACCTTAAACCCTAAATTTTGATATTTTGATGAATACATATAATTATATAAGATTGATTAGTTGATTATAAGTTATACAAATTTCAATTAATATGAAAACAATAACATTTACCAAATTTGCAAATAATTTATCCAAAACACTTAAAATTTTTACTTAATCTTATACTTCTTATATACATTTCAAATATTTTTTAAATATAAAATCATTACAATTAAAGTTTTCAATATATGTTATCACTTATAATGGTTAGTAGTCATATTAATTTGGAATTATAAGTTTTAAATGTGGAAAATACTTAGGTGAAATGTGAATTTACCATATGTGGTCGCAAATCAATCGCAAATTTACGAATGATTTACGACCACATTTAATTTTTTTGACTGAAATACCACCACATTGCCAATGCAGTGGCAAAGTGGTGGCAAATCAGTCACAATTAATGAAAAAAAAATCACATTTATATAAAAATTATATGTACAAAATACATAATATCATAACTATATTTTTTACATTTTTCGTTCTCGTCATCATTTGAAGATGAAATATTACATTAAAATTTATCTTCTAGTTCCGCATCTCCGACATCGAAATCAATTTCTTCCGTATGGTTAACTATATCGACCAACCGATCTATTTCTATCTCTTGAACAAGTATTACCTATTCATCATTTTCTTGTTGCAAGAGGCCAATCTCGTGTTTGTTTTTGTATTTTCCCAAAATGTTAGATCTTGGATTAACTTTCAAAACATTGAGTCATGTTTGTTTTGATAATGATTTAGTGTGCGGATAGGAAATATAACAAACTTGATCTGCTTGAGATGCTGATACATCCTAAGTATTCAAATATAAATTAGTTATATATTTTTAACAAAATTAATTATATAGTAAATTATTAACGAATACGTACCGAGAATAAATGGTTTGTATTTGTAATATTTTCTCGATGATAATACATCAACGACGCCATTTTCTGACTTCCGAGTACCTTTCGAGGGCGTAGGATCGTACCATTCATATTTAAAAAACGTGATCTTCAAATTTAGGAGTCCGACATACTCAAGTTGAATGATATCTGTTAAAATACCGTAGAAATCAACTTTATCAGATACATCTGAGTAATTGTCCCAATACACACAAATACCGTAGTTACATGTCTTTCTCCTATGTCCATGTTTCTTCGTGTGGAACATATAACCTCTTGTAAAATACATCGGCCAAGTGGACGCTTTATTCATCGGACCTTTAACTAATCTGTGAGCCCATATAGCAAAGATACGTGAATCTGTGGAAGTACATGAATTGACCTATGATCATATATCAAAAATTAAACTTAATTAGTATTTCCAAATTAATAAATGAAATATAATATAAATGTCAAATAATTAATTAAACATACATAATCCCTAACACATATGTGGAACTCTTCTTCTCTTTTCGATGAAATGTCATCTTCCGAAAGATATGGATACGTACATCGAATATGATCTTCAAACATGTTACAACAATAAATATTAAAAATTAATATATATTTCTTAATACAATGAACTGAAATATAATAAATGCAATTAATTATTTTCATATACTTCTCTAGTGGTCGAAAATATTCACAATTCCGTAATACAAATACATGTGCATATTTATATTCTTTTTCGGAGAGCCATATTTCTTTATATTTACCATTTGGACGACCCATGTGCGTAAATATATTTGGTATTTCGGGATCCGGATATACAGGCACGTCACCTTCATCGAATCTTGTATACATGTTTATATATATTATATTACTTACATTCATATATAATAAAATAATTAATTCATAAACATAACAATTAATTTAGGTTACTTGTTTTTTGTGCGTATGTGCGCAGCAAAATAATATTTTGAGAAATAAGATATCTCATGATTCACATATGATTCAACAATCGACCCTGCATCATATAGTTTGTTCTTCGCCTTGCTTTTTAGTTTTTTAAAAAACCTTTCAAATAGATATATCCACCTATATTACACAGGTCCACCCAGTTAAGCTTCATATGGTAGATGTACAGGAAAATGCTCCATGACGTCGAAAAATAAAGGCGGAAAGATCTTTTCCGAATTGCACAAAATTATGACTATGTTTTCCTTCAAAATTCGGACTCGGTTTTGTTGTAATGATCTGGAGCATAAATCACAGAAAAATCCTCCAATCCCTATATATATATTAATTACCATCGATAATTAATTAGTACATACAGTTATTATTAATTTATGTATTTCCAATTAAAAATATATTTATTACTATATTTACCTGATAATGCTATATGAACGTTACGTGGTAAAAGTTCTGCATATATAAAAGGGAGAAGTCTTTCCATAAAAACATGGCAGTAATGACTTTTAATGCCTGAGAACTTTAGTCCACCCATATCCACACAATTTGCTAAATCTGTCGCATAGCCGTCCGGAAATTTAACATCACTTTTTATACATTTCAATAACCATTCTTTCGCTTTTTGGGTCAATCAAAATATAGGGAATTGAGCATTACCCCGACCATCCACGTGTAACTTTTTCAAGAGCAAAAATTTGCAATATATAACTTTGACTTAACTGTATCTTTTGACTTCTCTTTCACATTCATAACAGTATTAATGATGTTATCGAAGAAATTCTTCTCTATAAGCATCACATCAAGATTATGTCAAAGGTTAAGATCCGTTCAGTACGTCAACTCCCAAATTATACTTTCTTTGTGCCAATTATGCTAGCTGCCATAACCTTCTTCTTTATTTTCATGACCATTTCTGCCGCAGTCAAATGTTGTTAAAGAATTGACAGTTTTTATTCGCTCGTATAAAACTTGTTCTCCTGTCAATGATTGTGGAGGATAGTCATTCAAAGCGTGCTTCCCTTTTAAAAAATTTGTTTTATTTTTTCGTAACGGGTGACCATTAGGAAAAAACCTTCTATGACAATCAAACCAACACGTCTTTCTCCCATTTGGTAATTGAAATGCCTTCGTATCATCCATACAAATTGGACAGGCAAGCCTTCCATGCGTTGTCCATTCTGACAACATTCCATAAGCGGGAAAATCGCTTATCATCCAAAGTAACATAGTTTTTAGATTGAAATTTTGGTTCAACGATATATCGTATGCATCAACTCCCGTAGACCATAATTCTTTCAACTCATCAATCAAAGGTCGGAGGAATATGTCCAGAGTAGCACGCGGATGATTTGGCCCCGAATTCAAAATAGTTAGAAACAAATACTCTTTCTTCATACATATCTCCGGTGGCAAATTATATTGAGTGATAATCACCAGCCATAATGAATGATTACGAGACATCCCAAATGGGTTGAATCCATCAGTACATAAGCCAAGATAAATGTTTCGAGATTCAGCAGCAAATCTAGGATATAGATATTGAAAATTTTTCCATTCTACAGCATCAGATGGATGACTCATTTCTCCATCTTCTGTTTCATGCTCTGCGTGCCACCTCATTGCCTCTACGATTTTCTCGCTTTGATACATTGTTTTAAGTCTATCACCTATAGGTAAATACCACATACGACTGAAAGGTATTCTCGTCCTACACTCGTTTGGCTTATACCGGGGGGAATCGCAAAATTTGCATTTTTCCTATTTCTCATCTCCTTTCCAGAAGATCATACAATTTTGAACCCACACGTTAATTGTATAAAACGGGAGGTCTAAATTTCGCATCAATTTTTCGGTTTCATAAGATGAACATGTTGCCTGATTCTCCTCGGATAAATATTCTGTAAACAGCTCCGCCCAAGAATCCATACATTTTTCTGGTAAATTAAAATCAGAGTTGATGTTCATGAACCGAGCAGCTAAAGATAACTGTGAGTGCCTTTCATGACAATCATCATACAATGGATTTTTCGCAGCTTCTAACATGTTGTTAAAAATTTGTGCTTCTTCATTAGGTCGTTCTTCTTCATTATAATAATAATTTTCTTCGTTCTGATTATAGTACTAATGATCATCATTCACTTCACAAGCTTTTGATAATTATTGTATGTCAATGGGGATTGATGTTGAACATCCAGTACCCCATGTGCATACACAAAATGGGATGGCCGAAAATTTGATTAAACGGTTGCAATTGATTGCAAGACCGTTAATATAAAGAACAAATCTCCCAATTTCTGTATGGGGTCATGCTATACTGCATGCAACTGCATTGGTCCAGATTAGACCAAGTGCGTATAATAAATATTCCTCATTGGAGTTGACATCTGGTCAACAGCCAAATGTATCCCATCTTCGAGTTTTTGGGTGTGTGGTTTATGTTCCAATAGCCCCACCACAAAGAACAAAAATGGGATCTCAAAGGAGAATGGGAATATATATTGGGTATACATCACCAAGTATAATTCGATATCTTGAACCTCGAACTGGTGATATGTTTACGGCACGTTTTGCCGATTGCCATTTTAATGAAGAAGAATTTTCAGCGTTAGGGGAAGGAATTAAAGAAACATCAAAAGATGTTACATGGTGTACACGAAATTTGATACACCTTGACCCTCCTACAAATCAACGTGAGCTGGAAGTTCAGAAAATTATACATTTACAGAATATGGCAAATGAATTACCAGATGTGTTCACAGATACGAAAAAGGTGACAAAATTGTATATACCCGCTGCAAATGCTCCATCAAGAATTGATGTTCCAAAGGAACCATTTGATGGAAATAAAATAAATGACCCAAAAGTTCAATTGAAAAGGGGGAGGCCGATGGGCTCTAAAGATAAAAATCCCCGAAAGAAAAAGAAATTGGAAAGAATCAGTAAAGATCTCCCAAAAGTATTACATCATGCAGATATTCAAGAAAATGAGAAGGTTCTTGAAAAATCTGATGATGAAAGTCTTCTTGAGGAAGAACATGATATAGAAAATTATGAAACATCCATTAATTACGCCCAAGATGGAAAAATCTGGGTTAGAAATGAAATAGAAGATGTGGATGGAACATTTTCATTTTCTATATTTAAAGAAATTGATGATGAATATAATGATCCGGACCCGAGATCATTATCAGAATGTCGGGCGAGACCCGATTGGGAGAAATGGCAAAAAGCCATGAAAGATGAATTACTCTCTCTCAATAAAAGAAATGTATTCGGACATGTGATTATTACACCAGAAGATGTAATGCTGTCGGATGCAAATGGGTTTTCGTGAGAAAACGAAATGAAGAAAACGAGATCATAAGATATAAAGCACGACTTATGGCACAAGATTTCTCTCAAAGACCGGGAATTGATTATGATGAAACATATTCCCCGGTTATGGATGCAATTACGTTTAGATACTTGATAAGTATAACGGCATCCAAAAATTTAGAGATGTACCTTATGGATGTCGTGGCTGCATAACTATATGGATCACTTGATAGTGATATATATATATATATATATGAAAATTCCCTATGGATTTAAAATCCCGGAAGGATCCAAGATCTCAGAAAAATCAAAGGATCTTTGTTCGGTCAAATTAGAGCGATCACTTTATGGATTAAAACAATCCGGACGCATGTGGTATAATCGCTTAAGCGAATATTTGTTGAAAAATGAATATATCAACAATGCGATATGCCCTTGCATGTTTATCAAGAAATCCTCATTAGGATTTGTTATTATCGCTATATATGTTGATGATCTGAACATTATTGGAACTCAAAAGGAAGTTCATGATGCACGAACCCATATGAGAGAAGAGTTTGAAATGAAAGACCTTGGTAAGATAAAGTTTTGTCTCGGGCTTCAAATAGAGCATCTCAAAGGTGGAATATTTGTCCATCAATCAAATTATACCAAAAGAGTATTAAAACACTTTAATATGGATAAAGCAAATCCTTTGAGTACTCCAATGGTCAATAGATCACTTATTGTTGATAAGGATCCATTTCGACCTTGTGAGGATAACGAGGAAATTTTAGGTTGTGAAATACCTTATATGAGCGCTATTGGTGCGTTGATGTATCTTGCTAATTATATTAGACCAGATATTGCTTTTGCTACTAACTTACTTGCAAGGTATAATTCAGCCCCTACGCGAAGACATTGGACCGGAATAAAACAAATATTCCGTTATCTTCAAGGCACAACTGACTTGGGACTATATTATCCCAGAATTTCCTTGTTTGGTCTAGTTGGTTTTGCAGATGCAGGATATTTATCAGATCCGCATAAAGCTTGATCGCAAACCGGATACATTTTTACATTAGGAGGTACTGCGATCTCGTGGCGTTCACAAAAACAGACATTGGTTGCCACTTCCTCAAATCATGTAGAAATTATCGCACTCAATGAGGCATGTAGAGAATGTGTATGGCTCAAGTACATGACTCATCATATACAAGAAGCTAGTGGGATCACTACAAATAAAGAACCAACAAAATTATTCGAGGATAATGCTACATGTGTCGCTCAACTTAAGGAAGGTTATATCAAGAGCGATAGGACAAAACATATCCCACCAAGATTTTTCTCATATACTCAAGAGCTTGTGAAAAATCAAGTAGTCAACATTGAGTATATTCGCTCAACCGACAATGCAGCAGATCTGTTCACAAAGGCGCTTCCTACAACAACATTCAGAAAGCATGTTCAGAATATTGGAATGCGTCATTTGCGAGATATATAAAGGGATTTATATATATCTTTTCGAGGGGCAGATTGCGTATCTGTACTCTTTTTCCCTTATCATGATTTTTATCCCATTGGGTTTTTACATGATAAGGTTTTTAACGAGGCAGTACGTAATACTTTGATAATAATAGATAATCAAGGGGGAGTGTTGAAAAAGTCAACAAAGACGTCTGTGACGTCTCTGTCTGACTTCTTCTTTGATTATCTCTTCGTCTTCGTTGGTCGACTTACTTCTCCTATAAATATGATGCTTAGCATCATTTGTAAATGTGCTTCACTCCTCTCTCTCTCCTCTCTTCTCTTGAGTAATAAAGTTATCAGTTTAACTTTATCTTTCTAGATATTTTTCATAACATATTTATATTTTGTATAATATACCCAAAATTCAAGAGAATCTATTTCCTCTAGACTCCTTAGAAATGATACAAACGTTATCAGTAACAATAACAATAAATCGTAATCGGACCTCTCCCTCTTTCTCTCTATCTCTCTCACACACACGCACACAAAACTGCCGAGTCTTCATTATCTTTCATTTCAAGATGAAGTTTCTTCTTCTTCTTCTGGGTTTCCTTGTGCAATGGTTTCTTCTACTTTAGCTTCACGGGGCTTTTCTGGTCCCGGTCCAGCTGATACTTTCACCATTGAAGGACGTAAAAGCCTTTCCCCAAGCAAGAAACCTTTCCTGTACTCTTCAAGTACTATACCCTCTTCGTATTCCTCAGAATCCTCTCTCATTATTGCCTCATGAAGCTTTTACACATCAAACAGAAAAGCAAAAAAAAAGATAAAACAGACGTTAGCTGTTTAATATTTAGAAAGACCAAAAATAAAGGCATTAGGTAAAGTTAAAGTTAACTATCACTCATTGAAACTCTGTAAGACTTTACCAAGATGTATGCTTAGGACTAGATGCACGCATGAGCGCTTATGTTGCTCAAGCTTTTTGGATAACCGAAAGACATCTCACTAGGATAACCGATCCTAAGCCTCGTAGATACAAATGATCATTTACATTCAAAGTGACAACTGCATCTAGGTTGTGATCAAGAATCTTCCATCGACACTATACCAACGAGTCATCCTAATCCCAAAACGGTTTTATTTTAAAGATCATCTCCAGAGCTAAAGATGAACACAAGCAAGCAAAGTAACACGAATACATTTCGCAAAAGAAGAAGATATACTAGTTACTCACCATTGGATCAAATTGCTTGCCCACTGTCTCCACAGTGACCACACCAAGCGAGCCCAAAATTTCTACAAACTGCTTGTATATGCTCTGATAGCTGTTAGTGATTTTCTCTTCTCCTTCAGTCTCCACCTTAATCTGGGATTTAGCTCTCTCAAAATTATCCAAAACTGCCAAAAGATTCTCTACAACCTCTCCTTGAGCATTTGAAACAAGGTTTAGCCTTTCCCTCTCCGTCCTTTTCCTGAAGTTGTCGAAATCTGCACTGATTCTTATCAGTCGATCCCTCTCCACTAATAATTCAGTAGATAAAGATGCTACTTTATCCTCAAGCTGAAATTTTTCATCTTCAATGGCCTTTAAAGATGCTTCTATCTCACCAATCTTGCCCTCGTTGTTCTCTGCTAAAGCTTTTTTATATGAACTCAGCAATGCTATGGTAGTCGCCACTTCTTCCTCAGCTTCACTCCCTTCAACACCGGCACCTCCACCTTCAACACCGGCACCTCCACCCTCAACACCAAAAGCACCATCCGTCTCCTGCTCCATGGTACATTGCATATTAATTCATACTAAGTTGAGACACACTGAATCTCCTACACAAAACTTAGGGGCTTGAAAGCAGAAAACAGAGTAAGGAATAGATGCTGCTAGGGCTCATACGAAGAAGCCAACTCGGTAAAGCTAGTTTACGGTTCCTTTTCTTGCCTGACGGTACACAAAAAACAGTGGCATTGCCATGAAAAGCCATAGGACATTCTCTTTGGCCCCAATTCCAAATTCAGAGAATTAGTTTGTTTTTCAATAGTATAGTATGATATCATTTGCCCAAAAATATAGAAACTCGCCCATTTTTGGAATACATCATGCCAGAAGAATCTGAAATTGTCATTCATCGGCCTTGCTGTATCCTTAGAAACATTGACGTTCACGGATTCACCATGAATAGACTGAAAAAGAGTCCTATTCATTACTCTTATTCATGTGAGAGTTTCTTCAGAGTGTAATTTAATCAACGAAGCTTGAGATTCTAAGCAAAGGAGCAAATTCTAAATTCCTAAATTAACGTATCCCACGTTCTCAAATTCAACATATACTCACCACAGGATTCTAAAGACGTGCACTGAGTATCCCAATTTCGAAACCCAACAAACTAATCACACAAAGTATCATTTTTTTAATTATCAAAAACCCCCCAAATCATAACCAGAAATGAGAAAAACCTGTACTTCGGGTTCGCTCGATTCCACCTCCCTCTCCGTCGTCTCGGCTTCTCCCGAAGCAAACGGTACGAAGTTTAGTAACCGGCGATGATGGCAACCAGAGACAGAGCGAAGAGAAGCTCGGCGAGAAAGTGAGACGCTGGCGTTCTTTCCACCGGCGAAGGAGAGGCAAAAAGGCTTAAAGGATGCAGAGGGTGCATGACGAAATGTCGGTGTGAGATGTAACGACAGCGTTTTGAATAGACCGGCCATTGGAAAGTTCAGTGAGAGAATGGCGGAGAGAGATAAGGAAAGAGGGCGACACTCTCTCTCTCTCTCTCCGTCGAATGTATTTATCTCTTTCTCCTGTTTGCTTTTTAACCGTTGGATGTAGTATTTGACTATGTTGATAGGACGGTCCTTGTTTGACGGAAGTATATAGGGAGTTCCAAGAATTTCTTTTGTATATGTTATAAAGTATGGCTAAAGAACACATGAAACAAAAAGCTATGGCTAAAGAAGAAACATGCATCAATTCCATACAAAAATTAGTAAATACCATCATCTGCGTGAATATCTTCAAAAAGTGAATTGCTGCGTCAATAAAAGACTAGATTTGTAACAAATAGCAGATTGATATCAAATTGCATAGAATACGGATGCCTGACACCAAATGTATGAAAAGCTCCTTTAGCCATTTGAGTTAGTGTATACGTTATCGAAATATACTCAACTTTGGAAATAACTTTTAGACTATGTTTTTTTTTGTCTTCCAAAAGATGGAAGATGAATCCACAAATACAATGAACATGTAGCACAATCAGAATCACACATTAAGTAGTTAAATTAAACAAAACAATTTTTGATATAGCGAATCACTCGTAAACACAATCTCTCTATGAACCACAAGAGATGTTAACATTAACTGAGAAATAATATTTCAGGAGGCTTAATTAGATAGATTAGATAACAAACAAACTGACAATATTACTCCAAGTTTACGTTTAATTGGACTCCAATTGTTTTGACACCCAATAATATCAAGTGCATAAATAAAATTAGAGACATTGAAACGTCATTACTATCATAATGAAATTTTTTTTATTGGTACAAATAATGAATAAAAAAAAACTATATTATTAAGACTCAAGAGTTGGCAGAAAAGTAGTTCGATTAATTAATAAATTTTGTTTTTTAATTAAGTCATAATAATACATACCTATTTATATTAATCCAACAACTGGCTTACGTTATTTTAAGTTATATCATAACGAGACTCGGACTTGGTTGATCGAAAGTCATGCTCCAAAAAATGTGTAAGATTTAGGTATATTACGTGAGAGGTAATATAAATGTTTTAATTAGAAAATAAACTAGTTTTTCAGTTTGATAAACGCATTGTAATAGCTGAGTTAGATGGAATGTTGATATCTCTTTGTCTTTTGGGCTACGTACTGTATGACTGACCACATAATACAAGAGTAGAATTCGCAACGTATTGTTCGAAGATAATGTCCTCATTAGACGAGGGATAAGCAAACAAAAATAGATGAAAGTTACAAAAAAAAAAAAAATGTAATAAACACAATAGATTTAACCACAAATTCATATACAAGAAAAAATAATTAACTAACTCCCTGTTATACATCATAAGCATTATTACGAACTGCATTTATAAAAACATTAAGAAAAAGTTTATAAAAACCTTTGTTAATAGATCTTTCTTCTTCACCTTCTTTCTGTTTCTCTCTGTCTCTCACACACACTTACTCTCAATCTCTCTCTCTTTCTCTCAAGGTCGTTATGACGATTGCTTCGAGTTTCCCAGAAAAATGTATCTCAGTAATCAACGGAGCTCCGAGTTGTGCTGTTTTCATCCTTTTGGACATCCTCGACGATTTTCTCTGCATCGTTTTCAGATTCCTCGACCAAGTTATGGAAGAAAAATCAGAGTCCTGTCATTGTAACAACATTCAAGATATAACGTTTCTTTCAGACCATCAACACTTGTCGGAGACTCTTTACCGGAGGAGAAACGGTTTTCGACAAGCCGGTTTTCTCCGGTTTGCGAGAAAACTCCCTGACATCTCCAAGAAAATCGGTATGGTTACTTTCTTAAGAAAACTACTTCTCCCCCAGAATATGAAGCAAGCCACACGTGAGGTTGCAAACCGGTGGTCCGATTGTAGTTGCAAGAATTGTGTTTCTTGGACCAACACCGATAAACTTAACGTGGTCGTCAAGCAGCCTTCAATATCCCAAGGTAATTAGTAAATTAAACTTAAATCATTCCCGTTCAGCTTTATTTTTTAACATTTTTTTCATTTGATTAGATTTATTGATGAGCAACAAACCGGTAGAGAACGTTATTTTCATACACGGAATATTGACATCTTCATCGTATTGGACCAACACAGTGTTCAAATATCTACCTGAATCCACCGAGAAAACTAACTACAGATTCTTCGCGGTGGATCTTCTCGGATTTGGAGACAGCCCGAAACCGAGAAACAGTCGATATACCTTGAAAGAACATGTTGAAATGATCGAGAAATCGGTTATTATACCATATAATTTGACTTCATTTCATGTTGTTGCTCACTCCATGGGATGCATAATTGCAGTGGCCGTAGCTGCGAAATTCTCTGGCAGCGTCAAGTCTGTCGCTTTAGTAGCTCCGGTGAATTTTTCAGTCATAAATTAATATCCAATTCATCCAAAAAACAAAACACGATTTAAACAACGTTTATGTTTCTTTTCTTGTTGGTTTTAGCCGTATTTTGGTGATACAAAAGAAGCAAGTTGTGATGCTCTTGATGTGATCGCCGAGAAGAAACTGTGGCCGCCCACATCGTTTTTCTCGGCGATGATGACTTGGTACGAACACATTTGCCGTGGAGTTTGCTTGGTTGTTTGTAGGCACCACCGTACATGGGAGAAGATCATCAAAATTGTAACTTTGAGAAGGTAGCGAATTAAAACTTGTTTTGATTCTCACGGACACCGGTTTTGAACACTCTGTGTGTTTCTTCAATGTTTAGGAGACTACCAATGGCGATAACAGAATTAACGAAGCACACACATCAATCGGTTTGGCACAGCATGCACAATGTGATATGTGGAGGAGCGAAATTTACGGATAAACACCTCGAAACTTTGATAAATTCCGGTGTAAAAATCAAAGTGGTGCAAGGTGATAGAGATACTATTGTTCCTATTGATTGTTTATGGAACATGAAAGCTAAGTTCCCTGCGGTTGAATTCGAAGTTATCACCGGAACCGATCATAGTACGGTCATAATGGGTAGGAGAGAGGTCTTTGTTGCAAGCCTTATAAGTTTGTGGACTTTTTCAGGAAAGAAACAAAACTAATGGAAAGTTCCAAAAACATGAAAATTATTAGTAACTGTTTTCCTACAAACTAAACTATTTATATTGGCTATCAGACCAAACCCGTTATGCAGAGGATCCATGTATTTAAGCTTTTACAACAACACGTTCATTTGTGATCACTTGTATTAGAAAAGAATGTGTTGATACATCTGATTAAGTACATACAGTTGACTTTGATTTTAAGACATGAATTGATTGGTATAGTATAAAAAAAATCCTGGATGGAAACTGCGAGAAATAAATAGAGAATTATGAGTATTAAGATATAAGATATCTTATATAAGAAATATTATAGAGAGCTGTTGAAAGAAAGTCAATTAGTATACAATTCAAATAGAGTAATACTTTAAAATAGTACATTTTCAAGTTTTTCTTCTAAATTTAACATCTCAAAATTAAACTTCCAAAAATAGCACAAATACTTATGTAAAAATATTTATTTATTTTTAAAAAATTATATATAAACTTAAATTATTGTATTTGGGTTCATTTTTTCCAATTTAGGATTTGGTTTTTTCTTTTAAAATATAGTTTTAATGCATTTAAATCTTACATTTGTGCTATTATTAGAAATTTAAACTAATGATGCTATTTTTGGAATAAAAACTTAGAAATGTACTATTTTAGACATTTGTCCATTCAAATATTATATTAGGTATTTCAGTTATTAATCTAAATTTAGTGATGATATATTAGTAAGTTGGTAGCTGACAAAAAATGGGGTATTTTTCAAAAGTCAACAATAATTTAGAGTATTTTCCAAAATTCTTTGATTATTTAATCTATATTAAAAATACAAAGATAGAGACTTATTGATCCGTGATCCAACGCTTTCGATCTGGTGACCGGAAGCCTTTCAGTTCTGTCTTAAAAATAATTAAGTGGATTTTAATAGGTTTATATTATATAGTTAAGTTAGACATAACCATTTTCACATATGTGTTGGATCAAGCTTGAAAAAAGAAAAAATTAAGAGTCTATTATATTATTCTAGTTGGCATTATATTTACTGTTTTAATTGTTTTTATTGGTTACTTATATATATATAACATAATTTCATATATTTTTAATACAATGGTTCATAACACTAGATAGAGAACATGAAAAGCATTCAGCGCATAAGTCATATCGGCTCAATTTTTGTTTCCTCATAATCTTATAACTGGTCATAGAAGTTTCTCTAACACACGTCTTAAGTCCAACACAGAACAAGTTTCTTAATTTTTTTGCTGTTCTTCCTTGGAGAATCCTCTGTATCACGCCTTAATCTCATCTCCTCCATCTCCAGTCTACTCTCCTTCTTAAAAACCGGATTAGACTCAACAGATTTAAACCTCAACTTCTCTAAAACATTCACCAAACCCTCAAGCGCCACGTCAGCATCCTCGCTCTTCATGAGCTCCTCTGCGACTTGTGCCGGGGTCATTACTTCCCCATGGATCAACCGCTGGATCTTGGGATAGAGATGGTGTGGGTTTGTGGTTTCGTTCAAGCCCAAGTAGTTAGAGGCTAAAGTCTTGAATCCTTGAAAAGAACAATGTCCCATGTAAATGTGCATATCCATACGACCCGGACGTAGCAATGCCGGGTCAAGCCTATCTTTATGGTTCGTCGTGAATATTATAATCCGTTCGTCTCCACAGCTTGACCATAATCCGTCGATGAAATTCAACAGCCCTGATAACGTCAAAGGTCCCTAAACACAATAAAAATGCCAATTTATATATATTATTTCTCTACACTAATCAGATTTTCAGTCTGGTCGGACAAAATTTGGATTCAGTTACAGTAAAACAACAAAATTGGCTAAAAAATTAAATTTGGTTCGGTTCGGTTAAATCGATTTGGTAGCTTGGTTAAAATTTTCTACTAAAACCGAATGTATTAAATAAAAACTCTAATAGAGAGACAGCAGAACCGAACCTGAGAATCTCCACGGTTCTTGCCTTCAACAGGCTTCTCCAATCTGTTGGGCAAATCCACTGCACAATCGATATCTTCTATGACAAGAATCGAACGGTTACGTGTCGCGAGTAAGAGCCTCCTTAGATCAGAGTCACGCATCACACTCGCTAGCTGAAGATCATAGACATCGAACTTAAGGTAATTAGCCATGGCTGCAACCAGACTAGACTTCCCAGTTCCCGGTGGTCCGTACAGCAAGTAACCTCTCTTCCAAGCTTTCCCTACTTTCTTGTAAAATTCTTTCCTTTTTATGAACCGATCAAGATCATCGATGACGTCACGTTTGAGCTCATCTTCCATAGCCATTGTCTCAAAGGTCGAAGGATGTTCAAGAATAACCGATTCCCATCTGAGGCTGTTGAGAGAATGCAGCATCAAGATCCTCCTCTCGTCTCTAATCTCTTTAGCTTTACTCTCGATGTAAGGAACATAAGAGTTTAAGATCAAATCTTTGTGCTTCTTGTCGAAACTAAGCTCGAAATACTCGCTTCTACCATCGTCGTCCACAGAGCTTCTTCTTCCGCCGCCGCCGCCTCTTCTTCCTCCTCCTCCTCCTCCTCCGCCGCTTTTATTGTCTCCGCCGTCTGTAACAAACCTCCATTTGAGCTCGACGTCTTGGTATACGTCGTTGACGATTTCTCCGTTGCTGAGATACAAAGTGACATGTTTGTCCTTATGGCCTTTGCTGATTCTGAGCCTGACAGCGTCTGGACTGATCTTGGTGGAGAGATAAGTCTGAGCGGCTCGGTAGATCTCGTTGTTCATGCCCATGTTATCTTCGTCGATAGTTAGAGTAAGCGTGGAGGAAGAAGAACGGAAGAACAAAGACCGGAGAGAAGAGTAAATGAAATCTTGAATTGGAGCTGGGATCAGCTCGTGAGCCATTGATCGAATCATCATCATGTAGCCTGCCATTGATGCATAAGCCGTAAAAAACGATGTCGGTGAAGGAAGATCCTTTGAGAAAAACATCGTGTCTCTATCTCTCTGTTTTCACTTCTCTTTCTCTGTGTTTCTTGAATATGGAAAGAGTGAAAATGAAAGTGAGAAGTGAGGAAGATATATAAAGAAAATTAAAAGCTTAAGGAAGAAGGTTTCAATTGGGGATTGAAGACATTATTAGAGTCCTAAGTCTTAATATCTCATTGTCTTTATTCAATGGATGGTGTATGTGAAAACCCTTTTTTCCAACAATATTATTAGAAAATTTGAGAATGGAAAAGTAAAAAAAAAAATGTAGAGAAAGGACAAAAGAAAATTTCCACATCTCTTTCCACGAAGAGCATGTCCATTTATTATAATACATTTTAATATTCATCACTTGACCAATAAAGACTCAAAAAATATTAATTTAAGGGTGGCAGTTTTTGTATTTTTGTTCTCTGGATTTCAAGTCGATTTTCACGAAAACCTTAACTAATTTTTAAACACATTTTTACGAATTATGTATACCATTCAACAATGAAACTTTTGACTGTACACTAGTGAATCATCTAATCGGCATGCACGACCGAGTAAAGGGTTACACTTTACATGATTACATCCATAATTTACAGAGAAAACGATTATAAGACATGGTACAGAAATATGAATCCATTGGTTTTTCACATAGATAAAATGTCTAATAATCACGAAAAAGTTTGGTTCTTTTATGGGAATGATATGAATAGTCTTAATCAGTTATGTTACTGGAAAAGTTTAATGCTTGCTAGGAAAAACGTGTAATGATGATATAAAGTTATAAACCCACTTTAAGGTAATTAATTTATGTGATTACATAATTATGGAATTTGCTTTGTTTGTTGAGGTGGAAGATGACTTATACAATAAAACACTTACTTAAATGACCATTATAAAAATCAACATTAGTTTGATTCTCTAAATTCTGAAACTGAACTACCAAAATAACCAATTTTTTTCTAATCATTTACAGAAGAACAAGACTTATTCCACTGACACCTCTGCCTTCGATAGCAATATTAGAGGTTTGCTTATGTCATTAAGAGTAACTATTTATTGTCGAAATATAACTTTTAACTCTTGTACTTATGAAATAAATGGTCGAAAATTTAACTTTTAACTTTGTATTTATGAAATATGATAATCAAAATTTTATGACATTGACCATAAAAGACCAAAAGCAAAAAAGATTCGCTATATTGTCTCTATGTGGCATGTGGGGATTGCGTGTCGTAATTCAACAGTATAAATTTTTGATACGTGTCAGAATATCACTGGATGATTTCGGTTTGGTGGATTCATCGTTGGCACCGTGACGTAACTTTCAAGTCAAATTGCTTACACAATATTGAAACCACGTAAGCTCTCCATCGTGAATTTCGAAAGCAAAGCCATTAATCTATATTGAAAATACTTATTTGTGAAAGCATTTTTATGGTCAATAGCAAAGCAACTTTTTGTTATTAGTTAAATGAGTTTGGTGTTGTCTCATTTCAGAGCCGCTTAGAACAAAATCCGAGAAACAATATAGTCCAAAACTGAATCTTATCCGATGTGGTCATGTGATGAACATTCAATATAATTGAAGGACAGAATCAATCTACGGATACAATTCTATAGTTTTTGGACTTTTGAGTTTTAGACAGTTACACGGTTAATTTAACTATTTGATCGTTTATTTCTCTCGTTATCCAATTCTGTATATTTCATTTCACAATGTCATCAGTATGAATATGATTGTGAAGAAAAGAAAGATAAAGATGTGATGATAGAGAATAAAATACTTTACTTGTGCATATAAAAGAGTAGTGTACGAACTATCAAACAAACAAACAAAAACAATCACTTTTAAAAAAAGAAATGTTTAGAAAAAGAGAAAGCCGACTCATGAAATGAAAGTATTGTAATAATAAATCTACTTTTTTTCTTTCTACCAATAATACACATATCAATCATCCATTTTGGTTATGATTTTTAAAGTGGACAGATTATTCATAGGGCAGCCAGATTGAAAGCAACAGACCAAAACAAAGGTCGGTTATGTCACACTTGTATATGTCACTATCAAGTCTTCATACGATACCAAACCGGTCTTACGTAAACCATATGTCTAACCAATAATTTGGAATTTCCAATGGGATAACAACATAAAAATCTTACTTTAAAATAGTTCCAATTTGGAGCAATTTAAAAGCAATGATCTAGGATCAAAACTGGAATTGCATCTCTGGAGAGTAACCTAGAGCTTCAAGATTTGCAGCCATGGCTTTGTTCATCGGAGGTGGTCCACATCTTAGGATCTGCAATTTGAACATGAAACGTAAAAAAAAAACCCATAAAGAACATATGTTCCTCACTAAAAGAATAGCTTGTTCGTCAATGCTTTCATTCTCTTGCAGTGTTTTTGGTTTCAAACACTGAAAGATAATTTGCTGTTTTTGTTTCAATCATTGATGCAATATAAAAAAAGGTTTTTTGAGATTCTATTTTTGATCGGGTATGTTCAAGATCTAGAAACAGAGAAAGGTTTACCTGAATGTCGGACGCTGGTGCAGGGCAATGAGTCTGAATCATTTCCTTTGATACAAATCCAACACCACCATCCCATATTTCCGGAGGCTAATCATCGCCACAGAAGATAAACCAAAAACCAAGTAAGAAAATTATCAACATGTGTTTTTTATAGGTAACTAAAATAGAGAAACGTCAGAACATTTGGATAACCTGGTTCAAAACATAGTAGATTTTGAATTGATCTGGGTACTTTGCTGTAAGACTCTCCAATTCTTCCTGAAAAACATAAAAAACGTATTGATTCACATACAAATTGAGTCCATGAAAACAGAACGCTTGTTTCCTGACTCATAAGAATCACCACCAACCAGGTTAGTGACATTTTTACCTTCAAGAGAATGTCTTCGTATGTGACATTAGCGTAAATGAGGTGCACCTTTGTCTTGTCTGTTGGGTTTTCAAGAATCGATCTTGCAACCTTCACAGAGAAATTGCGTTTTAAAGATATACATTGGCTCCAAAATGCAAATGTATCATCAGACATACCTGGAACATTGGAGTTATGCCTGAACCTCCAGCAAGCATTCCAAATGCCCTAAACTGACCGGGTTGATACTTGAACCTGCCCTGACAAGTAAAAAATGTTTTGAGATTCTAGAAAAGTATAAAAATTTTGATTGTGATATCAACACATCTGAATTGAAAAGGTACCTTGGGTCCCTTTACAGCAAGATGGTCTCCAACACGCATCTCTCTGAAATGATGAGACATCCTTCCTTGCGGATACATCTAGTTGGCAGCAGAATTTTCCAGCATTTTTTTATTCAATTAGGGAGAAAGAACACACAAATCGAAAACCAAGTCAAGTTGAGAAATGTTTTTAAGCGTATACCTTAATGACAAGCTCAAAGCGTCCAATGTCTGAATCTAACGTTGTCGGAGTGTATGGCTTAATAACATCCTCTCCTTGAGCATCTTTTCCCCTAAACAAAGCCATTATATTCATCGCACTATCCATGGAAACACTCTAAAATGGATCTCAACACAGGAATCTAACCTAAAGTATCATAATGAGTACGTTCATAGCCATTTCATATAGGTTTTAGTACCTAGCAAGTTGCAGTAATTTGGTATGGAAGTTAGAGATAGTGATTAACTGGGAGAGGCTAGTAAAGAACTATGAAGGCCAAACCTGCAACTGATGTGTTGCCCAATGGGAAGACCCAACACAGAGGTAGAAGATGGGAGTTCAAATATGAATTTGGCCACATTGTGACTAAGTTGTTGCTTCTTAACAAGCTTAAATTCCTTGAAATTCTCTGGATCCAGACATCCTACGAACCAAACAAATCACACGATTTAGTCAATTTTTCAAATGAATCAACTGAAAGAAGTACCCACATAAAAAACTAAAATGTTGAGTTTTTATTTGCTGTATGCTAAAGTCCCAAACAGTTGAATTCTACACAAATCTTTGCCTAAATTTTATGATATTTCTTTTTTGAAACAGTCAGCTACGCATTGTGAATTAAAAACCCAGAAATAAACAAATTGAACTTTTGAAATCTGAGAAAAGAACCTCTGCGTTTTTTGGAGGATGAAAGATAATAAGCAGCACCAGCACCAGCGGCGACGAAAGCGACGAAGACACCCAAGAGAATCTGGCGATCAAGGGTTCGGAGAAACTCGGTATCCATGGCTCAATACAAATGGAAAGAAAAGCTAGAAGAAAAGAATCAAATAGGCTCAGCAAAGAAAAGTGGGAATTTGTTGCAGAAAAAAATCAGTTCTTTTTCGAGTAGTCACTTTCCCTTGTTATCTCCGCCATTAAAACAAAGGAATGGGATCTGGTAAACCTAACCCCCATCACGTTGTACATGCCTTTTTTGCAACAATTATTATTATTCCATAATCAAATTAAAACTTACATATCAAAAACAGATTTTGTTCAAAATTATATTATTATTATTTCTCTTGAAATGACTAAATCGAAGTCAATACCACAATCTAAAGAAAACTATGTCTACAACTAGTGGAGTGCACAAGAAACCAAGACACTCATTGTTTACTAGTGTGTATCTTTGAATGGAACTTTGTATTTGTTTTGGGTTGCTTCAAAAGTCAGAGACTCGTTGTGTCTACTTGTGGTGAAATTAAGCAAGCTTGCATCTACATCATAAAGGGAGATACGCTCAAGAAGTAACCAATTGACTCCTTGCTTGATCTGTGGTCTTATCACCTCGCTTATGTTCCCAGTTCTGTCTCCACTCCTTCATGTAAAATAGAACAAAAATTTAGCAGTTTAGTTTCATTACATTTGAATTTGTTGTTACGCAGAGTTTTAAGTCACTGAACCTGTTCTACTACATGAACACCAAATATTCTCCAATTTCTCAGCAAACTCTTCTCTTCTTCCCCCTATAACACTCTCATGATCAGCACCGGCAACAATATCAACTTCCACCGCTGGAAAATTCGTCTTCATGTCGCGGGAACAATGTAAAGGAACGATTTTATCGCAGTCCCCTTGTATCAAGTGAATCTTAACGTTGGAATTTATTAGAGTTTCTAGATGATCATCAGCGAATTTGGAGCCACCGCATATCACATTGTGCATACTATGCCATGCCGAGTGATGTGTGTGCCTTGTTATGTCCTTTATCTTCCAAGGAATCTCCCTAACAAAGATCAAAACTTCTATTGATCTTTGAACCGAATGTATAACCAGAAACGGTTTCAAATGTTTTACCTTTTACCAGTACACAGCTTGAAGAGATATTCCCATATCTTGTGATGCTTGCAGACGATGAAACATACGCATCGACCGATATGTTCATACCATGACATAACCGCTGTTCCAAGGGCTAGCGGCGGCCACAGCCTCTTTCCAGCTATTCGGGTCAAGACCGATCCATCAAGCGATGAAGGAAAATACGGCTGAATTGTACGAAACACACAAACATTAATTAACAATTGAAATCTTTCATGGTTTAGATTGAAACATAAAAATGCAAACTAATCTCTTACCGGTGCAACTAGAGTAATACATTTGACGATGGTTGAGTGTTTCGCAGACAAAGCAAGAGCAATTAAACAACCCATTGAATGTGCAACCACATGAAACGAATCTAACTGGTACCTATTTATTACAGATCTCTCGATCATCTCTACATGATCTTTTAACGTATAGAAATTTTCTCTTGGCTTAGGACTCTCTCCGAATCCCAAAAGATCAACTGCAAATAGCCTATACGGAACTTCCTTAAAGTGTTCGAACACAGTTTCTGTCCAAAAATATGAAGACCCCATAAAACCGTGTATAAATATTACATTCTCGGTCGGTCCTTGAACAGAGTCCTCTGTTTTATTTTCGAAACATGAAACATTGTAAACAAACAATAATTTAGCCAAATCCATAATACAATAGTAGAATCTTTAACTTGGAGAAGTATGATCAACAGTAGTGTTTTTCCCACGATAAGAAATCAACAGTAGTTAATTACTTAAAATCAACACGAAACATTAAATTCAACTAGTATATAGAAATGTGCTTTTGAAATAGTTAACCTGGAGAAGTTGAGTCTTTGACAACGACGTGAAGATTCCCATCTTGGTTCTTCGTCCACGAATTGCAAGATTGGCATCCACAATCTGACCACCTAGTCACCGACTCATGAATCCTGGGTTTTCTTAATTTTCGGGAAAGCTTGAATTTTCTCGCGAAGTCCAGAAAACCCGTTTCTCGGAAAATGTTTCTCCTCTGGAATAATGTCTCCGAAAACTCATTTTCACCGGTGATATGAGGAGATACCGTGCAGTAACAACCTCGGGAATTTCCCTCAAGAATCTCGTCGACGAACTCGTAAAAGACGCAGAGAATCGCGTCGATGAGGTCGAGGAAGAAGAAGAAGAGTAAAGAAAGGGCGTCGTGAATGGCTATCGACCATTTTCTCGGCGAAGTGGCGACGAAAGACATAGAAGAGGAGAGCATCTAAAGCGCCAGAGAATTGAGATGAATGGTTAGGCCACGTCGCAAGAGAAAGAGAAAGGTTTCGAATTCTGTCAAATCTTAATGAATTTAAAACGACAGCGTCTTTAAGTATGAACTATAAAAAGTTTTTTTTCTCTTTCAATGGTAGCGACATCATTCTATAAGTATAAACTATAATTATTATTCTATATCATTTAGTAAAGATTCTTCAGAAGCCTTGTTTTTGGTAGTTCTTGTAGATCCATTAGATGTGTGATAGAGATCACAAATCAGCAAAATTAATTGGTAATAACTGATAATGATTTTTTTTGCTTTGTGCAGAAATAGAGACGAAGAACCGCGATTTTCTAAATTCTAATGGATGTTTTCGTCGCTTTAGATGGACAATAAAATTAATTATTGAACATAGAAAAAAAGATGGACAATGGAGTTTTTACATTTTACCCAATTTGTTTTGTTTTGCGTATAGAAAAAAGTGTAATGTAGATTACTCTGGCAAGAATGTTAGGCTACAAGGTTATGTATCTCTTTTACCGGCCGGATCAGAGTCAGTGATCGAAGGATTGCTCCGGTGTCGTTGAGAAGCTAAACGCCGCTCCAGTGGAGTCTTTCTCTTGCTGACAACAAATCTATTCACTCCTTTCCTCATTGGCATTATCGACGGGAAATCTTCATCTGGGATCTGGCTTAACTCTGATATGTTCTTAATCTCAGCCACTCGCTTAAACCATCTCTCGGCCTTAGCTTCCTCTGACATGTCCAACAAGTCGGGCTCCTTTACTAACGAACCCTCCAAGCTCTTTCCATTTCTGATCTTACCCGTCATTGTTTCAGGATTGTTGTTGCTTGAAGGTTCTCTTAGTTTTTCTACTACCTTGGAAATGCTTTCTCTCGCTGGAGCTCGGATAGTATCTGTTGTTTCCTCCGGTTGTTTCTCTTTAGCGAAATAGTCAGGCGGGAAAGGGACAAAAGGGACAAAATCTGAATCTTTTGGTTCAATGGATATTCGTCTCTTGTTTGCTGGAGAAATCAGTGAACGGTCTTTTTTCCTGCTCACCACAAACTGATTCTCTCCTTTTCGCATTGGCATTTTCTCAGAAGAGATCTCCTCTGATATTGTGCTTTCCTGTTCTGAGAGGTTGTGCAGTTCAGTGACTCTCTTGAACCACCTCGTAGATTTCTCCTCTGACTCTTTCTCATCCTTTTCAAGTTTATTTGTTTCTTTGGCAGACAGTTTTGCATTTGTCCTGTCTTCTTCATAGACATTTTGATTGTGGCCTGAGACACCATCCATTTGGTTGTTGTCGGTCAGACCTATCTGTGTTTCCTCCTTATTGGGCTTCTTGGCAAACATATCTGCAGGTAGTGGCACGAATGGCACAAAATCGGAGTTAATTACCTGAGAAGATTCCAACCTCCTAGAATCAACATTTTTGTCATCAGACCGAGAAGCCAACGAGGATGAAGAACTGAGGATCTCATTCAAGCTCCTGTGTCCTTTTGAATTTCCATCTGTACTGACACTGTGCTCAGCATTAGCCAGCCTTCTCTCAAGAGGCGTTTTTCTCGTGCTCACAACAAATCTGTTCACTCCTTTCCTCAAAGGCATAATCTCTGGAAAATCTTCATCTGTATCAACACTGTTTACATCAGAACCACCCTGTGCTACTTTACTAAACCACCTCTGTGCTTTCTCTTCATTTTCGGCCAGTCTTCTCTCATGTTCAGGATCATTTGGAAGACCAGAGTTGACTGAATTGAGTGAGAAGTCCCTAGGTCTCTTACAGTCACATCTTAAACAAGCTAGATTCTTCCCATAATTATAGAAATCACATCTGATGAATGAAAACAACCGAGAAAGCAAGCAAAGGTTAAACTCGTCATTCCCCCATTAACCATAAAGCAGCAGAGAAAACAAAATTAGTTGCTTACTGGGGGCACTCCCATTCACTACCAGTTAGCTGTCTCTTTGGTCTTGCTTCGTCACACTGGAAGCATTTGACATTTCTCGCAAAGTTCAGGCCACTGCACCTGTTTCAACAAATTCCCACACCATATATAGATTACATGAACAACAACAGCATAAAGCAAAGACAATTACAGCTTGCTGACTTCTTAGCTCTAAAGATATGATCTTTCAACCAAAATGTCAATACTAATGTATAGTCCCATACACTCATTCAAGCTCAGATCCTGAAGAAATTTCTTATGGTAGGTTATTCTTATATCTTTCCATAGAAGAATGGCAACCAACAGGCCACAGGAGATTTACAAAAGGCTACGAAGAATCCAACATATTCATACCTCGAGCAAATCCAGTCACCTGGTTTCATCTCAATGTTTTTCTGAAAGGAACCAACCACTCGTCCATTTCTATCTGCGAACTGATTATGCTTACTGCCAACATTCAACTTCGGGGTACGGAAGCTCAACTTTGCAATCTCGCTCAAGAGGCTTCGAACTGATGACTCCATAATATCTTGGTTATGATGTTTGCACCTCTCCGAAGATGCAAAATCCACAACATAACTCAAAAGAAGCCTCATCAAATCGACTGTATTCGCCTTATCCATATCCATTAGCTAATTTGAAACATAAGGGATCAAAAGCCAAAACACTGGGGCAAAATCTACCATTATATATAACCAACTAACTCCCTAAGTAAGACGCACCATCCACCATTAAAAGTCTAAGCTTTCTACCAGATAGAACTTACCTTACCAATGTCCTGACGACCATTTCGTAAGTAAAGGCGCATCTTCCTGAGTGAATCTGAGCCTGCCCTAAATAATAACGGCTTTCCATTCTCCGCCACCACTTCGACGTCTCTCCACGAAAGCATTCTAATAACAATAACATCAAGAACAAGAAAAAATAAGTCAAATTGGAAATCAATCAAGGAGAAAAAGAAAATTCAGAAAACTGCAGCTAATCTTACTCAAGTAATTCTGGTCGATCACGAGCTAGGGCTAAGCAAGCGAGGGCTGGACGGAGGAGTTCATCTGGGAAACCGGGAAAGAATTCGTTTTCGGAACCAGATATTGGACCGGAATCTGATAAGTAACCAGCCTCGGAAAGTGATTGCAGTATCTCTGTCCATTCAGGCAGCTGCTGGTGGTAAGAAGGAACAAAATCGGCGGCGGAGACACGGACTCGGTGAGTATGGAACCGCTCGATGGGAAACGTGGGAATAATCGGCGGCAAAGACACGAGTAGACATAGCGAACGGAGATTTGCAGAGCAAACGGAGGAAGGAGCAGAAGCCAGGCGGTGGAAACTGCGGAAATTAGTTATGCGGTCGATGAAGCGTCCACGAAAGAGGAAGAGAGGTGGGGGAGGAGAGAAGAGAGAGAGGAATCTTGTAGAGTTATTCATCGTCTCTTCTATTCGCCGGTGACCGTTAGGTTATTTCTCCGCTCGGCTGGGCAGAAAATCGAAATTGGATCAAATGTGACAGATGGAATTCATTTCCATTGGATAACTTCTTCATGTTGATTGCATTGTTTAACTAAGTATCGTATAAGATAAATGGGCCACTATGGGCTCACATAGGCCACATAGTTTAAGAAGCAATGCAACATGGGCTTATCACTGACGTTTGTAAAGATTTTCTAAAGGTCAGAACTGATTGAGATTAATAAAGCAATTAAACATATATCTTTAGTATATTATTGGAAAAATATTTTTAAAAAATAATTTTATTCTAACATATTATTAAAATATATATATTATCATCGAGGTGAGTTTCAAATAAATATATAAATAAATTTAAATTATTAGAATAATTATAATATATGTTATTGTTATTAGTTTATTTAAAAAATAAATATATTTTATTAAACTAACCAAAAATATTATTAAATTTGTAAAATTAAATATTTTTATTTTTTTAATTTATATATACAAAAATTAATATTAAAAATAATTTTAAATAAAAATTAAAATTATATAAATAATTAATTTATAATTATTAATAAATAATATTATATAGTTTATAAATATTTTTCTCACGTAATACATAGTTATAAATCTAGTTCTATCAATGTTAGATGATTTAAAAAGAATTGCTATCACACTAATTTCAACATATATTTGATAAAAAAAGATTGATAAACATATTTTATTTATTTAAATTACATGTATGTTAGAATTGGGTGTGGATTAGTTGCCGATCACTGCAAACAACTTTTGACTATAATATTTAGTTTGATTGTATATTTGCATACATAAGGCTATTTATATAGTAACAACTAAAAATGCTTGGATTCATGTGGACTAAAATAATGGTGAGTGCGTGGGCAATTAACTGCCTCGATAATGACTTCAATCTAGTCCGTAAGGTATAACCTCATTAATTCATAATTAATTATCATTTATACTCTGATGTGATATGTTAGTTCTATGCCACAAGTGCAATGGACCGGCTAACAACTTTTACATGATTTCTAATTAAATTCTATATATATAAAAAGATACTTTATGTCATTACATCTTGAGATAAAAAGCCCTAATTTCCTCAAATTAGTTAAAGTGTCTTCTTTAAAATTTATCAAACCCTTTTTCTTATTAATGAATGTAATAAGTGTGCATTATATCATGATTACCCAAGAAATAATATATTGGCATTTGAACTTCCAAGTTTTATTTGGACAAGTGCGAGTGTTGGAAATTACGGTTTCACCTAATGGTCGTAACTTTATTGATCAATAACTTTGACCGATAAAATCATCAACTGATCAACCATTTTCGTAGGTGTGAGATCACATATATAAACTTAAAACTGAAACTTGTAAAACTAATATCAGAAAAAAGTAATTGTAACAAAAAAATCGACAATTTTATAGAATACATGATCCCATGCATCCAATTTTGTACAAATTCTTCATCCAAACGATTTTGATGTAGTTGTAATAATTTATAAAATTTATGTAACTAATATATATATATATATATTATAATTAAAATAAATTTATGATAATATAATTTATGTAATTAATAAAAAATTTATAAATTATAGATGAAAATAAATTTATTTATATAAATTCGTATAATCCACAAAAATAAAACTTCGAAAAAATTATTGATAAAAGGTCAATAATAAAATTGAAGTGCTACGACAAATAAAGGTGGAATTGGTCCATAACGGTTCGGGGATTTTTTCTCTGAACCGGAAACAGAAAGTCGTGATTACGGGACACGTGTTAGGTTGGAACACGATCCGCTCGTGTGTAACAGTATATGATGTCGTCACTCCACGTCAGTACAAGACTATTTATTTGTCGTCAGTAGAAAATTTCGAAATTAACGAAACCGTTCCCATAACCGAAACTCATATAAAACAACACACAATAAATAATTTTTTGGGTACTTTTCTGTCTTTTCTTTGATTTCTAACGTCTCCATTGTTTATTTTAGTTATCTTTTTTTTTGTTTAACATATTCGACTTCAGTTACGTGATTTCTCTTTTACCTCCATTTTAATACATCAGAATTATGTGGTAGCCATATATATATATATATATTCACTACAATTAATTTCACTTTATGATTACTCCAAATATAAATTTACACACATATTAAAATCAATTAATTATTATTTTTCAAAACTAAACATCATTTACTATCAATCGTAAACCAATGTAACTATTAATTAAACACTCAAGTCTTTAACGCGGAGTAGTATTGTTTTGTTAGAGTAAGTATTATGCATGCAAAACACTATTACAACTCAAATGTACCATGCACCCAATTCTAATTAAAATCAGCTTACGATTAAATAATTTGTAAAATATTGAATAGTAAAAGCTATATAGAATTAATTAATTTTGAATATAAATTTGAAAACGTCATTTAAAATAAAAAAATAATCGATAAAAAAATCTTATTGGGAAACCGAAGAAATATTGTTTTGTTTTATTAGAATAAGTTGTTATGTGTGCAAAAGACCATTAAACTCAAATGTAGGACCATGCATCCAATTATACTATACCCCATCGTTCTATTCTTATATAAGATGTATTATATTTTATTAGATATTTTGTAAGTTTCTATGTTGATTTTTTTAAATGCATGTACCAGTTTGGGACTATTTATATTACAGTATTTTTATAATTGGTTGAACTATTTAAAATAAAATATCAAATGATAATTATGTAAGGAAAAATATTGCTTTTATTATGCGCACTTTTAACTTAGAAAAACTTATAAAATGGTAAAGACATAGTAAAAATGTAAGGATTTTAGGTCTAAATTCAATTTTTAATAAGAGGAGTAAATAGTCACTGAAAATTAACGGATGTTATAAGAAATTAGTTTTTGGTTAGAAATTTTAGGTCTTAAAACTACATTTTCCTATTACTACTCACGTTTTTTTTTCCTTTTTTAACAGCAAACTCACGTTTTAATCTCTTTGTGGCTAATTTTATCACTGGAATTTTTAAACCATACGTTTGTTAATTTGAATTGTACTTAAAACCATGAAATCAAGGCTACATTTTCTAAATTTTCTTTTGTACAAATGTTAGAAAATTAAATATTATGCTATATCTCTTTAAAAATTTAAACAATAGTAATAAAAAAATTATTAGTTTTGTTCGTTTGATCGTAACATGTGAATGTGACTGTGATCAACACTGTTGTTATGGCATATGTTGTTCATTTTTTTGTTACCGGCAGTTACGATTGATTATAAATTTTTAATCGTAATATTGTTTTAATCAGTAATAAAAAATTACGATATATGACACAATATCAGACTATTATATCTGGTTGCAGATAATTAACTGTATCAGATAAAAGAACAATAATTTATCGTAGTTGCAATCATAATTTTCTATGGTTGACAAACGAATATCATCATTATTAATACAAAAATGTTGGTTTACGAGGATAATATTTTCCCTGCGTTCTCTAATTTAAGCCGCAAGAGAAATCAAAGTAGTCACATATTAAAACAAAAATCGTTTTAATCAAAAGTATATACATAAATATACTCTGTTTGTAACGCCCGGTTTTCCATTATAACTCTGGCACAACATTCTTTAAGTTCGTTTCAGTTAAAACAAAATTATTGTTCGAGTTCACTGCGTTTATTTATATTTTGAAGGTATATGTACATCCAAAACGACGTCGAACCCTTCGTTCAAAAGATTGCGAAGTACTTGAGCTAATCATGATTAATTCATTCTCTGCAGAATTAGACGAAGTCTTTGAATCATGCGTATATAAATTATGTACGCAGGGGCTCGTACACATATACACGTTATGGAGAACAGAAAAATCTCAAAAAGCAATTTATTTCTCTTTCTTTAAGAACTTTCTTGCTTTGTGTCCGAAGCAGACAAATTTTAATTGATTCTGTTGTTTTTTCCCATAATTAACTCACACACACACGTATGTACGTGCACACATGCAATATCTATATTTGTGAATAGTAGAGCCACACGAGCGGTTCAAAAATGTTTTTTGGAGTTTTCGAGACTGTTGAGCCTCTGGGCCCACACTCATCGAACCCTCCACACACACGAGCGGGTCTCGATTTGCATGCACCAACACTACACGTACCCACCGACTTTACCAAACCCTTACTTTTGCACGTGTAGAGAGAAGGTAAAAGTGAATCGTTTTTTTTTTTTGCCACAATAAAAATATATTTATATTATTCATTAAAATTTCGCTAATTAGTAGAAAACAAACTACAACCTGAAGGAAAACGTGATCGTAAATTCCGACTGTTAAGAGAACAAAATAACAAAAAGCTCATAAAATTCTAATTATCAAATTCTTTATCAAATGATCGATTTCTCAAGCCCAACAACGACTTTCAGTATAAAGATAAAATGATAAATAATCGTATTCTATATAAAAACTTTTCTTATGATGTGCAAGAAAATGAATTTAGTAGCAATCATTTTACCGCTTCAGAGTCAAAAAATTATACAAATTATGAAATTGGAGATTAATAAGTAAAAACACGAAGAAAAAGACCGATTAATCCTACACAAAAAGCTCAAGAAATCAAATAAAACTTATAGTACGAATGCAAAGTAAAATAAGATTGTGGTGGTCGAGGTTGCCATGACCCATAATCATAAATCCTATGAAAAATATTCTTTCATGTATTCTTTACTCATCATCTCAATTTTCTGAAACTATATGACTTTCAAATCATATCCATGTACAATTAATTAACTGTACTTTTTCAATAAAATAATTAACACTTTATCACCAAAAATATTTGGTTAAGTGTGCTCTATTAAAATGTCCTCATCGCTTTATATCGGTGCTCTCAGTTTTATTTTGCATTTATTCTGAATAACCATTAATCATCAATATTAAGAAATATTCTCATGTATTAGCTTGTAAATAAATGTCAAGTGAAATATAATTGAATAAGAAATTAGAGAATCTCTCTTTCCTCTTCCACTATATAAACAGTGAAAAGCCATTTGAGTGCTCTCTCTCTCATATATCTGTTTCTCTTCTTTTACTCCCTAAAACCCAGAAAAATGAATCCAAGTCGGCTTCAAGAAGATCTAAAAGGTAATGAAAATATCAATGGCTCTAGATTATTCGAAGACCAAAACAACTTCGTATCTCCACCAAACCCACACAGCAACATCTCTCTCTCAAGAAACCATCCTCACAACAAATCAGCCTCAGTCTTGGAGTCGGAAGATGAACATGAGAAAGAGAGGGGTAAAAAGGAAACTATTTTGAAAAGGAGGGGCAACAATGGAATAAACACAAAAGTATGCTCAAGAGGACATTGGAGACCAACAGAAGATGCTAAACTCAAGGAGCTTGTTGCCCAGTTTGGTCCCCAAAACTGGAACTTGATTGCTCAACATCTTCTTGGTAGATCAGGTACAGTTTTTTTTGGTACTCACCTTTTCTTTATTAACACCAATTATTTACTAAATTATGACATTTATTTTTTCTTACTTAAAATTCCGTAAAAGTAAGTCTTTTTATATTCTTTTTAACTAGGAGAAAATAATTATATACGTTAAAAATTAACATAAACAATTGGTATCCTCGAAATCCTGATAATACCTATTAGAATTGAATTAATAAGCTAGATGAAGTTTTATATATAATATATAGGGCAATAAGTTTAAAATATACACTAGTAACAGGTTTTGATAAATAGTAATTTATTAATGTATCTTCTTTAAATGCAGGCAAGAGTTGTAGATTGAGATGGTTTAACCAGTTAGACCCAAGGATTAACAAGAGAGCCTTCTCGGACGAAGAAGAGTCTAGGCTTTTAGCTGCTCACCGAGCCCATGGCAACAAATGGGCTTTGATCTCACGTCTCTTTCCTGGTCGGACTGATAACGCCGTCAAGAACCATTGGCACGTCATTATGGCTCGACGGACTAGAGAAAGTCAACGACATCGTCAACAGCCTCCCGAGGGAACGTCTAGAAACGCTCAAATGACGGTTTCGTCCATGTGCCGTTATAATCACGATGAGTTCTTTGGTAGAGTCGACAAGGGTATTTTCGTCAATGAAGAAGAATATGACGACGACGTTGGCTCAGCTGTCTCTAGTTGTACGACGGAGCTTTCACTAACTCCGCCTTCTTCGTATCACCACCCTCGCTTTGTGAATTACAATAATACCCTTGCTTCAGGTAACGTTTTATTTGTTTGCTTGAGTTTTTTGTCTCTTTCTATAGACATAATCTTCATGACTTTCTTGAGACATGAAAAGTAAAGCAACTTGAACTTGGAATGTTTTTTCTCGGTTTTCTTAAAAAGCGTTTTCGTGAATCTAATTTTAATGTTTTTGGTCGGTTGGTTGAGATCATCAAATAGCCATTTTTACTAGGTGTACCGTTGATCATGATCGGTTTATGCTTTAACCGGTAGTACAACTACTGATTTCTTGGGTCTAAACTTGGTATAGATTCCGATCTCTTATGATTTTTTTTTATGTTCGAATGATTTTAAAAGATAATTTTGGCATACGTGTTGTATAACCGACGAAGACTGACAAGTTCCAATAATTTTTCATATAAATGGTAATAGTTACAAATATGAATGTGAAGAGAGAAATAAACAGTGTTTTACATTGTAAGAGAACATATATAGGTATAATAATATAAGAAGGTGTAGTACAATGTCGCATGCTATTTCAATACAACGAAATTTCACGTGGGGGCTAAAAAATAATTTTGATAAATCTGCAGGTAAAGATGGTCAGTGTGTGCAGAGAGCAGAAGTAAATGGCGAAAATGGTAAAAAGATGGGCCCTCAAAACCACCACACAGTCACAGTCAGTGAAAGGAACGTGGAGATGAAGAATGGATTTTACTTCTTTGATTTTCTTGGAGTTGGAGCTTCCTGATTAATCATTTAAAGATTTAGGGTTCATAATGATGTGAGAATTGCAAGAATTTAGTCTACTCTATCTTCATGGTTAATTTTAGGCATGTTTGTGTAAGATTTGAATGTGAGCTTAATCCTGCTAGATGTTAGGGCTAGGAGGGAAAAAAAACAAAACTTAAACAATTCCTATAAGTCATTTAATTAAGAAGTAAAATAACTTGAATATAATCGATGAATAATACTATAAAATAACATATTTTTAAATTTATTTTCCAAATCTAACAAATCAAAAATAAAATTTCTAAAATATCACAAATTATTATGTACAAATAATTATTTACTTTAAATAAACTATATCTAAAATTAAACATAATGTTCGAATTCACTTTTTCTAATTTATAGTTTAAATTTTTTATTAAAAATAGATTTTTAATTATTTTAATATTAAATTTATGTTATTTTTAAAAATTTAAATGATTAGTATTATATTTGAAAGAAAAAAACTTAAAAGTGATACTTTACACAATTGTCTATAATCTATCTTTTTCCGGATTTTCATTTGCATGGACATGATTAGGATATATTAAATATAAAACCAAACAATATATTAAATTTAAAGAAAATTTGCATAAAATTATAAGTTGATATATTAAATATCCATCAAAATATTTATTTAAATTTCAATTAAATTAATAAATTTAACATTATGAATCATTATAACTTGAATATAATCCAACAGAATAATTATTATCTCAATATGAACCGTACAAATAATTATAAAATAATACCTTAAAATAGCATCATTTTAATTTTATATTCCAAATTTAACACATTAAAAATAAAATTTTAAAAATATCATAAATTATTATGTAAAAATAATTATTTATCTTAAATAAACTATATATAAAATTAAAACATAATGTTTGGGTTTATTTTTTCTAATTTATAGTTTAAATTTTTTTCATTATGAAATTTTTTTTAATTATTTTAGTATTAAATTTGTGTTATTTTAAAATTTTAAATGTTTAGTGGTATATTTGAAAAAATTTTTTGAAATAGTGTTATTTTATTCAATTGCCCATAATTATAATCAAATTATAAACCGTTAAAATAATTGAGAGAACAATAAAAGAATTTAACAAAATAGTTTATCTATCCGATTTAATTAATATATTTTAATGTTTAAATACTTTGTAATTATAAATAAATAGTGAAAACCTAAAAAGATGATCTGACAAGCCTCCGTTCTCAAACTTTTACTGTAAAATAATTTACCACTTGAATTTTAAATCACCTAGTCAAATATATAGATGTCTCATTTTTCATTCACAATTATTTTTTGTTATTTCAATATTAATCTATTTTGATTTTAACAAAAAATGATTCCAAGAAAAGCTCATTTAGATGCACGATATGACGTCACTAACGAGGAAGAAGTGAACTTTTTAGCTTTTGTCTTTTATATTATTAAGTATTAATTATAAAAAAATATTAAAAATAAAATATGTGTGTAAATTAAATTCTCAATAAACAGAATTAACTGTGTTTATTTGTTTAGTTAATTCTGTTATGGAACGTATTCAGAATATAGTTTTAGGGTTTATAATGTTTTATAGTTTAAAATGTAAATGAAATAATAATATCCTGAAAGTTTAAAATGTCAGTCGGTATATGCCTTATTCTATATGTTAAGACGTGAAAATATTTCAACTATGTGGCTTAGCCCGTTAATGTGGGCCTAGAACTACAAAAGAACCCCATTTATAAGGGTCCTAAAAAGCCCACATAGAATTTCGATTATATTTTTTAGTCGAAATGTTGAAGTGGACTTGTATCAATCCAAAATTAATTCATGGTGTTATATGCTTTGGGAAATGTTTTGAAATTTATTCAGGATCGAGTTCATCCATTAGGTCAATTTGCTAACAATATTCATATATTTTTATGATAATTTGAAAAGAGTTAAGGTGAGCAAGAATCGACAAGAAAACAGAATAGCTAACGAGGCCAACATATATTTAATTTTAATTATACAATATAGACACAAAATCAAGTAGAAAGAAATCAATAGAAGTAAGAAAAAATCGACCGTAAATGTTGTAACACAGGATAGCAAGTTCATGTCTGCCTCGGTACCTGTCGATGACAAAACGAAACCAAATTTTAAATTAAAGTAATTAGAGCAAATTAATTGAAACTGCTTTAATTAATACAGTAATTATAATATTGAAAACCCTAATGAGGGATTAAGAATGGTATAACAGTATTTTATATGTCTAGAAAGTGTTGACACCGTTTTTTTTGTCATTAACACCGTCTATTTATTTAATCAAGAGAGTATAAATTCCCAAGGTCTCTTTTGCCAATGAACTCACTAAAATACTCAATATTTTACAACAAAAATATTCAAAAAGTCGGATTTTATTGGTTTTTGTGTTCCTGGCTATATTCATGTAATTTATAAAAGAAAAAAAAACCCTTTAACCAACACAGAAATGTGACATCAGTTTAGTTAAATCATAAACTTCAGTTACAGATTATTCACTTCTATAAAATAGATATTCATTTATCGCATAAATCGACAACAGTCAAATTGATTTATATTTTATTTATTTTTGTTTTAGTTACAAAAGTGAGATGAAATTTTCTTTTGATCCACAATTAGGTTTCAGCCCATTTTCTACATTTAACACCGAGAGATAGAGAGAGAAAATTATTTATCTACATTTTATCTCTTATTAATCAATTTACAGAAGAAAAAAACTTTTTCTAACTCATGAGAAAATCATCTTCAGACAAGACGAAAAAAGGTCTGGAAATCATTTATGAAAATATTCATGATCGGTTTGCTTTTTTGTTAGTAAAGTATATATTAAAGAGATAAGATCCATTAATGAAATAAAAGAAAGAAGTGAATTACCAGGAAATAAGCTTGGCCATGTTGTAAAGACTGCATCAAGAAACCAAACTCATCTGTGAGAAGAGGAAGACCAGAGGAATGAAGTAACACCAAGTCTTCACCAAACATTGCCTTCATGTCTATTGCTCCTTTTGTTACTTCCGTTGGAACTCCGTTTATGAACACCGTCACTAGCCCTTTTATTTTTATATTTTTTTCAATTAATAAGAACAATGATTTTGAGAATTAGCTCTCAAAATATATGATAATTAATAACCTTACATAAAATCGAATTCTTGGTTTAATTAAAACCCACCTACAAAAATCTGTTCTTTCTTTTTCACTTTCAAAACTTATTTTGTAAAACTTGAGACATCCATATATTTGCAATTTTCCAAATATTTTAGAAAAAACTTGTTTTAACGGAAAGAGTTAATTCTTCTTCTCGGTTAAAAAACTAAAACCCACAAAAGTTAGCGGTTTAATAAAAAGATATGATGAGCCATGCAGATGAATGAATGATTCACCTTGTTGTAGCTGGCATTGAAAATTGGAGTTTTGATCAGATGGGCTTAAAATTGATGCAGCATCTGAGCTTTGATGAAGATGATCAGATTCATGGCCATACGTTGTAAAGAGATTCTCCATGACATTGTTGCTTTCACACCCACCACTTGAAGAAGTGAGGCCGAGAAGATAGGAATTAGAGACTTGAGATGAGGACTCATTTAAGAAGTAATTAACTGATGATGAGTTGCTACAACTTCCAAATCCCAAATCAATCTCGTTTGAACCACCATGTTGATGATGCATGTTCATCGTCGTCATGTGCTGGTGGTCTTCAGCTCCTCCTCTTGAGGTGACGGTTACGTCAGTGGCGGCTTGAAGCTGCCGCCGTCTCCGGCGAGATCTTGACCGTCGATTCTGGAACCAGTAGAAGACGTTTGCATCACCCACTGCACCGAATTTTTCAAGCATCTTTCTTATCCTCACCGTTTCATCTTTTGGTGGGTTCACAATACCACTGTTGAAGATGGATTCAAGTATCAAGATTTGCTCCGGTTTAGGTGACCAACGTGATCGAACCGGTTCTCTAAAAGTCGATG
Organism: Pugionium cornutum; assembly: GCA_018901935.1. NCBI lineage: Eukaryota > Viridiplantae > Streptophyta > Magnoliopsida > Brassicales > Brassicaceae > Pugionium > Pugionium cornutum. The sequence goes on from CM032162.1 coordinate 7,363,445, forward strand.
TGGAGGAGGAAGTAAAACCATGGCCGGTAGGGCTTTGTGATGATCCTTCTTGATCCATTTGAGATTGCTAATCTTTTCTTCTTCTTTTTTTTTTTTTTTTTTTCCTTTTATGGTGTCTTAAGAAGAAGTTTTATGTAATGAATTTATACAGAGAGTTTCTCAATGAATTTTTTCTGTTTTACTTAAATATTAAGTTACACTCCACCTAAATTAAAATATTATATGAAAGGTGAATATGTAAACACGTATTCCGAGAGGCAGAGGAATTATAAAACATGGGGTTTGCATATCATTTGATGATATATATAACAAACATGCAAGGAATACTTCCAGCATTGTGTTATTGGACCAACTCAGAAACAAACCTTGGTTCGCGTTTTTCTCTAAATCTTGTATTTATAATAAAACTACTTTTATTTGTGTTTTGTGATTTATAATAATTCTGCAAAATTATTAAAGAAATGAAAATAAGTAACAAAATCGATTACGTTTTCTCACAAGTACAATTTTTTTATCAGTCACAAGTTTAACGAACACAATTATGTAAGTTCACGTGCTTTTGGTTCTTTTTTTTTATATAGTTAATCAATATGTCATCTTATTTAATTATGTCCCAACATTGTCACACGAATTTTGGTTTAAGATTGGAATAAAATTTAAATTTTTTGTTAATAAATGTGTGAAATCATAATACTTTTTGTCGTTATGTTGGGAATTACTAATAAAAACTGTTGTTTGTTATTTCATTTTCTTCTCTTTGTTGTTAATATTGCATTACGCAAAAATTTATCCATACACAATCTAACATGACTTTGACTGAAGTTGTTCAAAAATGTAAATGTTTGTAGTAATAACTGGGTTGTCCATAGTGATAGGAAATCAAATATGCGAATTCGAAGGTATTGTACCATTAGTTTAGCATACTATTCATCATGATTATAATTTGTAACTTTCAAGAATGGAAAGCCGATACTATTATAATGGTTTGAGAGAATTAATATTTTATATATCAAATTAGAAACATTGCATCAGACTTTGCAGCTTATATGTCAAATTTAAGTTTTTCTTCGTATTTTTGATCTTTTTAATTTAATTTCACTATCTTCGTTGTTAAACATAAATTTTAATTATCCCATTTCTTTATTTCTTAAGTCAAATATTATTGTTTTAATTCCCAAACACATAATTTTGGAATCATTTCAAATTTACAAACATATAAATTAAAAATAGATGAACAAATTCAAAAAACATTTTTTACTACAACTGGAATTGGAAAGCTAATACTAAAATGTTTACTTTACATAGATTTGATAAATTTATGTCATCTATACTGTTATTATGTATGTATTGTAATTAAAAATTTCAACTATTTTGGTATGAGATAGTATTAAACAGCAGTTTCATTAAATAAAACTTTTGGGCAATCTGGACAAAAGAATTTTCAACAAAATGCTTACGTACGTACTAGAGAGCACTACTTATAAGAGCAGTATCAACTGTCATTATAACTTTTTCATTTGTCAACTTATTTGTTTTCTAGTCGCATTAGAAAAAAACTTACTTATGTGTAATCATAGCTGATCTAGAATTTTATAAACTACTAATAAAAATCACATAGCAATATATAAGTTTCCCCAAAGGTGCATCGTACACCTATTATTAACAACAGAAACATAAAACTTATAATACGTAGAACATATATATAAGTTTGTCGAATCTGAACTTGATATATGGCCTAGTTCTATACTTATAACACGTAAATTGACGTGAACACAAATCCACTGTAGTAAAATTTCTGTTAAAATAAAAATCAATAACATAAATAAACAAAAATTGTATTGTAGAATACTGATTGGTAATAAAGGTGGCCGTGTGCCGCATGCGTAGGTATAGAGAACCGTGCATGTACATACGTATACGTATGCACATTTATAATACATTAAAAGGTAGATTGTTGGAAGATTTCGATTAAAATATTAAAAAGAGTGTTGGAAGAAACAGTAGGCCACATTCTGTTTCATTGAGATGCATTCTTCTATATTACTTGCTTAGCTGTTTCAACTTTGTTTTTGTTTATATCTTTAAAAATCATATAAAATATTAATTTTCTCAGTACTTTCGCTTGCTTATTTTACACATTATTATGAGATCACGAGAAATAATTCCCGATATTATTGGTTTTGATTTACGTGACGAAGAGTCTAAAGACTTCTGAAAATAGAAAATCATACATGTTAAATATAACTTTTTATTTATATATGATGAATTAGAATTTCATATATATGTAAAAGCATCAAACTTACTATATAACCACGTGACTCCTGCAGAAAACCGAAATTGTTTATTTATCCGTTCCATAATCTATACATGGATTTGATATTTGAACATTGAAAGGTACAAACATTAATTAAACATTTTTAAGTTCAACATAAAAAGATTCTACAAAAACATGTAAACAAGAGCTGAAAACATCGATCTAATTAACTGGATTTTTTAGTAGAATATTGTTGGATTCATACACATCAAGAAACAGCCAAATTACTACTAGAAGTAGTGAACTAATCCTCCCGTGATTTTTATAAAAATAAATAAAAGGAATCCAACAGTAACTTGCTTATGCTGTTGTACAGCTTTTTGAATTTTCTTTATCTTACGTTATATATCTGTAAGATGTGAAGATTCTGCAAGTTTTTTTCTTTTATTTTTTATTACTGACTGTGACTGATTTGATACAACTGGGTATTACTTGTCTTTTATAGCTTCACCAGCTGTTTGTCCTTTTCTTCCTTTTTCTTTCTGTTTATTTCTGCTGACTGATTTGATGTTTTTTTAAATGTTTTTATTGAATTTCGAACACATTTTCGGATAAATGTTTTGTTAATTGTGACGAGTCTAGAGAAGAGATGTGTCATATGATTTGGGAGTCATGGATCATCATTTTACTTCGATCCTTTCGTCTCCTTTGTGATATGAATTATAACTACAGTGTGATACCTAGAAAAGGTCACAGTAAAAGTTTTAATCTAAGATCCGGAGCTACACTGTTGATATATGTGCACAATTAATACGTCATGAAGTATTGGAAAGTAAATAGGAAAACAAAACATTGACATTGGTAAAAGACTTATTAAATAGAGTTAGAAGAATATAGTAGTAGATGCTAGACCCCTAGGGATCAGGCAGAGAAACTGTACGAGGAATAACAAAAGTAATCCGTAAGCCACTCTCTGTGTGGTCCTGAAGACCAGAATCTACCAACACTTTTGAATCTTCTTTCTTTTTGAAATTATCTCTATGTGGTCCTGCTCTGGAACATGTACGGATTCTCTCTTTATATATTAAACTTATACATGCATTGTTTTAACATATGCAGACACACTTACACAGAGATATAATACCTACTTTTTAGCTGTTAACTTTCAGCATAGTTAGTACATTCTTTTTCGACATCAGCATATATAGTTAGTACTTAGTAGACGTATTATTTGTGCAAAAACAAGTTAGTAGACTTCTAAAATGATAAACTTGCCATATTTGGATTTTTTTTATTACATTATAAATATATGATAATTGCATGCATCCGAATCAAATTTCCATTTATATAATTTCCATCCCCACCTCAATGTAATGTTAGCATAAAAACAATTAACACCTAACTAAATTTATATCTACGCGTAAATAAAAATATTTATAAATTATATAATATTATCTATAAGTAAATTTTAATTTTTATTTAAAATTATTTTTAATATTAATTTTATATGTAAATAAAAAAAATATTTTTTAAAAAATTAATAGTATTTTTGATTAATTTAATAAAATATATTAATTATTTAATCAAATTAATAACAATAAAATATATTGTAATTATTATAATAAATTAAATGTATTTATATATTTATTTGAAAGTTAGTATAGTGATTACATATAAACATTTATGTTAATAACGGAAGCTATTTTAGGGATTAAAAAATCACATCATGACGTGAGGAAATATTTGTCATAAAAGGTGTTGGACAATAACAGAAAAAAAAGAAGAAGATGATGTTGGACAGTAAAGAGGCCCATTTAAAGCCCAAGATGCTTCACTGTATTATATTTGTTTTCCTTATTTCATAGCCCATTTTCTACACCAACCAAAGCTCATCATTATTGTCATCCTTTTATTTGCCTTCAAATTACCAATTTCACTTTTTTTACTCTAATTGTACAGGAGAAAAACAAAACAAATATTGAATATTGTCAAAACCCACAAATTAATCGTACAAAAATAGACAAACATTAAAAAAATGAGTATCATTCTCAATAATCGAAACTATCTGATTCAAGAAAAACCTTATTTAAAGCAACAAAAAAAACCCAACCAACCAAAAATATGAATGAGAAAATATAAATAAGATTTGAAACCATGCATATGTTTGTATTATCTCCACATTGTTTTGGAGTATAATTCATTCAATGATTCAACAATTAGTTGAACCTCCTGCAGTTTCTCCTGATCTCACCGGTACGACCAGTAAGTACATCAACGGCTCCCATCTTCACCATTGCTCTAACGAACTGACGCTTGAAGAAGGCATTGTTATTGGCATATCGAGCCACTACACCACGAGTTTGTCGATCTGTCGCCAGCCGTTGGTCAACCTGCAACACTCCTCTTCTTTTACGGATCTGCTTAAAAAACTGATTGTCGAACGTCAATGGACTCGACTGCTCTAGTGCCGCCGACGTGGTGGTAGCGCACGTGTTCCTTAGGCTACATTTCAAAAACAAAAAAAACATTCACAAAGTTTTTCTACGATTTTAAATCAGAAATTAACTAACGAATGTCAAACTAAAAGTTATGACTTTTAACTTTTAAAATTAAAAAATTGCCAACTGTTATTTGGTTCAACCTAAGGGTAAAATAACATTTCAAGTCTTCGCTTTTTTTTTTCTCAAGTCTTCGTAAAGGTAGAATTTTGTTTCGTAATTTTATTTCTGTAAATGAATATGATGGGTGTACGATTGAACCGAACTGGTTTAAAATTACCTGGAAACCAAAGCGGGGTCCATGGACGGGTCAGGTCGTCCCGTTCCTTGGAAATTAGTGATGCGGTCATTGAACAAACCACAGTTTCCGACACCAACTGTGTGTGCACCCAAAAGAGCAACAGCATCGAAAACATTCATCCCTTTGTTCGTGAAGAAACTGACGGCTCCAGAGACGGAGATTGTTGGACCCGGTAGGGCCACGTCAGCATTGTTTGAGACCAAACCATCGCGTCTTCCCGTGGGTATGCTGTAACTCGGGCCACCGGCTAAGGCAACCGAGTCACGTGTGGCTAACGTGACGATATCGGCGCATGAGACCGTAGAGGGACACGCGGCCTCTAGTTGAGCCTTAATTCGGTCGATTAGGTCAAATTCTCTGACACTTCTGTTTGGTCCGGCTGCTTTCTCGGACGGACGAGCGGTTGTTGAGTCAATGAGGAGAGATGCGTCACAGCCCTACAAAGAACGAATGTAAACATTATAATATACAATTAAGTAGACAAATAATTATACGAGACTCTTTCTTCTCTAATATTTTAATATCCAAGTTTGATCATTTGTACGACATGTTCAAAAATAAGGTTCTTACCTTAACGAAACAGTCATGGAAATGCATACGGAGCAAAGCAGCAGTGACGGTTGGATCAGCACTGAATCTCTGGCGCACCGCATTGCGTACGATAGTCTCGGCTTGAGGACATGACTGGCTATAAAACCCAACTCGAAGTTGAGCAAATGCAATCGGGAAAATAAAGAAAAACACAAGAAGAGAAGAAAACTTCATCATTTTGCTTTTGAATGAGAGGATTTTCTTCTTAGTAACGGGATTTTCTTATTGTGGAGAGGGTTATGAGACCTTTGCGATCAACCATAAGCTATATATATACACGAGAAAATCAACCGTCGAAAAAATAATAATTTTATCTCAATATGTATACCAAATACAAGCGAAGGTCAAAATTGAAACTAATGTTGAGAAAGTCAAACATAGAAACGTTAGCAAAAGCGTGCGAACGACTTTGTAAACATTCCTTTGCCAATTGCCATGTTGTAAACTTATTATTATAAACTAATATTGCTAAAAAACATTATCCAGATAATTAAATCGATAATAGTAGATTTTTCACTAATACATAAAATTGTAGATTTATCGTAATCTATTTCGATTTCAGTTTTTTTTTGCTAATCTCGTTTCAAAAAGAAATGTAGAAGTCAATAAAAAGAAATTATTATTTTAAATTACTACAAACGGGTTTTCTTTGAAACCACTTGGCTCTCAAAAATATATTTTCAAATTTTTATATGTTAATAAGACTTTCAAATGATTGAGAATGATTTTTTATTATTAAAAACAGGTTTCAGTTTTAGACATTACAGTTAACTGTATCGTTTTCATATAATTTTAGTCAATATCACATGTAGTACAACAACCGAATATAATTACAACTTATGATTTGAGGCAATATTTTATGTTCTAATAAACTATTTTTGTTAATTTTGTTTAATTAAAAAAAGACAACTAATCAATTAAGTATACATCGATACATGGACACCACAACAAGTGTTCCATGAATCATGTACCCAGAGATTCGGTAATTGATTCTTTAGAATTTTAGTCGTCAAATTTTCTATCTATTAAGAGTTAAAATGTATTAATTTGTTGTTAATCCGCCATATGCCTAATGATGATCAACAAAAATTACGAAGGAGTAGGTATATAATAAAGTCTAGAGTAATAAACAAATATTTTTTTATCGTAAATTAAGGGACAAAATTTTGTATTTTATGTAACTTATATTCTTTTAATCACGTAGCTACGATTACCGACAAATTGTTTGTATATACTTTTATTACCGTTTTTATTGATAAATTAAAAAAACAATGCGAATGAATATTTTGTGATGATTAGTCCCCATAACTAGATTTTAAGATTTTAACGGTAGTCCAAATTAAAATTCCATCATAGAAAAACTTCCACTATATGTTTCCCAATGCCTTACTATGCTCTTTCAAATCATTGTTTGAATTAAAGAACCATATTTTTTATTTATAAATAAGGAAAATAATTATTAAAATACTAAAATTTTGTGTTTGTATCATTTAAATACCGAATTTTTAATGAACCATTTAAATAACGATTTATAGTTAAATATATTCGACTTAAATACATAATTAGTCAATATTAACATAACACTGTTAACTATGTTATTTATTTTTTATTTATTCGTATCTAATTTTAATTAGTTAAATAAGTAATAGATTTAAAAATGTTAATTTTGATGTTAATGTTGACTAATCGCATACGGTTCAATTAATTACAAATCATTATTTAAATAGTTCATTAAATAATTTGGTATTTAAATGGCTCATCAAACGCAAAATTTCAATATTTTTATTATTGATTATTATTCTAATTTTTTCAAAAATTTGGAAAATAATGTAATGATTTGTTACGAGCTTATATAATAAAAAAGGGGCATTTGCAAAATTGACCTAAAATTTGTCTTTAATTGCAAGTTTGACAATTTACACTTTTTTTTTGCAAAACTAACTTTCTATCTCTATTTTATCCTTCAACAATAATTTTATTTACAAATGTGTCATTAACTTAAAAAAAAAGCAAAAACAACACAAAGACCATTATGAACAAATTTTTCAAAAATATTACGAAAATGCCATCTTCTTCAATGCATACAACCATCATTATCGTGGTTGCTGGAAGAAAAACATTTTATTCCTATCAAAGCAGACTTCTCGGAGAAGTCTGCGACGTTTATTCCGATCAAAGCAGACTTCTCGGAGAAGTCTGCTTTGATAGGAATAAAAATTACTTTGGCGAGAAACACAGTTTATTCCTATCAAAGCACACTTCTCAGAGAAGTCTACTTTGGCAAGAGAAAAACATTTTATTCCTATAAAAGCAGACTTCTTCGAGAAGTCTGCGATATTTATTCTGATCAAAGAAGACTACTCCGAGAAGTCTGCTTTTATAGGAATAAAAATTGCTTTGGAGAGAAAAACATTTTATTCCTATCAAAGCAGAATTCTCCGAGAAGTCTTCTTTGGCGAGAAAAACATTTTATTCCTATCAAAGCAGACTTCTCGGAGAAGTCTGCGACGTTTATTTCGATCAAAGCTGACTTCTCAGAGAAGTCTGCTTTGATAGGAATAAAAATTGCTTTGGAGAGAAAAACATTTTATTCCTATCCAAGCAGACTTCTCCGAGAAGTCTGCGAGAATTCTGTTTTGACGAGAAAAACATTTTATTCCTATCAAAGCAGACTTCTTCGAGAAGTTTGCAACATTTATTCCGATCAAAGCAGACTTCTCCGAGAAGTCTGCTTTGATCGGAATAAAAATTGCTTTGGAGAGAAAAACATTTTATTCCTATCAAAGCAGACTTCTCCGAGAAGTCTGCTTTGGAGAGAAAAACATTTTATTCCTATCAAAGCAGAAGTCTGCTTTTATCGGAATAAACATCGCAGACTTCTCGGAGAAGTCTGCTTTGATAGGAATAAACTGTTTTTCTCGCTAAAGCAATTTTTATTCATAACAAAGCAGACTTCTCCGAGAAGTCTGCTTTGGTGAGAAAAACATTTTATTCCTATCAAAGCAGACTTCTGGGAGAAATGTGCTTTGATCGGAATAAACGTCGCAGACTTCTCCGAGAAGTCTGCTTTGATAGGAATAAACTGTTTTTCTCGCCAAAGCAATTTTTATTCCTATCAAAGCAGACTTCTCCGCGGAGAAGTCTGCTTTGGTCAGAATAAATGTCGCAGACTGCGAGAAGTCTGCTTTGGCGAGAAAAACATTTTATTCATATCAAAGCAAACTTCTCAGAGAAGTCTGCTTTGATCGGAATAAACGTCACAGACTTCTCCGAGAAGTTTGCTTTGATAGGAATAAAACTTGCTTTGGCGAGAAAAACAGTTTATTCCTATCAAAGCAGACTTCTCTGAGAAGTTTGTGACGTTTATTCCGATCAAAGCAGACTTCTCTGAGAAGTCTACGATGTTTATTCCGATCAAAGCAAACTTCTTCGAGAAGTCTGCTTTAATAGGAATAAAATGTTTTTCTCACCAAAGTAGACTTCTCTTTTAATAGGAATAAAATATTTTTCTCACCAAAGTAGACTTCTCCGAGAAGTCTACTTCAGTAAAAAAATTTAGTATGTGTACAATGATCTAATCAAATTCATTTATTTTTACCGCATATAATGGTCCAAATCGTTGTTGTTTGTGGGGAGTGGAGTATTACAGATACTTAGAATTTTTCTGTGGATAATATAAGAGGAGGAAAAATGTTTGTAATTGAGGATGATGATTACGTTGTTGATGAAGATGAGAATAAAGTTTAATCGAATGTTGAGGATTACATTCTTTACGGTAAAGTAAAAGATGAATAAATTTAGTTTTAGTGTTGAGGGTAAGGACAAAGTACAAAGTCTGCCGAGAAGTCTACAAAGAAGTCTACGAGATTTATACAACAAAGTTTGCCGATATAAGTGAGTAGTTTCTAAAACATGTAACCAATCAATTCAATTAATTTGAAGGCACAATGTTATCGATGTTGTTTTACAAAAAACATCCAACACTATCCTGTTAACTTAGTATTTTGATGGAATTGTTTATATATATTTTTTAGTTCTTGTTCTTTCTTGTTATTAGGAAGTATGTACTAAGTATCTTAAATATGCACTAAGTCCTTAACTTTGTATAAAAGTGTTTATGAAAATTTATACTAATATTTGTGTTTTTAATGGTTGTCATTTTGTAATTTTATATGATTTGACTAAAGCTGATTGAAAGATGATTGACATACAACTAATAGTTTATTATAATTATGAAAAAGTTGATTGAAAATTGACTGATAAGATGGAGTGATAGGAGCTAGTGATATGTACAATAAAGTTGACAAAAACTCATTTAAAATATGACTAAAAATATAAACGAAGTCTGTAATTATTAATGAAGTCTCCAAGTGAAGTCTGCATTTGTAATGAAAACGTGTTGTGTAGTCTGCAACTGAAGTCTGTAACATGTAATGAAGTCTGCAACCTGTAATGAAGTCTGCAACCTGTAATGAAGTCTGCAACACGAAAATCTATTGATTCAAAAACCAAAGTCAAATTCAAAACATAAGAAAAAAATTCAAAAACATCCACAAAAACTGTAAAACCACCATAAATTTCAAGGAGAATTTCAAACATCTATTGAAAATCTTAATAAAACCATTTAAAATTTTAAAAACCATTAAAAATCACTTTAAAAACTACTAAAACAACAATATTACTTTTTGTGAATCTTTTTCTACAACAAAAGAAAATGAGAAATAAGATAAGAATATAAGAACTCTACAACGGAAGTCTGCAACTAAAGTCTGCAACTGAAGTCTGCAACTGAAATCTGCAAACCTGTAATGAAGTCTGCAACACGAAAATCCATTAATTCAAAAACTAGTGTCAAATTCAAAACGTAAGCAGAAAACTCAAAAACAACAACAAAAAAGTGTAAAACCACTATAAATCTCAAATATCTATTGAAAATCTTTAAAAAAACCATATAAAATTTTAAAAACTATTAAAAATCACTTTAAAAATCTAGTAAAACAACAAAATTAGTTTTTGTAAATCTTTTTTCTAGATCTACAACAATAGAAAATGAAAAATAAGATAATAATATAAGAAAAAAATTAAGAAAACAACAAAAAATAACAAAATCTCCAAAACCATGAAAAACGTAACAACTAGTAAAAATAACAAACTTACATCTTTAGATCTTGTGACTTTCTTTTCTAGATCTACAACAATACAAGATGAGAAATAAGATAAGAATATAGGAAAAAACTTAAGAAAACAACAAAAACAACAAAAATCATAAAAATTACAAAAAACTTAAAAACTAATAAAAGCAACAAGCTTACGTTTTTTTTATCTCTTCACTTATTTTTACAGATCTACAACACTATAAGAGGAGAAAGAGTGTTATAAAAATAATAAAAGATTTAAACAATAAAAATATTCTAAAATCACAAACCCAAAACCATATAAACAAAATTTTTTTTACCTTTTTCATATCTCATGATTTTTTCCAGATCTACAAAATAACAAGATGACAAAGAACATGAGAAGAGAAGAAGAAAAGAAAAGAGGGGAAGTAAAACGAGAAGAAGAGAAAATTTACCTTCATTTTTTTTTTTCGGTTTGTGCAGACTTCTCGAGAAGTATGCTTAAACTCTCGAGAAGTCTCGTAACCCTAAACCCTAAATAATAAAATTCACTAAATGTGCGAAAGTTTTGTTAAAAATTGGATGAATATGTTGAAGATAGTTAAGTAAATGCAAAACTCAAACAATTTTCTTTTAAAAATTTGTAAATCTAAATTTTCAAAATTATCACATGATATTTCAAATTCTAGCATGAATTCTCTACACAAACATCAACTATTAACCCACAACACATAACAACAAAAACTAGCAAATATTTTATACCATTCGATCGAATCCAATCTCCTTATTTTTGAATTCATTATAACTTTTATGTGCTTTTGATATGTATATAAACTATGTTAATAGCAATTTTAATTTTTTTTTTAAATATTTCAAATTTTTTATTTGATTTATGTAGTTTATTTACAAAGCAGACTTCGTGAAGTCTGCTTCAGCCGGAATAAACTATTTTTCTCACCAAAGCAGACTTCTCGGAGAAGTCTGCTTGAACCGGAATAAACTGTTTTTCTCACCAAAGCAGACTTCTTTGAGAAGTCTACTTCAACCGGAATAAACTGTTTTTCTCACCAAAACACACTTCTCCGAGAAGTCTGCTTCAGCCGGAATAAACTGTTTTTCCTAAGTCTGCTTTGATAACAAAAAAACATGCAGGGACTGAAACGTAATTGACATTTCGACATTATTTTTTAGACCAAAGGAGTGTTCAGTAATTTCTCCACTCTCATAGGTTAGTTTTGTAAAAAAAATGTAAATTATCAAACTTGCATTTAAAGTCAAGTTTTAGTTCATTTTTAGCAATTCCCCTAAAAAAATAATCTCAAAATTCCCAAGATATTTCTGAAAAACGTTGGGAATGGAATTCTTGTTACTTGAGGAAAGAAACCATAAAGTTTGGGAATATTATTTTGATGCTTTCATTATATGAATTTAAAAAAAAAAACTAAATCAAAGTCGGTTTCGTGGGGAGCTGTGTGAAGAAGCTGTCACGGCAAATGATTTGCTTGTAATAATGTGACATTCTCTTCCCTTTGAAATATATACTTACATTGCATTATTATATTAAAATTGTCTAGTACTTACTATTTATGCATTATCTTGGATTTGTTTACAAATAAAGTTTTAAGTTCTTATAGTTCCTTTCGACAGATTATTTTACCGAAAATTACGCAAAGATGTAATATTCTGAAATATCTATTTGATGTCTTTTGGTTTCGTGTATATTCACGATAATAGATAATAGTCTTAATGGTTCTTGCAAGAAAAAAAAAGGATATAGGTTCAAAAATGTGATTATAAGCATAGAAATGTGTAACTCTAGATTGAAAAAAAATATTATTCGACCACTTGTTTTTGTTTAAAAAACCGTATCGAATTTTATTAAAAAGAAGTTGGGGCTGGTTTTGTAAAGAAATCTGTTCTTTCAAAATTATACATTTTGGTTGGTTCAGCTTTGGGTAAACCGGAATTATACATTTTGTATGAGTATAGAAATTATGTTTCGAAAGGGCCCAAAAGGCCGAAGTTTATACCTCACGGGCCCACCTAAGTGAGAGAGTTATTTTTATAATAAGTTTCAAGTTTTACACATGTATAACTCATTAAGTCAAAATACGAATGAATTCATTAAGTTGAAAAAAGTATGTCCATTTAGAGCCTTCGTCTTCTATACATACAAACACCTATATACTGGTTTAATTAAGATGATGCCTTCTTGAAGTAACTAAAATGTTTTCCTACTTGTATTCCCACCTTCCATTTCATTCTGTTCCGTATATGAACCTACTAATCTAACTCAGCTAAAAGGACTGAACTGATTTTTATGACTTATTACGAACTATGAAGACCAAATAGTTATATGGGTCAAAATTATATCCAAACGAATAAAATAATAAACAACGAGTCAACAAAGATAAATAAATTAATGGAAAGAAGTTAATGCTTATTAGTTAGATTAATAATTAAAAAAAAACATGTGATTTGATCTGCATATATATAATACACGACGCCAAAAATCAGACAAGTGATGTTGTATGTGAAACTTGGGTTCCAATATGAGTAAAGACTCGAAGAAAGCTTCTGAGAGAGAGAGAGAGAGCTAAATCAAATTAGAGAGCTGTTGAAGAACTGCTCATAACAACAAACAACGGCTTTGTGCGTCTCACGTGAAAGATATCAAGAACCAAGATCAAGATATCTCCTTTTATCTCTCAAGAGCCAAGAACCACGAAACCATCTCTCTCTCCCTCTGAATCAACCATTTTTTTTGCCATTTCACAGTGAGAGTCAGGCTCTTCGTTTCTTCCTCTCTCTTTCTTCGTCTGTTTCTTCCTCTGTCATCACTTTCTACTTTCTCGCTTCTTCTGCTTCATCTCCATCGTCTCTTTCACCTTTCTCTGTCACCGTTTCCGCCGCAAGAAAACCGTGACCCACCTTCGTCTTTCTCAATGGTACTTTACTTCTTATTCTCAACACGACTTCCATTACCGTTGTTCTTCACATTCTTCAACCATAATTCACCAGTGATTCTCTCTCTCTCTCTCTGAGATCACTGATTATTCTCCCTCTTACTTTTGCTTTTTGCAGGAAATCGAACAAACCGTAACTCCTCCCGCCGCACAGCAGCAACAACAACAACAAACAATGACCGGAAGATTCTGCAGATACTTTTTTACTGTTATCTTCTTCTTGCAACTGTTCCTAATCTCGGGGTTGGTGATCTTTCTCACGCTTCGAGGTCTAGTCTTCACCAAATCACAAAACTTCCACCCCAAGAAATGGTACACACCTTTGCTAGCCTCTGTTGGTGTCTCTGGAGTTCTTTCTTTAGTCTGGCAATGCTTCTTCGTCTGCAACAAAGAAGCAACAGTCAAAGCGACCTTCATTACCACACCGCTACTCACAATCTCCGTCGGGCTCTTCCTAATTGTGTACGGCTCATCGGTGGTTCCAGCGATCGGTTTACTTCTTGTGATATTTAGCTTTGCTCAGGCAATCTATTGCGGGTTATACGTCGGTTCAAGGAGGCGTGAATTCACCTTCAAGATGATGGCGATCGCCACCGGCTTACTACCTGCAAGAACCAGAGCAACAACCATTGTATCAGTGACCTTCAGCGTCATTTACTCTGGTTTCATGGTCGCTGGAATCGGAGGAGCTACTGCTACAAGAACAGGTCTAGATATTCTTTTCATCTCCATAATTGTGACAAGCCTGGCCTGGAACATGCAAGTTCTCAAAAACGTACAAGTAGTAGCGATTTCGAAAGCCAAATATGTTTACTTTAAGCGTGGTGAATTCATGAATGCCTGTGATGCTCTTGGTGCCACATTGACACACCAGCTCGGGAGCGTTTGTATTGGGTCAACACTTGTTCCAGTTTTTGTACTCATCAGGGGAACGTTTCGAACCTGTAATAGGATGGACAATGGCAGCGACAGAACAATGTATGAAAGTAATGGACACTGCTTTTGGGTAGCCAACCATATGATTTTATACGGAAACAGATGTGGATTTGTTCATGTGGGAGTTTACAACAAAAGTTTTGTGCAAGCCTCGAGTGATACCTGGAGAATGTTCAGAAGAATAGTTGGATTGGAGGAATTGATTGATTCTGACCTCACCAGCTCCATCTGCTTCCTCAGCGCCATTGCTATTGGGGCAATCTCTGCATTAACTGCAGGAATATGGGCGTTTCAGATCCATAAGGATTACTTCTTTCAGCTGACTCTCTATGCTTTCATCATCGGATACTTTGTGGTAACATCTCATTATCAAAAATGCAGGAAAAAAATGAATCAAAGTGGCTTTCTACATCATGTACCTGTTGCGTGTGTTTGTTTCAGGGGAGAGTTTCTTCGGCGTGGCTCCAAGGATGTGTACTGGGTTACTACGTAGCTTATTCTGAGGATCCACAGAGCGATAACTTTGATGCCACGATTCCACAACGTATTGCGCGGCAAGACATAGAAGAGGTTCAAAGAGAAGCCTTCCATGCAGTGCGGGAGCAAGAGGAAGATGAGCCAACATACATGTAGAGCTAAACATACAGATGAGCATATCCACTTAGTACAGAAAAAAACAACTCTTGTTTTTTCTTCGATTTCACTGAGGAGTATATACTATATAGATTGGAGATTGTTTAGCTTCTTCATATGCAAAATGCAGCTACAGAAGGAATGTACATACAACGCGAGACAACACTTGATTCAGTGCTCTTCCTTTCCTTGCTTTATTTTCCCATTTTCTGAATGCATAAACAGTCATAAGAGCAGTTGAAGAGATAGAGAATCATGGTTTAGTGGTCACAGCCATTTAGGATTAAGAAACGACTTTAATTAACAACAGAAAATGAATCTATCGATTGTCTGTATCTCTCGGATCCATTATCTGTTACAATATTTTCAGATTACATATTACATCCCAGGAACACAAATCTATCTACGGTACTGACAAAAGTATGATTTTTGCAATAAGATCAGAGAAAGGCACAACATATAAAAGTGGCAAAATAGGTAGATTGATGACAAAACCATGACTGGAAACAAGTGAATCAAGGGGTCATCAATGTCCTACGTGACCACGCCCGCCACAACTTTTGCACATAATGTTACCAGTTCCACCACAACCTACAATAAAGCCACAAATGGGTTTTTGATGAATTTAGGCAATTTGCAAAGAACACGACTATGTAACTTCTGTAAGAAAAAAAGAAAGAAGAAATGCTGGATTAGAGGCATACCTAAGCAACGGACTTTAACAATGATGCCTTGGCTCTCCATTATGGAGTCTACATATAGACCAGATCCAGAGCAAGTGGCACAAAGCAATGCACCTTTAGCTTCACAACAAGTGCAACGCCTGTTCTCACCAATCTCTTTCTCTGACATAGATAATCCTACTGGCTCCTCAATTATTTCCTCCGGTATTGGCTTATCATAACAGAACATTGACTCGAGACTGCTTCTTTTTCTATGCGCATCTCTTTTTAAGCATGACTCCGCCTACGGAATCAAAAGAATTTCCCCAATTTAGAAAAAAATGTTATATCCCTCTCAGAAGAAACATGGTTTTATTTTCAATCACCCTGATGTATAAATGTTTCCCGAAATATCTCGAAATTTAGTTCTGCTCGCAACACTAAAATTTTTCCAGGATTTGAAGTCATTGCATCAACATATAGCTGTCATTATGCATACATGCTAATACCAATAAAGCATAATCATCATCATGACACAAGTCTGTGAACAAGGACTTCGGAATGGTTCGTATTTATATGGGAAATTAGTTCAAATTTTTGAAAAAAAACATTTCTATTTTGCTACTAATAAGTACATTCCAAGGGAAACATAGCTCAATTTTCAAAAATGGCTTCTTTTCAGATGGAGACAATTCTAGTAACAACTCAAACACACAGAAAAGCAAACTGATACTATCACTAATTTCGTAATCCTATCGAGTTTCCATATGAAGCCAACAAAAATCAGCGGAAAAGATATGTTAGGAGATGAAGATCAGTAATTTCGTAAATCCTATCGAGTTTCCACGTGAAGCAAAGAAAAATCAGCGGAAAAGATATTAACCTTGAGAGATGAAGAAGAAGGAAGAGAGCACACTCTTACACGGAAACCGAACCCAGAAGAAGGAACCCCGCGTCGGATCCCGCGAACAAAGCCTGATTTCGCCGGAAATGTAGCCGGTAAAGCAAAATGTAAAGCGGAATTCATTGGCGACCAGACGGAGATTATAGTGTAGAGACAAGATTAAATCTGAAGATCGGAAATATCGAAATCAAATAGAAATGCAGAAGCTAGTTGATAACTTTGGAAGAATCGCCGTTCATTGGTACATTTGTTCACGATAACCGGATCATCCAGAGATATACCTGAATTGAGTTAATTCAATAAATCTGAATCGTACAATGGATCATAGACTTTGAAGAAAATATGGGCCGGTTTTGTCATAATAAATGTCCATATCAATTATTTTGGTGACATAATTTTGAAATCGGTCTCTTCTTTGCTAAGGGGTCGTCGACTTATTTTGGGGTTAAATTGGAATCTTGTTAATATGTTTCATCTTCAATTAAAAAAGAGTAAAAGCCAAACTGGTTAAAGTGTTATTATGGTCCATGTGTTGTGTTTAAAGTGGTCAAGCGGATAGTGTTAGAAAAAGGTCTTTCCTTCAGGTCCACGAAAGAATTAAACAAAAATTATTTTTAATGAATAGTATGACTATGGATAAAAAAAAATATGAAAAAGAGATATTAGAATTCTATAGACGTTACCAGTCAGTAGATATTATTTTGTTTAATTATAGAGATTTTAATATATAATATAAAAAGGAACAATTTAAAAACATGCCTCAAGTAAGAGGAACAAGTGATCAATACTTGCATGACCTCTATTGTTATCTCACATGTGTGACGTTAAACTATTGCCATGGCATTGCAAATGGTTAAAAGAATGGGGAAGAAATGCCGAGCACGAGCACTAGATCGAGATGGGAGAATGTCGTACTCTGGACCAAAATTGAAACTGTACAATTGATTTTGTGTCCAAGATTAATCAAAGAGTCATCATTCACTATTACAGTTTCTCTAATATATTATTTGAAAAACTTTTTAACAAAGTAAATTTATCATGACGTGTTAATAATAAAAATATTATGCTAACGTGTCAATATTACAACGAGTTTCAACTTAAATATATAAAAAGATTTAAATTATTAGAATAATTATAATACATGTCATTGATATTAATTTCGTTAGAGAATCAATATATTTTATTCAACTAACCAAAAAATAGTATTACATTTGCAAAAACATTAATTTTTTATTTTTTTAAATTTTAATACGTTAATTATAAATAATTTGAAATAAATATAAATAGATTTAAGTTATTACATAATCCCTAATATATTATTTAAAAAACAATTTAAGAAAATAATATTACTTTGACGTGTTATTAACAGAAATACTATGCTTACATTTCATCGTTACATAAATTTCAAATAAATATATAAATAGGGTTAACTTATTCGAATATTACAATATATGTCATTGTTATTAATTTGGTTAGAGTATTAATATATTTTATTAAACTAACCAAAAAATACTATTAAATTCATAAAAAATAATTATTTTTTTATTTTTTAATTTATATATACAAAAATTAATGTTGTATAAATAATTTTAAATAAAAATTAAAATTATATAAATATTTAATTTATATTTACTAATAAAATATAATTTACGAATATTTTTTTCCACGCATAGTGGCACTACAAGAAAACATGCTATTTGCGACCACAACCGTGGTCGCATAGTAGTCGCAAAACTGTATTTTGCGACTACTTTGCGACCACGTGATGTGGTCGCAAAATACTAGTCGCAAACAAAATTAGTCGCAAATCAGTCGCACATTTGCGATTGATTTGCGACCATGGGCATAGTGGTTATTTTGCGACTAATTTGCGACCACAACCGTGGTCGCTATTTTTGCGACTAATTTGCCACTGAATTTCCGTAACAAACTTTGCTACTGTTTTGCGACTACGTTTGTGGTTGCTAAAATTGTGACTGATTTGCGACTACGGTAGAACCACAGTTGCAAATCAGTCACTGTTTTTTGTGACTCTTTTGCGACTGCAGGAGAACCGTAGTCGCAAATCAGTCACAAAAATTTGTGACTGTTTTGTGACTACAGGAGAAACGCAGTCGCAAATCAGTCACAAAAATTTGTGACTGTTTTGCGACTACAGGAGAACCGCAGTCGCAAATCAGTCACAATATTTTGTGACTTATTTGCGACCACATGTATGAAGGAGTCGCAAATCGGTGGCAAATATTGCGACTGATTTAGGACTAATCTGCGACTACACCGTAATTAGATTTTAAAAAAAATAGTATATTTTCATTATTATTGAAATAATTTCGTATATTTGGAAAAAAATATAATATTAATATTTTTTAAATTATTTTAAAAAATGTAAAATAATATTTATAAATTTAAATTTCAATAATAATTTTGGAAATTAATTTCAATCATAAAATTAATTATTTGAAATTCGAAATATTAATAAAATAATTTAGATTAATTATTAATATAATTGGTTTAAAATATTATTATAATATTTATTATAATATTTATTATAATATTTATTATAATATTTATTATAATATTTATTATAATATTTATAAATTTTTATTAATGAATTAAAAATATTATAATATTAAATGAAAAATATGTAAACTAAATATTGAATAAAAAGATATACAAATTTAAAATTATAACATTTATTATTGAAAATTTTTTAATACATAAAAAAAACTCTAATTGTCCGGTGGCGGAAATTGGAAATCTGATGACGAAAATGGGGTGGTGGGCGGAGCCCTCGATGGTTCCCTTGTGCAATCGTTATGCCGCATAAAGGAGGCGAATGCGGGATCTGTCCGTTGGATATATCCGAGGAGCATCTCCAAGCTCGAGATCTTCTTCTAGTTTTCTTTGTTCAGCTCTTCAATCTTCTCACATTTTTCCATCATCTGCGCGTTTTGTGCTTTAATCAACGTGTTTTGTTCTTGAAGCATAACGTACTCGGGTGAATGGGTTTATACCCCACTACTTCTACCCGTAGACTGTACGCGGCTGAGGCTACCGAGTCCATAAAGACGGCCTCGTTCATCAGGAACAAATGACTAGAAAATTACAAAAACGTAAATTAAATAATAAATTTAATTATTATTTAATTAGAAAAATATGTTAAAAGAAAAAAGTTTGAAATTTTTTTTTCCCTGTAAGAAGATCTCATTCTTCTGTGCTTGAGTCAGCTCAATTGGACGGGAGGTTCTATCGGATGTTTCTGTTGGATCGACCTCCACGATCGCCATCTTCTCTTGGATGTTTCATTCGTATGCTTCACAGATTTGTTTTGCTGTCAAATCTACATACGAACCATCCGGTCTTGTGTGAGTCTTTATAAAGACCTCACCTATTGAGACTGGTCGTCCCAAATTATGTTTCTTCACAGATATTAAAATATTATTTAATTGTGAGAAAAAATATTAATTAAAAAAAATTTATTTACTTACCATTTCCTGCTGGACCTGAATGTAGGATTTTTGGCCCGATCAATGTTTATGCGGGCCAAGACCGTCCCGAGCGGAGTTGCGGTTATGAGAGGATTTCGTACTCCTCTCGGTAGATGTTTCTGTTGCCCAATATGCTGTCATAATATTGTACAAACTTGGGGAAATCCATCTGGGACATTTTCCGGTTGTATGAACCGTGCTCACCATCCCTTTCATTCGCCTTACGCAGACGGTCTCGAACTCTTTTCGTACCACCGGGGTGATCAGAGGATCCCAGGTGTACGATTGCTTGAAATTGAATTAAAAAATATTAGTATATATTTTTTATATTTTATAAAATATTTACACAATTTAAAAAACAATACTTACCGCAAATTCAATGAAATATTTTTCCTGCCTCTCAAGAGGTACGACGGTACAACTGTAGTACGGACCGTCAAATTTATTTTTCAAAATTTTTGCGATTTGATGAGTAATAGCCCCGTTATCGCGGTCAAACCTAATATTTATTTAAAAAATTTAAATTTATATTAATATAATTTCAATTTTAATAAATATTTATTAAAAAAATTTATTATTTATAAAAAATGCTTACTACATTGTATTAAGAGCCGCTTCTGGAGAAAGCACAGTCAAATACTGCTCGCGGCCCGGAGTTTGTAACAAACTATCAAGAGTGATAGTTTGTTCATCCGTTCCCGTTTCGCAATCGGGAATTTGTTCCTCCTTATGTTCATTCGATTCTTGAAATCGTGGAGGTATTTGGGTTTCAGGAACGGAGTGAGGAACAAAATTGTATTGGGGAGGGAGCCGAGATGCCGCTCTATTAGCGGATGGTGAAGGGTTCGAGGAGGCCGAAGAGGTTCCTCGGCCAAAAGACGATCCGAAAGATCGTCTTCCACGACCTCTCAACGACTTACCACTACTTGCCATTTTTAGAAATTGTGTTTTTAGGAAGTGTTTAGGAAGTGTTTTTGAGAGATTTTGATAAAGAAATTTTGAGAGATTTGTGAAAAATGAGGGAAAACCTTCGGGTATTTATAGGTTTTTTTGCGACCACGGATGTGGTCGCAAATCAGTGGCAAAAAACATGTGGTCGCAAATCAGTCGCAAATTTGCGACTACCAATTAATTTGGTGAGAAACGAAAACGTTCAAACTCCCTCCAAATTAATTGGTAGTCGCAAATCAGTCGCAAATTTGCAACTGATTTGCGACCACAAGTACATTTATCAAAACTGTAAATGTGGTCGCAAATGAGTCACAAATTTGCGATTGATTTGCGACTACCAATTAATTTGGTGGGAGTTTGAACATTTTTCGTTTTTTTCAAACTCCCACCAAGTTAACTGGTAGTCGCAAATCAGTCGCAAATTTGTGACTGATTTGCGACCACATGTACATTTATCGAAACTGTAAATGTGGTCGCAAATTTGCGACTGATTTTCGACTACCAGTTAATTTGGTGGGAGTTTGAACGTTTTCGTTTTTTTCAAACTCCCACCAAATTAATTGGTAGTCGCAAATCAGTCGTAAATTTGTGCCTGATTTGCGACCACATTTAATTTATTGCTTGTAGTTGCAAATCAATTTTTGAGATTTTGAGGAATGCATATAATTATATAAGATTGATTAATTGATTATAAGTTATAAAAATTTCAATTACTATGAAAACAATAACATTTCCCAAAATTTCAAATAACTTACCTAAAATCCTTAACAAATTTACTTAACCTTATACTTCTTATATACATTCCAAATGTTATCTAAATATGAAATCATTACAAATATGGTTTTCACTTCTAATGGTTAGTAGTCTTATAGAATAGAAATACAAGTTTTAAATGTGGAAAATACTTAGGGGAAATGTAAATTTACCATCTGTGGTCGCAAATGAGTCGCAAATTTGCGACTGATTTGCGACCACAGCAAATTTTTGTGACTGAAATGCAACCACATTGCCAAAGCAGTTGCAAAGTGGTGGCAAATCAGTCACAAATAATACCCTAAACCCTAAATTTTGAGATTTTGAGGAATGCATATAATTATATAAGATTGATTAATTGATTATAAGTTATAAAAATTTCAATTACTATGAAAACAATAACATTTCCCAAATTTTCAAATAACTTACCTAAAATCCTTAACAAATTTACTTAACCTTATACTTCTTATATGCATTCCAAATGTTATCTAAATATGAAATCATTACAAATATTGTTTTCAATATATGTTATCACTTCTAATGGTTAGTAGTCTTATAGAATAGAAATAAAAGTTTTAAATGTGGAAAATACTTAGGAGAAATGTAAATTTACCATCTGTGATCGCAAATCAGTCGTAAATTTGCCACTGATTTGCCACTACTTTGCGACTACAGCTATGTAGTCGCTTAAATGTCGTTATACCTAACACACATGTTTTTTATGGTGGCACTTTGCCACCACTTTGTGACTGCAGAGCCACTACATACCGTAGTCGCAAATTGGTCGCATTTTTAGCGACCAATAAGAGACTACCACCTGATTTTCCATATGTAGTCGCTAATCAGTCGCAAAATAACGACTGATTAGCGGCTACCAGGGTTAGTCTCAAGGCAGTCGCATCTTAGTCGCTAATTGGTTGCATATTGCGACTGATTTGCGACCACGCTTATTGGTCACATATTTGCGACCAATTTGTGACTACTATTCCGTAGTCGCAAATTAGTCGCTAAACCAAAGCAAATGTGGTCGCAAAAATTGCGACCACGTATGTAGTCGCAAATTGACAGTTTTCTTGTAATGTGGGTATAAAACTAGTTTTGTGTTAAAGGGTAATCAAAGATTAGTTTTCATAACCTTTTAAAAGTAGATCTTGATCTCTCTGTCGAAGTATTGATTCTTGCGTTAATGAGATCGCTAACTTAGCTCTCAAGGAACGAATAAAATCACGAAAAAAGAAAAATATATAATAAAACAAAAGAAACGCGTTTGGAAATTGTGTCGATTTCAAACCGAGTAACTGAGTAAGTATTGTCCCTAACCTTTTTTGTTTTTAAGAAAATCTTATCCTAAGTCCGAATGTCTCCACCGGGTTACTCCTTTTTACTAACTTTTTCTATTTATATTTCTTGTCTTTTTTTGTCACTTATTTCTTGTCTTTTTATTTGTCTTTATGATTCTCACTGTCTCACCCTCTTGGAATTTTGTAACATTTTTATAGAACATAAACATGTATAATAGGTAAGGTGACTACAACTAAAAACACAAGAACACAATTTTGTGAAAAAGAGTACAATTTCCAAAATTTATCCAACATATTTTAAGCCATGTTGAACTAATTAAGATCAAATTAGAGGTATGCTAATTTTGATAGAATCTTCTACAAGAAAAACTGTGTTGGATTTGGTTTCAGTTGGAACAAAATTATTGAGTTCTTCACTGAATAAAGATTTTCTATACATTTTTTGTGGTTTGTAATGACTTTTCGGTTCTAAGATTGGTTTATAATAATTAGTGATAAAATAGATAACAAATATGATGAAATAAAATATAGCATTTGGCAAGTCGGACTTGGTTTATTTCTAATTTTGTATCTTTTCAATAAGTGAATTTATAAAATAAATCACGGCATTAACTTTGAGTCGTTTTTTTGTCATTGGAACACACATGCCGATCCAATAGCTTAATATTTTCATACGAATATTTAACACCCTCATACGAGTGAAGGTGGAGTCGAACTTCACAATTTTATGATGAACGTAGAGCTGATGCAATATATCACTTACTGCTCCCAACTTTGAGTTATTTAAATTTTGCAAAATAGCTAACTACAATAAACATTGTATAAACTATATAATTAGAATATATTTATATATTCCTAATGTTAATTAAGGTATGCTTTTGAACTACTTAAATGGGAAGCTAAGTTATCTAAAATTAGCCAACTATTTTCTTGTAAATATACAAATTTTTTGTATTGTTTACTTTTTAACATATTTTCATATCTTATTTATCATTATATATATATATATATATTTAAGTAGATTACTAATTATATTGAAAGATAACTATTTATTCCAATGTTAAGTAAAATACATTTTGAATATATATTTTTTTATCTTAGTTTATATTTTCAAAGTATATCATTATGTAAAATATGGATTAATTTATCTAAAGTAACCAACTACCCTATGTAAAACAATAAGTTTACTTTTTAATACTTATCATTTATATTGCATATAAATTTTTGAGTTTTTCTTAATTAATTGTTTTATAATTTCACCATCAAAACCACTCTTTTATCTGCCGGATAATCAAATTATTCAGTGCATAAAACTACAAAATTAATTATCTAACATGTTGATTTTTACCATTTTTGGCTTAAGCAGGAAATAGAAGAAGGCAAAAAACGAGACATTTAATTCTCTTTGTTACTTTGTCAATTTAATATTCAACATATTACCTACTTAGTTTTGAGCGATTTTACCCATTATTCACATAAGTTACTCTTTTTATATCGAATGTAAATTTATCTGATATTTCCTTTTCTAAATTAGAAGTTCCAGTTGAAATACATTTGACAAAATTAAATGGAATATTTTCTACCGATGCTACCAGTTCCCATGCTATCGTATAACCATTATAGTATTAGTTTCTTCGTAATACACTTTCAAGTTATCATTATGTGACTGAAATTCGGAAGTTACAGAAGAAAGGCAGGGGATTTAAGCTTGAATACGAATAATTATTTTCATGTTTGTCAACAACTCACACATACATAAAAAACCGAATGGTAATAAGTCTAAAATCAATATAAACTACCAAACTACGTGTTGTAATACATCTTTATTACCAATAACTATTAAAAGTAAAGAAATGATCAAGAATCAGTTGTCAGTTAACGAAACTCGACAAAAACAAGCAAATGAAAATATCATTTGTTTCTTAATTCTCCATAATATTAGTATACGACAAATTTATAATTTGAACAGAAATCATTATATATAATAAAACATAAAATAAAACATCAAACTTAAAAAAAAAAGAGCGGAAAGAGTCAATGGTGACAATGACAAATTGACTCGGCTTCTATATTAAAATAATGAAAAGAACTTTTTGATGACCAAAAAAAAAAAGATCGTGACAATATATTAGTTATAAGTTGGTCAAATTCGATATAAAAAAACAAAACATAAAATTGGCCTGGTTCACATTAACGTAAAACATTCCATTACATCTGCTTTTTTATCATAAACATTGTAATTTGGCTATATTCTATGAAAAATTCCTTTTTAATCTTGGTTCGATTTTGATTGGTTATTGATTAGACAATAAACCGGAGTGGTTTCTGCTTTACAATAGTGTTTGAGAAATAAGCGCTAAAAAAAGTGGTGGGTCCGGCTTCTTAAAATATTATATAATTGTGGAAAAGCTTTTAAGTTTCTCATCCCTAACCCTCGTCTTCCTTTCCCATTCCTCGAAAACGTAATGGAATGGGAAAATGACGCATAGTCGATTGAAGCCGACACATATGCATTTCCAAACACCGAAGCCCAAAACGGTAATAACAAAAAGACAAACTTTTTCGTATTCTTTATACATCATAATGTATAGAATTCATATCCTCTGTTTCTGACGTTTGTCTTCGGCAGGTCCTCTTCAAGTGTGCGTGCGTGTGTGTGTGTGTGTGTGTGTGTGTGGGTGTAATCTTCTTTTGCTTCGTTCTCATCAAATCGTCTCTCTTCCGCAATCCATAATATTCGGTTCGCTTTTTGCTTTTTTCCAGATATTAAAAAAGGTCAGTGCTTTTTCTCTTTCCGCGTCGAGTTCGTGTTTATCTCTCTCGTTTCTTGATTTGTTGAAGAAAATGCATTAATAGATTGTCCACGAGTAAATCCAATTTCACTTTCTTCTAATTTGAGCCTGGTCGTTTTTTTCCTTTCTCTCTGTTTTGATCGGATTTTTCGTTTTTTTGAGTTTCAGGTTTCATCTGATTGATGGGATTTTCATTTTCTTCAACCTGTCTCGGTTACTTGACAATCACAACCACATTCATCTTCATCTCTTCTGCCTTGTTGGGCTTCTTCGCGAATCCCGTTGTTTCCAGTGCCATAAAACTTAAATCCGAGCATGATTGTAGTGCGCTGAAGCACTTTCACGACTACAAATCAAAGTGCGCTTACCTGAAATCGATCGATCCATGTGCGAATCAAGGCTTCATTGATTACCTCTCCTTTCTGTATTGTAATTTCGAGGGATTTCCAGTGTTGGGTCTGTTTCTCCTCTTTCTTTGGCTTCTTGTCCTCTTCTATCTACTGGGCCATACAGCGTCTGAATATTTCTGTTCATCTCTCGAAAGCCTCTCAAAGCTGCTCAATTTGTCTCCTACTGTTGCCGGCGTAACGCTTCTATCGCTCGGAAATGGCGCTCCTGATTTGTTCGCAAGTTTAGTTTCTTTCATGGGAGAATCAAAGGGCACGTACGATGTTGGTCTAAACACAGTTGTGGGAGGTTCTTCTTTTGTCACCTGCGTCGTTGTCGGAGTCATAAGCATTTTATTACATAGGAGACGCGTCCGGGTCGAAAGATCGGCTTTTATAAGAGACATTTGCTTCTTCTGTGCGGCGATTGGTTCACTGGCTTTAATTTTGGTCTATGGAAAGATCAATTTCTGGGGTGCTCTTGGGTTCTGCTCAATGTATGCTGTTTATGTTGCGTTCGTGTATCTCTCTTGGCGATTTGGTGGAGAAGTTGCTGAGTTTGATCTTGAGTCAGTCCATAAGCGTTGTAGTCTTAGCGAGCCAATTATGCAGAGAGACGGTTCTGAAGAAGTTGAAGATGGTGTTGTTAATGGAGAGCATCATAATGTTGATCATCGACGATATTACTGGAAATTGGTGGTTCGGGTTATCACTTTGCCTCTCTACTTGCCAAGGAGATTGACAATTCCTGTTGTCAGTGAAACCAGATGGTCCAAACCAATAGCTGTTGCCTCGGTCACATTTGCTCCGGTTCTGTTGTCGTTCCTATGGAATTGGAAGGGGAAACCGACTAGTTTTGAGGCGGGGATTGTGTATCTATTTGGGTGTTTGGTCGGTATAGTTCTTGGTTTCATTGCAGGAGCCACAACGAAGAAATCAAACCCACCAAAGAAATGGTTATTACCTTGGTTAGCAGGAGGGTTTGTTATGAGCATGACATGGAGTTACATATCAGCACAAGAACTAGTCGCACTTTTGACTTCACTAGGCTACATTTTCGGTGTAAGCCCTTCGATCTTAGGCCTAACTGTCCTTGCCTGGGGAAATTCGATTGGAGATCTCATAACCAACGTGACGATGGCCTTGCACGATGGGAATGAAGGAGCTCAAGTAGCTGTATCGGGATGTTACGCTGGTCCAATCTTTAATACATTGTTTGCTCTCGGGATTTCGCTTGTGGGTTGCGCGTGGGAGACTTATCCATCGAGCATTGTGATTAAGACAGATCCTCGTTTGTTGGAGAGTCTTGGGTTTCTGGTCATAGGACTGGTTTGGTCGTTCTTGGTTCTGTTTAGTAACCGAATGAGGCTTGGTGGTGTGATGGGCATAGGGCTGTTGGTCATTTACTTGGCTTCGCTGTCTATAAGAATTGTACAAACAGTTGGAGATTCTCACTAACTTTGATTTCAACTCACAGTTTCATAGGTAAGATGGGTTTGTATAATCTTTACAGACTGATTGTAATCAGTTTTGTACATGTAGATTTATAATGTAGACTTTTCGTCATATATTAAACAACTTCGGTTTAGTGGAGGAAATTACATAAAATTACTATAAATAGTTGAGTTTGATTTGCAATAATTTATAGACAAATTTGAAAGAAATAAAGAAATTGGGATTTACAGCGTAGAATACAACCTTTGATGCAAAAAGGTTTTAAATTTCCAATATCGATAAAAAGATATGTAATAATTTTGAACGAGTTTTTACATGAGTATGAGTTTTAGAAGATTTTTAGTTATCACGAAATCAGCAAATGCTAATTATATCTCAGCTATAGGAAACATAAGTGCATAAGTGTATTTAAGAGTTATGATCCTTTATGGTGTCAGATATTCGACAAGTCAACACTTTCGGCTCACATGTACTACGTTAATTCTCTCCATAATATATGGTTACATTTTTTTAATATTAAATAAAAGCCAATTCTTTGAAATAAAGCTTTTAAAATTTTTAAATAATAACAACCAATTTCATATTATAAAGTCTCTAAATTTTTTCACAATAGAACAAATCTAAAATCTAGATTGGAAAAGAAAAATTCAAATATAATTTTTTTATTTTAATTTATTTGTAGTAAATAAATACTTTTGATATAATAATTTATGTTATTTGTAAATTTTAGTTTTATTTTGTTAGATTTAGAATAAAAAAATTTTAAATGTGTTATTTTGTTATTACTCTTAAAACTTAAAGATATAAAGTTGGTTAAATTTTTCTTTATTTTATCGCTATTAATATATATATCAAATCTTTTATTTAGTATGAAAGAAAAAATTATACAAATTACCGATTGAAATTTTTGTTTGCTTTATCTATGAATATTTGATTTTATTAATTTAATAGAAGAAATGTTAGTAAGAGGATTTAAATTGATCTTTTTAAAACAAAACAAAAACCACAGAATATTTTGTAGTGATTAGGCTAAATAAAAGAAATATAACAGTTCATTTTTTTAAACTCTGTTATAGCTTTTTTGCTGAAATAATTCTGAAACTGACACATAATTGTTTTTTAAAAAATTATTTTACAATAATGTCTAGAGAATGTATTTTTTTTTTGCAAGTATATTTCTTTATTTATGTATTTTTCTAAAGAACTAATTGAAGTCTAATTAATTCCCAGTATTATGGGAGTTCATTGAAGCGACAACGTTTGTCTCTTTTTGCCAAATTGCATGAAAACTTAAGATAAGATGTGTTTTGTTTTTGTTATTATTTATTCTATACAAATTCCTTTTCTCATGACTCGTGTACATAATAATTTGACGCATTTTTCTTGTTTGTCTGCAAATTGTTTCCTTGGAATTAGGATAACTCCGTTCTTGGCCTTTTTCTGATAATTCAAAATCCAATGTGACAATGTCCCTTATCTCAAATTCGCAATACAATTGATTATGGATTTTACATTTAATTAGGCCATATATGTTTCATTCTGGTTAATTTCACATATGGAAACATTTTATAGTTTTAATGTATTTTGAAATTTGAAATATTAGTGGTTGCGCCGAAGCCACAAAACAGCCAAATCAAACAATTATACGTTATTTAAAAGATAAGAATTTAGTTTTAATAGTTAGTTAGAAGATCATAAAGTCTCTCATTTGAGCTTATTCATATTCAGTAATTTTGATAGAGCCTTCAGATCAGACTAGACATTAGATTTAGTGAACGTTAGTAGAAAATCGTTTAATAATATTGATAAATAAAATATTATGAGTTATAATTTAGTTTTGTTATTGAGAATTAAATATTATAATGCTTAGTATCGACTAGAAATTGAGGAGTTTAATATTATATTTTTTATTTATCAAGATTATTAAACATTTGACATTTTTAATATATATATGAAAATATTAAACAACACTTATATTGAAAACGGATAGTTGTTAAACGATATTTATTCAAATAAATCATAACAACTCTATAGTAATATTTAAAAATTCTCAAGTTTATAGTTTATAGAATAATATCCTAAAACAGTATTTTTTTAATTTTTTTGTTCCAAATTTAACATTATAAAGTAAAGTTTCCACAATATCACAAATTATTTTGTGAAAACACTTCTTTATCATATATAAATTATACATAAAATTAAAATATTATATTTGAATTATTTTTTAATTATAATTTAATTTCTTTATTAAAATTTTTCAATATATTTTAATATTAAATTTAGGCTGTTTTTAGAAATTTAAACTAATAATGATATATTTGAAACAAAAATTTAAAAAATAATATTTTTGTCAGTTATCTTAGTTAATATTATCAGATAATAATTTCATATATTTTGTAATAAAATTTAAGAGTCCATCTATTTCAATATAAGTATATTTTAAAATTTTCACATATATTAAGAAAACAATTTAATTTTTCACTTTATTAATATAGTACTCAATGTATTCACATTTATTTAACAAGCTAAAAGACTAGGGACAAAAGTGAATAAAATCTAATTTTTACCCCCTCTGTTCTTAGATAATAGATGTTTTGGAGTTTGTACACATATTAAGAAGACAAATTAAAACTATAATATAAATGCATGGTTTTTTGTGAGTAACAATATCCTATAACTCTAAACAAATAATAATTCAGTATATTTAATTTTTTTTTTTAACTTTACAATTCATCATCATTAAATAATAAAAAAATGCATAAAAAACGTAAAAGACCTATTTTTATAAAAGAAAAATAAAAAAATCAAAACATCTTTTAATTAAGAGCAGAGGGAGTAAAATACAACATTTAGTGTAAAATGGAGGAAGTATTTATTTATCTTGTACAATCTATAAACAATGAACCTAGAACAACATGCCAATGCTTTCTTAACTTTTGTGAGGACTAATTAAGCCATCCCTCTCAATAGTATTCACAAAGTGACTTAAATTTTAAGGAGTACTATAAGACCTACAGATTTGACCTATTTGCAACTATCGTTTTCAACAATAGATTATTACAAACCAACCCAAACAAAATTAAAAAAAAAGAATCACAATTAATACATAAAATTCTTACCGGTTGATATCAAGAACTCCGAAAACCCTAGCCAATCTCAAGAACAAGAAACATAGGTAAATAGCGAGTAAGCCGCCACCGACAAGCCTATCAAGTCTCATGTTCTTTTTTGGCATTATCACAAGTGCCCAAAGCAAGCCTACCATTAAGAACCCTAGTGTCTCAAGCAACGAGTTGTCTCTTGGAATGATGTAGACCCTAGGGTATTCGGCCAACGACGAGATTACAAGTGGCACTCCTAGTCCTATCACCGTGTTGAATAGAGGACCTGCGTAGCACCCGGAAAGCGCTATTTGAGCACCATCGCTGCCTCCGTGAACCGCCATGGTCACATTGGCGATTAGATCGCCTAGAGAATTGCCCCAAGCTAGAACGGTTAGTCCTAGCACGGAAGGACTAATTCCAAAGATATTCCCTAAGGATATTAACAATGAGACTAGCTCTTGTGCTATGATGTATGTCCATGTCACACTCATTGTGAAGCCTCCTAGAAGCCAAACTAAAGAGAATTTCTTTGGTGGGTGAGATTTTTCCGTTGTCAAGTATGCTAAGATACCGAGTATTAGTCCGATTGATCCGGATACTATGTACAAGATTAGTTTTCTTTTGGACCCGTTGTAATGAGTAGAGTAAAGCTCGGTTAGTAGAACAGGTGCGATGGCTGTGGAAACAACCGCACAAGGCCTTGACCACTTTTCTTCGCAAACTACAGGAATTGTGAGCCGCCGGGGGAGATATAGAGGTAGTCCAACGATACTCACTAGCACTGAGAAACAAGAAGGCTGTTTTTTCGGGTAATCTAGAAACACAACCTTGAATTCTTGTTCTAGAATTATGGGTTCTTGAGCTGTTTTCTCCGATAAAACCAGCTTCTCGTCAGCTATGTAACCTAGCAGCGGGACACCCATCTCGGCTAAATCCTCTCTGGTTCGAAGAATTTGATCGGATCTAGGTTTCTTGCGGTCGAAGAAATGCGAAAACGATAAGAACCCGACATAGAAGAGATAAATGGAGAGGTAGCAAAGTGCGACCCAAATGGTTACTCTGCCGACGAAGACAATGAAACCGAGACAACAAAGAGCGACCAGAAGAAAAAGCATATCTCGGAAAAAGCTGTGCTTGTCGATTGAGACGTCTTTAGATCCAATCAGCAAACAAATCGTCCCGACAACGAAGCTGGAGACGAAGAACGCTCCGCCTAACACAGAGTTGAGCCCAAAATCACCATTATTAGACCTCGTAAAAGAGACAACACTTGAGAACAAATCCGGTGCACCGTTGCCCAGAGAGAGAAGCGTGACTCCAGCCATTGTAGGAGAGAGCTTCAAAACCTTTGATAAGCTGTCCAACGAAGGACAGAAGTAACTCGCTGCCGTGTCTCCGAGCAGGTAAAACAGAACAAACAACCAGACGGATAAAATTAGATGACTCAAAACAGGGGATTGCCCGAAGACGCAGAAGAATATCTTGAGATAGTCTATGTAACCTTGTGGTCTACAATTCAATTGAGATCTAACGTAAGAACACTTGGATCGGTGGTCGTGGAGGGCCGCGAGTCCTCCGCTGCAAGTGTCACTGTCACCACCGGCACTAGAATTTAAGGTTTCAATGGATCTAATTGGAGGATTTTGCGAAACGAAGTGGATATAGATGAGGAAGATGAAGAAAAGATTGATGAGGGGATAGAGAGAACGAGAGCTAAGGGGTGAAGAGAAGAGACTTGCCATTCAAGGAAACAGATTGTTTGCAAGTGTGAGCAATAATGAAGGGTGTTAGGTTTTTTGATATAATGAGGAAAATGCATCGATTTTTTTTCTAATTTAAAATATTTATTTTTTTGCCACAAATTTATTTAACTTTTATGTGGAATTTTTAGATTGTTAATATTTCTGAAAATGCAATATTGTTTTTTCTCATACCGGATGTGGGTAAGGAAAACTATTGTCTTTTTATGTGAGAAATTAAGTGGGGGAGGTCCATTCAATTATTCAAACAAGGAAGAAAAATCGAAGTTGATGTGTTTTTATAAAACTTTTTATCTACTATTGATTTTTACGAGATATACTACAATCTCTTCTTTTTATAAATATATGGTCCAACTTGGATTCCAATTTTTTAGTGTAATAGTCGCGAGACATGTAAACCACACACATGTCGAAATATTTGTGTGTTTATTATAAGAAGTTATGGATTAATGAAATAGATTATCTTGCAATTAGCTATCTAATCAGCTTTAATATTCGAAAAATAGATACTACTATGTACCAATATTCATAAAACAAAATCATATTCACAGTAAAAAAACATAATTATTAAGTGAAAAATATCGTGATAAAATCCTATTTTTATTTTTATAGACATGCCTAACGTTTTAATTAGGTCTGAATAGTTAAAGAATAATTATTTTTATATTTACATACCGTTATAAATTAGTGATCAAACATTGTCATGTGATTGATATAATTGATAAAACTAGGATTTAAAAAAACTAGAGAGAGAATTTCAGACACCAAAGAAGATCGATGATCGATCGATATGAATATATGATTAAGAACGCAATCCCAACCGATCACGACTTTTCAAACATATATAATCACATCCAAATTGTTTGATATATCTTCTTGGATACTATATTTTGTCTTTTAATTAATTTGTACCATAACATGAATTACTACACGTGTATTTATACGATGTTAAATCAATTATGCAAACAAAAAAAGATTATATATTTTGGACCGGTGTCATATTTTATTTTTGGTTGAGATTCGCCGTGTTCTTTCTATGCATTGATTATTCTTGTTCGTCGAAATTAAATATTTGCTTTTGTATTTTAGCAAATGGAGATGAGCAGTGGAACAATTATTGCACTATTTTTTCATTATTTTGAAAATGTGGAGTTATATTCTACATTTTTAATAAAAATGTTAGATTTTTGTATGAAAGTATTGAATTATTAGTTTGATTCGTTATGATTTAGATCATATTTTTTCAAAAGATATCATACTGGTTTGAACTCAAATCCAATATAACATTGCAACAACATTTCTAATCAGTTGGGTGTTCGACTAATATTATATGAATAATGATCTTTCACGATTAGACTAATGGATGTAACTATTTTGAATTCAATTAAGTAACTCATTCATAACATATACCATTTCTTAAAAACATTGATGAATATTGATGAATATACCACTAAAATAAAGATTCCTGGTATATTCATCTTAGCTGGCATGGCACTGCAGTACAAAATATAAACTCTAAATTTCAAAAAATAGTCTATAAAAATAATGCAAAGATCACGAGAGTAGTCCATTCATATGGTTTTCTTCTCTATGTACCAACATTTACCTCCAAAATAACAATCACATGACTCAAATTGGCTCAAAATTAGGCCTTTTACATGACACATACCTGTAAATACAGAAATATTTGCACATATATATATAACCACCAAATTAAATTGTATATTTCATATTTTTGTATACCCATTTTAAAGACATTTACCTGCATAAAATAATAAAGCTATCTAATTTAATTGATAAAGTGATTTTAGAAAAATAGTTAATGTTAATACTGTTTATTAATTTAAACGATAAGGATGGGGTAGACAAAACTTATAGAACGCAATTAATGGGGCAATGGGTCTGTGATGCCTAATTTGGTCTAACCAACCGAATCTCGTCGTACGAAGTAATTGAATGGCTGAGCTGTTCATATGTTGATATATGTAGTACGTATATACTAATTTTATATAAAAACCAATTGTTATTTTTCGGTAATAAAAATATGTGGTGATATTCCAATGCACGTGGAGTTACGATATGTATTGGATAATGCAAGTAATCTTATTTTTGGCCACTATTTTAGCAATTTTTTTTTGAGTCTACGTAAAGAAGAAGGGTAGTTTTCATGGCAATCGCAGTTTTCAGCTATTACCTGATTATTGTTCCAATTAGTTCGGGGTAAATAATGTAAATCCAATGAACCAAATCGAAATCTAACATAATATTTGATTATAAAAAGATAATCGCACAAATATTATTTGAAAAATCATAGTTATTAGTTATTGACCGAAAATTAAACCGAAAACCAAAATAATATCCGAAAAACTGAATTATTTAAGATATTTTGGTTATTTTTGGTTATTTTAGTTAGTTTTTGTTATTTTCGGTTATTTTCAGTTATTTTGATTATTTTTAATTATTTTTGTTTATTTTTGATTACATAAATTATTTTCAATTTTTAAATTTAGTAACCGAATCGGCCGAAACTGAAATATAATTGAACCGAAACTGAAATATAATCGAACCGAAACTGAACCGAAATAAAAATAATCGAATGAATTATTAATTTTACCAACAGAAAAAACCAAATAAAAAATAACCGAACAAAATCGAATCCAAATCCGAATCCAATATCCGAATTTCAAGACCTAATTCCAACCAATAGAGATTATAGAGTTGGAGCCGTAGTTCCTTTGTTTAGCAAAATGTTGGATGGCATAATTAATCTATCTGTTTAATTCTGACTCACTTGTAGATGAGTTAAAATTTGAGTTATATCTTACATCTTATGTATCCATCGGTCCAATAGATACTTTAAAAGCCCAATCATAAAAGCCCACTAAAATTAAAAACTTGGAGAAGATATGATGTCATTAGTCCGAAGTTAGAGGTTCAGAATCACTTCTACTGCAGAAAGATCAGAAATAATGTCTGTTTCCGCGATATTTGGCACCGGAATCGCTACCGTCGCTGCATCTCCGGCTCTCCGACAATTTCAAGTTCCGAAATTGGGTAATGGAGGAGGATTAGGGATGGTGATAGAGTGTTCGTCGAGGCCGCAGAAGAAATCGACGGCGCATCACAGGAAGACGAGGCCGAAGAAGACTCAGCCTTGGGATATTAAGAGAAACCCCACCGTATATGCTCCTCTTCCTCCTCTCCCGCCGGATTGGGCACCGCTCGTTGTATCTTCCGACGACGGTGGTGCAGCCGCCGTCGCTTCTCCTGTCGGGGATTTGGTATCAAGCGCCGCCGCCTAGTTATGAGTTATCTGCTGGTCTGGTTTATTGGTGTCTGTTTCTTTCAATGTTTTTTTGTTTGTTTTCTGTTGTCTGTTTCTTCTTATGAGGTTTGTGTATTGATTAATGAATAGACCAACCTGCGAAATTTTTAAGAGCTTCAAGCCTTTTCCTCTGCTTTGGGTTTACATGTCTTAGCTTTATGCCGTTAGAAATGGAGTCATGGACTGATAAGCACGTAACAGAGAAACGTGGGTTGAGTTTGAGTTTGGGGCCAACGTTGTACCGAATCTACCGATCGTGGAGATGCAAAGTGCTGAAATTCATTGAGTGGATTACAGACTGAAAACAGAGAATGTGCAACATCTTTTTTGGTTTGAAAGCTTTTAACACAAAAGATCGGAATCAAAAACCAGTTCTTTGGGAAGAATGTGATTCACCTGAGATGTTAGTATGAATACTTTCAGTGTAGCTCGGCCACTAACCCTTTTGACTTTGGAGATTCATATCCATTTTGTTTGATCCTTGAAACAACCATTAGCACTCGGAGAATCCGTTAATTTTGGTTTTACCTGAGACAACGTCATGATTCCTTGGGAATGGAACTTTGTTCTCTTCAGATTCAAACACAAAACTGAAACCAGAATTCACAACTTCAATGCATGCTGCCAATTTCTACTGTGGCAGCACAAATACTAACCTGAACTATCTGTTGTAATCACTAATCAGGGATTAACTATGTGCATATATGCACATTTTCTGATTATGTTCACAAGTGCCTATCTAGGTCTGTCAAGCTGGTCAGCCCCCTTCCGCCGACCAGCTTCACTCGACCCGCACCCGCCCTGCAGCGAGTCAAACGGGACGGGACCCACGGGTAAAGAATTATATTTACAGGCCTATGCGTATCTGTTGTAAGAACAGACTAAAACATTCGATTTCTCACTTGACAACTAAACAAGTAAAAGCTTCTCTCCTTTCTGGAGGTAACAAGTAAAAAGGATTTTTTCGATACGCAATAACAATTTTGATCGAGATGTTAAAATTCGAAAGCCCACTATATACACCAATATTGAAAAGGCCCACGAAAGCCCAGTGGAGTTTCTAATGAGTGTTCTCATGGCTTCGATTTCAAGTCCTCCTCCCGTCCGGCGACCATTTTTTCAGGGATTCTTTCGCAGAGCTTCGCCATCTTGGAACTCTCATTCGATATCTGTATAAGTTTCTCCAAATTGTAATTCGTTTATTTTTTCGCCAATTTCTTCTCGATTTGGTTTATTTATGTTTCCTTGTTTTCTCTTACAGAAGCATTGAGTTTCGTGGTTTGGGTTTGTCCGCTCATGATTCATGTCCTTGTTGAATTGTATGTGCTGATTTAGCTTCAGTGTTCGGTTTTTTCGAAGTTTCATTTGTTTGATCTTACTTAATCAACTGATCATAATCTGTTAGGAAACTGATTTACATATTTGTTTACCTGCATTTTCTCTTTTACTTGCTCTGGTTTGCCTTTTCTTTGATCTTCAGGTGGAATGGGTTTTGTACTGTACTCTGTGACATTATGAGTTTGTGTGCTTACGTTATTCTGATTCGAGATATGCTTATACACACACATCAATATATCATTGATTTGGATTTTACAGAATGCCATTTTTCGATTTTAAGTTGTCTCATTAAGATTTTAGCTTTGGAGGACTGATTGTCTCATTTTGATTTTAGCTTTGGAGGATTGATTTGGAGCTAGGTTATTTCTTTTCCCGATGAATTCTAATGATGCAAAGCTTGAATCTAATCCTTATATATATTGTTTATTCAAGTTGCAGAAACAAATACCCAACATAATTACTCGCAACTGCAAAGATGTCGGTCACAGCGGGAGTGAGTGATGCTGCACTTGCTACAAGGGAAAAACTACGAGGTGGTATTGGACAGACTAGAGTGAGAAGATATTGGCCTGGAAAAGCTCCCGAGTGGGCCGAGGAAACCGCAGAAGATGAGGATGTTAGAATGCAGAAGGTTGATGTTTTGGATAGAGCTTTTCCGAAGCATGATGACTCAGGGGTTGTTAGGAAGGATGATCCAAGGCTGCGCCGTTTAGCGCAGACCAGAATTGAAAATCGTGAAGAAGTTAGAGCCGATCATCGGCGAGTAAGACAGGCTGAGATTATATCTACAGAAGAAGAAGAATTGAGGAATCAAGAGACTAGAGACGAGGAAGAAGACGAAGATGCCCTGGAAGAAAGAAGAAGAAGAATTAGAGAAAAAAATCTTAAAAGAGCGCAAGAGGAGGCTGCTCTACTTCCTGTAGAAGAAGAAGAAGAACTACAAGATGAAGAAGAGGAAGAGGAGTCCGAGTATGAGACTGATTCAGAAGACGAGATGCCCGGTGTTACCATGATCAAGCCTATTTTTGTGCCAAAAGCTGAGAGAGATACGGTAGCAGAGCGTGAGCGGCTTGAGGCTGAAGAACAAGCTCTTGAAGAATTAGCAAAGAGAAAACTGGAGATGAGAAAAATAGAGACAAAGCAATTAGTGGTTGAGGAAGTTAGGAAAGATGAAGAGATACGGAAGAACATGCTATTGGAAGAAGCAAATATTGGAGATGTGGAAACTGATGACGAAATCAATGAAGCTGAAGAGTACGAAGTTTGGAAGACAAGAGAGATTGCTAGGATCAAGAGAGAAAGAGATGCAAGGGAAGCTATGTCGAGAGAGAGGGAAGAGATAGAGAAGTTGAGGAACATGACAGAGCAGGAGAGGAGGGACTGGGAGAGAAAGAATCCGAAACCTTCCTCAGCTCAACCAAAAAAGAAATGGAATTTTATGCAAAAATACTACCACAAGGGTGCCTTCTTCCAGGCAGATCCTGATGACGAGGCAGGATCTGTTGGAACCGATGGTATATTTCAGCGTGACTTCTCTGCTCCAACTGGAGAAGATAGGTTGGACAAATCGATTCTGCCAAAAGTCATGCAAGTCAAGCACTTTGGTCGCAGTGGAAGAACTAAATGGACTCACCTTGTCAATGAGGATACAACTGATTGGAGTAACCCGTAAGTTTTTGTGCTTTCAGTGTTTATTTTCTAACATGTGATTCGTCATAGATGTTTGATATGAGGGGAAAAAAACTCTCGTATAAGCTTCTGAAATCTGATTTATTTAGCATCTGAGTAGAAACATGAAGCTTGCAAATGTGAACCGGGTGATTTGGGCGAATTTCTTCAGAATTATAGAGCTGCAGAATTTAAAGCTTACTTTGCGTAATGAATGATAATGCAGGTGGACATCCAATGATCCTCTACGAGAAAAATACAACAAGAAAATGGCAGGCATGGATGCTCCTATTGCAAAACCAAAGGGGAGCAAGAAGATGAAAGATTGGGAGACCTAAACCGCACCAACATTTGATGGAGTTAAGTCGAAACTGATGCAAACTGGTATGTTGTAAAAAAAAAAACACGTCTTCCTCAGGTATCTCTGAGAACTCTAATTCGCAGTAACTAACAATATTGCTTTGTGAGTACCATAAGTTCGTTTGTATCAGATCAACCATGGGATAATCTTTCTGCTTTTTTTTACAAAAGCATTTTTATTTCGAAGGGAGAAGACTGATGGTAATTTCAAAATAGAAAATATATGGGTCTAAAATTCAAACAAGCACATTATAACAAAAGTGAAATTGCCAATGATCGAAACAATCGAAGGAATGGGGTTGTACAACATTATGTGTACAAAACTAGTCTTAAACCTATGATGTCTTAGATGAACAAACATATAGAAATGCAGCATGGAGATGCATATATATGGTTTGGTCTTGACATTGCGACTTTCAAAACCAAAATTTTCAGTTTCCGGTTACGAACTGGATTTTCAGAGTATAAGTGGAGATGATTGATGGTTCTTATGGATGCCCATTCTTTTTCAGGGAACGATTACCCATTTGAAAGGCAGCTCAGTGAAGTTAGTGAATCAAAAGTCAATTCTGTTCCTGACATCAAATAGGTTAAACTTCTTTTCCAATTAAAAGAAATTTAATGTCTAAACGGCATAATATACCTCTAAACGAAACATTATATTCTGAATCTTTTTAGACTGCATAAGCCACCATTTATCATAAAATCAAAATATCCAATTACTATTCTATTCAGTGTTTGAAAACACTAGTCGCAATTTCTTAAAGTGCATTACAAATTCTTCTTTGTGAGTTTGAACTGTTTAGAGTCTAATTGCTTACGCTTGAGTGTAAGGCAATAAAATAAAAATGAAACTGATATATTCATTAAATGGCACCTATGATTTATAATATTATTATAATGTTAGATCTAAATCCACCGACAAAACCAACATCAAGGAAGCATATGCAACTGTCTTGGCTACTTTAAAGTCTCATGTAACTGTTCAATTTATTTGTTGTGATTGACAAATAATGCTTAAAATATCATTCTCAATGAAGTTAATAAAGGCCACTCATAGGTTGTTTATGAATTGATATTTAAACAACAACAATTTAGTGGTTTTTGAATAATTGGTATAAAGAAGTTATAAACTTAACAACATTTTCATTGGGAGTATCTCCACTGTTGAAACTACAAATAGTAAAACGTAAAACAGTATTATTAGATTAGATTTGGTCGATTTATCTAATAGTGAATATCCACCAAATATTGAAACTGATGATTTTTGATGCCAAAACGCTGTCGAATAGGCCTCCATTTCGATACTCTTCGCAGTACCGACACTAAACGCTGTCGTACTTCAGAGAGACTACCGTGAAATGTTGAATCTCCACCAACCCCCGTGGGCCCCACACCATTCCCCCACGTACACCTACTCCTACTCACGTTTTAATCCTATATTTTAATTTCTAAATATATTTATTATAATTTTAATTAAATGATTAAACTATAATAATCAAATTTTATATATAATCACCGATAACCAACAATGAATTTAGAGTTAAGATATTTAACCTTATTTATATTTGTGAGACCCATATTTTATTTACTTATACCAAAAAATGATTAATCTATTTATAATGTGACACAATCCATAGGAGGAGAAGTCCACCACTTAGTTATTTCGTATAAAGTATTTTCTAATGTGATATAATTATATTTCTTAGCGAGCACATTAATTTTATTTCTACATTTGAAAGAAGTGCAATTTTCAACAAGCTGTAACCTCGTGTACGTTTATGTCTTTTCTTTCTTTCCTAATGTGTTAAAGAAAAAAAAAACTCTTGGCATTTAACCGATTAAGCAAAAATACATTAGTAGTTAAATCAAAACAAAAGTAGTGTACTTAATTTAGTGAAAAGTACATATAAATTAGCTTTAACAAATAAAATACACTTAAATTCCAGTCAAAAATAAAATAAATAATGGCATAATGAATTTGTATGCCGAAAATATCAACCAGCAGATCTACACACATACACAGAGAGCCCAACGATTTATCATTTGTTTTGCTATAAATACACTCACACAGCCCACTCTTCTTCATCGCTCTCTCTTTTGTTGTCTCCCTCTCTTCGTAGCCAATCCTTTTCTTCTCTTCTTCGATTCTTCCTACCCGAGGTACGTCTCCGAGTTTCTATGGGTTCCCCACATCTCCCTTAATTAGCTTCTTCGCTCTTTGTTTTGTTTTCTCTCGACGTTATCATTACTTGTTTTTTTATTTTAGTATATCGTATTTGATTCGATTTCTCCGCGATCTGATTGTTCGTCTTCTGTCTTGTTTCACTGAGATCTAAACTGGGAGTGAGTTCATCAATAATAGATCTGAGTATTTGTTGTTGTTCGATTTGTAGATCTGGTTCTGGATCTGTTTGCGATCTATTGTCATCTTTGTAAATGATTAGTTTTCTCGGTTCGTGTGCGTTAGATCCGCTTTAAATCATCTCGCGGGAACAAATGTTGCATGTGATATGATCTAAAGTTTTTCGATTCCACTTTGAAGGGGACTTATCTTGTTGTTTTATCTCAATCATAAATACGACAAAAGCTTCAAAACCTTTTCACTTTCTCTGTAACACGTGAACTGTAATTCGTCAGCTTCGTTGCAACTTTCTTGAAGTATGAAACTTGGCGTTATTGTATATATTATTCACAGTTCATGAAAAAGAGAATGTATTTTATTTGAATTAAATATTGACTTTTAATATTGTTTTCTGTGTAACGAAAGAACATAAGAATGGCGTCCCACATTGTTGGATATCCTCGTATGGGCCCCAAGAGAGAGCTCAAGTTTGCATTGGAATCATTCTGGGATGGCAAGAGCAGTGCTGAGGATCTTCAGAAGGTGTCGGCTGATCTCAAGTCGGCCATCTGGAAACAAATGTCTGAAGCTGGGATTAAGTACATTCCAAGCAACACCTTTGCCTACTATGACCAGGTTCTCGATACAACCGCCATGTTAGGTGCTGTGCCACCCAGATACGGATACAGCACAGGTGAAATTGGTTTCGATGTTTACTTCTCCATGGCCAGAGGAAATGCCTCTGTGCCCGCCATGGAAATGACCAAGTGGTTTGACACCAACTAGTGAGTATCAACCTCTCTCTTCCTCTTTTTTTTCCTTGCAACACATTGTTAGTTGGCTTTACTGAGTTGTCGATTAATGAAATAATACATTACTGATGCAGCCACTACATTGTCCCCGAGTTGGGCCCTGAGGTCAACTTTTCTTACGCATCTCACAAGGCGGTGAATGAGTACAAGGAGGCCAAGGCAGTACGTATCATTCTTCAATAATAATCATTGCTTAGGAATTATCTATTCTCCGTGATTAACTGTGGTAAAGAACAAGATTTGGTCAGGGGTTTAATATTTTGAGCTTAAATTGATTGAGTGGTGTTTCACAGAGAATACTGATATGTCAAGGATAGACTCGCTGGTTGTATTTTGTACATTTTCTTCTGCTATTTTAAAGTTCTGATATGATTTGTTTATGCAGCTTGGTGTTGAGACCGTCCCTGTACTTGTTGGCCCTGTCTCTTACTTGCTTCTTTCTAAGGCTGCTAAGGGTGTGGAGAAGTCATTTGATCTTCTTTCTCTTCTCCCAAAAGTTCTCTCTGTCTACAAGTAAGAATTTACTTCGTTTTTTGTTAATTTATTTTTCCATCCATTTCCTTGATGTTATGGATGATCCTCTGACATACCACTGAAATGATGAATTTGATTTGAGTACAGGGAAGTGATCACCGAGCTTAAGGCAGCTGGTGCCACCTGGATTCAGCTTGACGAGCCTGTCCTTGTTATGGATCTTGAAGACCACAAACTCCAGGCCTTTACTGGAGCCTATGCTGAACTTGAATCAACTCTTTCTGGTTTGAATGTTCTTGTGGAGACCTACTTTGCTGATATCCCTGCTGAAGCATACAAGACCCTAACTTCGTTGAAGGGTGTGACTGCTTTTGGATTTGATTTGGTTCGTGGAACAAAGACACTTGATTTGGTCAAGGCAGGTTTCCCCGAGGGAAAGTACCTCTTTGCTGGTGTTGTTGATGGAAGGAACATCTGGGCTAATGACTTTGCTGAGTCTTTCAGCACCTTGCAGACACTTGAAGGCCTTGTTGGAAAAGGTAATATTTCCTTCCAGAGTCATCTGCCTTTTACCGAAAATACTAGGGAAGTACTCAAAACAATATTTGAAACGTTGATCTGTATCTTTCTGCATTAACGCAGACAAGCTTGTGGTCTCAACATCCTGCTCTCTTCTTCACACTGCTGTTGATCTTGTCAATGAGACTAAGCTTGATGACGAAATCAAGTCATGGATGGCGTTTGCTGCCCAGAAGGTCGTTGAAGTGAACGCATTGGCCAAGGCTTTGGCTGGTCAGAAGGATGAGGTATTCTCTCGCAGTTATTTTACCCACATTCTTTGTTGGGAAAACTTTGCATAAACTGTTTTGTAAACACTGGAACTCTAATATTTTTTTTTCTATTTCAGGCCCTTTTCTCTGCCAACGCCGCTGCTTTGGCTTCAAGGAGGTCTTCGCCAAGAGTCACCAACGAGGGTGTTCAGAAGGCTGTAAGTTTGATTTCATGCCTAAGCCATGTTTCACATTCAATGTTTTATTTTCTTAACCTTTTATTGATCGAGATAGTTTCTGATTCTTGTTATCTCAGGCTGCTGCTTTGAAGGGCTCTGACCACCGTCGTGCAACTAATGTTAGTGCTAGGCTAGATGCTCAACAGAAGAAGCTCAACCTTCCAATCCTGCCAACCACCACCATTGGGTCTTTCCCACAGACCGTAGAGCTTAGAAGAGTCCGCAGAGAATACAAGGCGAAGAAGTTAGCTCCTATAGTCTCCTAAATACAATCCCTGCTATCTCCTGAAAGTATGTGATGCTAACTATTTCACTAATCTCTCTTTTATTAGGGTTTCTGAGGAGGACTACGTTAAGGCCATCAAGGAAGAGATCAAGAAAGTTGTTGATCTCCAAGAGGAACTTGACATCGATGTTCTTGTCCACGGAGAGCCAGAGGTGAGTTTTTTTTTTTCTTCTTAATCTTCTATGTTATCATTTGAAACCTCGAAGTGGAGGGTTGAAACTAATTTCCAAGGTTATTTTGCTATTGTTCTGACGAGACATGCTTCAACAACTTTTGTAGAGAAATGATATGGTTGAGTACTTTGGGGAGCA
Source organism: Pugionium cornutum (assembly GCA_018901935.1). Classification (NCBI taxonomy): domain Eukaryota; kingdom Viridiplantae; phylum Streptophyta; class Magnoliopsida; order Brassicales; family Brassicaceae; genus Pugionium; species Pugionium cornutum. The sequence goes on from CM032162.1 coordinate 7,408,224, forward strand.
GTTGTCTGGTTTTGCCTTCACTGCAAATGGATGGGTCCAATCTTATGGATCTCGCTGTGTGAAACCACCAGTTATCTATGGTGATGTGAGCCGTCCCAAGGCAATGACTGTTTTCTGGTCTTCAATGGCCCAGAGCATGACCTCTCGCCCAATGAAGGGTATGCTTACCGGCCCTGTCACCATTCTCAACTGGTCTTTTGTTAGAAACGACCAGCCCAGGTACATAAATAATAATCACAATCAAAAACAAACATAGCACTATCAAAAGAAAGCACTAAAACAAGCTCGGAAACATTGCAGGCATGAAACTTGTTACCAGATTGCTTTGGCCATCAAGGACGAAGTGGAGGATCTTGAGAAAGGTGGAATTGGTGTCATTCAGATTGATGAGGCTGCACTAAGAGAAGGATTACCACTCAGGAAAGCGGAGCACGCTTTCTACTTGGACTGGGCTGTTCACTCCTTCAGAATCACCAACTGTGGAGTCCAAGACAGCACCCAGGTATGCTTCGAAAAACACTTAACCTCTCTTGTTTCAGGCTTTGCTTAACTTTGTTCTTCTTGTGGTGGTGCAGATCCACACTCACATGTGCTACTCACACTTCAATGACATCATACACTCCATCATCGACATGGATGCTGATGTCATCACCATCGAGAACTCCCGATCTGATGAGAAGCTTCTCTCTGTGTTCCGTGAGGGAGTGAAGTACGGTGCTGGAATTGGTCCAGGTGTCTACGATATTCACTCTCCAAGAATACCGTCTTCTGAGGAAATCGCAGACAGGGTGAACAAGATGCTTGCTGTTCTTGAGCAGAACATCCTTTGGGTTAACCCTGACTGTGGTCTTAAGACCCGTAAGTACACCGAGGTTAAGCCCGCACTGAAGAACATGGTTGATGCGGCTAAGCTAATCCGCTCCCAGCTCGCAAGTGCCAAGTGAAGAAAAAGCCTTTTAAAAAGAAGCAATGAGTGATAATATTAAGAACGAAACGCGGTTCTTTCTCTGTAATGCTTGTGTTTCGTTTGGTTTAGTAACTTTTTAGACGGAAGTTAGATTTGATGCATTTGGGAGAATATGGCTTCGTTTGGATTTGCTGCAATGTTGTTTGTGTTTTTTTCCTTTTGATCTCCTTTATTTCTCTGATAGAATGTCTTTTTCTAAGGTCTTTTGAAAGGAAATAAAGATTGATTCTTATACAAAATATCGAAATAGTGTACCACATTCAAGATTTTAAGTACTGTTTGTCTTGTCAATACAACTTAAGAGCCAATGACATAATCAGAGCAAACTCCTAAGAGCTTCAATACTGTTGGCTTAGCACACTTACGGCAACAGAATCAGATGAGAAATCCATCTGCATTGTTAAGAGCTTCTTTGGCTTTCCTGAATTTTCCATAGATTGTCTTGTTTGTTTTCACGACATATTCCTTCACATGGAATTTGATTCCATCACGTATGGCTTCATAATCCGGATTCGAGGCTATGCCACACACTATTCTCAGGCTGCTCAAAGATGGCTCAAATAGCATTCGAAAGTGCATGATTCCTTTTGGAGTTAACTGCCCTGGATTTGCCAAACTCCACAGATTTGAGAACTGCAAGAGAAACATCCAAGGATACAATCATCTCTGCCACGAATTTCGCCAGATTGCATTGATCTCTACTTCTATGAAATCGTCCCAAATGCAATACTGTACAAGATTTTCCATTAAGAGAAAACCAGAGATGATTAGATAAAAGAGAATCATTACTTAACATGAATTGGTTCTATAAGATAGTTGAAAAAGTACCTCTAGTGTAAACTTATGATTCTTGTCATGCTCGCACAACTTTGAAGCGAGTACTGTAGTACTTGTTAAATATTTTCTCCTGTAAACAGGATTCAACTAGAACCCTCATGATCTCTCTTTTCTGCTTTCCTGGCAAATCCAATCTAAGAAGTTTCTCAAATGCATCAATGTGTCCTCACTAATGATCACACAAAATATAGCTTTTCTGGAATCTGTGTTTAGTTCATCCTTTGTGAATCAGCTAGCTTTAACATTGTCTGAGCTTCAACAACCTCGACGTCTATTGTTTGTGCTACATCTTCAGCGTTGTTTAATTTAGCTATCAATTCGCCAGATAACCACCATTGGACCCTTCTTCTCAGTGTCAAGCAGCTTGTTCCATGTGAGTCCTCTTAATAATACTTCTTCTACTCTCAACTGTAAAAGTTGTAAGAAAAAAGGCACAAAACAAGTGCATTTTTAGTCAAACATCCTCATCCAAAAGCGACAATGAGCAGCAGAAACACACAAGTTTATGACTGTCATAACGGAATCTACTAAATATCAAGAAGCAGAAGCACGAGTTTTTGATTGTCATGATGGAATCCATTAAATATCATATCAAAGAAAAATAATGGTTTTGATGGCAGCGATAGTTTTGGCAAGAAAGCTATTTTACAATAAAATATTATTTTACGGTATTGACAAAATTTTCATTTTGTAATTAAGGCAAAAAATGTCTTTTGCTGTTTAAATAAAAAAAGCTGTTTTGCTATTCTAAAATAATGTTGTTTTTGGTATATGACAAAAATGATATTTTGTATCTATTGTTTTTTATTTAATTACTAATTAATATTCATTGCAAAGAAATATTTTAGAAATTTTTTTTAGTTAACAGCTTTTATTTTTTTTGGTTCTTGTTCTTTTTGGATATTAAAATAAAAATAGAAGATTGGGTGAATCATAAATATTATTTAGTGATTTAGCTGAAAAATATTATTTTGAGATTTTTGCGAGAAACCATTATTTTGCATTTTTAATAAAAAATATTATTTTATAGTTTTGGTAAAAATGTTTTAATTTAGGTAAAAAATATTATTATAATGTTTTAATGTTTTTATAGAAAAGGTTATTTTACAGTTTGGCAGAAATGCTATTTGCGGTTTGACTAAAAAGAAAATATTACTTTACGATTTTTACGTAAAAAAATTATTTTGCCGTTTAAACAGAAAAACATCATTTTTAATTTTAATAATTAAAGTGATATTTTACTATTTTTGTTATTTTATAGTCTCGGCAAAAAACACTATTTTAAAATTTGACAGAAATCTATTTATCGATTTTAATAAAAATATTGTTTTAAATTTTTTTATAAAAAATATTATTTTTATGATTTACGTTATGATTTTGTGGATAAAATGTTATTTTTCAGTTTTGGTAAATGAATATTCATTTAAATAATACATAAATAGAACTAATGGAACCCAACCTTTTTTAATTCAATATAATTGCAATAGTATAATAAATCTTATATATATAATAATTCAGAGATTACATATATCTTAACAGAACTCTAAATATATTTTAAAGACTTTTTAACATCCCTAATTATAATCACTTGACTAGAATTTTCTTTCTGTTCAAAATACAGAAATACATGCTTTCTCAAAGAAACAAATAAAATAAAATCTTCACCAAATATATGCCAGAATTTTTTCTTTGAGTTGATCAATCCTTTCCAACAAATAAAAAGAATCCTCCCACAAATCTACAACTCCTCTCATCTTCGTCTTCATCTTTTATATCCCTAAATCTACTTGCTGTTTTCTCTATCTCTCCATCTCTATGTGGGCGTCATAGCTAGAAAGTTGCAAAATTTAAATCGACGTAGTTGGAAAAACCATTGGTTTCTCATTATGAAGTTTCGAAGGAGATCTGAAAGTTTTTGTTCTTTTTTTGGATCCACTTCATCGTCATCATAATCCGATCATCTTTTTTTTAAGGAGTTATCCCGAATTGTTCATTGGGTAAAATCTTTTTGACATCTCGTTTTGATTCGGTGGTGGTTGTTGTTTTTGGATTTTTTTTTAAAATCTTTTACTTATGATTTCTGGATGATCTTGTTTTTGGATGATGGTCGAACATATTTTTGTATCAACTGTTGACTATTTTGAATCTATATAACTTTTTTATTCTGCTTTGTATGTTTCTGTGAAGATGAGAATCACCAGAAGTTTGTATTGATAGTGTTTGATTGATATATTGAGTAGGAAATCGGGTTTCTTCATTGATTCCTTTGATGTATTGACCATCATCGGCTCTCTTTGATGGCGTTTCCTCAACAGTAACGATGATTTTCAAAGTTGAATACTGTATGTTCTAAGTTTGATTTTGATTGGAAAATGTTTCTGTATAAGGATGACAATAAAGTGATTTGATTGAAAAAGAATGCTCTCAGTGCAAGCCACTGTTTCTCGTATTCTATTCGATTGTAATTACTTCTCTCACAATAGATTAGTGTCCTCTTCTTTCATCAACTAAAGTGTAACCCTTTGATCCCTTTTTGTGCCACAGGTTAGGTCAAGTGGTTCACTGAAAGGAAAAGATTTTCTTACTCTTTGTATGGAGTGAGAATGCCAGAGTTAAGAAGTGGAGCTCGTAGATTGAGACAACCTAGCCCTCAGGTGTTTGATCAGGCAGAAAATATTGAGCTTCCTCCTCAGACTGCAACAAGGAGAAGAGGTAGTGGTGGTAGAGGAAGGGGAAACGCTGCAGCTTTAGCTAAAGGCGCTGCACCCCCAAGACCTACTGGTGCTGCTGGTAGGGGTCGAGGCATCAGGTTAATAGATTTAGAGGCAGAACCCTGTGAGGTTCGTCCAGCTGTAGGAGAACTTGCTTTTAATCAAGTCGAAAGGGTGGCTGATAAGGAAATCGTTATGGAAGGTGGTAGCGCAGAGAAGATAATGGGTGTGGAAGAAGATTCCAGTACAGCTCCAGTCCCTGAAAGGGTAAAATCCTGGTATTTTCATGACATTCAATCACCTGTTTTCTTAAGAGAGATATCGATTTGTACTTCCTTTTTTTGTATAGGTACAAGTTGGAAATTCTCCTGTTTATAAAACTGAGAGGAAACTTGGTAAAGGAGGCTTTGGTCAAGTTTTTGTTGGTAGAAGGGTGAGTGGTGGCAGCGGTAGGATTGGGGCAGATGCAATTGAGGTATGTTGTGAAGAAGCATTCTGGAGACTTATGAGGGTTATAGACAAAGAAGTAAAGAAACGCTAAATATTTTTTTTTTCCTTTTCAGGTGGCTCTGAAATTTGAGCACCGAAATAGCAAAGGATGCAATTTTGGCCCACCTTATGAATGGCAAGTGTACAAGTAAGACTTTCTTGCCTTTGATTTGAAATTTCCTGCCAAGTTTCTCTTTTCAACTTATTTGTCATCTCATCTGTTTCTTTTCTCCTCTTGTCGTTAAGTACGCTCAATGGTTGCTATGGAGTTCCTGCGGTACATCATAAGGGTCGTCAAGGAGATTTTTACATTCTTGTATGTAGTATAAGCTTTATTATTACATTCTTGTATGTAGTATGAGCTTTATTTTTACAGTCTTGTATGTAGTATGAGCTTTATTAAATATCGTTCCAGCTTGACCGTGTTATCATGTATTGAGAAACATTTTAATAAATATTTCAGGTCATGGACATGCTTGGTCCGAGTCTCTGGGATGTTTGGAATTCTTCAGGGCAATCGTAAGCAGTCTTCTCCTTTCACCACACTGTCTTTTCATTGCAGGATTCTTCATATATGATCCGTGTTCATGACATGTTGCAGGATGTCTCCAAACATGGTAGCCTGCATTGCAGTTGAGTCCATATCTATCCTTGAGAAACTTCATATGAAAGGGTTAGTGAGAATATTTTCTTGGTAACGTCATAGCCAATACTTCCATTTCTTTCAAGGAAAAAAGGTTAATTTTTTTTGCCACAATTTGGTTTGATTGAGCTGATTGTCATCACATGTTCTATCCCTATATCAAACTAGGTTTGTCCATGGAGATGTGAAGCCTGAAAACTTTTTACTCGGTCAACCTGGAACAGCAGATGAAAAAAAGCTCTACCTTATCGATCTTGGTCTTGGTGAGTTCCGTTGTTATATTTTTATGAACTAATTTCTACTCTTTTATTGTTTCAATTTTTTATGGGATCATTAAAATGGTTCTCTTCTTTTGATGTGTGCATTAGCCTTCACCTAATCTTCTTTGGTTTCAGCATCAAGATGGAAAGATTCTCACTCAGGCCAGCATGTTGAATATGATCAAAGACCTGACGTGTTCAGGTATTTTCATTAGTGTATATTCATATTCCTTTATATATAAATATATTGTATTTTTTCTTACATGTTTAATATGTCTAATGTGCAGGGGAACAATAAGGTATGCAAGTGTTCATGCACACCTAGGTCGTACTGGAAGTCGTAGAGATGATCTAGAGTCATTGGCTTATACTTTAATTTTTCTCTTGAAGGGACGATTGCCATGGCAAGGTTATCAGGTCTGGGTTGATTTTTCTTCATGAACTTAAAATTGTACCTGGTTCATCTTCATTAATTTCAGTCAATTTTATGTGTATAATTGTTTACCTTTTTTTGCAGGGTGACAACAAGAGCTTTCTTGTTTGCAAGAAAAAGATGTCAACATCTCCTGAATTGATGTGCTGTTTTTGTCCACCCCCATTTAAGCTATTCCTCGAGGCAGTTACTAATATGAAGTTTGACGAAGAGCCCAACTATGCAACACTTATTTCGATTTTCGATAGTCTTATTGAGCCATCCGCTCTGTCAAGACCAATTAGAATAGATGGGGCTCTTAAGGTTGCTGGCTGTTTTCTCATTCCCATGCTTATTTTTCCAACTTGTTATGAATATTTCTGAAAGTGCTGATCTTGCTTTCTTGGCATGATTAGGTTGGGCAAAAACGAGGAAGATTGCTTCTTAATTTGGAAGAGGATGAGCAGCCGAGGAAGAAAATCAGAATTGGCAGTCCTGCTACTCAGTGGATTTCATGCTATAATTCTCGCCGTCCCATGAAACAGAGGTAAGTAATTTTGCAGATACACTTGAAAAGTTTCGAAAATTTTTGTTAACGAAAATTCTCACTAACAGTTTAATCTCCATTTTCTTTTGTAGATATCACTACAACGTTGCAGACACAAGGCTGCAGCAGCATGTACAGAAGGGTAATGAGGATGGCCTTTTGATTAGCTGTGTAGCATCAGCAGCTAATCTATGGGCCCTCATATTGGATGCTGGGACTGGATTCACCTCTCAAGTTTATGAATTGTCAACGGTCTTCCTCCACAAGGTAATAATCCGTTAAATTAATTAGTAAAAAGGATTGTTTCGTAGTAACTCACCATTTTTTTTTTCTTTGGAGGACTGGATTATGGAACAATGGGAAAAGAACTACTATATCAGTTCCATAGCTGGTTCAGATAACGGAAACTCGTTAGTTGTTATGTCAAAAGGTTGGTGTTAATGGTAGTGTTGTATCCCACACTTGACTATAACAAATTTCATACTTACATAATATCTTTATAACATGAACTCTTCTTCACTTATTTCTACTTGTTGTAAATTGGTAGGAACTTCATATACTCAGCAATCTTACAAAGTTAGCGATTCATTTCCTTTCAAGTGGATCAATAAGAAATGGAAAGAAGATTTTCATGTAACCTCCATGACAACTGCTGGTAATCGTTGGGGTGTGGTAATGTCGAGGAACTCTGGCTTCTCTGATCAGGTTTGTTTCCATGTCTTCTGTTTTAAAAGCAGAATTACATCTTCCCTAATAATCTTGTTTGATATGTGTGCATGGAAAGGTCGTGGAGCTCGACTTTTTGTACCCAAGCGATGGAATACATCGGAGGTGGGAAAATGGGTATAGGATAACATCAATGGCAGCAACTGCAGATCAAGCAGCTTTCGTATTAAGCATACCAAAACGTAAAGTGATGGATGAAACTCAAGAGACTCTTCGCACCACCGCCTTTCCAAGCACACATGTCAAGGTTGGTATGCTTGGTTTTGAACAAAGATTTTGAATTTTTTTGGTATGCTTTTTTATATACTGAAATTAGGATGTGCTGTGGTATTGGTTGATATTCAGGAAAAATGGGCGAAAAACCTGTACATTGCATCAATATGCTATGGCAGGACAGTGTGCTGATACATACTAGAAAGGCATGAGGAGCTTAAGGATCATAGTACAATCAAAAAGGTAGAACCAGATGCAACCAGTTTGTCGAATGTAATGAAATGGATGTGTCTTGGTATGTATGTAGAAGTACAAAAAGATAGAAAAGTGAAGTTGGAATTTAGTAATAGCAAGTCCTTTTTAGGGCTTTTTAAGCCTTCACAAGTGTGCTTATTTATTATTGTTACTTGCCTTGTTTGATGCGTCTTAAGGTTTCTTCTCTTTTCAAAGTGATATTAGAAAAGCCAAACCAAACTTAAACCTACTTAAGCATAAATAAATAACTAATAAATATTCGTAATTAATTGTTTTTTATCCAAATTTATTTCAATGAATAAGAAAGTTTATTAAGTTTGGTGTGTTTCTCTCTCTTGGTTTAATAATCAATAGGTTTTAATAAACATGAATTCAGAAGTGTGGTTAAACTCGCAAATGAGGTCAGAAAAATTTAAAAATAATATTTTGTTTACATACTCAATTGAAAGTACTCAAGTCTAAATCTTATAAGATATCTGAACTCATCCATTCTTTTTTTCTTCTATATGTTTAATAAAAGAAAACCATTGTTATACAATGAAGACCACCGTGCGCTAATTATTCACGGTTTAACGAGTCGTAACCGGTTTGCGATGGCTGAAAACCCTAGCAGTTACTGCTTCAACTAGCACTTCAACTAGCACTTCAACACTCCAAATGCTTTGCTTGCTAAAACTCTAAAAACCTGAGTAAATAAAACCAAAACATGAGACCACCACGTGGCGGCGGGAACTTCAGGGGAAGAGGAGGAGGAAGAGATGGCGGCGGTCGCGGAGGAGGTGGACGTTTTGTTGGCGGCGGTCGCGGAGGAGGTGGTCGCTTTGGTGGTGGTTTTCGTGACGAAGGACCTCCCAGCGAAGTCGTTGGTTCGTGTTTTCTTCTATACTCGTCAGACTAATCTCATTCTTTGTTTGTTCTTCTCTTACCGATCAAGCAGAAGAACCTTTTGAAAACGTTCTGTGTTTTGACATTGAGCGTTTGTTGCAGAAATTTGACCCAAGAAAAAATAAAGTTCTGAATTGTTTCTTCTTGTTATTAGGGTTTCCCTTGTTTTGACTTATCAGTGTCTTTTTTCCATTTGGTTTGAGGTTTTGTGTGTTAGTGAAAGAAACAAGCTTGTGAAGACTTTTGTTGTCTCCATTGTGATTTTTGTAACAATGTTACTTTCTTGGTTTTACAGAAGTTGCAACTTTTCTCCATGCCTGTGAGGGAGATGCTGTGACCAAGCTCTCGCATGAGAAAATCCCATATTTTAATGCCCCAATCTACCTGCAAAACAAGACTCAGATTGGGAAAGTAGATGAGATCTTTGGTGCGATTAATGAATCTGTATGTGTTTTAATCTCTCTCTCCGTTGTCTGCTTATTTCACTAGTATGTTCACGAATACTGAATTCATTCATTTTCAGCTGTTTTCTATCAAAATGATGGACGGTATTGTAGCTACCTCTTATACTCAAGGCGATAAGTTCTTCATCGACCCTGCTAAGCTTTTACCTTTATCAAGATTCCTTCCTCAACCAAAGTAAGCCGCATTGTCGAAAAGATAGATTCTTTCTGATATCTACCCTTGATAACTCACCAATTCTTGGGATCCTTAGGCAGTACAACCACTTGTTTAAATGTTAGCAAAAGTCTGTAACAACAGTTTTGTTTTGTTCTTCTTGCAGGGGACAATCCATGGGAGGCCGCGGTGGAGGTCGTGGGGGAGGAAGAGGTGGTTTCCGTGGTGGAGGTCGTGGAGGATCTTTCCGTGGTAGAGGTGCTCCAAGGGGCAGAGGAGGATATCCATCAAGAGGTGGCAGTCGTGGAAGCTTTAGAGGCCGAGGAAGAGGATAGACTCCTAATCTATAGCCTTAGCTTGTAATTTATCTTTTTATATTGGATCATGAAAATGCTTTTTAAGGACAATGATGGTGATAATCGTATTCCAGATTCTAGTCTCTGATACTCTAGTTTATCAAGTAAGTAAAAAGTTGATTAATTATCAGAGTCCATGGTTTTATTACATACCAAAGCATCATCTGGTTATAAACACAGATCTGTCAACTCAAGAGGATCTCTAATCCAAAAGTAGAGGATGAGGATAAGTCATATAGATTAGAGAATCTCTTAAGCTCCCCAGCCTCTGAGAACGGTAGCCTTTGCCACACGATTAACACCGAGTGTGAAAGCCCCCATCCGGAGATCGCAGGAATGAGTTTTGCACATCTCTTTCAAGTCCTTGAATCCGCGAGTCATGTAAGTCTTGAGCTCATCGTTCACCTTTTCTTCCTCCCACATAAACCCTTGTATATTCTGCACTTTATCAGAAACAATTTATCTGATCAATATGGGTTTGGTTCAGATATTTGGTTTGTCAAAGGTTAATGATTTACAGAGTCGTACCTGAACCCATTCAAAGTAACTGACAGTGACTCCTCCAGAGTTCGCATATATGTCTGGGAGAATAACCACACCTTTCTTACTCAAGATCTGTAATGCAAGAGTGCCCACGACAAATTTGCAATTGGATTTTATTTAAAGTAAGACAAAAATGAGAATCAAACCTCATCGGCGTCGGGATCAGTTGGATGATTAGCAGCTTCAATGATGAACTTCGCTTTAATCTCATTTGCATTCTCCCTTCAACCAAAACCCCAATTATTAACTTTAGAGACACTTGTAAAGAAAATTGTAAATTTGTGTAGCAAACAAAAAAACTTAAAACCTGTTGATGACACCTCCAAGTGCTGCAGGGATGAGGATATCGCAATCCTCGATCAATATCGATTCTGGATCGATAGGATCCGCACTATCAAACCCTTTGACACCTCTGTGTTCTTTGGTATAGTTTAGCAAGCTAGGGATATCGATACCATCTTTGTTCTTGATTGCTCCGGTAATGTCACTCACTGCAACAATCTTCCCACCCTTTTCGCTTATCAGCTTGGCCGCCCAAGAACCCACATTCCCAAATCCCTAAAGAAACCGATATACAAAACACGATTAAGAAGTCGCGGTTAAAACAGAAAGTTCTTTCTGCGTTATCAACTTCACCTGGATGACAAAACGCTGTCCCTCTATGCGCTTTCCGTGCTCGCTAAGCAAAGCTTCGGTTCCAAACATGACTCCTCTCCCAGTAGCAGCTTCTCTCCCTAGCGATCCACCAAGATCCTGCTCACAAAGTATCATATACATCATTCAGATATATATATATATATATATCAGTCATTAACAAAAACAAAACTGTTACTTACAATGGGTTTTCCAGTCACAACTGCAGGCGAGTATCCGTGGAACTTAGAGTACTCATCAAGAATCCAAGCCATTGTCTACAAATCCACGAATGAGAAAGTTGAAGAAAGACTTTTTAAAAGAACACACATAAACAGAACTATATGGAAACGTTTTCAAACGAGTTAGAAAAAAAAACCTGAGGACCAGTGCCCATATCTGGAGCTGGAACATCGGTTTGAATCCCAATGAGATCGTGAATCTTCTGAGTGAAAACCCGAGTCAATCGCTCGAGCTCAGAGATACTGAGCTTGCTCGGGTCACAACCAATCCCTCCTTTGGCTCCACCGTACGGAATCTTAGCCACTGCTGTTTTCCATGTCATTAGCTGAGCCAATGCGTTCACTTCGTCCGGTTCAACCTTTAGGAGGATAACCGAAAACTGGTTTGCATCACACCGAACCGAAAACTTATAATTGTTTGAAAGAATAATTTTCAGAAGTCAAACCTCGGGATGATATCTGATTCCACCTTTCATGGGACCTCTTGCATTGTCGTGTTGGACTCTGAAACCAACAAATGATGCTAAACTCCCATCGTCTTTCGGTATGGTACATTCCACCTGCAAAATTGTGTAACCGGTTAATTAAATCGTTCGTTCCAGTTATGTGATTCCTAACTGGATCAGGGTATCGGATTGTAGATAGCGACACAAAACAAAAAATCGAATTTCGGAAATCATTTTTTTTTTCTAAAACCCGTCTCCTCCGCGAAAAATAATCTCCGGCGCTGACGGTTTTAGATCATGGTTAATTTTCCGACAGAAACTCCAACTAGTGTCAAACCCAGAAAGAAAAATCGACCATAAACAAAGGGATTGAAGTTGATGAAAACGAACCTTGATTTCTCTGAAAGGGATGAGAAGACTTTTCTCTAGCTTAGAATCCAAACCAAGAAGCCTAGAAGCTAGCTTGAAGTTTCTGTTAGTTGCTGCTAAAGCATTCATGGCTTCTTGTTCTCACTTCTTCTCGATGATCTTTAGTTTCTGGGATTTGATCAGAACGGTGTAATTAAAACGACAGTTAAAGAATATTGGTGTCAGTGTTATTGACTTATTGTTAACTTGTAAGTGCGTATTTATTTATACACTAATGTATATTTAATAGGGTGTGTGTGGACGTCATTGATGGTTAGGTAAGATTCAGTGAAGGTGGAGCTGATTAACGACATTCAAAATGCCAAGCCATATTAAGTCAATAACTATTGATATATTTGGAATTTAAATGTTTATTTTTTTAACTATTGAAACATATGTAAAACTCAAAGGTAAGTGTACTTTTTTACTGGAATTTTGTTACATTTTTCCGTATTTATAATGATGATAAATTAAGACAAATTAACACAGTTTATGGATAATTCGAAATTGTTTTTCCTTTGGCATGGATCATATGGCATCTCAGGGTAAATATTATTTAAATGAAATAAGTGGGGAATGTGATACGTATAATAATTTGGATTTGGATATTAATTGGTTGCACCGTCACGTTCGCATCAAATCTCAATTTCTTTGGGTTTTTTAAACTGGTGTATCTTTACTTGTAATCAATCTTATCCACTATATTTATTTTGTTATACCAGTTAGTGTGTCCATAAAGCCATGTATAGATTCAAAATTTTTAAACTGTTAAAGTTTATAACAATACTTTAGTTCGGAGTATCTATGCGTAACGACTGTTTTTATATTTTCTTTTTCGAGTCTGCTTTTATCTCTTCTGGAGTCTATTGAACATTTAAAGAGATAAATTATGTCTTTATGTGATATGAAAATTGATTTGTAACTTTGTTTGGCACTTGTCAGTGTTGGTGTTTGGATTCCTAGTGAAGTCACTGTAGGAGACAGAGTTGTTGAAAGAGACAAAGGCCTAATAATGTAGCCTAATAATAGCTTAGGTTGCTTTCATTAAACACGTATCGTAGAATCTCTAGTTTTTTATGAATGTTCGCCATATCGTCAACTTAAGAAATTAAATGCCATTTACGCTACTAAGAACCCACATTGTTAGTACACGTGTGTGGGGTGGGGGTTAAGTATGTTTAGCACAGAATAAATTCACTAGTATCAATAATAGCTCTAAAAATTACTAGCAATAAGGCTTCTTTAATTACTAATTATTTTGTATCTGATTAATATAAATTAAACACAAGATTACAATCGGTTGTCTCAAAATTATAATTTTGTGCAACTTAATATTTTCAATTACAATTTTATATTATTAAAAGTAATATATATATATATATATATTTATGTCACTAAAAAACCAACCGGATTCAAACTGAAGTTATAAAATATTTGAATAGATACTAAATCTTTAGTACTAAAATATCTAAAATTAAAAAAAATTATCCAATCGGAAAGTTTAAAATATTTGAATGAATCTTTAATCTTTAATATTAAAATATTTTAAATACGAAAAATATAAAAAAATAGATCATAATACGAAAATACATGAAACCCAAAAAAATCGAGTCGAAACAAAAGGTATGATCGAATATTATTATATGAAAAACAAAAAATAAATAATATCTTAATTTTGTTATTTGATTGTTTTAATTTGGTAATTTTACTTACCCAGCGTTTTAATTGAACCTTAATATATATACTTTTACCCTTTTAATTAATTTTTGCAATAATTTAAGTATTTTGTGCAAGTTAGTATTTCATATTGTTAAAGATGAAAGTGGAAGTGCCCATATGTCGAAGTGCATGAAGTTGTCCTTTCCTTCTAAATTGCTTTTCTCATCTTCTGTTGCTAAGTTTAATTAGTGTTTTGTGTTTCGTCTCAGTGTTATGAAACTTAGGATTGACTAAGATCAGATTTTTAAGAATTGGTGTAAGAGCATTTTGGTTTGTAATCGAGCGGTTTGCCCGGGTGTGCCAAAACTATGGCTCCTTAGCTCTTTTTGTCTGTCTTTTGCATGAAGTTTTGGATCTTATCGTTTCTTGTTCGTTTCGCCGTTTACAGGTTTTAGTGTTTAGTGGTGTTCAAAGTTTCGTGCCTTTGTGTTTGTCTTTCGGATGATATCTCGTTGCAGTACTAACTTTTATTTCTTCTCGGCTTTTGGTGGATTTGGGTTCAAGTCGTTGCAGTGTTTTCGATTGTCAGTTCTTCTCTTGCGAAGAAATATTCGGTCTTTATTCGATATATAGGCTAAACCCATCATCATTAGTAACACCATACAAATGGCCATTTTTGATTCTCTGCATCTTCTAATATCCCATGATTCAACATCAGAGCGAGTGATAGTTAGTAAAGCTAAGTTTTCCTCACAAGATGTCAACAGATGTAACTCTTTTTTTGCATTTGGACATTTAATCAAACTCAACTTTTCATATCTGATATCAAAGCTCGTTATAGCATAATTGAGAATCAAACACAAAAAGCTTCATAGTAAACGACTCCATTAATGGATACCTTTGGATATTATTCTCCATGATTAATTCTCGAGCTCCAACGTAAGAATACTAATCTTATTGCGTGTAAAAATGGATGGTGCAAATTGACAATATTCTCTATGAAAATATTGTTAATTCGTATAGAAAAATATCAATTTAGGGGTTTTGGGCAAACTCACACATCATCTCAAAATCTTATTATTCAAAACGATTTGCAAATCAGAAAGTTATAATTTTATTTTGCCGAAATTTCTGCCTCTATGTTTTCCACAGACTCTGACAATTTTGTCTAACTTAGAAAAGTAGAACAAAATGAGAAGGTCTAGTGTCAAAGTGATACCATCATACGACTACTTAGATACGTACGTGTATGTTTCGCTACAAAATATATTTTATGAAAAGAAAAGACTATTACAAAATAATCAATCTTAAGCTAACACAAGTATCTGCACTAAAGCAACATAATTAGATCATTCAATATGGTAAATTAACAAATTCTTCTACAAATGACATTGTCTATTTCTAGAATTTGTACCAAAATAATTAGACTTTTCTGTATAGCTATTTAAATTCTATAATCGCGTCGGGTTGACAAAACTTCATCATATATTCATACATGATTTACAAATTACAATAATACAATACATGTGGTCGTTGAGGTCAACCCCTTCTAGACTTTCCCCACTTTTATTTTACCCATTAAATATTAACTATTCCAAATAGACCACATACTTTTGAAGGGCTACCACAACATACCCACAATTTTCAATTGAAGTCAATTTATCACATTAATTTAGCTGGACAAAGAATATTTACCACAAAAGTACAACATCAAATAGTACAAATGATGTTTCTCATATAATCTTATATAGTCAAATCTAATTTATATTATCTTATTCATGTTTTCATTAATTAAAATAAATTCTTGTAATCATCATAATCACTTAAATTGGCGCAGACAAAAACAAAATCCGTCAAATGAAGACAATTTCTTCGGGAAGTTGAAGGACTTAATGCTAAAAGTAAACATATTAGGCCTGTTTTAGAAAATTGAAAATATTATAGGTCTTATGTCGAAATACCGAATTCATATCCCCTCCCATTCCGCATTGCTGAAAAAATCAGAAACGCGTTTCTTTTTATCGTAGTGAGAGGGAGACATGTTGTAATCTCACCCTTAAATTTCCCTTTTCTTTTTGTTTCTCTTTCTAGCAACGATTCATTTCCCAGATTTTCAGGAATCCTAGAACTTGCATTGAGATCAAATCCAGTTTCTGATTCTTTTATTTCCTTCAGAAAATATGTGTCCGTTGAGGTTCCTATTGGTGTTCTTCTCGGCGTTACTCGCCGGATATTTCGCGTGGAAGACGGTGAGTTCTTCGCCGGAACTCATCTCAGACGACTCACCGATCGAATTGAATGATCAACAAGGAGTCAATTTTAAAAAGGTAATCCGAAAGCTCGTTGCTTATCGTTAATTTCTTGAATTCTGGTTTTTCAATTTTCTGGGATTTCTAATTGCTCTTTAATCGCGATAAACAGAAGATGGAGAATGGGTTCTGGGTGTTCGTCGATATGGCCAGCGGAAGATACCTTTGGAGGAATCTCAAGGAGATGAGAGAGAAAAGTCAATGAAGATGAATTCAAAGATTTCATCTCTCTTTTTTGGTCTCTTCTTTGTGCAGAAAGTCAAGAACAATGCTAATACTTAGACGAGTTATTACAATTTGCTGTAATTCTTCTCTTGGATTTTGTAATTTTGATTAATATCACACTTGTGTTTGTAATCTGGTGAAGAAAAGAAAAGGAAGAGTGTAACCTATAAGCAATTGCTTCTCTTTACTAATCAATTTCCTCGACACTCGAAATGAAAAACACAATTCACGAGAACATTGGATACCTTTCTGACGTTGCATGTGCATCTAAATTATAAATTAAGGTTTCGTAGTCCTACGCTCGATTAATAAAAGAATAGTTCGTTGGACCAGTAAACAAACGATACGATATTTTAGCCACTGTTTTTAGTGTTTCCTTTTAAATTTTAATCATAAACCAATGTAAGTGAACCCAGAAAAGATTCAACTAGAATCAAGTTGAAGCTTGATTGAGATATAAAGAAGGGCGATGAGTTCTTTGTGGAAGAGGAGCATGTATAGCTAAATTGGACCACAAGAACCACCACACTACGGCTTGCTTTTTCAGAGTGACAAAGATATAGCCTCTAATATTGGGTTGACCCGACATTGCATATTGGGTTTAAAATGTGATGGTCCAAAGAATTTGACAGCAAGGTTTATCAGATGGATCAACACAAATCAGGCCCAGCGCAAGCCAGATTTAATGATTCAAATAAGAACAAATCTGTCACCAAATATTATTTCTTAATATCTCCTGAATATCTCCTGAATATCTCCTAAATATTTCCTGTAATCTCTCATGTATATCTGTATTGTGTTTATCTTTATTAGGATAAAACAAACTGATATGTACCTATAAATAGGTGTCGATACTTTACAGAAAATGCATCAGAAAAACCAAAAACCTACCTTTGTATAATTTTCTCCTGAGAAATAAAAGCTCGTGAGAAGGAGTACCTAGTTTGGTACTCGGATAATTCTTAGTGTTTTATTTACCTTACGGTCGATCATTTATTCACATAGCCTTTGCCACCTAGTATCCAAGAACCCTAATTTCAGAGTTCCTTGTCGAACAAGGTGCAAAATGCAAGAGATAGCTTAAGCACCCAAGAGTATATTAGAACCCTAAAAGGTATCATGAAATTGAAAATTGTAAAGAAATATAAGTAATAAATATGATTGTACCAAGAAGAGGAAAAGGGTGAGGAATTTGTAAAATCAATATATTATTTCTTTCTTTAATTCAAAAATGGTCTCGGATCGTGACAGTTCTATAGCAATTATAGTCCCAAGATAAAACTATAATGATCTTTTGATTTACAACATTCAATGAAAAGCATAGCGAACTTAGGATTGTGTTGTAGTGAATAAAAAAAGAAGTGTAAAATTATATATGTTTTTGATGTGTTAAAATAAAAAGACAAAAACTTGAATTTATAGTTTTCATACTCACCATATGAGGCTATGAGCCATAAAAAGGAGGATTTGTGTTTAACGACCAACTTAACTTATGAGAATTGATTCTCATAATATCAATGATTTTATAAGTAACAAAATTCAAACATTAATTATTTTAAAATCAATAAAAAAATTTTAATGCACCATTTGACTTTAAAGACAATTTTGAAAATTTAATATGTCATCGATTTCCATATAAAAATCAAAAAGAATATTATCCTTTAATGACATTAAATTTAATCTTTAAATATAAAAGATATTTGTTAAATTAATAATAAAATTTAACTATATTTTACCAAAAAAATATGCATATCTTACGAGCTAACGGTCAAAATACCAAGTATCATAAGCCGAGTTTAAACCGACTCGGATATCTCTTATCTCTTATACATCTTAACTGTATTTAATAGTTTAGACTTATTATAATTTTTTCACTTTATATACCAAAGGAATTTCGCCTCATGTTTCTAATGTGAGACATTTATATTTTAAACTTTGCAAACAATTCATTTTTTACCTAAATTTCTCATTCAACCGAACTCCGGTTTTGATATTTGAATACACTACGATATAATGCTCATAGCGATGATCACATCATTCACTAAAACTAGTTATTCCGACGAACGTCTTCACCAGAAAATGATCAATAATCACTTTCGTAAAATCGAGTTCTAACCGTATATATAGACAGGAAAATAGATTTGAGAACTTTGACAAAGGAGGAGATTCTCTGTTCTTGTGTTGTTTCTTCTTCTTGTTGTGGCTCACCGTCGGTAGAAATGTGAGTTTGAATATGTAGAAGAATATTGTCCATCAAATCTTTTGTAATAGTACTTCATCATGGCATCTCCATCCTCAGGATGTGGTAATGCCTTTAACAACAGAAAACGATAAATTATATATCCATTGAAATTGCTTAGTGAAAATAATATCTGAAATTTATGATCGTTAGCTATTAAAGAATGGGGTCTATATTGGGAGAAAAATAGTGTAAACTTGTACAAAATTTATTTATCGAGACATCCCCTATATTCGTGTATGCATAAAGTTGTATTGTAGCCTATAAAAGACGTACAGTAAGGTCCACTGGATTGGATGTTTCGATTCCCTAAATTCTAAATAGACGGCTATGATTTAAAGTCCATCATAGTATCCTCCAAAAGATATCTGAGCTCTTGCGACCGGAAGACTTTTCATCACAGAGATTGCTTCATTTAGTTTTGTTGCTTGATGCTTCACTACTTCCTTCATTCGCTGCAATAACAAATTATATATATACATGAGAAGTCTATTCCAACATTTGTTTACCGATAAAATAAATATTATTCTTACATACCTAATAATCACCAATAAAACTCTACTAATAGAAGTTACTCAGATCCCAAGTATAACAACTCTAGGCTTTAGCTAATACTAATATACACATAACTTGTAAGGAACATAACTTCATAAAAAAAAACACGTGAGGATCAATGAAGTTTTTAAACGTGTGTTTTGTTCAAAATATGACTTTGACACAAGAAAAGACAAAATAACAATCTGCTCTACAATTATTGATTTTAGTAGACACGTAATAGGCCACACCGCCAAACGGATCCTTATCACTGTTCTAATAAACAGCTCCCAATCAACCAAACACGTAAATTTTGAAGGCATAACAATTCGCCACTAAAAAGATGCATACCAAACTTATAAATAAGAGTAATACTTTAAAATAACACTATTTTAAGTTTATTTTTTAAATTTAGCACCCTAAAAATAAAATTCTAAAAATAGCACAAATTATTATGTGAAAATAATTATTTATCTTAAATAAATTATACATAAAATTAAAATATAATGCTTGGATTCACTTTTTCCAATTTATGATTTAAATTTTTTTATTAGGAAGAAATTTTTAATTATTTTAATATTAAATTTATGCTATTTTTAAAAATTTAAATAATTAATACTATATTTGGAATTAAAATTTGAAATAATGCTATTTTAATCAATTGCCCACTTAATAATCATTGGTAAAAAAATACTGATTTATCCAAATAAGGATTGTGAATTAGGATGGACTCAATCATGAGATAAAATTCAGACTAATTTTGAAATTAATGCTATATGATTAATAATAATAAGACAGACATTAGTCAAGTGGTTCTAGCGCAATGTTTTAGAAGCAATTTGGTTTGGTTCAAGAATCATAACTAGAAAGAATTACCTTATTATCATCAGAGGAAATCTGAAACCTGAGGATCTGGTTCGTGTTCCGACAACCTTGGATGTTATTTTTGTGTCCAAGGAAGAAGACACAGATAGTAGCAGCAGCAGCTGCAACACCAAATGAACATATAGCTCCAATTCCATTAAGACCCATCTTCCACAGATTCACTCTCTCACCACCTATGCTCTCATCTTCATCCCAATCAACCTCTTTCTTGCTCCTCAAGCCACCACCTTCTTCAACCTCTGATCCCGTCTTATCATAGTACTCTCCTCTTAACCCTCCTTCTGGTTTAGAGTGTCCATCATCGTTCTGAGTCAGAGGACTTGTGAAACTCGCTGGTAGGTCTATTTTCACGTCTACAACTTCATTTTCCTTCGTTTTTTCGAAGGTTATTCTTGGCCAAGGAACAGAATTCGTCAAAATTTCCGGGTTCGGATCCGAGATATCCGGATCCGGGTTCTTCTTATTTTTCTGATCTGTGTCGTCGACCGTGGATAGGGGTTCCCAAGTAATGGGAGCTTGTGTGGTGAAGACGCTTGATCTTCGATGAAGCTCTGTTGTTTCGACAGAATCTCGTGTTGGGCAGATGTTGAAGTGATCCATGTCGAAGCTTTTTCCGGTGTTTCTGATAATCTTAATCGCTTCATGATCCTCTTCTAGATCGAGATCGATACCCTTGTAGTTGTTTCTGGGGATTAATTCCCAGTCTTCAAGATCCATATCCCCTGAGCTCTGGATTGATTTCCCTGTTTAGTGTTGTTTCGGGAAAAAGAGAGGATTTTTGAAAAGTTTGTTTTTGGGTAATCCTTTAATAGAGCAAAGAAGAAGAAGAAAAGACTTCCAAACAAAAAAGATTCATACTACAAAATGGCAACGGTGATTTACGATTGGAATGATACAACACAAGCGAGGTTGATGAATTTACTTAAAGAAACTGCTAAAATAGTGTTTAGACAAAATTATAATTTCTCAACAGACGTAAACTGGGTCAGTCAAAATTTCATATTATAAATATTGTCTGAGTTAAACATTACTTTTGAGTTTTGAGCATGATCGAAATAAAGGCGGTGTGGTAAATAACTTAGAGGATATCAACAAACGTACGTCGATGTTGTAGATTAGAGCTTATCAATTTTCTTTGATAAGATCCCTTCTCTCTTTGATTTTTTTGTTTTCTTATAACTTTTGGTTAACACACTAATTAATTTTGGCAAAAATTAGAAAAATTGTTAATGATTTAGAGGAAAAAAGAAATGCTTTACTTTTCTCTCTTAGTTAAAGAATACAAATTGAGAAATAAATAGAGGAAAAACTTTTAAAAAATTGCTTTGAGGATTTTAAAATCTACTAAAGTTATAAAAGTCTGATTGGTTATAAATTTGCTTTTGAGGACTTAAAATCTTGAGAGCTAAAATATTAATTACCGCCGAAGTCACTTAAGACATTACAATGATTTATTTCTCTTAATATGTTTATCATTTAGTATAAAATTAAAAGAATTATTCACAAAACTTATATTTATCTCAATTTGTAACTATTGAAATATGTAATACATTCATTATAAAAAGGCTAAAAGTAAGAAACTAAACTGTGAAAACAAACAAACACTAAAACAATAAATTAATTTTTAATGATTCCATTTGTTTCTGCTTTGTTTGACTCTTTGTTCTCCTTTGTTGCATACTGGAGATAACCTCCATGATTTTAGGCTTTAATTAAGCCGGCTTACATCTGAAATTAAACTTAATCTGTAAGGAAAGATGAATAAATTTGAATCTTGTTGACAAAAGCAAAGAATCACATTGGTGACTACTTGAAAATATCTTAACAGAGATTCAAGTGGTATACACACATACGCCAAAACGACAGAACAACGAAACTTAAACATGTGAAGTATTGTGAATCAGAGTGATCCACAAGTTTCTTTCACATATACGATCCAAACAAGAATGTTAAACCAAACCATCTATAGTCCGTATAAGACAAAACGGAAGCAAAACGAGAATATTCACAAAAGAAGCACAACAGGATTTACATACAGACACAGAGGAACTTTGAAAGCTATCGAAACATGTCAGTCAAGGAACTCTCACGGAAAGTAATGTAATCTAACCTCTAAGCTCATGGACAATGAACGATTTCTGCATCATCACCCTTTTAGGCTGATTTATGATTGTGATGTAGATTTTCCTAACCAGACCGATGCAAGTGCGTTCTTCGCCCTTTCTTGAAAGTTCCTTGTTTTGGTGAGTCTCAGTTTCATCCATAGCCTCCTCACATCCATCATGTGCAGGGCTCGGCCAAACAGTTGGCTAGTCTCACCAAGTATTCCCAAGCTCAAATGTGCAACGTAAGATGCCCATAATGTTTTCAATCGTGATCCCATGATGGGGAAGATCAAAATTGCCAGTTGTAAAGACAGAAACATCAGTGCAAGTACCAAATATGGCTCTCTTTTCGCTATTTCTATGATAGATGATGACCCGTTGTGTAGCCATGTGATCAGGTTCTCATCAGTGTCCAAGCTTGTTGGTTCACCTTCATCCACACGCTGGACAGGTTTAAGACCTGGAAAGCCACATAGATACACCGAGTCAAGCTTGCTCTAACAGAAGTTAAACTGATTGCTTTTTCCAGGCATTCATGTTTCTTCAAGGGATTCAATAAATTGTGTGCTAACGGAAAACACAATAAGAAAGCGCAAATTGACAAGCAGTCTGGCATTTCATGAAGAAAGCTTTCACCTGTTGTTTCCTTGTAAAACTGAATCAGGGATGCAAGATCTTTTTGACCACGGTATCGCATCTTCAATGTTTGATTCACCATCATGATTGAAGGCAAGCTATGTATACCATACCTAGAAAAGACACTGCAATAGTGAAAATCATAAGACAAATTAACATGGACCAAAATAGGTGTCCAGAAAACGATGAAAACATTTAGCCTTTTGGAGGTTAAGCTACTTATGAAACAGCTTCACGAGGCTAAGAAAATAACTTACAGTTGTCGATCACCACAATAACTTAAAATTAGCCAAACACACAACATACATTTTCTGCCTTGTCTTCAATTCAAGTGAAAAAAATTTATCGATCAGTTTAAAACTATGATTGATTACTGACAAGTGAAAAAACGACAAGCAACTTAAAGTCATCTTTTTCTGCAAGAGAGATATCAAGACTCAAATTTATTCCCGTGAATGATTCAACCGAACCTTGACCTCACTATATCAGATAAGTGTTTTATATATTTACAATAAGATGCAAATGTAATTATATACATATTCTACAGCCGAAGTAACTTCTTACGATGGTAAAGCCTGAGATTGCTCAACAATAAGGTGCTGAATGTGAGGAAACATTGAACCCAGAACATCAAACTTTGAATGTATTGCACGCGAGAATGGGCACCATGTGGCATAAAATAGTATGGATGCATAAGCATTTCCCTGGTTTTCATCTATGAGTTTGTCTAGCAAGTCTCCTGCTACCTGAATTTGCAAAAACACAAAATACGATGCCTGTCGAGTTACAAAAAGATACAAGTCCACAGCCTCATTAGACTTTGAACCTAATATTGCGCATAGGACATGATGAGATTCTGTTGGTACATTACCACAGTTGACACAAACAGAGACATGCATTAAAAACTATATTACAATCTTGAGATAAAAGAATCATAAATATTTAAGAAACAATATAAAACCTTTATGATCATGATAGTTCAGTATACATCATATGTAGAGACTTGTCCTTCCCTAAACAAACCAGCCATTTTAGTAGATTATTTCGTACTTCCAGGCACCAGCTTCTTTTTACAGTAACGGCCTTTTTATCCATTAAGCATTGCTCTAAATTCCCAAGATTTGTATTCAGATCTTCTCTGGGATTTTCAGAGCAGACATATCTATCACAAATCATACCTAAATCCAATTGGAAAATCGCAATCTTTTTCTAGAACATCATGAAAACTAAAGCAGAAATGAGGCGAAACTTGAGTACTACCTCGATAGGAGGACTCGGATATAGAGAACGAGGACATTTTTCCTCGATTCCGCATCGGAACACCACGACTTCCCGATCGCAAACGTCAACGCCGGGCAGGGACGAGGCGAACCTGGAAGGTAAGCATGACCCAGCTACCGCACAGAGGATGAGTATGGATAACCGTAAATCCATTAAAATTGAGCAAGAAAAAAAAACCAGTAACCTGAATCTAAGGTCAAAAAGAAAGAGAACGAAATTTCAAATTCGCTAAGCGAAGTGTTAAGAAAATTTTTTAGCAATCGACACACGAAAACAAGTGATTAAGGTAACCAATAGACAAGATTAAGAGTCAAATCGAATTAGATTTCGAGGACAAAAGCACGAATTAAACGATACGACCAATCAAATGAATAGCACGATGGCATGAAGAAGAACAAAGAAAATCAAAATCTTGTCGGAAAGTCTCAGATCCATGAAAATATCATAAAGTTTTTATGTCACTTGTTTTCGCAGAAACAAAACAGCAGATCAAGACCGCCAAAATCAATTACGTTGACAACTCGCATTCGTCACATTCCTTTTTTACGTGGTTGGTTAGGTAACATAGGTTTATATACCTAACGACAAAATTTTCTGCTCAGTTTGTTTTTTTGCTTTCTCTTGAATTTTTCATACTTGTTTACAAAATCTTTTATTTTATTTTGGAAGGTACATAAGAATTAAAGAGAAATGATGTTACAAAAGAAAAAAAAAGAATTAGAGAGATATGTCAAATATCAAAAAGGTTGTTGAAAAAGTCAGTAAAGACGTCTGTGACATCTCTGTCTCACTTTTTCTTTAATTATTTTTGCCGATTGATTTCTCTTATAAATAGGAGGTTATGTATCATTTCTAAAGAAGATCATCGATAAGAGATTTCTCTCTTCTCTCTCCTCTCTTCTCTTGAATAAAATTATCAGTTTAATTTTATCTCTCTAGATATTTTTTATAACACATTATCAGTACGATCATTTTTCCAAATACCAGTTTAATACTGCGTTGTTATACCGTCCAGATAAAAGTTCATTTATTTTATTTATATCAATTTAATTATTTATGGAGTGGTAGGTTATACCTCCTCCCACGATATTATTTATGGAATGGTAGGTTATATCTCCTCCCGCGATATTATGGAGTGGTAGGTTATACATCCTCCCACGATATTATTTATGGAGTGGTAGGTTATACCTCCTCCTGTGATATTATTTACTTTATTTTATTATGTAAATTTAATTATTTATGGAGTGGTAGATTATGTCTCCTCCTTAATCGAGTGGTAGGCACTGCCTCCTCGAAATAATATGGTAGGCGCTGCCTCTTCAATCATATGGACGGTCTTACCTCCTAAGATGATTATTTCTTTATTTACTTTATTATATGCACATGCTTTTATTATCATTAACAACTTTTAAAATGATAGTTAAAATGTTATAACAATTGATTTAATTATTATATAGAGATCATGTCAAATTTGACAAAGTTTGATATCATTGCCCTCAATGTATCTGAAAAAAATTATATGACTTGAGCATCATATGCAAAGATGCATCTGAGATCGAATGATCTTCTTAAAACCATCGATCCATCGAAAACAATATCATATGAGAATAAGGCTAAGGCCATGGTGTTTTTACGCCACCATCTCCACAATACGTTAAAAAAGTGAATATATCACAAAAGAAGATCCTGCGGATCTTTGACAATCATTAAGAGATAAGTTTGATCATCAGAAACTTGTGATCTTACCTAATGCTCGATATGATTGGCTACACCTCCGATTTATGGACTATAAAAGTGTTGGTGAATATAATTCCGCGTTGTTCGAAATTACTTCTAGAATAATGTTATGTGGTGATAAAATGAGCGATTATAATATGATTAAAAAAACGCTCTCCACATTCCATTCTGAAAATGTAGTCCTACAAGAGCAATATCGGACTAAAAGATATATTCGCTACTCGGAGTTGATGCAAACACTCTTTGTAGTAGAGAAAAATAACGACCTCGTGATGTTAAATAATCAATCTCGTCTAGCTGGATCGACTCCATTCCCAGAAGTGAATGTGATAGCATCCAGTAATAATAATAATTATCAAGGACAAGGACGTGTACGCGGCAGAAGCCGTAGTAGAAGTCGTGGTCGAGGTCGTGGATGTGGACAAGGAAGGGGTTTTAACATTGGAAAAAAATAAGAATTTCTAAATAAATGAGGGTGGTCGGACAATAAGAAAACCAACCGAGAATGCTTGTTACAGATGCGGCATGAAAAGACATTGGGAACGTACATGTCGTACGCCCAAATATTTTGTCGATCTATATCAAGAGTCAATAAAGCCCAAGAGTAATAATGTTGAAACCAATTTCGCCGATGATGAAGTTGGACCTTCCTTTAGTGGTCTAAATGATGATACTCATGTGGATATCCTAGATTTCCTTATTGATCCCAAAAGTATCAACGAGGATTAAAGCAATTATGATTGATGAGAAATGAAAAACTGCTAATAAGACATGTATAATATGTTTGTATAATAAAACTTAATGATGGTTTTAATAGTTTATGAAATATATTTTGCTTTAAACTATTAATGCATCTTTATAAATT
Source organism: Pugionium cornutum (assembly GCA_018901935.1). Lineage (NCBI taxonomy): Eukaryota > Viridiplantae > Streptophyta > Magnoliopsida > Brassicales > Brassicaceae > Pugionium > Pugionium cornutum. The sequence goes on from CM032162.1 coordinate 7,434,890, forward strand.
ATGACACAGAAAATGTCACAAATTTAAATTGATGAAGGAGATATCTGTCTAGCAGATAGTGCTACAACGCACACTATACTTAAAGATAGATGATATTTCTTCTGTCTTGATTTAAGTGACTCCGCTGGAAGTGTGAGTACTATATCAAGAAATGCAAAGATAATACTGAGCTCTGGAGAAGCCAGTTTTTCGATGCCAAAAGACACGAAATTTGAAATAAATAATGCATTATATTCTTCTAAGTCTCATAGAAACTTGTTAAGTTTCAAAGATATCCGTAAAAATGGATATCATATATAGACTATGAGTAAAAATAATGTTGAATATCTTTGCATTATATTTGAGAGGAAACATATATTAGAAAATTTGCCAATGTTCTTCTCTGGATTATATTATACAAAGATAAACATAGTTGAATCATATGCTATAGTAAACCAGAAATTTACTAGTACTTTTAAAGTCTGGCATGAAAGATTATGCCATCCTGGATCAATTATGATGAGGAGAATTGTGTAAAATTGTAACGGTCACCCATTGAAAAATGAGAAGATTTTTCAATCGGGAGAGTTTTCATGTAAAAAATATTCTCAAAGAAAACTCATAACAAGACCATCAATAACTAAAGTTGGGAATGAATCTCCAGTATTCTTAGAGAGAATACGTGGTGACATATATGGACCTATTCATCTACCGTGCAGGCCGTTTTGATACTTTATGGTATTGATTGACGCATCAAGTAGATGGTCATATGTTTGTCTTTTGATAACAAGAAATAAGGCTTTCGCAAAATTCATTACCCAAATAATCAGATTCAAAGCACAATTTCCTGATTATGTCAAAAAGAAAGCCAGACTTGATAACATTGGTGAATTCACTTCACAAGCTTTTGATAATTATTGTATGTCAATGGGGATTGATGTTGAACATCCAGTGCCCCATGTGCATACACAGAATTAGATGGCTGAAAATTTGATTAAACGGTTGCAATTGATTGCAAAACTGTTAATATTGAGAATAAATCTCCCAATTTTTGTATGGGGTCATGCTATACTGCATGCAACTGCATTGGTCCAAATTAGACCAAGTGCGTATAATAAATATTCCCCATTAGAGTTGACATCTAGTCAACAACCAAATATATCTCATCTTCGAGTTTTTAGGTGCGTGGTTTATGTCCCAATAGCCCCACCACAAAGAAAAAAATGGGACCATAAAGGAGAATGATAATATATATTGGGTATACATCACCAAATATAATTCGATATCTTGAACTTCGAACTAGTGATATGTTTACGACATATTTTGCCGATTGCCATTTTAATGAAGATAAATTTCCAGCGTTAGGGGGGAGGAATTAAAGAAACATCAAAAGATGTTACATGGTGTACACGAAATTTGATACACCTTGGCCCCCCTACAAATCAACGTGAGCTGGAAGTTTAGAAAATTATACATTTACAGAATATGACAAATGAATTACCAGATGTGTTCACAGATACGAAAAAAGGTGATCAAATCGTATATACCCACTGCAAATGCTCCATCACGAATTGATGTTCCAAAGGAACAATTTGATGGAAATAAAATAAATGACTCAAAAGTTCAATTGAAAAGGGGAAGGCCGATGGGCTCTAAAGATAAAAATCTCCGAAAGAAAAAGAAATTGGGAAAAATCAGTAAAGATCTCCCAAAAGTATTACATCATGCAGATATTCAAGAAAATGAGAAAGTTCTTAAAAAATCTGATGATGAAAGTCTTCTAGAAGAAAAACAAGATATAGAAAATTGTGAAACATCCATTAATTACACCCAAGATGGAAAAATCTAGGTTAGAAATGAAATAGAAGATGTGGATGGAACATTTTCATTTTCTATATCTAAAGAAATTGATGGTAAATATAATGATCCGGACCCGAGATCATTATCAGAATGTCGGGTGAGACCCGATTGGGAGAAATGGCAAAAGGCCATAAAAGATGAATTACTCTCTCTCAGTAAAAGAAATGTATTCGGACATGTTATCATTACACCAGAAGATGTAATGCATGTCGGATGCAAATGGGTTTTCGTGAGAAAACAAAATAAAGAAAACGAGATCATAAGATATAAAGCACGACTTGTGGCACAACGTTTCTCTCAAAGACCGGGAATTGATTATGATGAAACATATTCCCTGGTTATGGATGCAATTACGTTTAGATACTTGATGAGTATAACAACATCCAAAAATTTAGAGATGTACCTTATGCATGTCGTGGCTGCATATCAATATGGATCACTTGATAGTGACATATATATGCAAATTATCGATGGATTTAAAATCCCGGAAGGATCCAAGATCTCGAAAAAATCAAAGGATATTTGTTTGGTCAAATTACAACGATCATTTTATGGATTAAAACAATCCGGATGCATGTGGTATAATCGCTTAAGCGAATATTTGTTGAAACAGGAATATATCAACAATGTGATATGCCCTTGCGTGTTTATCAAGAAATCCTCATTAGGATTTGTTATTATCGCTGTATATATTGATGATTTGAATATTATTGGAACTCAAAAGGAAGTTCATGATGCACGAACCCATATGAAAGAAGAGTTTGAAATGAAAGACCTTGGTAAGATAACGTTTTGTCTCAAGCTTCAAATAGAACATCTCAAAGGTGGAATATTTGTCCATCAATCAAATTATACCAAAAGGGTATTAAAACGCTTTAATATGGATAAAGCAAATTCTTTGAGTACTCCAATGGTCAATAGATCACTTATTATTGATAAGGATCTATTTCGACTTTGTGAGGATAATGAGGAAATTTTAGATTGTAAAATACCTTACATGAGCGCTATTGGTGCGGTGATGTATCTTGCTAATTGTAATAGACCAAATATTGCTTTTGTTACTAACTTACATAATTCAGCCCCTACGCGAAGACATTGGACCGGAATAAAACAAATATTCTGTTATCTTCAAGGTACAATTGACTTGGAATTATATTATCCCAGAAATTCCTTGTTTGGTCTAGTTGGTTTTGCAGATGTAGGATATTTATCAGATCCGCATAAAGCTCGATCGCAAACCGGATACGTTTTTACATTAGGAGGTACTGTGATCTCGTGGCGTTCACAAAAACAGACATTAGTTGCCACTTCCTCAAATCATGCAGAAATTATTGCACTCAATGAGGCATATAGAGAATGTGTATGACTCAAGTACATGACTCATCATATACAAGAAGCTAGTGGAATCACTACAAATAAAGAACCAACAAAATTATTCAAGGATAATGTTGCATGTATCGCTCAACTTAAGAAATATTATATCAAGAGCGATAGGACAAAACATATCCCACCAAGATTTTTCTCATATACTCAAGAGCTTGTGAAAAATCAAGTAGTCAACATTGAATATATTCGCTCAACCGACAATGCAGCATATATGTTCACAAAGACGCTTCCTACAACAACATTCAGAAAGCATGTTCAGAATATTGGAATGCTTCATTTGCGAGATATATAAAGAGATTTATATATATCTTTTCAAGGGAGAGATTGCGTATCTGTACTCTTTTTCTTTTATCATAATTTTTATCCCATTGAGTTTTTACATGATAAGGTTTTTAACGAGGCAGTACGTAATATTTCGATAATAATAGATAATCAAGGGAGAGTGTTGAAAAAGTCAGTAAAGACGTCTGTGACGTCTCTGTCTAACTTTTTCTTTGATTATCTTTGCCGACTGATTTCTCCTATAAATAGAAAATTATGTATCATTTGTAAAGAAGATCATCGATATGAGATTTCTCTCTTCTCTTTCCTCTCTTCTCTTGAATAAAATTATCAGTTTAGCGATATTTTTCAAAAGTAAATTTATGTGAATTAGCATTAATAAATTAATTTGTTTTGTTAATAAAGAAACTATCTGACCCAAAAAGAACCACAATGACTCTTTTTAAGGCCCATTAGTAAGACTCAGCAGGGGCCATAGGCTAATTTTCTCCAGATTTTTGACCGAAACTAGCCGACGAGTTTTTCAGTCGCCCTCTTTCTTCTTCCTGGTTTAGATATTTTAGGGCTTTGAAGCTGAAATCGAGAAGAGAAAATGGAAGTCACGGAGAGGAGGGACGATGAGATCAGGGACAGTAGAGAATCGGGAAACATGGAAAACATGAAGTCACAGTATGTTACCGACTCTTTTGCTGATGAACGCTACTCTCGTGAGCTCAAGGCTGGTCTGCATCCTCTACGGGTTTGTTTTATATCTATCGTACCGATCGATTTTAAGTTTTAATCTGAATTTAGCTGAAACTTTGATCTCTCTCCGTCGAAGATTTGGGATTCTGAATCTGTTTGGATGTTTTCTTATGAACTTAGATTTCCCAATTCGTTTAAATGTATGTGAGCTCAAATGTTATAGAATTCTGCTCTATTTGGAATTGCGTGTTCGCGGTACTGATTGTAGCCCTATATTTTGGACCTAATTATCCATTCCTTAGCAATTAGATTTTTTGGTCATTTAAGTGTAAGAAAAATGAGATCATTGCTACCATTGTTAAACTTCAATATAATTGCTCAGTTATCTACGTTTCATATTTTGAAAATTTGCAGTACAAGTTTGCGATTTGGTACACCCGTCGCACACCAGGGGTCAGGAGCCAGGCATCTTATGAGGATAACATAAAGAAGATAGTAGAATTCAGCACCGTAAGCTAAAAAAATGCTAATGATTTTGGAGACATTCTTGAAGCTGTCTGCTGTCTTATCTTGCTAATTTCTGAGATCTGGCTTTGGTACCTAGGTTGAAGGGTTTTGGTCCTGCTATTGTCACCTTGCTCGTGCTTCTATCTTGCCTAGCCCAACAGATCTTCATTTCTTTAAGGATGGGATTCGCCCGCTGTGGGAGGTAAGTGTTCCTATTTGTTGATTTTCTCATTGGCTTTGTATGCAGATTATCGATAAGCAAAAGTCTTTGGTAAAACAAAACACTTCCTAAAGTTTTATCTCCTACAATAAACCAACTAAACTAGCTTAATTCATCGTTTCAGGATGCTGCTAACTGTGATGGAGGAAAGTGGATCATACGTTTCTCAAAAGTTGTATCCGCTCGCTTCTGGGAGGATCTGGTGAGTTTATTTGCTGTGGGCAGTTCTATTGAATATTTGACACCCTTGGAATTATTCAAAAAGAACCTTGTTTGTTATTGTTCTAGAAGTTCTCCATCTTTCATACTTATAGTCGAGATTTTCGTATCTGGGCACAAGTTATTTCCCTTCCATAAGTTCCATTATTTGTTTCTTCAGCTTCTTGCGTTGGTAGGCGACCAACTTGATGATGCTGATAACATATGTGGGGCAGTACTGAGTGTGCGCTTCAATGAGGACATCATTAGTGTATGGAATCGCAATGCTTCTGATCATCAGGTGAGCAAACTATTTACAAGAATCTCTCTCTTGTTTGGTACTTACACAGTGCAATGTTTTCCGTGAACAGGCAGTGATGGGTTTGAGAGACTCAATCAAGCGGCACTTGAAGTTGCCTCATGCATATGTCATGGAATACAAGCCACATGATGCTTCTCTTCGCGACAAATCTTCCTACAGAAACACATGGCTGAGAGGATAGGTTCTAAGGTAGACTGTCATGTAACGCGGAGAGGAATTGGGATGCTCTCCTCCAACCTGAGAAGATATCTGGATTGAACCCTGTATTGATGTCATACAGGCTCAGAAACTAAAATCCTGGCTACTTCTATGTCAGTAGGTATTCAATCTTGTTACCTTCAATGTTTTGAGTCTTGTTTGAAACTATAAACGATTTATGTTCAAATAAAACTTGAATTCACATACTCGTTTACATTATGACTCATGTCTTAAATAGTATGTAAATATACAATTTCGCTTCCTAGTGTGGTCTCTGATGCACATGTACAGATAACCAACTTAACGTAGTTCTCGTCTGGATAATCCATTGATCTCAAAAGCTAGAGTTTAGCATCCACGGATGATTGAAGTCCAATGATACCTGGCTCAACATCAAAACATAGAGTGAGCTATTTCATACACTAAAAACAAAAAAAAAACAAAAAAAGAGAATACGGTGTTGCTCTTTTTTTTCTTTTCAAAATGTTAGCTTTTGTAGCGATACCACAACCAAGTCTTGCGCCAGCGTTTCCTGTTGATTTGCTAAGACTGTGTCCTCCTGCAAAGTTGTTAAGAACCGCAAAGAGATCATGATTCTGTAACTTCACAACATCAAAATAAGCACTATGGTAGGTACTTGAAGACAACTAAAGGAAATTCGACACGGTGAAATATTATTATTTTAACCCTTAAAAACTTCTACGGTTCATTTTGTGTATACTGACATTGGGCAAAGAAGTTACTACCTTTCCCAAGGTCATCAGGATCAGCATGTACAACAACTGCCCTCCCCAGTATGGAATACTGCCCGCTAAGCGGTATCTGTGAATTCAAAGAGAAGTTGAGATAAACAGGGTAAATGGGCATATGCAAGAAATTATAATACTTAGTTTGAAACATTGAATGATTGAAGAAGGAAGAAAGAATAAGACCCATCTACCTGTTTGTCTTTGATTGAGATATCAGCAACACCTGAAATCAAGTATCATCCAAAAATACTATAGCATCATGCTTGGGGCACAAAACACACACATCTATATACATAGAGACGAGGGAACAAAGACTATACCGTCTGATCCTGCAAGAATGTTACCCAAATCTCCTGCATGACGCTCTTCCTCATTTGGTGAGCCGTGAACTCGATTTAACGGATTAAAGTGAGGTCCTGAAGTTGACATATTCATGAGAATTCAATCATTTATAACAAGGGGAGAAAACCCAGTAAAAGCAAAAAATCATAGCTGAGATTTGGTATTATCGGATAGCTTATGTTTCTATTATCAGCTACCTAATTAGTTCCTTGAGCCAATTTGTTGCAACACTAGGAGCCAACCTAAACTAATCTGAACCAATCCTGTTCAATCAAGATCAAGCAATTTCCTTTTTCCATGTCTGTAAGTGTTTCAGGTTCTAAGCAGAACAAGCTACAAATTTCGGAGAATGAAAGAAAAACACAGAGAAGTAATAGTCCCAGAATCCAATTCACCAGAAAGTAAACGTATTCACAATCAAAATTCGAGGTGTACAGTAACATAGACACAGAGAAAAACCAACCAGTAGAGTTGCAACCATTTGTGGTATCGCCAAAAGAGTGGATATGAAATCCATGGAAGCCAGGAGAGAGTCCTGTGATCTTTCCTGTAACATGAGTAGTCCCTGAAAACATACAAAGATAAATAAATCATGTCTTCTTATAGATTAGAATTCGACGCCAATAAAAGGAGAGATAAAAAAAATCACCGGAAGTATCTTGTACGAATTGAAGAAAGCCTCGGACGTTGTTATCGCCGGCGATAATAGCCACCGCTCTCAGATTGCCTCTCGCAGCTGCAGGAGCTTCCATCGGTTCAGTGTTTGAGGATTGATTGTGCCATTGTGGTGTCGATCGGTTGAAAGTAAACTGCGTGAACCGAATCAAACCGGAACCAAAACTTTCGGTTAAGAGAAATTATAATTCCGAACCGGAGAGATGTCCCATTTAACTAGAGTCTCAGAGAGTAATCGAAAACTGGAGATCATCTCACGTAGGTTTAATGAAGACATTGAGAACAATCTCGGTGGGTTTAATGAGCTCGAAGGTGACAAACATCTCAGACCACTAAACCTAACTATTTGGTCAAACGAACCCATCCAAGAGAGAATCTTGACTGTATACGAGGGTCCATATACCACATAGGTAACCTCCTATGACCATGACTTCTTCCCTTGTGAATGATGAACCTTGAACCTCTTTGTCTCCTTTGTGGCAAATCCATCTCCGAAATATCCCTTGAATCACAAATTAATATTACTGTATATAAACCAATTTGACATTGTTACTGATCTTGTCTTGCTTTTCTTGCTAACAACAGAAGGTATGATTTCTTTATGGCGAGCGTAAATTCTGTAAGACTTATTCTAAAAACAGCCAGAGCAGCTCCTAGCATTCAAAGTCTTTACATTTTTTTCTCCATTAATTTTTAAATAAATTGACATGGCGTTAGTTGAGAAAGATTCCCATACATGATCCATCCTCAGATATATATCTGCAAAAACAAAAATTATTCATAATGCTACAAACAGTAGCTCTATTTTTTTTAAAGTTCAAATTTTCATATATTTCTTGTCTATCCCAGATGAATTTCACTGAAGAATTTTAAGAGGATGAATGAACGCAGAATAAGTTAAGGGCAAAATTAGGAGAATAGCAGTAAAAAATTATCCGGAGAATGAAATTCGGGATTTTGAACCCGACGTGAATCGAACACGCAACCTTCTGATCTGGAGTCAGACGCGCTACCATTGCGCCACGGATCCGGATGCAAAGTATTCTCATTTACACTTTACTGACTATAACTCAAATAGTTCTCTCAATATTGTGGTCTTTCTGTTTCAATGATCGATCCAAAAATATATTGATATGATCTGTTGCATAAAAAATTGGTATCCACTCAATAAAAATCTTTTTCGAGAAGAAAGAGAGAAAAGCTAATATATTTACAATGAATACGTGTATTTATAATTCCAAAAACAATAAGTTGGATCATCGTCATTGGAGCCGAGACGTTATGTTGATGAAGGTATCTTCGGGACAAGGGATCGTTAAGCCACCCATCGGATGATTGAACCCAAACTCTTCCTCTGATTTACTTAGCAGAGCTTGAAACAAAGGCTGGCTCAAGTATGAGATTGGCACTACATATCTCTTCTTCTGCCTCTCTCCTACGTACACTGCAAGAAATCCTTTGGGCGCCGCTGAGACTGCTCTTTTGCTTGTAGAAGCTGCTGCATTGGAGCGGCTTAGGATCTTCTTTGCACTCAATAGACTTCTCATCAAAGCCATTTCCATCTCTCTTGTCCAAAAGTTTGAATTCTTTTGATGCTAAATCTGAAGATGTAATGAAAAGATTCAAGTTATTAAATTGCTTGCTATTGGTTGATTATATGGTGAAAGGGTTATGAGCATATATATAGAAAGATCAATCAATTAGTTGAAACTTCTATGGAAAACCTTTGAAACTTGTGGTTTTGAAGCGTGGGACAGACTACTGTTAAGGTTCCAACTCCCTCTCACGGTGTAACACAACAATATTTAACAATCTCTAACAGTGATGAACAATACTATTGATTCAAATGAAGATAACGATTGTTTGCAAAAATTAAAACCCAGAAAATACTTCCTGAAATCTCTCTCTCTCTCTCTCAATTCGCCCCACAGCACGCAGGCTGCCTCCTCACAGTACAAAAGCATAAAAAAGAACAAAATAACAATGAGAGTTTAAATACTCTCTTCTCTTCTTTCTAACTGCAAATACTCTTTATCAATTAGAGGGATTTATCTTTTAATTTTACTTCATGTGCAGCTCACGTGCTGTTTTCATCTTTTCCACCAACGATTTGTTCTGCATTTTCTTCCCTTTGATCTGTTTCTTCTTCTTCCAGCTGATTCTTTTTATTGTAATATACTGCTATTGGCTTATCAATACTCCCCCCTTTGAGAAGCTTGTCCTCAAGCTTGAATTGTGGGTATTGGTTCTTGATTGTGGTTGCTGCGTGCCAAGAGTTATCATGCATCGCCTTACCCTTCCAAGAGATTAAGAGTTCTAGGTGCCCTGCCACATTGTACCATGTCTCCAAGACTGCCTCCGGATCCGGCTGGGCGTCACAAACGTCTAACCAATTCACCGGTAATGGAAAAATCTGAGTTCCATTTCCGACAGTGCCTTTAAGCTGTGAGACGTGGACGACGGGATGAATTTTGGAGGTTGGTGGCGCCGAAGCTTGTAGGCGACCCTGCCAATTCGTTCAATGACATGGAATGGACCATAGAACTGAGCTGCAAGTTTCTGATTGTTGCGTTGTGCGACCGTGTGTTGTCTATAAGGTCTTAGCTTCAAGTAAACTTGAACTCCCTCTTGAAAAACAACACCCCTTCTATGTGTATCTACGTGTTTCTGCATAATGTCATGTCATCGTTGAAGTGCAACCTTAATTTCCAGCAGCATCTATCACGATTGTGCAGTAACGTCTCAAGTTCGAAATTTTTGGTGCTCCTTTCCTTTGATAAGTTTGTCCTCAAGCTCAAAATCCAGAAATAAGCTTGAGATGTCAGACACCAAATGCCACATATTCTCATGATCTTGCGTTGCCTTCCGAGCGACCAAACTCGATAATGCCACACTGAAAAGTAGAATCTCTCGTCCAAATTTGCATAATATAACTCGATAATGTTCGTTCCGTAAAGGACCAGATGTAGTTCAACACATAAATTCTTGTGAAATCTAACCAACCAAGAAGTTGAGAGCTTTTCCTTCTCATGATGATTTGAAGCATTCAATTGCTGCCACACTCTTAATTTTTCGACAATTAAACAAGTTCATGTGGACTTGTTGAGGCAACCAAGTCAACATCATCACTGTCCCTTTTGGTGTTGATCCAGAGACCTCTAGTGAAGAACCACCACAACTTTTGTAGCTACCACAACGGGTTCTGAAAAATCAAAATAAAAAAAAAACGACGAGAATCTGTGAAGAATGGTTACTTGTTGTTGTTCCAGCAACTTCATCATTTTGTGTTTTATCCTTATCAACAACAATAACCCCAAAGAAGAATTCCCATAATCTCGATCTTGTGCCGGACCAAACACTCACGAAGAGGATGTGTCTCAAGCTCTTGGAAACACATGTCAATCTCAATTTGTATTGTAACCACACTTATTAGAATGATGATTCATCTCTCTTATAAATTAGAGTTCTTCTCTTCCCACTTTGATCTCTCCAAAGTATTAAAAGAAGAGCTGAAATACTTATTTCTCCCTCTTACACTGAATGAATAACATTTTTGTGGCAGAACTCTCAGCACAATCTTTTGTCGGTATTTAAATTTCCATGACTTGCCATATTTTTGCTTCTTCCGACGTTGTATTCTTAGAAACAATTTATCAAACATGTGGTGTGCAACTTGCTTGTCAATGACATATATCCACAATTGATAATTCTTGTCATGTTTCTTCACAAATGAAACTTCTAATATCTCTTCTAGATTATCAAACCACACACCAAAGTCATGACCAGAATAGGAATACTCACAATCATCCATTGATTTAGTGTGAATATGAAGGCTTGGTTCTAGCTTAGAAATAAGTACCTGATTATGTGAAATCTTTGGATGAATACAAGCAAAATCCGTGATTAAATCCGTCGCATGACGAGTATCCTTTTCCTCCAGCGAATCTATGTCCAGAATTGATTTCTTTTCCTGAACAACATCAACTTTTGTGGTTGATTCAGCTGCATCGATTTTGAGTTTTGAAATCGATTCAATTGAATCTACATGAATCTGTTTTGGTTCCCCGCCTGGAGAACGTTGCTGATAGCTAGATTCGCCGATACACCGCTGAGATTCCAGCCTGGGCAGTGCAGTCACAAGGCGGTCGAAGTGGTTGGAAATCATTTTCTCCATGGAAATTTGAAAAGCTTCGAACTTGGAGTCTATTTTCGCCTCCCACTTCATTTCCAGCCAGTGTAGTGACTCTTCTGCATTGAGTTGTCCTGCAACGGCACCGCGATATCCCGAATCTAGGGCATCCAAACGAGGAAAGATTTCGTCAAAACTTCTGGCGATTGGGGTCTGTGTCGTCGAGCTCGGTGCCGTCGATAAACTCTCGTCACGAAAAGGCTCCATGGATCGCGAGGTTCGTCGGGCTCACCGCACCAAATGTTAAGGTTCTCCCTCTCAAACACAACAATATTTAACAATCTCTAACAGTGATGAACAATACTATTGATTCAAATGAAGATAACGATTGTTTGCAAAAATTAAAACCCAGAAAATACTTCCTGAAATCTCTCTCTCTCTCTCAATTCGCCCCACAGCACGCAGGCTGCCTCCTCACAGTACAAAAGCATAAAAAAGAACAAAATAACAATGAGAGTTTAAATACTCTCTTCTCTTCTTTCTAACTGCAAATACTCTTTATCAATTAGAGGGATTTATCTTTTAATTTTACTTCATGTGCAGCTCACGTGCTGTTTTCATCTTTTCCACCAACGATTTGTTCTGCATTTTCTTCCCTTTGATCTGTTTCTTCTTCTTCCAGCTGATTCTTTTTATTGTAATATACTGCTATTGGCTTATCAACTACAATAGAGTATCACATGGTTCTGTCTTTAGCATCTGGTAAAGTTTTGTTTAGTACAGTTTGTTTTGATGAGATAATTAATTGACTGTGGGACAAACAAACTCCATATGCAATTCACAAGGGGCTGTTTGTTCAATGTTTGTTTAGATAAGGCATATGCTATTTCTCAATAACGACGACCATCAAGTTTCTGTTCTTCATCTTCTGTGATCATCTATAAATGGATTTAATAGAAAATTAAAGTGGGGACCTGAAGTTTCGCAACAACAGAACAACAAATCTCCGTCACTGGTTAAGTTGTTCTTTGATGATATCCACAGAAAGGATCACACATGACGTTTGTAATTAAAAGATTATGATAGTTAATGAGAGGGTCCACTGTTGGGTTCGTGGTGAAATCACTGTCTGAGACAAAGTTGTTGAGAGATAAGACAGGAAGACAAAAGGCATGAGATTAGTTCCCCTCTTAAGCATAAACTTTCTTCATGTACACCATTGTTATTATCTTAAGTATCTGCTACTGGTTCTTTAATAGCTATTTACTAGGATAAGAGAAAATCTTCCAGACAGAGAACTTTATTGCAGGGAAGACAAGAGAACATGTCATTTCGATTATATAAGATGTGAACGCTAAGGAGATGGACAAGAAAAACAAAAGATCTCCCAATGGCAGAGACGGATCTTTAGCTTGAACCAAGAAAGCTTTTGACGAGCTGAGCCACAACATTAGCCAAAGAATCAGCAGCTTCTTGTGTAGATGCTTCTGCATATACTCTCACCACATCTTCTGTACCTGATGGCCTGATGAAAGCCCTGCCACGTGGGTATTTTTTAATTTCAGCATTAATGGCGTCCTGGATTCCCAAGGGTTTCAGAGCTTTGGTTTCTTCGCTTGTGGTCACAACCGCTGTCCTGTCTGGAACTTCGACTTTGATCTGTCTGCTAGGAAGGTCCTCGTAGAGCTCATTCCACTTCTGAACTGACCATCCCATGTGTTGCAGAATCACTTCAACCAAGAGCAATCCACTTAGAGCGTCACCAACAGCTTGGTTAATCAAATTACTCACCGCCACTAGTCTTGAAACCACATTGTGTTCTTCAGAGCCTTGAGTAAGATTCTTTTGTTTGGCAACTAACAGTGTTAAAAAAGATTCGGAGAAGAGTATAGTCCCGTGGCCATTAGCTTCAAAGTAGATTCCAATATCATACTCTGCTGCTTTCTCGTGTAAATGCTTTACCCCGGTTTTTGCGAAAACAACATCTAAACCCAACTGCTTTAAGTAATCCGTGGATGCACCATTTGCGTAAGCCGTCTGCACAACACCAAGGCTAGACTGCTTCCCTTCTTTATCATCTTCGAGAGTTTTTAGCTGCTCTTTGATGAAGAGAGCCAACAAAGATAGAATCTTGTCGCCGTCCAGTAGCTCAACCTTGCCAGTAAAAGAATTTGAAGGAAGGTAAAAGTAAACCAGCCGATCTGCATCACCGTCAAAACTCGCACACCTCATCCCCGCATCCTTTGACCCGAACCCTAAAGGCACAACCTTTTCTTTCTGCACAAAGTCAGCACCTACACTTTCATTAAGTACGCCTCCATCTTTTCCTGTGTTACGAATTTCAAAATCTAGATTGCTCAAAGACCCTCTGAAATCTTCAAGCTTCTGTCCACCCACACCATTAGCACCATCTACAAGCAACTTGCTAATCTCTACCTTGCTTTTTACACTAGTTGGAATCAGATCAATCAAGCACCTGAACGAGGTAGAGAGATTCTCAAAGTAATCAGTCTCCGTTGCGTTGAGACCTTTGTTCTTAGCTCGAACCATCCAATGCAACTGAGGAGTTGTCAAAATCCCCATGTCAATCGCAACAGATCCCAAAAGAGAGGAAACTCCAGTTTCGGCAGCTCGGAGAAGTAACTCACCACTAGGCCTCGTATCCCTTCCCAACCACACCTCTGCACGTTTCTCTCTGATCGTAATCTCTTCCTTCTCCATGAATCCTCTAATCAACGAGACGAGTTCTCCAGGAGAAGACGCATTCGCGATCTGATCTGCAAAGGGCTCCCATTCCTGAGAAAGCATACCACCAGATGGATCCGCGACTTTAATGCCATTGTCAGAGACTTTGTTGTGCGACGCTGTGATCATGAGCCCGACGGTAGCTGATCCAAGCTTGAGCGATCGAAGAGCTGAGAGAATCCCAACTCTGTAGACGGTGGATTTCAGCAATTTTGCGTCGGCTCTGAACCCAGCCGTTCCGTATGAAAGCTTGACGCTTTGAGGAATCGGAAACAGCTCAGATGATTTGAGGAGTGAAGCGATTTGGTTCTCATCCATGGCGCTAGAGAGAGAGTGCAATAATGGAGATGGACCCAACAAATGAAGGAAGGCGAGACTCAGATTGGATTGTAACCTAAAAGGCTAAAAGAAACGTTTTTCTGTGACTATATATATATATGATTTACTTTTCATCTCCATTAGTCTTCTCTTTCAGCCACATCTCTTCTTCTTTTCTCTCTTTCTTTCGCTCACGACCATCCGATGAACAGATCGGCGTTCTTTAGAATTGAAAGACTCCATTAGTATTTCAGCAGAGGTCGAGGAGAAATTAAGAAAGGTTACATCTTCGTTATTTAATGAGTACCTTCAATATCTCATCGTTTTAGCCATGCTCATTCCACAGCATATTTTTGTAATAAAACAATGAACATCATAATCTAAAATAAAGGCATCAATAGTTTGATTAGAATTTTGAGAACATGTTCTTTAATTATTAAAGAGCTTAGATCTTTTACAACTTGATGAAAAAGTGAGGAAAAATGTGACATATGTACAAGGTGGTGACTAACAAGAATAATCTATAGATTGAGATGTGTGTTTTGGAGACAAGAGGTGAGATCAGCAAAGGTTTCTTCACTGCGGGGGATTGTTAGTCTACTCATTTGGTGCTCAGACCCAAATTCATCCTCTGCCTTTCTTAGTAGATCTTGAAACGATGATTGTCTCAAGAATGATATCAGAACCACATCTCTTCTTTTGGCTTTTCCCAACGTACACTGCAAAATATCCCTTTTTGGCACAATACCTGGCTTAAAGGTTGCAAACAGTTTCGCTTGTCGGATAGCACACGAGGAACTCTAAAAGCCATCGAATTTGTTTGATGGGTGTGTGTTATTTTTTTCCTGTTCTCTTTTTTGTGTGTATAAAGATGAATGCAAATAAAAAGTTCTTGTTTCCTGAAGATGTGAGAAATTGTTGTGCAGTTTAAGGGTTTGGGAACTTCTGTTTATAGATATCTTTTATGTCCTTTTGGACTCAGAGAAGTTCAGCTAATATGTACTGACAGATGCCCAGGTCAAATCTTGGCCAACATGTTAATCTAAGAAGGAGATAGGTTAGTCGTGCTTACATTTCATTCAAATTTAAGTTTCATTACATGTATGAGATCATGTCCTTTGAACATGAATGTGTCATTCTTGTTCTCTTGGTAGGCAACTTAAGGTCCCACCGCATCATTAAGAAACCAAACCTGCTAGTCAAGAGAAGATTGCAATATCTCATTTATCTCTTTATTAATTTATAAAAGACATTGTGAAAACAAACCCTTGTGAAAATAACTTGTCACATAACGTACCTGGAAAACAAAACCATGTGAAACCTATGTTCTTGTATGTCCCACAACATTGGTTCCAGGGTGGTTTTAACTCCTTCATTTATCTATTTATACATCCAGAAACAGAACCAACTCTTCACATCACCAAGTGGTAAAGCAATTCAAAGATTGACTCTGAGCATTTGACTTGTTATCCTCAGTCCATCTTCAATTTGGTATTTCATTGACTAGAAATGGCTTTGGTGAGAGGTCTCTTTGGTGCAAAGAAGATTTTGAGCCGTTCTGTAACGGCTACAACACCAAAAGGGTTTCTTGCAGTGTATGTTGGTGAGGACCAGGTCCAAAAGAAGAGATATATAGTTCCTGTCTCATATTTGAACCAACCTTTGTTTCAAGCTCTGCTCAGTAAATCCGAAGACGAGTTTGGGTTTGATCATCCGATGGGTGGCTTAACAATCCTTTGTCCTGAAGATGCCTTCATCACTGTAACTTCTGCGCTAAAAGGGAGATGATCCGAGAAGAAGAAAGATCGAACATTATTTAGCTCGAGTTAGAGATAGTAGAATTATTCAATGTAAATAGGTCAACCTTTTTCTTCCTTCTTTGTGAGAAAAGAGTTGTTCAAAAGGTTACAAAACTCAATGTGAATGCCATTTTTGTTATCTAAGAATTGCCGATAGTTTTCTGTGGAAACTCACATCTTGAAAGTTTGGGTTTCTAAAGATGATTCCGACGATAATGATTCAAGTTTTTGGATTGCTTGTTGTTAATGATCTGCAAGAACAACGTTTCAAATGATTCTCTTATTGAGATATTAAAATAAAAATGGATTATTGATTGACAAGCAACATCGTTCTGTTTTATGAAGTTCTGTAATGATTCTCTGGTTAGTTCCTTCTCCTAGCTTTAACCATGGTTCTGTTTCTGATTGCCATACTTTGAATGAAGCTTTTCAAAAATGAACAACAAGTCTCTGTTGTTAGAGCATCAAGCTCGGAAGACAAAAACGATGGCATTTTGCGAATTGAAACGGATAAAGAAATACGATTGGGCTTTGTCGAAAGCAAAACCAAGAGTAAGCAAAACGACATCGCACGAGACGTAAGAAGAAATAATGAAAACGTCGTCGGTTCAAGGTTGTCGTCAACCTTAGGAGAGGACAAAAACAGAGGATCTACGGTAGTGAAAAACACGAAATGCGAAGGGAGTACGAAAGATTCGATTACAACGGCAAATCGGTTTCAGACTCTCGAATCTCTAGAGGCATAGTCAAGATAGACGTAGAAATCGACATGTGTCACTAGGGATCAAAATAAACCAGTATAAATACAAAGTTGTAGCTCATTTGCAAAAAATATACAGTATGAAATAAAATCGTTTTAAGAGAAAGAAATCCAGCTTAACCCTTCCTTCTTCTTCTTTCATGGTATCAGAGCCATGGATAACAGATCCATGGAACTCAGCAACTTTTCTATTCCTCCTCTAAACATCACAAATTGTGTCACTGTAACGTTAACTGAGAAGAACTATATTTTATGGAAAATCTAGTTTGAAAGTTTTCTCTCTGGGCAAGGGCTTCTTGGTTTCGTTACAGGAAGAATCATTCCTCCGTCACAAACTATCCCAGTTCCAAATATCAATGGCGTCACAACAGAGACGCCAAATCCAGACTTTCAACAACAACATCAAATCTGGTTCAAAACCGATCAAGTGGTCAAGTCCTGGCTCCTGGGCTCATTCTCAGAAGACATCCTAAGTGTGGTTGTAGCCTGCAACACCTCACATGAAGTCTGGTGCTCTCTTGCAAATCATTTTAACCGGGTAGCATCCTCACGGCTCTTTGAAATGCAAAGAAAGCTTCAAACTTAAGTCAAAAATGAGAAACCTATGACTGAATATCTCAAAGAAATAAAATCGATATGTGATGTCTTGGAATCAATGGGAAACCCTGTACCTGAAAAAATGAAAATTTATGCTGCTATCCATGGTCTGGGTTGTGAGTATGAACCAATAAAAACCAATATCAAAGGCACCATGGATTCAACTCCTGCCTTAAGCTTTGATGATATAACTCCTCGTTTAATAAGCTATGCTGACCGTCTGCAAACCTACACTACAAAAACTCAAGTTTCTCCTCATTTGGCTTTTAACGTCACTAGAACAGAGGGTAACTATTACAGTGGAAATAGAGGCAGAGGAGGAGGATATGGCATGTTTGGAAACAGGGGTAGAGGAGCTTTCTTTACTACAAAAGAAAGAGGTTTTCACCAACAAATTACACCCTCTCTGTCTGCAGCAAACCCAGGTACCACCTTCGACTCATCTCCTAAAACAACATGTCAGATTTTTGGGAAGATAGGTCATCAAGCCTTGAAGTGTTGGCATCGTTTCAATAATGCTTATCAACACGATGATGTACCTCAAGCACTAGCTACAATGAGAATACAAGATGTCACAGATCACTCAGGAATTGAGTGGTATCCGGATGCAGGTGCATCATCTCATGTGACAAATTCCACACTCAATCTTCAACATTCACAACCGTACACTGGTGCTGCACAAATTATGGTTGGTAATGGGGAATTTCTGCCTATTACACACACAAGATCAACGTCTATTTCTACAAACTCAGGTACAATTCCTTTAAAAGACGTTCTTGTATGTCCTAACATTGCTAAATCATTGCTTCCAGTGTCTAAACTCACGGCAGATTACCCATGCTCATTTGAATTCGATGCTAATAATGTCCGTATACATGATAAGGCAACCAAGAAAATGCTAATGCTGGGACGAACGTGTAATGGGCTGTATATGTTAGATGATGCCAGCTTTCCAGTTTTCTACACACATCAGAATACTGTTAGTGCAGATTTATGGCATCAAAGGCTCGGTCATCCAAGTGGGCAAGTTCTGCAGTCCTTGTCTTTATCAGGAGCTATTTCTATGAATAAATTTCTCAGTCTTCAATGTGAATCTTGTCGACTAGGGAAGAATGTTAGACTTCCATTTTCTGTTTCGTTAAACCGTGCTTCTCAGCCTCTAGAAAGGCTTCACTGTGACCTTTGGGGCCCTGCTCCTGTGACATCAGTTCAAGGATTTCTTTATTATGTTGTTCTTATCGACAATTACTCTAGATTTAGCTGGTTTTATCCGCTAAAATTAAAGTCAGATTTCTGTGACATCTTCATTGGATTTCAGAAAATGGTTGAAAACCAATTCAATACAAAAATCAAAATTCTTCAATGTGATGGAGGAGGCGAGTTTATTAACCATCGATTTCTGAATCACCTTCGTGATTGTGGTATTAAGCAGTACATATCTTGTCCCCACACTCCACAACAGAACGGCATAGCTGAACGCAAACATCGACATATTAGTGAGCTTGGAATGACCATGATGTTTCAGTCCAAAGTGCCACAAAAGTATTGACTGGAAGCATTTTTTACAGCAAACTTCTTAATCAACTTATTGCCTGCAACTACATTACCAAATGACAAGACTCCCTTTGAGACTCTCCATGGGAAACCAGTAGACTATTCTGCTCTTCGAGTCTTTGGATATAGTTGCTTCCCAACATTAAGAGATTATGCGACAAACAAGTTTGACCAAAAATCACTAAGCTGCGTCTTTCTTAGATATAATGAAAAATATCGCGGTTACAGATGTTTGTATCCACCTACAGGAAGAATTTACATCAGTCGTCACGTTGTGTTCTATGAACAAAGCTTTCCTTTTTATGATGTTTATCGACATCTTCAAGAAGGCGACAAGAACTCTCTGTTTACAACTTGGCAGAAAGGCTTTACACCATTGCCTTCAGAACCAGTTTCCTCTGATGACACTTCAGCTCAACGCAGAACATCGAGTACAGATGACTTACCACCTGCAAGAAATTTTTATCAGCAACCTGAGCAGTTTTGCCCGGAAGAACAGAACATACCTCAGTCTGATTCTTCTCAGAATAGTACAAGCTCTACTACTGATGTCTTGCCTGTTGTGAATGAAAGGTGTACTGGGCGTACGGCAAGCTCCGATCTTGTTCCTATAGGCGACAGCGAT
This sequence comes from Pugionium cornutum, assembly GCA_018901935.1. Classification (NCBI taxonomy): domain Eukaryota; kingdom Viridiplantae; phylum Streptophyta; class Magnoliopsida; order Brassicales; family Brassicaceae; genus Pugionium; species Pugionium cornutum. Next base: position 7,454,819 of record CM032162.1, read on the forward strand.
TCTTCATCCACAACTAGCAATGGCACCTCAGTAACTGCAGCTAATACACACTCTATGATTACAAGATCAAAAGTGGGAATTGTAAAGCCAAATCCCAAATACGTTCTTCTTACACAGAAAGTGGCGTATCCGGAGCCTAAAACAGTTCGTGAAGCTTTAAAAGATCCAGGCTGGACAAAGGCAATGCAAGAAGAAATTGCAAATTGCCATGAAACAGGCACATGGACTCTAGTACCTCCGATTGCAGGTATGCATATTCTTGGTTCAAAATGGGTATTTAGAACTAAACTGAATGCAGATGGCACTCTCAACAAGCTCAAAGCTCGCTTGGTAGCTCAAGGTTTCAAACAAGAAGAGGGTATAGATTACCTTGAGACATATAGTCCGGTTGTAAGAACTGCCACTGTTTGTACAGTTCTTCACGTTGCTACAATTATGTAATGGAATATCAAACAAATGGATGTTCAAAATGCATTTTTACATGGAGATCTCTCTGAAAAGGTGTTCATGGCACAACTTGCTGGTTTTACTGATCCAACCAAACCAGAATACGTGTGCCAACTCCACAAGTCACTTTACGGACTCAAGCAGTCCCCGCGAGCATGGTTTGATAACTTTACTACCTTTCTGCTTGAATTCGGCTTTATTTGTAGTAAATCAGATTCGTTTACAAAAAGAATAAGGATATCATCCTGTTATTACTCTATGTCGACGACATGATAATAACCGGAAATGAATCTAATGTGTTTAATGAGTTAATTGCAGAACTGCACAAACAATTCAGAATGAAGGATCTCGGGCAATTGGCATATTTCTTGGGAATTCAGGCTCACTTCTATTCTAAAGGACTTTTTCTCTCTCAACAGAAGTATGCGGAAGACCTTCTCGCAGTAGCTTCTATGTCAGAATGCTCCCCAGTTGCAACGCCATTGCCGTTATAGCTTGATAGAGTACCATATCAGGATGAACTTTTTGAAAATCCGACTTATTTCAGAAGTCTGGCGGGTAAACTTCAGTACCTTACTCTTACGCGACCAGACATACAGTTTTCTGTTAACTATGTTTGTCAGAAAATGCACAGTCCTACTCTGTCTGATTTCCATCTTCTGAAACGTATTCTACGCTATATCAAGGGTACTGTCACAATGGGCATTTCTTTCAACAAAGATATTGATTATAATCTTCGAGCATACAGTGATGCAGACTGGACAGGCTGTAAAATTACACACCGATCAGTTGGTGGCTATTGTACTTTTTTGGGTACAAATATAATCTCATGGTCTTCGAAGAAACTACCTACTGTCTCTCGGAGCTCGACAGAAGCCGAGTATCGAACCCTGTCTGAGACTGCTTCCGAGTTAAAATGGTTAAGTTCGGTTCTAAAAGATTTGGCAATTCCAATCACTCGAACACCGGATCTCTTGTGACAATTTGTCTTCGGTGTTCCTTACGGCTAATCCTATGTTTCACTCAAGAACCAAGCACTTTGACTTGGATCATCACTTTGTCCGAGAACAAGTTGCCTTGGGTGCTTTAGTTGTCAAACACATTCCGGCAGTGCATCAACTTGCTGACATTTTCACAAAAGCTTTGCCATCACCAACTTTCTCCTCTCTTAGATTCAAACTTGGTGTGGACTTCCCTCCCACACCAAGTTTGAGGGGGGATGTTAGAGCATCAAGCTCGGAAGACAAAAACGATGGCGTTTTGCGAATTGAAACGGATAAAGAAATACGAAAGCAAAACCAAGAGTAAGCAAAACGACATCGCACGAGACGTAAGAAGAAATAATGAAAACGTTGTCGGTTCAAGGTTGTCGTCAACCTTAGGAAAGGACAAAAACAGAGGATCTACGGTGGTGAAAAACACGAAATGCGAAGGGAGTACGAAAAATTCGATTACAACGGAAAATCGGTTTCAGGCTCTCGAATCTCTAGAGGCATAGTCAAGATAGACGTAGAAATCGACATGTGTCACTAGGAATCAAAATAAATCAGTATAAATACAAAGTTGTAGCTCATTTGCAAAAAATATACAGTATGAAATGAAATCGTTTTAAAAGAAAGAAATCCAGCTTAACCCTTCCTTTTTCTTCTTTCATCTGTCACTGGTTAAGTTATTATTTGATCACATGAATCTAACTTCCAACTAAATAACATATAACCGTTGTTTTTCGTCGTCTCTCACTACAACGTTTCAGGAAAACAGAACATATTTCGGTCCTTGAGCTTTGCTAGATAAACAAAAAACATAGTAAAGAAGATACATATGTTCAATTCATTGATGATTGATGCCATTTTCGTCAAGAAGATTTGAAAACGTCGGCCACTTCTTCGGTGTTTTAAGGATCGAGACCAATTCTGCGTTATTGGACTCCCAAGGCTTCACAATAAATCTTCCATGTGAGATGTTCTCCATGTTTATCTATTTACTCTCTTTTTAACATATTTTTCATATATAAATGATATTACTTTAATCCTTGCTAGATAAAAAGACTTGAATGAATAAGAATAATTTCGCTAACAATTAATTAATTATAATTAGTGGAGTCCTTTTTTTCAATGAAAATGAATTAATTAAGATGAATCATGGTTGTGTTGTGTCTACAACAACAAAAATGTCATTCAGAACTCTTTCAAGAAGAAAGAGAAAAAAAAAAGAGTTGATGTATTTATAGGGAACAAGTCTATCTCTAACACGAAGAACAATATGTTGGAATGATCATCATTGGAGCCGAGAAGTCACATTGATGAAAGTATCTTCACGACACGGAATTGTTAGGCCACCCATTGGATGATCGAACCCAAACTCTTCTTCGGATTTTCTGAGAAGAGCTTGAAACGAAGGCTGGCTCAAGTATGAAAGTGGCACCAAATATCTCTTCTTCTGGCTTTCTCCGACGTACACCGCAAGAAACCCTTTCGGCGCAGCGGAGGCTGCTCTTTTGCTTGTTTTGGTTGCAACTATTGTGGAGCCACCAAATAACTTTCTGGCACCCAATAGACTTCTCACCAAAGCCATTTCTGTTTGGAAGTTTGAATTCTTTTGAAACTTCTGAAGAGATGAACGAAAAGATTAAAGTTAATTATGGGATTGCTTGTTATTTGGTTGATGATAGAAAGAATGGGTTATGCGTATATATATAGAAATGATCAATGATTCAATTGGAAGCTCTCTGACTTATCCTTCAAACAGAGTAAATGGAGTTTCACATGGTTCTGTCTTTAATTTGTTCTTTAGTAATCTGGATAAGATGCACTAATACAGTTGGTTCTTGATGGAGAGTTAAGATGAGTGTGGGACAAGAACTTAAACACCATGTGATATTGTCAATAACAAAGACCAGCAAGTCTTCGTTTCATAATATGTGACTGGTTTTTGTCCTATTCCCTCACCTATGTGGTCTAAATGGATTAATAAGAAAGAAAGTGGGGACTTGAAGTTGCTCGACAATAGAGCAACAAGTCTCTATCACCAGGTTAAGCTGTTCTTTGATGATATCCACAATTAGGATTACACATTACAATTATAGTGAGAAAATAGATTGTTTTGGAGGAAATTTCAGAAACAATGAGAGAACAAACCCTTGTGAACTGCATATGGAGATTCTTGCGGTGTACGTAGGAGAAAGCCAGAAGAAGAGATATGTAGTGCCAATCTCATACTTGAGCCAGCCTTCGTTTCAAGCGCTGCTAAGTAAATCAGAGGAAGAGTTTGGGTTCAATCATCCAATGGGTGGCTTAACGATCCTTTGTCCCGAAGATATTTTCATCAACATAATGTCTCGGCTCCAATGATGATCCAACTTATTGCTCTTCGAATTATAAATACATTTATTCATTGTAAATATATTAGATTTTTCTCTCTTTCTTCTCGAAAGAGTTTTTTATTGAGTGGATACCAATTTGTTATGCAACAGACACGATCATGTCAATATATTTTGGATCGATCATTGAAACAGAAAGACCACAATATTGAGAGAACTATTTGAGTTATAGTCAGTAAAGTGTAAATGAGAATACTTTGCATCCGGATCCGTGGCGCAATGGTAGCGCGTCTGACTCCAGATCAGAAGGTTGCGTGTTCGATTCACGTCGGGTTCAAAAACCCTGAAATTAATTCTCCGGATACTTTTTTTACTGCTATTCTCACATTTTGCCCTTAGCTTATTCTGCGTTTTATCCTCTTACTTCCGGTTTCAAAAAGTGGCTATCGATACAAAGTTTACTTTCAGAAAATACAATTGAAAGCTCGTTGGGAAGAAAACATTGTGAATCTCACGCGTTCCACATTTGTTTCAAAAGATTTCAGAGAGTTCAAGGATATATCTATATTTACATATATTGTCAACGAGAAACAAGCCAAAAACTTGAATCTTCTCTTTCTCCCTTGTTTCACCTATCTTCAAAATTATATTAAAAGACTAAAAAAAATAAATGGCTTTGGTCAGAAGTCTACTAGTTACAAAGAATATTGTTGGACACTTTGTAGCAGCCACGTCCAGACCAAGCTGATGAAAGACCAAAACCGTTTCTTCTTTTACGTAACCTTCAAAACAAGTTAAGGGTATTTTGGCTCTTAGATTATTCTTAAAGGAGCTGCTCTAAGATGTTAGCCTTTATTATGCAGGATCACGTTAATAATAAACCAATACTATTTTCAAAGAACCATTAATTAAAGTTAAGCTAACTCAAAACAAGAAAAATCATTAGAAAAAACTAGTTATAATTATTTAAAATATATTCTTATTCAACCGATTCAAATGTATTGACATTATCGTGTATGTATGTTGCATAAAAGATGGTATTCATTCTCCAAAAAACTCTTTCAAGAAAAAAGAGAAGAAAAAAGCTCCTATATTTACAGTGAAGAAGTCTAATTCTAATTTGAATAACAATTTGTTGAATCATCATTATTGGAGTTGAGACGTCACATTCATGAAGGTATCTTCCGGACAAGGAATCGTTAAGCCACCCATCGGATGATCGAACCCAAACTCTTCCTCGGATTTACTTAGCAGAGCTTGAAACGAAGGCTGGCTCAAGTATGAGATCGGTACTAAATATCTCTTCTTTTGGCTCTCTCCTACGTACACCGCAAGAAATCCTTTTGGCGCTGCGGAGGCTGATCTTTTACTTGTAGAAGATGCTACGGTGGAGCGGCTTAGAATCTTTCTTGCACCCAATAGAATTCGCACCAAAGCCATTTGTATTTCTCTTGTCTGAAAGTTTGAATTTTTTGAAGCTTCTAAAGATGTATGAAAAGTAAAATTTATTGAACTGCTTTTTCTTGGTTGATGGTATACAGAAGGGTTATGTGTACATATATATATATATATATATAGAGAAGACCAAAATGAATGAGTTGAAACGTTTATGGAAAAGTCTTTGAAACTTGTGGCCTTGAGGTGTGGGATAGACAAGAACGGAGTTCCATGTGGTTCTGTCTTTAGCATCTGGTACGGTTTTGTCTAATGCAGTTTGTCTTGATGAGATATTTAATTGAGTGAAACAACTTCCATATGCAATTCACAAGGGACTGTTTGCTCAATGTTTTGTTTATATAAGACATATGCTATTGTCAATAATGAAGACCATCAAGTTTCTGTCTTTTATTTTCTGTGATGATCGTATTTCCTCATCTCTCTATTTTTAAATGGATTTCTAAAGTGGGGACCTGAAGTTTCTCAACAACCGAACAACAATATTTGACGGTGATGAACTGATGCAGATCGATTGGTTTACTTTTACATTCCTTTAGATTATTTTACTGACACACTTGTTGTTCTGTTGTTTAAAAACTTCAAGTCTCACTTTAGATTCTTATTAAATCCATTTAGACCACACAGATGAGGATATAGGATTATCACAGAACATGAGGAACAGAAATTTGCTGGTCTTTATTATTGACAATAGCAATATGTCATATCTAAAAAAGCCATTGAGCAAACAACCCTTGAGAATTGCATATGGATTTTGTTCCCACACTCAATTAAGTATCTTTATCAAGACAAATAACATTAAACTAAACTTTTCCAGATGCTAAAGACAGAACCATGTGAAACTCTTTTCTACCCTGTCCCACACTTCAAGACCCCAAAGCTTCAAGACTTTTGCAGTTAGGTTTCAACTCATTCACTGATCCTTCTATATATACACATAACATAACCCATTCTTTCTATCATCGACACACCAACAAGCAATATATTCAATAACTTGAATCTTTTCATACATTTTCAAAAACCTCAAAAGAATTTGAACTTTCAGACAAAACAAACAGAAATGGCTTTGATGAGAAGTCTATTTGGTGCAAAGAAGATTCTTGGCCGCTCCGTAACAACAGAAGCCGCAAGAAGCAAAAGGGTAGCATCGGCGGCTCCAAAAGGGTTTCTTGCGGTGTATGTAGGAGAGAGCCAAAAGAAGAGATATGTGGTGCCAGTTTCATACTTGAGCCAGCCTTCATTTCAAGCTCTTCTCAGAAAATCCGAAGAAGAGTTTGGGTTCAATCATCCAATGGGTGGCTTAACTATCCTTTGTCCTGAAGATACCTTCATCGCTGTAACATCTAGACTCCAATTATGATTATCCAACATATTGTTCTTTGAGTTAGAGATAGATTTGTTCCTTGTATATATAATAGGAGTTTTTTTCTCTTTCTTCTTGAAAGTTATTGACAGCGGAAACATTTTTATGTTATAGAACATGTTAAATTAATACAGTTTGGATCGAACATTGAAGAAAATATACAAATTGAACATAGTCAAAAAGTTATCTAGTTACTAATGTTACCGTTAAATTGGCAACGTGACTGTACTTTTGTTATCTATGTTTCATAACTCAAAAGGTTCTCCATTAGTCTTCTCATTTAAACTCTAAAGCTAAAGTTGTAATCAGTTTAAATCCGCAAGGGAGTGAATGGATACTCAACTTTCACTAATTAGTCCATAAACCATGTTTTTCTATACATACTCATGTAACAAAATCAATGTGACATCGATGAGTCGATCAAATGTATCTTCTTTTAGTCTTTTCTTTTGTTCATAATCAATTGTACTCGGGTATAATATAAACCCAGTTTCTTTTTGTTTGGTTTATCATTTTTACAATTGTATATAAACGGAACTACGATTGTTTTATTCTCAATTAAGAAAAAGGATTCTTTCTGGTAAAATGGTATCAGAGCTGGTTGAGGTCGTTAATGGCTGATTTTCGATCTTAACAAGCTCGATTTCTCCCACCAAAATTCCAGCTGAATTTTGTTCTCGAATCGATTCTTTTTCTCTCGTTTTTTCTCATCTACTATTCCTAGATTTTCGATGGGAAAACGTAAAACAAACTCGAAATATCGCACGATTTCTTCAGAATCACACGATGTTTCACCACCACGAAGCAATGGGAAGGATGTTCAGTCTCCCGAAGCTTCTGGTTCACCTACTCGTCCTCAGCTTCAGCGATCCATGTTATCGAAGCCGATACCAGCTCCGAAATTTTTTGAGGTATCCGATTCCCCTGATAACATACATTCACTGTATTACCTGCACATTTCCGATCATCCAGGGTTAGTATTAACTATGAAACTGTTAGATGGAACGAATTATGGTGTTTGGATTATTGCTATGACAACAAGTCTTGAAGCTAAGAACAAAATGGGTTTTCTTGATGGTTCTATCACCAAACCTGATGAATTTGATCCGTATTTCAAAATCTGGTGTCGATGCAACAGCATGATCAAATCTTGGTTGCTAAACAGTGTTGCCAAGAAGATCTATACGAGCATTCTATATTTTAAATATGCATCTGATATATGGACTGATTTGTGCACTCGATTTCACAAATCGAGCTTGTCACGTCTGTATAAACTTCGTCATCAGATTCATTCTTTTCGGCAAGGCAGTTTGGACATTTCCACCTATCACACTCAGACTCAAGCTCTCTGGGAAGAACTCGCAAATATTCAATCCATTGGTCGGACAGTTGAGGAGCTTCTAGCTGAAAGGGAAACAAACAGAGTAATCGATTTTCTCATGGGCCTGAATGAGAATTATGAGAATATACGCAGTAGAATTCTGATGAAGAAGACGTTACCTACTCTTTCTGAGGTTTATAATCTTCTCGATCAAGAAGATAGCCATAAATCAGCGAGAGTTCAATCTTCAGATGCCACTGCATTTCAGATTTCTCATTTTCAGACCAAGAGCTCTTCTACTTCGGATCAAGTCAGTTCTTCTCCATATCAGAAGAGAGAGAGACCAGTCTGTACGTTTTGTGGAGGGGTTGGTCATATTGAAGAGAGGTGCTACAAAAAGCACGGTTATCCATTCAATTTTAAGTCCAAGTTCAAAAACTCCAAGGCGATTATTTCTGTAGCAAATGTTACTGCTGGTACTTCGGTGGATAATCCTGCAACTCTCACAGATGATCTCTCTGCAACTCAAATTCAACAGATTGTCTCTTTTCTGAGCAGTAAACTCCAGCCTCCTGGTCTCACGCCTGAAGCTCACTCGGTCTCAGTATCCCCTAGACCAGTTCCCACAGCCAATTGTCCCATTTACGGTAACCTCTTTCCTTCCATTCTTTGTTCTTTCACTGGAAATGTTGGACCCTATGTCTGTTCTATGCATAATGGCACTACTGCTGTTAATGTTTGGGTGTTAGACACAGGAGCTACTCACCATATAACTCATGATAAATCCCATTTCACTGACTTTACTCTCCTTCATAATACCACTATCACTTTACCAACAGGAATTCATGTGAGCATTGTTGGACTAGGAAAAGTTCATTTGGGTAGAAGTCTAGTTCTTCATGATGTCTTATACATTCCACAATTCAAATTCAACCTTCTCAGTGTTAGTTCCTTGACTCAAAATCAGAAATGTAAAGTCATTTTTGATGAATTTTCTTGTGTCATTCAGGATCTTTCACAGGGATTAATGATTGGAATGGGTAGAGAGGTTGTTAAGCTCTATTTCTTGGACATAGAGTCTTTGCTTACAGGTACCTCTTCTCTTGGGACAACTCTTAGTGTGTCGAGCCATGATTTATGGCATAAACGATTAGGACACCCCTCTTTGTCAAAATTACAGCCTATGTCTAGTGTTTTGTCCTTACCAAAACAACACAAGAATTCTAGTTTTCACTGTCGTGTTTGTCATTTGTCTAAACAACGACATCTTCCCTTTGTTTCAAGGAATAATCTCACTGAGAATTCTTTTGATTTGTTGCACATAGACACTTGGGGTCCCTTTTCTGTTCCTACTCATGATGGTTATCGTTTTTTTCTAACCATAGTCGATGATCATTCACGGGCTACATGGGTGTATCTCCTCAAACATAAGTTTGATGTTTTAACTGTTTTTCCAAATTTTATTCAAATGGTGGAAACTCAGTTTGGTAGGACAGTTAAGGGTGTCCGGTCTGACAATGCTCCTGAATTAAACTTCACCTCCTTATACCAGTCCAAAGGCATTATTCCTTATCACTCTTGTCCTGAAACACCACAACAAAACTCAGTGGTTGAAAGAAAACATCAGCACATATTAAATTTTGCTCGATCTCTTTTCTTTCAATCTCAGATTCCCCTTCCCTATTGGGGTGATTGCATCTTGACTGCAGTTCACCTAATCAATAGAACTCCTGCTCCTGTTCTAGAAAATAAAACACCTTTTGAAGTCTTAACTCATAAAACTCCAGACTACTCTCAATTGCGAGTATTTGGATGTTTATGTTATGCTTCAACTTCACCCAAGAACAGACACAAATTTGATCCTAGAGCTTGCTCATGTGTATTCCTTGGTTATCCAAATGGATATAAAGGTTTTAAACTTCTTGATCTTGAGACAAACAACATTTTTATCTCAAGACAAGTTGTTTTTCATGAAGAGCTTTTCCCTTTCGCAAAAACTGAACTGTCTCAGGTGCAACTGGATTTTTTCCCAGCCCCTGTTACAGATATTCCTTTGTCCTCACCTTCTGTAGAGACTATACCTTCTGTATGTCCTACTTCTCCTCCATCCCTTCCTTCTCGCCGTATTCCTAAAAAACCTTCCTACCTTCAAGATTATTACTGTCATTCTGTAAAATCTTCAACACCTTACCAATTGTCCAGTTTTCTCTCTTTCAAGAACCTTTCTGAACCTTATCAATCTTTCTTGGCATCTCTGGACAAAGAAACATAACCCTCTACTTATACTGAGGCCAAGAAATCTTCAGTTTGGCATGAGGCTATGGATTCTGAGATTCAAGCCTTAGAACGAACAAACACTTGGCAAATCTGTTCTCTTCCAGATGGAAAAAAACCTATTGGTTGCAAATGGGTTTTTAAAATTAAACACAATCCTGATGGGAGTGTTGAGAGGTATAAAGCTCGTTTGGTTGCCAAGAGATATACTCAAATTGAGGGTGTTGATTATAATGAGACTTTTTCTCCTGTGGAGAAGCTTAATTCTGTCAAGCTTCTCCTTGCAATCTCAGCAGTTAAAGGATTCTCTTTATCCCAGTTAGACATTTCTAACGCGTTTCTCAATGGAGATCTTGATGAAGAGATTTTTATGAAACTACCACTAGGATATGCCACTAAACAGGGGAACAGTCTTCCTCCCAATGCCGTTTGTAAACTTGGGAAATCTTTATATGGATTTAAACAGTCATCTCGCCAATGGTTCATGAAATTTTCCAGTACCCTTCTTCAGATGGGATTTGTTCAATCAGCTTCTGATCACACTTGTTTCCTGAGAATCATAGATGATATATTTCTCTGTGTCCTCGTGTATGTCGATGACATTGTCATTGCCTGCAATAATGATGCTGCAGTAAAAGATCTAAATCTCAGCTCCAATCTTGTTTCAAGCTTCGTGATATTGGTCCTTTAAGATATTTCCTTGGTTTAGAGATTGCTCGATCTTCTAAAGGAATTTATCTTAGTCAAAGGAAGTATGCATTGGACCTTCTCAATGAAACATGTTATCTTGGCTGTAAACCCTCCTCCATTCCGATGGATCCCCATCTTAAACTTTCGAAAGATGCTCCTGGAGAATTGGTTGATGCTGCTGCTTATCGCAAGCTAATTGGCAAGTTGATGTACCTTCAAATTACACGACCAGACATTAACTTTGCTGTTAATAAGCTCAGTCAGTTTTCAGACTCTCCTAAGCTCATTCATCAACATGCTCTATACAGAGTACTTCGCTATATTAAAGGCACTGTGGGTCAGGGTGTTTTCTATTCTGCTACTTCTGATTTCAGTATTCGAGCCTATGCAGACGCAGACTGGGCTTCCTGTCTCGATATCAGGCGCTCTACTACTGGTTTCTGCATTATGTTAGGCTCATCTTTCATTTCCTAGAAGTCAAAGAAGCAGCAGACGGTTTCTAAATCATCTGTAGAAGCCGAATACTGCAGTCTTTCCAAGGCTGTTGATGAACTTGTTTGGTTGACTAATTTCTTGAAAGAACTACAGGTTCATTTAGCTCTTCCTACTCTGCTTCATTGTGATAACACCACTGCTATTCACATTGCACACAATCCTGTCTTCCATGAGCGTACAAAGCACATAGAAGTGGATTGCCATAGTGTTCGGGAGAAGCTAACTGCAGGTTTATTCAAATTGGTTCATATTAAGTCTGAATTACAGCTTGCTGATTCTTTTACAAAGTCATTACATCCACGTCCTTTCCATTTTCTTCTTGGCAAGATGGGTGTTCAGAATATCTTCTTCCCATCTTGAGGGGGATTTTTAGTCTCTTCTCTTGTTCATAATCAATTGTACGCAGGTATAATATAAATCCGGTTTCCTTTTGTTTGGTTTATCATTTTTACAATTGTATATAAACCGAACTACGATTGTTTTATTCTCAATTAAAAAAAAGGATTCTTTCTGGTAAAATCTTCTTCACTATGTTTTTTACTTTATCTAGCAAAACTCAGAGACTTGAATATTTCTTGTTCTTTTCGAATAGTGAAAATAAGAGACATTAGTATGTATATTTACTTACAATGTCATGTGTGATCAAAGAATAACTTGACTAGTCTGTTGTTGAACAACTTCAGGTCCCAACTTTAAGATTTTATTAAATCCATTTCGACCATAGAGGTTAGAAAATAGGACAAAGAACCAACCATTTAATCAATCACAGATTTTATTAAAACCATGCTTTATCTCAGAAACATTGAGAAAACAAGCCCTTGTGAATATCATATGGAGATTATACAAGTTGACAAATTGAATTAATGCATTTTTTCTGGATGCTAAAGACAGAACCATGTGATACTCTATGGTTTCCTGTCCCACGCTTCAAAACCACAAGTTTCAAAGGTTATTCCATAGAGGTTTCAACTCATTGATTGATCTTTCTATATATATGTACTCATAACCCTTTCACCATATCATCAACCAACAACAAGCAATCTAATAACTTGAATCTTTTCGTTACATCTTCAGATTTAACATCCAAAGAATTCAAACTTTTGGACAAGAGAGATAATGGCTTTCGTGAGAAGTCTTTTGGGTGCAAAGAAGATTCTAAGCCGCTCCAACGCAGCAGCTTCTACAAGCAAAAGAGCAGCCTCGGCACCAAAAGGATTTCTTGCGGTGTACGTAGGAGAAAGCCAGACGAAGAGATATGTAGTGCCGATCTCATACTTGAGTCAGCCTTCATTTCAAGCTCTGCTCAGTAAATCAGAGGAAGAGTTTGGGTTCAATCATCCGATGGGTGGCTTAACGATCCCTTGTCCTGAAGATACTTTCATCAATATAATGTCTCGGCTCCAATGATGATGATCCAACTTATTGTTTTTCGAATTATAAATACATTTATTCATTGTAAATTTATTAGCTTTTTCTCTCTTCCTTCTGGATAGAGACTTTTATTGAGTGGATACCAATTTTTTATGCAACAGACACGATCATGTCAATATATTTTGGATCGATCATTGAAACGGAAAGACCAAACATTTAAAGTACTGTTTGAGTAATCACTAATTTAAAAACGAGTTAATATTTCATCCGGATCCGTGGCGCAATGGTAGCGCGTCTGACTCCAGATCAGAAGGTTGCGTGTTCGATTCACGTCGGGTTCAAAATCCCCGAAATATCAGGTCTCCGGATATCTTTTTTACTGCTTATTACCTAACCTACCCACTCTTGCGCCTCTTGCTGCGTTGGGCCCGGTTCGGTATTTTTTAAATTGCCCCTAACCGAGAATTTTTAAATCCGCCAGGTTTTCGGTATTGCAGAGTTCAATCTCATCGCAAAGAAATCAAACCTCGTGTTCATGGTAAGATAAGCAAGACAAGACCAGCAACATTTGTCAAATCAGTTATATGCATGTGAAATAATACAATAAATATTTGTGATTCATGGGATCCCAAAGAAATTTGTGGATAAGCATATGCAACAGGAGACAAAGATGTTGAAGATTCATCATCTTGAAAGGAAAGAAGCCATAAATGTACAGTCAAGAGTCTTTGCTGGATGGTCTTCTTTGGCCAAAGAGATAAGAGTTTAGTGGTTGGAGCTGTCTGAATATCAAGATCATCAAACCGACCGAGATGCTTCTTAAAGTATCCAGAGAAGATGATACTCCATGATGATGTATGCGTGGTTTAGTTGCAGAAATAGTCAAGAACTTGTGTCTGGAGCAACATTATGCTTTGGTTTACTGTTAATATTTGGATTAGTTAGTGTTAAATGTGATTTGCTATCCATGGATGAACCTGCTCTCAGTTTGAGTAAATATCACCAATAAATTTTGGTCCTGAGACATTAGCTGGAGTTTTTCTTTATTCCTTCATATGTCAAACATCAAATTAGATAAGTAATATGAGACATATGGCGAAAAGAAATCTAAACATAATGAGACAAATTTGTTTCATTTTATTATTTAAAGATGATTATTCTAATGTTTACTTGGAAAATGAGGCTCTCTCGCTGTCCCTCTGCTATATTTTCTTTCTTTCTTGACAAAGAATTCTAAGTTACAAATAATTCCAGCATCTTCCTTTGGCATATTGCCTTTATAATATTCATCTACAATCACAGAAGATATTTGTTGCATACAATACTCAAAAAAATACATAACTCGCTCTCTGATCACTGAGAATTCTGAGCTAAGTTAGAGATGTGAATCCACGAATCAAGCGTCTTGATAGCTTTCCCAGAAGATTGCACTTGGCGCGCCAAGGTTACTCCTTCACCTAGCGTTTTAACTCTGTTGCTAACTAGAAGAGCTGCAGCTGCATTTAGGATCTGCACCAAGATATTTTAGAGAGAACAAAAAAAGGTTAACATATTGCAGAAGTTCACGAAAAGTGGCAAGTTTTCAGAGAGAGAGAGAGAGAGAGAGAGAATGTTGAATCCGCAAAACAAAACAAACCAATGCATCTGCTATTGACCCACTCTCCCCTGAAAGCACACGTCTTAACACATCTGCATTGTATTCTGGACCTCCACCCCGCAAATCCTCAAGGGTACAACGAGGAATGCCAAAGTCCACTGTCACATATAAATAAACTTTAGTATAACTAACTCCACTCGTTTCACCAAACTCCATGTGCGGTCTCTGTTTTGGAGAGTGGCCAATAGAACAAATCAAGAGTGTTAAAAGAGAAATCCTACATGGGTCGAATGAGAATTCTTCAATCTTCTCTGGGGTTACATCATACACAAGCCCTCCTCCTGTTTTCCGTTAAACCGTGATGGTTAGTAATCGTTGGATAATGAAAATCATTGATTTTGGGAAGAGAAATCTTGCCTAGAGGACTCATTTCGTCTAGGCCACATGAATGAACCACCAATGCTCTTTTCATACCAAATCGTTGCAGTGCCTTTGCCATCTTGAGAACCTAATAAAATCATGCAAGAAACAATCAAATACATGTCTCTTTTTTTCTTGTTGATGAACAAACTAATTTCAGCTTGTACCAGATTTTTGTGGTATACACCAACCACAGCATAAGACACCCTAGCAGGATTAAGCATAGGTCCTAATACGTTAAAAACAGTTTTTATTTTCAGCTTTTTCCGCACAGGACCGACAATCTTCATGGCTGGATGGTATATTGGTGACATCATAAAACTGATCCCTGATTCTTCAACACATCTCTTAATCCCCTCTGGTCCCAGGTTAATCACCACTCCTAGTGCCTCTAGTACATCAGCACTTCCACAGGCAGAAGAACTCGAACGATTTCCTTGCTGCAATATAAATATCCATAGTTTACGTTTACATGACAAAAGCGGATGTGGTCATTTACCTTTAATGCAAATTTTCGCATTTTAGATTTGTCACTTCAAGGATTTTTTCAGTCATCATACCTTTGCTACTTTCGCGCCACAAGCTGCGGCAAGTATCGAAGATCCAGTTGATATATTGACTGTGTTTGCTCCATCACCTCCTGTTCCAACTATGTCCACAGCATCAACTAATCCTTCCACTTTCATGGCATGCTTCATCATTGCCCTAGCCAACCCCACAATCTACCAACACCGGGTTATTGAAAGGCAAAATGTCTACCGACTGAAGCGCTGTAATATACAATTATGCATACATTTATAGTAATAAGCCTAGATTGACTTAGTTTACACTTACTTCTGCGTAGGTCTCTCCTTTAGCTCTCAAGAGGACCAGAAAGGCACTAATTAGCGCCTCGTTTGCCTCGTTCAGCAAAAACTCGAGAGATGATTCAGCCTCAGATTCAGATAGATCAACCCGATCAATCAAAATTTCAATAACCTGCGAGAAAAATAATAGAACAGAGAGAGAACACATAATGAGAACATAGTAATATCATGAAACCCAAAGGACATGCAGGACCAAACATGTTTAGTCAGCATGAAGCAAGTGAAGTCAATCCAAGCAAGAAAACAGATACATATATTAACTATTAGATTAAAGACCTTAATTGTCCAGAAATCAAGACCCAGAAAACTGGCATAAATTCACAAATTCTGAAAATTGAAATGAAAAGATGACCTGGTTGAAAGATTTAAAGGAAGAAGGGATAGCATTTTCACAAGCATTTGGCAGAGCTTCGGGAGCACTGATTCCACGGCTCAAAACGAAATTCTGAGGGAAAGCTAAAGAGCTGCAGCAATTCATGAGATTAAAAGCACAATCAGATCCTCGGATTCAAATCAATGATCACAGATAGTTTCAGGCGATGCGTTTTACCCTAAGCAGACACCTAACCGAAATCGAGGCTTACATGCGACTGGAAGACGGAAAGGAAGATTGGGCATCCCAGTGAATTGGGGACAAAGCTCCTATCGATGAGAATCGTCGACGATTCAATGCCTGATAAACTTTAGCTCCGCTTTGATTGATTATTCCGCAACTTGAGCCATCGTCTGTGACGTTGGACGATGTTACGATCCTCGAAAGCTTGATGCCCGAAACAATGGAAGTCGTTGCCGCCATAACCATTGCTTGACTGCGTAGCACAAAGAAGAGAAAATTGAACGAGGAAGAGATAGCTATACTGGATCTTCCCACTAATGGCTAAATCCAACGTCTTTAAACCCATCTTATAAGAGTCTCAATGCAGGTTTGTGGGTGGTGATTACCCTACAATAATAATAAAAAAATAAAATTCAAATTTAACACAAGAAAAATATTTATGTGCGAGTTATGTCATTAAATAGTTATGTCATTTTCAATTTAATTTTAAAACCAGCACCGAAATCTTATGTGCGAGTGAAAGTCAGTAAAACGTCACTGTCATAAAATTGGACGCTAAGAATTTGGCGATTGTTGAATAATAATCGAGATATAGAGATTTTATTATTATACTGATTTTATTAATCTTATAAATTTTACAGAGGAACAAGAGAGAAAGAAAAAAGAGAAAAAGTTACTTCATCTGAATGAAGTAACATACGTATTTATAGAGAAAGAGTAAGTCGACAAACGTAAGTTTACATAAATAATCAGACGATATTGTTGACTTTTTCAACACTCCCCCTTGATTATTTATTATTATTAAATTATTGCGTTCTGCCTCGTTAAAAACCTTATCATGTAAAAACTCAACGGGATAAAAATCATGATAAGGGAAAAAGAGTACAGATACGCAATCTCCCCCTCGAAAAGATAGATATGTTTCCCTTTATAAGTCTCGCAGATGACGCATTCCAATATTCTGAACGTGTTTTCTGAACGTTGTCGTAGAAAGTGCCTTTGTAAACAAATCTGCTGCATTATCACTTGAACGAATGTACTCGACATTAAGTTCTTGATTTTTCTCAAGTTTTTGGATATAGGAGAAAAATCTTGGAGGAATATGCTTTGTTCGGTCACTCTTGATGTAACCTTCTTTGATTTGGGTCACACATGCAGCATTATCTTCGAATAATTTTGTTGGCTCCTTATTGTTGATTAATCCACTTGCTCCTTCTATATGTTGAGTCATAGATCTGAGCCATATACATTCTCTGCAAGATTTCAGCGTAATTTGAAGAAGTGGCAACCAAAGTTTGTTTTTGAGATCGCCACGAGATTGCAGTTCCACCAAGTGTAAAAACATAACCAGTTTGGGACCGAGCTTTGTGTGGATCCGATAAATATACAACATCTGCAAAACCAACTAAACCAAACTCGGGGTTTCTAGAATAAAATAATCTCAAATCAATCGTACCTTGGAGATAATGAAAAATATATTTTATTCCACTCCAATGTCTTCGTGTAGGTGATGAACTATATCTCGCAAGTAAATTTATAGCAAATGTTATATCTGGTCGAGTGAAATTTGCGAGATACATAAGTCTACCGATAGCACTCATATAAGGTACTTCAAGACCTAATATGTCTTCATTATCTTCACAAGGTCGAAATGGATCCTTATTTATATTAAGCGATCGATTAACCATTGGAGTACTCAAAGGATTCGCTTTATCCATATTAAATCGTTTCAATATCCTTTTCGTATAATTTGATTGATGCACAAATATCCCATCTTGGAAATGTTCAATTTAGAGTTCTAGACAAAATTTTGTTTTTCCAAGATCTTTCATTTCAAACTCTTCTTTCATATGAGTTCTTGCATTATCAATTTCCTTTTGAGTTCCAATTATATTCAGGTCATCTACATAAACAACAATGATCACAAAGCCTGATGAGAATTTATTTATAAATACGCAAGGACATATCGCATTGTTAATATATTCTTTTTTCAACAGATATTCACTTAAGCAATTATACCACATGCGTCCGGATTGTTTTAACCCATATAATGATCGTTGTAATTTGACTGAATATAGTTCTTTGGGTCCTTTAGAGATCTTTGATCCTTCTAGGATCTTGAATCCTTCTCGGATTCTCATGTATATATCACTATCAAGGGTTCCATACAGGTATGCAGTCACGACATCCATAAGGTGCATTTCTAACCTTTTGGATGATGATAAACTCATTAAATATCTAAATGTAATTGCATCCATGACCGGAGAATATGTTTCTTCATAATCTATTCCCGGCCTTTGAGAAAACCCTTGTGCAACAAGACGTGCTTTATATCTAGTGACCTCGTTTTTCTCATTTCTTTTTCTTACAAAAACTCACTTGCACCCAACTGGCACTACATCTTCAGGTGTAATGACAATGGGTCTGAAAACATTTCTTTTTGTAGAGAGAATAATTCATTTCTCATGGCTATTTGCCATTTTTCCCAATCAGATCTTTTTTGACATTCTGTTATAGACATTGGTTCTGCGTCATCATTTTCATTTTCAATTTCTTTGGACACAGAAAAGGAGAATATTCCATTAATATCCTCTATTTCATTTCTAACCCATAATTTTCTATTTTGGGTATAGTTAATTGAAATCTCATATGTTTCTATATTACGTTCGTCTTCTGGACGGAGTTCCACTTCATGGTTTTCAAAAACCTGTTTGTATGTCTTCCGGACATTCCGTTTGAGTTGGTTCCTCTATAACCTTTTCACGAGTATTTTCGAGACGCTTTTTGTAAGGTTCTTCCAGAACCTTTTGATTTTGTTCTCCCAAATACTTTTTCTTACGGGGATTTTTATCTTTTGAGCTCATCGGTCTCTCCCTCTTTAACTGAACTCTGGGTTTATTTATTTTATCGCCATCAACATGTTCTACAGGAACATTAATTCTTGATGGGACATTCAGAGCGGGTATATATGATTTCGTCACTCGTTTTGTATCTGTGAATGCATCTGGCAACTGGTTTACAATATTTTGCAAATGTATGATTTTCTGAACTTCTATTTCACGTTGTTTTGTGGGAGGATCAAGATACAACAAAGATGGCGTATACCATTTAATATCTTCTTGCAGTTGTTTAATTCCTCCCCCTAACGTAGGAAATTCTTCTTCATCAAAATGACAATCGGCAAATCGTGCCGTAAACATGTCACCAGTTTGTGGTTCAAGATACCGAATAATACTTGATGATATAAATCCAATATATATCAGGCTCCATCTTTGTTCTTTGTGGTGTGGCGATTGTTGAATAATAATCGAGATATAGAGATTTTATTATTATACTGATTTTATTAATCTTATAAATTTTACAGAGGAAGAAGAGAGAAAGAAGAAAAAGAGAAAATTACTTCATCTGAATGAAGTAACATACATATTTATAGAGAAAGAGTAAGTCGGCAAATTTAAATAAATAATCAGACGATATTGTTGACTTTTTCAACAGCGATATGATTATTAATTGTCGGCGTTTTACTCGGGGGATTAAATTTTGACGTCGTTTTGCTTTGTTTGCTCATTGTAACTTCCGTTGTTTTGCTCATGTCGTTTTTTTAACGTAGCGACGAAAATATGAAAGAAATTTATTTTTTTAATATTTGATATTCTGGGTAAGAAGAAGGGTTTTGAAAATATTGAGAGAAAAAAAGAATGTTTGAAAGTTCCAAAATTAGAGCAAAAAAAATGTAGTTGGTGAACTTGCAATGTTTGGTTTTATTTCCTCACGTTTATCACACAGCTCAAAAAAGTAGGTCAACAGTTAATTCAACGATTTTAAAGTTGCAAATACAAATTAAATTGTATGTTTAGATCAAGTCAAACTAGGTAGATTCGTGAATATGATACAAAATAAATTTTTAAATTTGTTATAAAATATATAGTTTTTGTTATATAAGGGATGAGCAACTATAGAAAGTAATATCCAATTAGTGGCCCATGATGGTCCAAGAAGCCCATGACAGTATAACATACCAATAATGAGGGATGAGAATAAGAAACATATTAATATTACTGAGATTGAAATACTAAGACCTCAAGAAAATCCCAGAGAGATAATTATAACTATCTTATCTTATCTGATCAAGCAATCAAAAGCTTCATAAACGTTCTTAAAAGACCCAACACAACAAATGATTATCAACACAATCAGTAGCGACTACCCAAAAGAGTTTAAGTAATATACAATTCCACCCAAAGTGTTTTCAACAGGTTTAACAAAACCAAAAATGTTTCTGATAGTAAGTCAATGATGTTGTCAGACAGAAAATTGTTCATATCTAAGAAAACACTCACTGATACTTGTTTCTCCAACATATCCTTTGAATATGAGAATAAGACAGCTTGCACTATACTAGTTAGTTTACACATATTAGTTTTTTATATGTTTTAAAACTGTTAAATATTGATCATGCAGTATGTTTTATGATAACCTGACAAACTATAGGAAAGTATTTTGTCAATACGCACTTGTTCATGATGATGTCTCTTATATGGACGTTCTTCATTCGAAACTGATGAATATCATCTTCTTGAATTTAGTAAATCGTCTGTATAATATGCGATAATAACTAAGGCAAATACTGTAGTGTACATTTTGCACAAGATGTCTCTTTGGTTCGACTAATGATTCAGTTTTTAGACGAATTCCTCAAGCTGACAATGAAAATCAAAGGTTGGTGCAGTCTTTTAGCTTCAAGCTCTTCTCAATTCCAGCTGAAACCATTCAAATCAATCTTTTTCGGATGCGTAGTGCCATAGTTTTCGTCCTGTGTGTTAAGATCTATTGCTCGTGCTTCAAGCTTGCAATCTTCGCCATCCTCGTTGAATCTTTCGTATGTATACTCACTGTTAATATTCTCTCCTCTTTGGTCATAAAATCCCACCCCTATTGACAATCTTCCAGGGCTTCTTCTTGAAGACGAGGTTTTCGGTTCTGCGTTGTTAACCACTGTGGAAAGAGATGTTTTATTATTCTCTCGGATGCCTTCTTCTTCTGCCCATGTGAGCTCCATTCTATGAAAGAATGGTTCTTCCATTATCTCTTTCTGCTCTGAAGTTGAATCCCCAACATATGTTCTTAATCCTAATCTGTTCTCAAGCATCTTTGGGGCTTTATATGTTCCTCCTTCATTTGAGGTTAGGCAACTTTCCAGGGAGGAGTTAGGTGGATAGGTTGTTTGTACCTGTTGACGGTGTAGATTCTGCAATTCGTTCAGTTCTCGGAAACTAGAGTCTGGATATTGGGCTGACATTTTAGATACTAATTCTGAGAGTTGAGCTTTAGTTGCTTCAATCCCAGCTGGACCTAGGTTCTGTCTTCCAAGAGTCTCTTGTGCTTTCTCCAGAATCGCTTGCAGGTACTTTCCTTGAGCCTCGATCCTGAGCTGCAAATGTCGCTGTACCTGGCTCAGTTTTAAATATTTTAATGAATTCATAACTAAATGCCTTTGTTATTTCTGTTACTAGAGATAGTTGTTCAATCCTCTATTGATGCTCTGCAGTGGTGATTTTTTCACGTATTATGTCATGAGAGTTTTATAAACTGTTCCTACTCAACAGACATGTCATGAGAGTTTTGATATCATTTTGGTGAACCAAACTCGTCTTGATTGATCTTGATATATGAACAGCAATTCCAATACCGATAGTTACTTTAAATAGAGTCAATCTCACGGTATATGATACCTCAAGTTGCTCGTGTAGCCTTCTCTGGACCTCTATTTGCATTTGAAGTGCATCAGTTATGGGCAAGTTCCTGAGTGTACAAATATATATAAGTGTCTTTTTTTTGTGAAAAGTTAGTAAGTTAAGAAGATGTAATCAAGTAGACATATTCTTACATTCTCGGCTGTGGTCCAATGCTTAAACTCTCACTGTGACTTTCGTCTGCTTCAAGAGTGTTTTCTTCTACCATGGTCATCACACCTAAACCAGGTTCCATGTATTTCCATGAATGAAGATATTTTAAATTAGGAAAATGAATACTTAGATTAAATGTTCTTGTATCTGAGTAATGAATAAACAAGCTTACTTGTCTTGTTTAAACTGCTGTTAGCTTGTCCATTAAGATTCTTGCTCAGCCTATATTTCTGGTAGTCAAATCATTATATTAATAACCTTTGTAAAAACGGTAACAGATTTTTCAGTTCTTGACTCATCGTCATTTTTGGGCTGCTTTAACAGTTTTCAACCAAGTGAATTGATGAAAGAAACCTGAAGAATCTAGGCACGTGTCTATAGAGAGTGTTGATAGCGTACCTGAAGATGACTCTTGAGATGGTACAAAGTAAGGCCTGGAATACCCATGACTTTCATGATTGTCTTAGGAGTAGCCTCTGCAGAGACAAAAGTACAGACATAAATAATACATTGTTGAGAAAAGTGTGGTTGTTAAAGACGGTTCCTTTGCTAATAATATAACTTACTATCTCCTCCTCCAAGCTGGTTGACTGCTTCAATGAATCTCTCGTGAAGATCTGGAGTCCATTTTAATCGTGGCTTCGCATCGGTTGAGAGGATGAGTCCAGAATCTCTTGTGCCATTTCCTCGGAGGAATGGATGCCTTTCAGAAGGAATGGACATTCTCGATGAAGAGAGGATGTTCTTTCCTTGGTGCTGGTTTTGGTAATACATAAGTCTGTGTTCCAAACCAAAATATAAGTTTTTCCTCCCTTAGCAGTACTGCATTAATAACGAATGTAATGTACGAAATGTTTTTCTTTTACTTGACACAATCTTAGTTTCTAAATGCAGCCTGCTGCTCTCAGTTCAGAGATACACTGTGGTCTGCAACTCCACCAACTTGGGAAGATGTCTTTGCCGCTTTCCTTATTTATGCTCTTTTTTTTCTCAGGACGGTGTCTCTCAAGAGTAAAAGGTCTTTGCAACTTTGCTTTATAGAGAAAGTTTAATGGAGAAAAGGCAAACTAGAGGATGATAACTAAGGTATGGAATATGAATAACTCGTCCAATCGTAGCTTTGTTGTTTGCATTCTTATCGTTTAAACTGTAGGTTGTGTGCTTAGATTATTGTTTCTTGTTTTGATTCCTCTGGACTACAACTTTCCAGTGCAATTCAAGCCTTGCATTAGATACCAGAATCGATCCATAATTAATGCATCATATGCACATTCTTTCACCAATCTGGTACAAGAAAGTATCTTATTCTCCAAAGAATTTTGACAACTTTTCTACTTGGGCAGGGGAATTCATTCTCTTTCCTTATTCCTAATTTTTTTCAAAGTCCACCACTCTAACCACCCTATCACTCGAAGAATAACAAAATTGCTTATTGCCCCATCCATGCTTGTGTTATCTGTCTATCTATGTATATAACATTCCATGTGTGTTCTAAAGGCAATATAAAATGTCATCGTTGCATTTTTGGATGTATTGTTTGGGTGTCTACGTGTAAATATGTACATTTTGTGAAGCATCTACACATCTAATGTCTAGCTGCTTTGTTACACCGGAATCTACTTTAGATGACTATGGCTCTAAATTCCATCATCAATCATGTTGTGGTGTTGGATCTGATTTTGATTTGGAATTCACAAATTTATATCTAAGTACAAAGATACTTTCTTATATGATATACAGCTATAAAGAATAAGTTCATAGATAGAGATATATATATTTAATAGAAGTCGTGATTTCCAACTGCTGAAATGATGACTTCTCTATGTGCAATTGAGAATATATCCGCTATCCAGTATAGTGTCACATATCTTCATGAGTTTGATAGATGCTTTAGAAAGAAAGAAAAAAAAACTAGGTAGAAATATGGTCTATTCTTCGAAAGGAAAATGTCTAAAAAAACAAATCTTATGTTCCTTGAATGATATCTTTGTAATTTTACCAAACTTTTTGGCGAAATCTCATGGTTCTGATTTCTCATTAACACTTTATTCTGTTTGGTGGAGAACCTTTTATAACCTTCAGTTAAAAAGTATCTGAGCATATTGCCTGAATAGTTAATTGGCATGTGAGTGGAAATATGCTTCCACCATAGATAGGTTGCATATTGTGTGATGCAAGTTTCAAAAGATTATTTGATTACCATCAAAAGTAAAATAAACAAAGCAAAATCTGTGTTCAACTCCTAGGATTGATTTCACTTTTACTAGATATTTATAGATAACTCTCTGTTCTCTATCGAATATAGTTTCAGAAAATATCAAATTTTGAATATGATTATGTTTTTGCCAGCTGGTCTATTCTTCACCCACTGAAAAAGTTAGAAGAAAAGGTTTTACTTTCGCATGTTGCTGCAGGTTTCTGGCTGCTGATATCAGTTCATATCATGCTGTGCTTTTGCACACCAAATGCTGTGTTTTTGCACACCAAGTGCTTAACTCATATATACGATAAATCTTAGAACACCTGTGTTATTCTACTTTGTGCGTAATTATTTAGTCTCCTCTCTGTTTCTCTCCTTTAATTTGATGTTAGAAATGTCATTCTTAAAGTAAAATTAAAGATAAGCAGACTAAATGTTCTTCCTTGTAGGTTCATTTCCCTATTACACATTCTTGCTCTTGTTTACTAACATGTACTCTTTGATCTTTCATACAGAGAGCAATACTAATACAACACGTGGATTGCATCGTAGGATTGTGATTGCTTGATCGAACTAGAGAGGATTGGATACATTAAACAACAGGGCGAAATTATATTCTTTTGGAGAGAAAATGGAGACGAAAAAAGTGGTTTCCTAAGATTCTACAGAATGAGAATATGAGAATCCAAAACTAAAGAAAGCTTGGTGAGTCGCATTCTCAACTCAAGAATCTTTTTTTATTCATCTCAACGCGAACCCATAAAAAGAAAAAAGTGAGTATTCGGGTCTATTCTTAACTGCTTTTACTCAGTTGCGGTAGTAAATTTTTATAGAATCATTGTAAGAGTTTTGTGTTCACTACAAGACGTTTTTGTATCCAAACGAAAACAAATGTAGCATTTTTGCGATATTAATTTTAAATATAATGAAACTACTAAAGACTATTTTCTAAATTTCACAACTCGGATCTTTGTAAAGAATGGATTGTTTAGTTGCATGCAATTAGTAGTATCCATTCTTGTTTTTCATTTTTTGAGTTTATAACATTTCTTTTACGTTCGGTAATACATGTAGTTGTTTTTTTAACCTTTGGAACATGGAAACATCCACCATTATGACAAAACTAAAAATAGATGGAACTGAATTAACTGGTTCAAAGATTCTGATTAAATGACGTGTCGAGAGATTAGTTGTTGATTGGTAGGAACTTCCGCAGGTGATCGGTTGACTGTTTTTTGTGTCGAACAGAGGAAGAAGCAAACAGTTAACAGAGTATAAACCCTACAACCTAATAACGAAGAGAAGAAGAAAATCTAGTTTGGGGGTTTCTCGAGCTCTTCTTCTTCCTACGAAGAAAATGGCAGATTCATGGCATGAGATCGGAATCAAATGTCATCATTGCGCAGGCCCTCTTACGAATTTCCCGAATCCTGCATGAATTGTGCACAGATATACGCAATTTAGGATTCTTATCTACTTGGAGAGAGAAAGAGAGCAAAAACTTAGTAACTTAAGAAGAATCATGCATCTTTCTGTAGCTCTCTCTCTTTTTCTTCCTCTATTTTGTATGTCACTCTTTTTCTTCAAGAGGCAGCTTTCTTGGTGTAAATGCTTCTATTTTGTAATATACTAATATGAAACAAGCCTTGTCAAGGGGCTTTATGTTTTTTTTGCTATTTCAGTGTCTGTTTTATGTCCATGGATCCTTCTGGTCACTCATAAACAGAAACCTTGACTCACATATTATGGATTATTTTGTAGTTTCAAGAGTTGTGGGGTGTCTTAACAATATCTTAATAGTTTTGGTTGTGTTTTGTTATATGTCTCTTAAGGTTAGGGTTTTGACTTTTTGACTTTGGGCTAGGAACTATAAAATTAGAGCAGCTAAGATATTCCAAACTTTTAAACTTACTTGATCTTATCTGAGCTGAGATAAAGGGTTTAGGGTTAGGAATTCGACCTTTTCTGATCTTCACCGTCACCAAATATTGGCGGGGTGTCAACAAGCAATCCCATCTCTTTCGAGGATTTGACCGGTGGCTCGGAAGGGTTTCTATGAGTTAACCTTATCTTTCCCTTTTGTTTTCAGCGATGAAGATTGTGCGCTCCCTGAGGGCACGATTCCTCGGCGCTATGATGGCTTTTGTGAGCTTTAAAACTCACAGAAGCTTATTTTTGAAATCTTTGATTTGATTCAAGTATTGATACGAATTTTTGAATTCTGGTATCTTCCTTTCGCTTTACTTTTTGTGCCAATCTTTTTTGTTTTGTTCTTATACCAACCAGAAGAAAACGAAAACTGTGCTTAAGTGGTGTTTCTTGGTAGCCTGCAATAAAGAGTAGGATTTATTTTGGTCTACAAGTAAACAAAAGAATGGCTACTGCTTCTGTTTAAACACTCTTCTCAAGAGAAACGAAAAACGGTGAAGATTCTGTCTTTTTGTTATAATTAATATACGATATGATAGAGGTAAGAGAGTTTTAGAAGAATTTAGTAGAACTGGGTCATGTTGGATTCCGGGAAGCAGATGATAACCTTATATTCAAACAGCAGTTGAGTTTCTCCCGTTTCTGGCTTCTCCTAATCTCTCTTCTTTGATTGTCATTGTAAGAGCTACTAAGTATCTCTGATCCCACAGCAGTGCGGCTTCTTCTGAGAGAACTCAGTGCCATTTGCAATGTTTCAGGCACTATCAGTGTCTGCTCCATTGCTCCAATACTGTTTGAGCAAACAGGACAGGGCGGGTCTCGGGCTTCAGTAGTTGGTGTAACCTTGTCTAAACATTCAACATGGTAGACGTGATGACAGGCAAAAACACCGGCGGCTGGCATGTCTCCACATTTCAATATCTTATGAGAGCACCATGGAGATTTCTGAGATAAGAGTTTCTTGCAAACCCCGCATCTCTGGTGTGTCATCGAACCTGGTTCAAATCTCGGGATTCCTACTTCTGTTTCATTGGACATTTTGACATCTAGCAACATTTCATTGCTACTCGTGCTATGACTCGGCTTTAGTGATGCTTCGTCTGTTGATGAGCCTTGATAGTTTCTTGTGGACATCATAACACTGGATTCTGGATTCGTGGATGAGTCTTTTTGCGTATGATTAGGTTCAAGGTTCTCACAATCTGAAACAGGGTTGCAAAAGACTCGAGGGTAAGGGCAGTGAGTGAGGTTGAAAGGCTGCTTTCCTGGGGTCTCGCATGAAGCAGATGACTCTGAAAGAGATAGCAAAGACCTAAAACTCTGTGCGATGGCTGTACTTGCTTTGTCAAAATCTTTCTCCTGGAACACAATTTGATCAAAGGTTCAGACAAAGATGAAATCAGGGAAGGCTTGTCTTGAAGATTCATATCCTAGAAATGTAAGAAAATAATACCAACTTACATCATTCAGGGATTGATGTTTTAAGCTATTTGATAGTGGTGTGCTATTAACAGTGCATGTTTTCTGTTCACTCCCACCAGAACCAGACGAATGTGAAGCCCATCTTGGAGATTGCTGAAAACAGGATTCCGAACTTTTTCTTGGTCTGCTTGTGGTAGAGTACAATGCAAAACCATGACTATCTTCGCCCGTATCATGCTCAAAACTATCTCTAGTATATCCAGCAGGCAAGAAGGTGAGATTTGTCCGCCATTGCAGGGCGTCATCATCTTCCCTTCCGGAGTTGGGTGGTGACTTGGTTGTTGCCAGTGGCCTTGAGGCCACAACACAACAGAGTGCACCCGTTTTGACCTTTTTATTTTCTCAACGCCTCAAAAACGCAGAGAGAGTTCTACATCAACAAGGATGGAAAAGTGAGTTAATGAATTATAAAATAATATTCTTGATTTAGCCGCTAAACCCCCTAACTAAAGATCTAAGAAATAAAGAAGCACATTCAAGCTAAAGAGGAAGCCAATTCTGCAGTTACTTGAACAGCAGCAAATTGATGTGTCTATATTTAAGAAAAAAAAAACACAATAATCAGACACGAGAAAAAGTTCATAAGCATGTTTGGATTACGAACAAGATTAAGCATGTAAAGGAGCATCGTAAAGGTAATTCATTTCACTGACAGAAAAAGCAAGTTGATAAACCCTAATGGTAATTTCAAGGTAGAGAGTCAAGTGTCGGTGAAAGCAGACAGATTGCACAGAGGGTAACTTTAAAAAGTGAATGCAACCCACCCTCAAATTGTAAAACGGCGAATCTGGGTTTGAGGAAGAAACTCTGTATTGGGGGATTTCGAGGACAAAGAAAAGAGAGAGAGAGAGAGGGAGATTTTGTAGAATTGATGGCTAAAAAGGTCAAAAAAGTAAGCAACCAAGAGCGCTCTTCTCTTTTCAAAATAACGCAGTGAGAAAGAGAGAGAGAGAGAGAGAGAGAGAGAGAGAGAGAGAGAGAGAGAGAGAGAGAGCGAGAGAGAGAGAGAGAGAGAGAGAGAGAGAGAGAGAGAGAGAGATTGCCAATAATTAATCTTTGAATGTTTATTAATTGGGTTATCATTGATCTTTATAATGTTACTTATTTTCTATTCTCAAAAACAAATATTTGTGCTTAATCCACTCATTTGATTTTTGTTCTTTTTCCCCTTCTAATAACACTGAAATAGTTTGGTTTATCTATATGGTTATAATGTAGAATTCTTAACTATTTTTTAAGTTCCGGTGAAGTATTTAAGATTGAAAAATCAGACCCGAAAATCGACTTAAAAATGATACATGCTACATTTCTTTTACACAAATATAACTAGAAATGTAGATAGAAAACATATTTAAGTAATAAAAAAAACTTTATCTAATCCTCATTACCAAACCAATTATTGGTGTCGTGAAATAAAGGTGTTTCACTAGTGCCTACTTAAACATTTATGATTGATCTATCAAAATCAACTTTTAATGCATTCGATAATTCAAATTTTAAAAATATTTGGTTATATAATTTTGTTAAACTCGGGCCGCAAAAGTCTTTCCAAAGTGGTTTGCTTGCTACCACCTAACGCAACTTATTTAAAATATGTCTATAAATGCTAAACATTAATGAATCAAGCCCATATAATTACATCGGCCCAATATTTAAATTTAGGCTTTCTTTTGTCAAACCCATGAACCATCTGCGGTTTACTGTCTAAGAAGGTGAAACCACACACGACAAATCAAAATGTTTATCGTTCGTAATTATTGTTTTTTATTACAATTAAATCTTGTATTTTAATTACTCTAACATAATCATATAACAAATTATCTGAAAAAAACAACATTTGTGAGAACTGCAACAGCCAAGTATATAGAAAATCGGTTGCACCTAATGTAAGAAAGGCCAAGCTGTCTGACGGCAAGACGTCATCGTCTATTGCACGTGACCGTCAAAAGCTCAAATTTTGCAACAAATTACGCTTTTTTAATTAGTTTAGTAATTGTTTTCTTTAATAATTATTGACCATCATTGTGGTATTAGCATTAACTAAAATATTACGATTAAAATTAATTTTTTAAAAATTTTTATTATTGAATGAAAAAATTATAAGTATATTTTAATTTAAAATATTATATATATTATAAAAGAATGATATTACTATTATTATATATTATTTAAATAATATTACATTATTTTATAGTTGTTTTTGCGATACGTTAATCAAAAATACATTTATAAAAATTTTAATAAAATATTTGAAATATATTTTAAATTAAATTAATAAAATTAGTAGTTTTAATTAATTTTGTTATGTTATAAAATCTACTAATATATAGAGTAGTCATACTAAAAAATAATTATTAGTTATTCAAATTTAATATTACAAACAAATAATATAATATAAAATTTTATTTGTAAATATATTGATTGTTTGAAAAAAAAAATTGAGTGATATAATTTCTATATGATTTGTGATTTAGATATACCGACTATATATATTTCTATAAAAAATTATTACTACAATATATTAAATTTAATTATTGAGTTAAAAAGTAAATTTGCATATAATATAAAAATGGAATTACATAGTGTTAATGAAGTTTTTATATCTATAAAAATTCGACATATTTACTTTCCTTATATATGTGCATAATAATTAATTATTTATATAAAAACAATCTTCTATTTTTAAAATTGGCGAGTAATTAAATATGTAATTTACTAACTCAAAATTTCTTAATTTTTGAATCTTCGTATTTGAAAATTAAATAGTATTTGGAAACTTATTAAATTCTATAATTAAGTTATCTAATTAAAACGCTTAGATATTAAAAATAATAATTTATATTTAAAATTAAATTAATTAGTAAAATTGTTGAGAGTGAATATGGTGATAACACCTAAGCAATTTTCACCCTCAATGTTTCTCCTTTAATATATAGTAGATTATCTTGATTTAATTCCGTTAAGAATATGGGATGATTTATATATCAATTATTATTTTCTGGGGTTAACCTTACATAAAACAATAAAACCAAAAAAATTAGGTAAAACAATATTTAGCTTTATATGAAAATAAAACTGCATGTTTGCAGTATGAAAAACGTACGTAAACCCAATTTCTTGTTAACGTCAAAAAAAAAATCAATTTCTTGTGTGGAAACGTTGAAAATATGTACGGGAAAATATTCAATTTTGAAAAAAAAAAAACTAAATAATTTGTTTTCAATCGTTTTCAATCACTTGAATTTAGGTGATGAATAAGAATACAAAATACTACTAAAAATATTAAAGTAGAATCATCAATCAAATTCAATTATTTTTCATCATGACAAAAAAAACAAATCACATAGAATGTATATATTTTTTCCAAACAAGAAATGATTATTAATAATATAGTATGTAAGCGTAATATAATAAATTGAAAGTAAAAGGAAGAAGAAAGAGACAGTAATAGCAATCATCTAGAAACCGAAAAAAAGAAACGAGAACGGTTAGCTTTGCTGCAAGTATCGATCTAAAAGCTTCGCTTTAAATGGAAAGTCCTTTTAATATGCGCATTAAAATATGCTCACATTCATGCATTTTTCCTCCAATATCAATATTTATTCATTTCTAAATTGATTCTCATTTGAGAAAATCATTCATAAAATAAATGTTTATGAAATGAACCAATAAACTACCAATATCTATGTAGAAGAGAATCACGAGATACCCCACTTGAGGAAAAGTAAGTCTTGTAGAAATATAGGAAGAAAACTTAGTAGTAGTGGAAAAAAATTAAGAATAATTCAATAACGAAAAGACAATGAACTCTATTAAAAGTTCTATTTTTATTTCTTATTAAGACTCAAAAATAATTAATATAAATTAGAAATTGATCCGTATGTACGGAGTTATGTAATTATAATATTTTGTTATATTTTTGTGAATTTAGTCAAATAATTTGTAGTTTATAAATTTTATTGAATGTTAAATTATTATTATATGTAATGCTATAGTTAAGTTTTTTTAGGTAAAAAAGTTATTCAAATGTATTAATAAAGATTTAAATTTTAAATATTGAATTTCATATAATATTCATTAATATAATTTATAAAATATGAATGTAAACTAAATTTTTATAATTTGCTAAGTTGTTATATATATTAATATAGTTAATTTATTTAGTTTTATATAAAAATTATTCAAATAGATTAATAACAATTTGAATTTTAAATATTAGATTTCATTATACTATTTTAGTCCTTTTATGTATTTAATATTTATTTTTTAAGTTATTTATTTATAATGGTATTTTATAAATGAAACGTTATTTTTGAAATATAGTTACAAAATAATAATATAAAGATACATTTGGATTTTAGAACCAAATTTTGTATTGAACATTTACAATGGTTTTATTTATAAAAATTTTAAAAAGACATATTTTGTGAACAATCTATTGAAGTTTATGATTAGTTCAATTGCAAAATTCAACAAAAAAAGTTAATGCGATTAATGTCCTGAAATTGAGGTGGAAGAGACTTACACGCTTATTTCCAAACAATGATAGTACATTGAACCAGATTCATCATTTATTTATATACGTTTAATTGAGTTTTTATTTTATTCATAGTCTTTTATCGATATGTGAAATTTTGAAACTTTTTACAACATTAAATGTTAAGACTATATATTAAAATGCAATTTATATCTACATACTTTTAAATAACAAAACTAGTATGCTATTCTTTGTCATTTTAATATTGAAATATCAAGAATTCCATTCAAAGAATATAATAGTCCACACAAAAAAAAACAGATCTGCTGCCAAATCTTAAACAGAGATCTCTAGCAATATCTTATTCTTCTGTAAAGACAAGCTTTGTGCTTCGATACCCAAGAAAAAAAAAGGTTCCTTGAGATACTATATAATATAAATATATGTCATCATGAATACTAATAGATGTGATAAATTTAATAATAAATGCTGGAAACAAAACGTAATAAATATTTTCAATAATTAAAAAATTAAGTAGGAAAACGTAATGTGATTGATGTAATAACCAAGTTCCTTAAGACATTAGACTTAGGGATCTGGTATTGTACTTTTACAAGAAACTCATCATTAATCACTGTTCTTAATTAAAATGTTTTTCTTTGTTTCATAATCTCTATATTACATACTATAATATTCTAATAATCTAAATTATTGGGCATCTGAAAAGGCTAATATGCTGCCCAGATTTGGGGAACATTCACATGCTTCATGAGCTGTGTGTTTTTCCTCGCTCCCTCGGTTTCTATTCAGATTCCATTTTTATAATGAATTTTTCAGTTTTTATAAAAGAAAAATATTATGTTGATCGTTAAGTTATTATCAATGATGAAAACAGTAAAATCATTTATGAATTCAATAAGAAACCATCTCAAGACTAATTTATATGTATACATATACAGTTTACAATGAGATATATAACATGCACTAATTAAAAACCCCAATTTATCACAATCCCTTTTCTTCACAACACTATAAACTAATTAAACAATCAACTAATTAAGTAAGATCAACGAAAAAGTGAAAATAACTAGGATTAATCCCCTAGTAAATCCTATGTGTTTATGCATATTAACTACACGATTTAAAACCCACGCAAATATACTCTTTCAATACAATTAAATAACCATAGTTTATCCAAAACTAAAATGCATCAGTAGTCCCATAAGATCCCCCTCAAGTCACATAGATCTTCGTACGACTTGCTACCATTCATCATTCCCATCATGTTCATCTCTTGCTTCATTACAGGACCAGAAGATACCTCTGTGGTTGTTGTCGCGTTCACATCTGAGCTCAAGCAGGTTTCTTGAGATACACTAACAAGTGATTGCTCCATCTTGATCATATCCTTGTTGTTGTTGAATGTAGAACAGGAACCAGATGCATAACCTAAACTTTGGTCGTTAAAGATTGATGAATGGTAAGAATTGATGTTATGGGGTTGGATTGATGACGAGATGTTGTAGGTTGGAGGGTTGATGGGTTTGAAGTTGGGTTGTTCGGGTTGACCCGTGAAACTCGGATCCATGAGAGGAGGAAGAGATGAGAAGTCGAGGAGATGGTCAATGTTCTCTAGAGAATCCATTCTTGTGAGATCTTCACTGGGTATTCTTGTCATTACTTGAGTTGTAGTCGAAGGATTGTTCTTGTGAAAAACCCTACACACGACCCACTCGTCCTGTAATCAAAATCACAAACAAACAAAATTAAAATTTGGATTTTTTTTCTTTAGTTAGTTTTGGAGTCAATCTTGAATTGGATATATAAGAATGAACCAAACTCTTTTGAGAACGACTTGAAATTTCCACCAAATTTAAGATACTTTTGGTTTAAGAAAACTAATATTTAAATAAAACTTGGATCAACAGAATTTGAGAAATTTATATGAACTCACCCTTGCGGTTTTGGGGAGATTGTGATAAGAATATTTGCCTTCAAGACGGTATTCATGCATGACCCAATTAGTTTTTTCACCTCTTGGAGCTCTTCCTCTGTAAAACACAAGTGTTTTCTTCATCCCAACGAGACATCCTTTACCTTTGAAGATCTCTTTATCTTTACCGGTTGCTTTCCAATACCCGGATTCGGTGGCACGGTTAGTCCTCATCCCGGTTGGATATTTCCTATCTCTTTGACAGAAGAAGTAGAACTCTTTTTCCCCCATCTTTGCCCTCTCTATACCCATCAAACAAAAACAAGAATCAAGATCTAGAATCTTTATCAAGAAGCCTTTCGAGCTAGCTAGTTTCAAAAGGTCAAATTAGAAGATTCAATTTGTTTTTTTGAAGTTTGAAAATTGGATGAAAACAAGTGTGTGTGTTCAAACAAGAATCAAGAAATTAAAGAATAATCTTAATCAAGAAGCTACCTAGCCTAGCCTTTGGTGTGAACACTCTTGAAAATGGCAATTTAAAGAGGAATTGAATTTATTTCTTTTTATAGATTATGAAAACAAATTTGACAACTAACTTACTTGGCAATTCCCAAGGCTCGCACTTATTGAGATCAGCTTCTCCCATGGCAACAGCCGTGAATCGGCTATCTAAAACCTTCTCTTTCAAATAGAATGTTATGATTTCTTCATCTGTTGGATGAAACCTGAATCCAGGTGGCAAATCCACAAGCTCTTCGCCTCCATGATTCAACACCACGCCTTCTTCGACCACCATCGCCATAACTATAACAAAACTCTTATCTGTCTCTCCTTTTGTTTAGTTTAGTGATTCAAAAAAACTTTCTTGAGAAAAATTAAAGAGATGGATGTTTCTTTAGAGAGAGAGACACAAGAAGAAGATGAAGAAAGAAAATGGCTAGCTGGAGAATCTTTTGGGCAGTTAAAGGTAGAGAAATAAAAGTATTGAAAGAGTGGAAAAAATGGCTTATATAGAGGAAATGGAAGAGCTTTCTAATTAAATAAAAGATAAAACTATTATTGTTTTTTTCCTTCTTCGCCTTCTTTTTGGTGATTTTGAAAGACACGTAGGCTCCAAGCAATTTCCTGAATTGTTGAACAAGCTTCACACAGACAACAATTCCATTATTTTTTTCTTCTTTATATATATATATAAAATTAAAAAGTTATAAAATTTTATTCATATATTAATTTAGCCCATTCAATCGTCGATAATACATTTAACATATTTTTGAGATTATTTTTCGTATTTACAGTTGAAACAATCTCTAATATCGAATTCGTAATTATATGCTAATTATTGTCATGATCGTTGGTTTTAAAAAAGAAAACTGTGGGAAAGATCGAAAGCTTAATTTATATTAAAGAAAAAAACGTGTGGAAAATAAATTCACTAAAATTGGTTATAAGTTATAACTTTTTATGTGTGGACCCATGATTGAAGTTTTGTTTTTTATTCAATTTGATTAATATCCTATAGAAAGAAAGCCCTAAGCAATCTCATGGTAACAACTTAACTCATGGTAAAATATAATATTTAAATTTCAAATTGATAAATATCTACTCTTGTAGAAATTATAATTAGATCATATACATCGACGTCAAAAAAATAAGTCATATTATCAAAAATATAATTAAAAGTCAGGTTATGTATTTAAAATTACGTCTGACTTTTTGTAATATACAGAGAACAGTCAAGACGAAACAATTAGTTGATTAAATTTACGAGTTAAATATTAAACTAATCGTATACATTTGATTTTGTTAATGTCATATACAATATATACGTTAATTCGTCTGTACTCTGTTTGAAGTTTGGCCCATTGACGTTGACTCAGTAAAATGTAGATTCGTCACAATCCAATGTTTATATATGATATAAAAAACAAGAAAAATGTTAATTAGAAGAATGAAGAAATGTTTCACATGACGTTTTCTTCTGATTTGTTCGATAAACAAATTTCGAACACCAAACCAAAATTCCATAGAACTTCTGTAATACTTCATACCTATTCTCCAACTAAATTAACTGTATGTATAATTGTCTACACAACATTTATATTACAAAATACTTTAAATAGTTAACTATATATATACTTCATTATGATCGTTCATCGTTTACTTGAGCTTCATATAATCTGAATTATTGATATTATGATTTATGAGCTACGTACGAACCGATTAGGGTTTACAAAAAAGAATAGTAATAGATTTTTGTTTTAGGAATAATAATGGGAAAATCATCATTAAAATATTGAACTTTTGTTTGAGTTATTTAAATACCAAATTTTTTAATAATCTATTTAAATAATGATCTATAGTTAATTATACGGATTAAGGTATGCGATAAGTCAATATTAATATTAAAAATAATATTTTTAACTATATTATTTATTTTAACTAAATAAAGTTAGACACCAATAAATAATAAAAATAAGTAATAAAGTTAACCGTATTATTTTTGATGTTAATATTAACTAATTGTATACCTAAAATCGACATATTTAATTATACATTGTTATTTAAATAATTTATAACAAAATTAATATTTAAATGGTTTAAATATATAAATTTAATATTTTAATAATCATTTTCTCAGATAATAATAGAGTATTGTATTGTTTTTTGTAGTGATTTATAAAATCAATAGATTTTTTTTCCAGGCTGTCATCTTCTGGAGAATACATCAGACTAATACTTTTTAAAAATATGAATTTTGTAATAATCTACACATAGCCAACTCAGATTAAATTGGAAAGTCGTTTTAGTCAGAAGACTCAGAACGCTGTAACAAATCACCGACTTGATTCCAGTATTTGAAAAAGAACAAATTACCAATATATTAGCTTGATCTGTTGATTTTATTGACTGACGAATCAAATATGTACCAAAATGTTTATTAATATTAACATTTAGAATGTAAAATATATATAGTGTAATAAACTATTAACTTTGTCCAACTGGTGATAATTGTGTGCTATTAATACAGTGGGAATATATCAAAAATCAAATCGTGATTTTATCTAAAAATATAATATTCTAAAACAATAATCTACCTACCATTATAAAATTGTTTTTATCAATGATTTGTCGCAAAATGTGAATAAAGTCCAAATGAATTTTGACAGTATATATGAGTCCAAATCTTTATTTGTCTTTTTCCCTTAAATTGTCTTAATTTACTTTTCCCGTAATTATCTCATTTAAACGCGTTTGTTATCATTTATTAAGGATATTGGATAAGAATATCAATTCTGATTAAATAGCTTTTAAAAAAATATAATGTGGACCGAAAGATATGGAATGAATTCAGGAATTAAAAATAAAAAGATAAGTATATTATTTCTTGGTAAATTTCTGTGATATTGTTTTTTTTTAAAAATTTTATTTATCGACGTGTTGACTTTTGCTGCCGAAGACGAGACTGCAAAGCTAAGGAGAGACATCATTGGATGAGGGCTCTTTGACGTCAACTTTTACGTCATCACTCTCTTTTTCGATTGATCTTATTGGGCCACGTTGACCCACCACAAACCGTTGAGATGTGCGGCCTGGGATTATGTTACTGACACGCTCTCGCCTTCTTCTATATTATAAAGTAACACATTAGGTAGTCTGCCACCTTCTTATTATTGTTCTTAAAAAGAAATTGACCTTCTTTTAGAAATATTGATTGAAGATTTTAGATTGAGTTTTATAAATTGAGAGTTATGTGTTGTTTATATAAGAGATATTTTTTTGATTGTGTAAACCAAGAGTTCTAATATTTTGAGTATTAGGGTTCTTGGTGGAGATATTTATTTTAATTTAACTAAATATGTAAAAAAGATTTAACAATAGAAGATACCTGAAATTAGATAAATTTTGATTCATTCTGAATTTAAAAATGGAAAGATATAGAACATACATGAGAACTAGAATTTAGAAAATTTCCAAAATTATTTCAATTTATTGAATTTAATTATTTCATAAATATCCTTAATATATAATTTGAAAAATATTTTAAGAAAAAATAATTTTATCATGATATGTTATTAACAGAAATATCTAACGTGTCAACACCAAAATGAATTTCAAATAAATATATAAATGGATTTAATTTAATAGAATAATTACGATATATGTCATTGTTATTAATTTGATTGGAGAATTAATATATTTTATTAAACTAACCAAAAATATTATTAAATTCGGAAAAAATAAGTATTTTTTCTTAATATATATATATATAAAAATTTATTATTAAAAACAATTTTAAATAAAAGTTAAAATTATATAAATATTTAATTTATATTTAGTAATAAATAATATTATATACTTTATGAATATTTTTTCCAATGAAAGGCGTGGATATAAATCTAGTTTATTTTTATTTATGTTTCATGTTAAATTAGTTTCAACAAAACGTAACCAATAATGTATTCGGTTAAACATTATTATTTTTATTGATTATAGATTATAATAACATTTTCAAATTGATCTAACGTTTTTCATATATAAATAACTATATTATAGATCTACTTTTATATTTTTGGCTCAGACTAT
The DNA here is from genome assembly GCA_018901935.1 of Pugionium cornutum. Classification (NCBI taxonomy): domain Eukaryota; kingdom Viridiplantae; phylum Streptophyta; class Magnoliopsida; order Brassicales; family Brassicaceae; genus Pugionium; species Pugionium cornutum. The sequence goes on from CM032162.1 coordinate 7,493,504, forward strand.
TTTTGTTGGCTTTGACTTTTTAATAGAGTGAGATTTTCCATATAAGATGATGTCATTTTCGGAAGACAAGAAAATTGAGAATCAGAAAATTAACAAACAAAAACATTTCGACTTTTGTTTACACTAATACTTAAGAAATGTGAGAATTTATACTTCTGTATTTTTCATTGATTCAACTGATGAACATATATAAAAAATACTTAACAAATGTGATGATTTGATTAATAGTTCTTGATTGATGAACAATATATAATAATATCAAAGATAATAAACTCTTTGAAACAACACTCTAATAACTCTTTTTAATCTAAGCATTTTATGTAATAAGCTCTGAATCATAATTAACTTAATATTAAGAATTGAAAATTTCGACTTTTTGATATAAAAAATCAAAATTCAGATCTGCGATAATTTATTAGTTACAGGAGTTCATCAACAACGTTTCAACCTCCATATTCATGGAATAATTATTATTTTTTCAAATACATATAATTCAAATCTCTAGGTGAATTATTAATATGCCAAAGACATACTATTTGAAATGTTTGAATCAAACAAAAAATCCAAATATATATATATATACTATATTTAAAACATATATGGTAGTTGTAGTTGTTAAAAAAAAAATATGTGTAGTGACAAACTTTATGATCTAAATGGATCAAAACTGAAATTATTAAAAAATGAATTGTGAATAAAAACAAAAAACTTGAATATATGAATAAAAAACTAAAATGCAGCTTTCTAATCGAGTTTTCGCGGTCGATATGCAATATGTAAACTTTGGAGTAATGTGAATATGCAGCAGTAGCACATATATATAAGTATGTAACCTAATAATGAAATGATGTTTCGACAAAAATAATAATAATGAAATAATGATGATGGATATGATGTCATTCAATATTGCTCAAAGTCATGGCCACCACCACTCATTCTCACGTATCTTTGTGTGTATTATATATATATATATAATTTATGTGTGAATTGGAAATCTTTGAAGCCAATCTCACTAATTAAAAAATAGTTTATATATAGATGGACTTGTGGATCAGATTGACGACCTTATTATAAGCATTGTTCAAATAAATTAAATGCTTTAAAAGTTTTGTTTCGTAGTTTGAGACAGACCACATATGTAAGTTAAGATCGGTGTTGTTGTTATTGTTGGTAGGAATCTAATTTGTTAATAAATGGATATTTCGAAAATCTAGGAGATCATAAAACTGAATTTGTGCTTTTATTATAGTTATAAATAATTTACAAAGTAAAGATTATATATACTTGTAAAAAAAATATAAATGAACAAAACAAAACTGTTAAATCACTATTTATATACGTGAGCATAATATTTTCGTCGTTTACAGTATTGTTATAACTTTCTCTTTCTAACTAGTTTTGGACATATCGAAGTTGTATGTATTCTTTGGGACAAAATAACTCAATATGGACTTGTTAATATAATATTATGTTGGTCAGATAGTAATCAAATCTATATATTTTGACAGTTGTATTTTGAATAATTAAAAGTATGTTTTACTAATCTCATCTGTATACATTATAAATACGATGAGCAGTCTTAATTATGTCATTGCAGAAAGAAGAGATAATACTCTAACATACTATTAATTAAACGATAATCTTATCAATTGGTTTTGGAATTTTGATTTGTAAAATTTTAAAAGTCAATTTGCCGAAAAGGCTTGTTATGTTTATAGACCACACATTTCTAAATCTTCTTTCAATAGATCACATTGATTTATATTAAAAGAGATATATAAGTGGTGAATATTAAAGTAAAAAATATAATAACTTTAACAATAATATATTCTTGCTTGTTTCGATTGAGTTACAACTCAAAAATACAAGTAGAAAATATTATCCAAAATAATGAGATACGCATCATCAACATTCTTTGAACTATACATTTACGTGTATACATTATACCCTAAAACTCGTATATACATATTTAACTAAACTATATACATTTTGGAAAACCATTCGTTTATACGTGCAAATAATAGCATAAGATTAAGCTTGGAGATCATCAATGTGATCTAAAGATCTTATTAATTTCAGAAATTAGAAAACGACTTATTCAATCTTGGGGTGTAATTGCACCCCCCATTACAAGACAACTATATACATGCATTTTCTAAGCGTTGCACACATATATTAGACCATTTAAAAGCATTATGCATTGGAAAGCAAATCTTATTACAACATAATATATAAATCCATGTATGTTATGTGCATCCACATCATAACATATGGTACACAAAATAAGTTAATAAAAAATAACTAAATTTACATCCACGGTGGAGGAAGAAATATTCATACGTTATAATTAATTATTTATTTTGTAAATATAAATTAGATACATACATAATTTATTTCTTATTTAAAATATTTTTTAATTTTTTAATATTAATTATACAAATGAAATATATAATAAAATTAAATTATATAAATAGACTTAAATTATCATATTTTGGATAATATTATATCATATCATAAATGTAATAAATATTCAATTAATCTAAATTTTTATTTTATATTTTATTTGACTAATTTTTTAATATTTTGTTTTATATAGTGTTTATTTTTTACTTCGAAATGTTAAAGATTTATATATAATATATTGTTAAATATTTATATAATACTATTTTCGTAAATATTATACTAAATTATGTATTATGTAATATTTGTTTTAAAATGATTTTATAGTGTGACACGTACTTGTAAATTCATATAAGAATGAAATTTTTTATCAAAATATTTCTCAACTAATATATTGAGTTTGTTTTAAAGATGATGCATGGGTCATAAGTAAGCTAATCTATAAAAATTATTTAGCTCACCAATCAAAGCCTTGATGATACTTATTCATGCCTACTCATTGAATTTCCCCGTATAAGGAAATTCTTCTTTTTTCAGGTTCAAACTCATTTTTTGTATTTTGGAATTATATATAACAGAACAAAAAAAAACGTTTAGGTCCTTCGTTTTGAATCCAATAATACAGTAATTCAACCTCAAATTTCTTTTATCATGCACGAGTTTAAGTTGATATTCACTGCAATTAACATATCTTATCACATAAAATTCGAACTTTAGAATTATTTAAAAAACCAATATAAGATTGATCCGAAATGTTTTTAACCTTTTAGTCTCCATGATCAAAATATTGGTAAAAATGGATCGAAATTATGATCATTTTATCAAGGAGTAGTCTTTTCAAAATTTAAAGTAACCCATACGATTCTCCTTTGAAAATAAATGCCTATATGTCTTCATTTATATGGACAAAATAAAAATTATTGGTTTTCCTTTATTCTGTTGTAAAAATTTCAAATGATTCCCCAATAATTCATTGAAAAATTGAAACTTAACTTCACCATGAAGCTTGTAAATATATAGGGCCCTCTTTTCCTAGATATTCATCATACTTATATTTTTGTATCCCAAATTAAAATTTGTATATACAAAAATCAGTACCGAATTATTTAACCAATCATTAAATATTGGAACATCATATAATAATTAGTTCATTTTATAGAAAAGCAAAAAAACAAAATAGGGTGAACTTTGGTTATCAGGATTCTTTATGAAAACTCTTTTTTGGTCAAAGCTTTAAGGAAATATAAAATGGTTTAACCAAATGAGTTGCAAGATTTGCTTCTTTATTTTATTAAACCGGTACGATGATTATGCGTATAGCAGTTTTATTGTTCAGTGAATTCAATGTTTTTGTCCTTTTTAACAGTTTGGGCCATATGTGTCATCGTTGCCCATACAAACGGTCCATTGTGTATTTTATATTCCATTTAAATAAATAAAAAATACCCTAAAATACTACTAAAATATTTGTTCAAAAAGTACTATCCAAAGAAAAATTATTTTTAATCTAAACTTTTTTAAAAGAAACTTATATTATCCATATGATGGTTAAAAAGTTTGAAACATTTTGAAGTTTTAAATTAAGAAACAAATTCAATATATCACTAAGAAAACGTTTGGTTCTAGTTATTGAAGATTCATGTTATTTAATAAAAAGGCCAAATAAAATGATGAATCACCATTTGTTGTGTGCAAGTAATTGCTTATCTTTAGAGGGACACTAGAGAGAGAGAGAGAGCGAAAGAATAGTTGGATTTCAATCCCCACGTGGATTTACAAGACACCACAATGACAAGTGGAACATATAAAAAACTTGAATATATAAGATTTGGGGGTTTTCCATAAATTACAATTTTTGGGCCAAATTGAAGATATACATTATCTCTTTTTTTTTTCAAAAATATCTGATTCAAATCTTTTGCAATCGCCATCGTACAAAGTTGCTTCATTAAACAACGATCACAAATATGTATCACTATTATTAAAAAAAACTATTAATCAACAAGTCACGATGATTAGTAAGTTCTTAGTAGAATAATTATTTTGCGAAAAACAGTTACCAATGAATACAGAATAAGTAGTACATGGTATTTAGGTAATACGTTTTTTTTAAAGTAACAGTAATTATGTAATTCTGTAATCAGTCTTTCTCCTCTTGTATTAAAATATAACAAACGGGGACAATCAGGTTCTCTATTTAAAATCAAAAAGAAAAAAACAAAGATCTGAGAAGAGGTAGATAGATATATAAGCAACAAAATAATTTTTTTCATACGATTATTATAATAAAAATGATAAAAATACCTCTATTTTCATGGATCATAAAAGTTGAGGTAGTGGAGGAAAAAAAAGACTTCAGGAGAAATCAAAAGAATAAGGTTCTGTATAATTCCCAAAATGCCCCTTAAGGTGAGGATACGGCCTCAATTGCGCTACCCAATGGCCACGCAGCTTCCACGGCGTGATCTCCGTATTTCACCTTCTTAGCTAATGTTATTGTCTGTGATGCCTCCAATCCTGTTTTATTTCATGCCAACAAGAATATTATCGATATAAAAAAACTACACATAATATGAACTGAATACAAAGAAAATTACAGAAAACAAACAAAAAACTTAAAACATTTCGGGACCAAATCATCCTAAAACTAAATTTATTGAATACATATGTAAATGTATTTTCATGTTTTTAGTGCTCAGAGCCAGAATCAAGCCATTATTATCACCACCGTAATCATACAATCTTAATGTCTTAAATTCCTATATCCATTCTTATATGTATATGTTTAGTGATTTTTTTTTAATGACCAAAAAAGGAGATACTTACCGAATCCATCAACGAGGAGAGTAAATTGATAAACAAGATCCATGCACAAGTAAGGCAAATTCTCTTCCTCCACACGTGGGAACTTCGATTTTCCCTCCTCCATCTTCATACTACAAGCTTTCTTTGCTGCTTTCTTAAATTCCATTGGACGAACTGTAGCAACAGGTTGCTTCGGGTCAATGAATCCAGCCTGTGCCATAAACCAAACCCCATTGTACCAAGTTTTTACAACGAAACCGTTTTTTGTGTGTGTAGACGGATTTTAAAGAAAAATAAACGGTGGTTTTGGTTTGGATTACCTCAGCAGCACGATCGAAGAAAAAAGAAGCAACAAACATATTCTTTTGGCCACCACCTCGACCACCATTCCATATTCCACCAAATGTGCATTTCATGTGTGTACACAGTGTATCATTTACTTTTAGTGCGCTCAGGGTTAACCTCCGGCACTCATCGAGACTCGCACCAGTTTGCAAAGCAGCGGCTTTAAACATTTCTCCTCCATACTTGTAAGTACCTACAGTAATTCAAATTATGTCAGAGGAAATAAAAGAGCTGTCGATTCAATCTCCTAAGAGCAATTGCATATGCAGAGATTTTCTAGCAAACGGATGGCCAATAGTGGCAATAACGAAAGCATGTGTCATATGCTGAGGATAACTGGAAAGAAGTCTAGTTAGAAGGAAACAGCTTTCATGATAAAAGAATTATCTCTCACCATCATAGCCTGCCACGATACAAGGGTTGTTTTCATCTTCAGAAACTTTCAAAATCTCTGCTCGGGCGGCCAGTAATCCGTAATGTAGGTAACTACAAGCAAGACGAAGCCAATAAAATCTCATATTAAAGATATTGAATAAAACCAAGTTGTGTGGCTAGCATGGAAGAAAGACGAAATTATCTATGAGTACGCTACTCTGTAAAACAAAAAAAAAAGCTGAGGTAGAAAAGCCTAAAACCATCCACACTCCTTGGGTGTCATCTTTCTAAGATAAGTTGAATCAAATCAAGGAAACCGTAACACTGACCAACCTGTGAACATAGAGGAAATACTTCCGTCCCTTCAGATACATTTCTCTGACATATGCATCCTCTCCTTCTAATGGTTTTGGTGCACTTGCAGCATCTTCCTCAGATATAGCATATGCCATTTGAACAGAGCCCCCTCCAAGATCAACCACTCCAACCGTATCTGAGTATGGTTTCCCCAAGTTCCTTAGCAAGTAGTTAATTGTCACCTGCAAAGTCGAAGGACATTAAGTCAAAATGCCAGATAGATGGTTTGGTTAGGGTCCAACAGCTAGAAACTCTATGATTTTACATACTAGACTTCCAACTATTACAGTTGTCATAGTGAGAACTGAATATTTCTGATTGAATAACTAAAAAAGCTAGAAAGGCTAGCAGTCTTTGGAGTGGAGACGATAGGATTAAAGGCATAGACGCAGACACATAATACAGCAATGACTCCCTGTAAGATGAGCAAATGTGGGACAACTTACCCACTGATAAGAACCTTCCTGCGTACCATCCAGTACAGTAACAGCATTTGCCTCAGTTTTCAGCATGCTTCTATCTCTCAAGAGTTCCTTAACCTTATAAAAAAAATTATAATAAAGTATAAGAGCTAAGTGAGCAGGCGAATATGCATGAAAATTATATAGAAATAAGATTACCGCTTGCAAAATGTTCTCAGATGCTTCATGACCCAGCGTCCTCAAACCTGCAGTTGCCTAACAGGATATAGAGAAAAGGCATGTCAAATGAAAAAATAATCAACGAAAATATGAAATAGCTTTCACCTAGATATTCATGGAAAGAATTCAAGTCTGTACCCCGACTCTGACAGGTGTCTTCGGACGCAACTGACGGGGAACAGAAGCTTCTGCTTTGTCAAGAAGAGACACCAAAGAGTTTGCTGCTTGTCGAGGATCAGTAGGATATGCGCTCAAGCCTGGTTTTAGCTGAAATCAAAGTAGTAAATAGTTTAGAGCTAATGTTCCAACAAGCACCACCAAAGTACAAAACCAACAAGAAACTCAAGCCAGTGAAATATAATGAAACAAGGAACTAAGTGATGCTAGTTAAATGAGTTCAAGCTCAGACTTCCTGTTAGATAGAATTCCCGGAACACAGAGATCATGCGTAACGTTAGGATTTCGGGAACAAAGAGTTCATGCCAATTATAGACATTGAAGGACCGCTTTTATCCTCTTAAGCTTTGCTCAGGGCAGGACGAGCAGAATCAAATATAGAAACTCGCAGATTAGAAAAATCGTCATCCTTCGAAGAAAAAAAACCCGTACTATAAGCCCATTCTTTCAAATGATCTCGAAAGGCAAATTTCACAATATTTCAGTTTCAGAGAGATAAAGTTTGAATGTATCTCAAACAAAGTCAACTAAACTATAACAGACAGATATGGAATCATTGATAAAGTTTGAGTTTTAATGCAAAATTTATAATCATTGATCGATTGTACCTGAATTTAAGTTATATTAAATCCATGCTTGACTAATAACCCCTAACAATCGTATTAACTTAGATAACATAAATGTACCACGAATCACTGAAAGAAATTGAATCAAGTCTCGCAAACTAATAAGAGCTATCAAGCATTACCGGTAAATGGTAGTTTGAGTGTCATATCAAGTAGTCATTCGTGGGCATCTCCCATTATTAAGAATCGATTATGATCAGAGACAATACATTAAAAGAAAGAAGAGAAGAAAACGGAACCAATGTAGTACCTGTAAGAAGAGCTCCAAGTCATTCCCGAGAGGAAGAAGATCCAAATTCTGATCGAAACAGTAAACATGTACTCGGCTTCCAGAACTTCCAGCATCAAAAATCACGGCATAATTCTTCGGAGCCCTTGAATTCGGGCCTCCCTTGCGGTTATGCACCGTGTACTCTTCAACGACCGTGTCAGATGTCGATCTCCCAGGCATTAGCAGAAGAACGAGAGCGATCAGCACAATGGGAACCGAAATCACTAGTAGAAGACCGCGATGGCGTTGGATCTTGTCAGCAAGAGAGTCGTGCCGTCCAATCCCACGCTTAGCTGTCATCTTCCCTCCGTCAACAGAGAGAAGTCCCTGATGCGAGTCGGAGGTAGGGGGAGAATGGTTACCGGAGGAAGCGTTGGCAGTTCCGGACTCCAAGAGTTCAGTGGAGGAAGGCGAACGGTAGCGTATCTTACCGTTGCCGGTGCCGGTACCGGTGCCGGTGGACGCCGTGGTCTGCGGCGGATCCTGTAACGGCTCCAGATCGAACGATGAATTTAAAGAATGGGAATCGCCGAAATTGATCTGGAGAAAGCTTCGATTTCAACTTGTGCTCCAGATCTGTATCTGAGCGACAGAAACAAACAAAAGACGTTATTGGGTTTACGATTGCGGGAGATGGTAGTAGTAACTCCCACAATCATTTAAAGCACGAAATAGTTAAAATTGAATTTTTTACTTAGGATAAAACACTCTATAAAATGTATCATAATATTTGTGTGATTTACATTTACAACCCCAATTGTTTGTTCAGTTTTGGTTTTGACTTTATTTTTTGTGATGGCGAATTGGTGACTCGACCGGTTAAGTTTGGCTAGATAATGTCGGTTATGAGTGGCAACAAAACCGGACGAAAGTGAAAGCACCTCTATTAAAAATTTCTAATGACTTTCCCATATTTTTAAAATTTTTTGCCAACTTCTCATTTGAATATTCACGACAACGTGGTATTTTTTTTCCTTTTGCAAGTTCGGCCAAGAAACGTAATCCAAATTCGTATAACTAAACCAATTCTATTGGTAAAAGTCATGAAATTGTATAACCGGAGTCAAAGTCAATATTTACGTAACAATGATACTTCTCTACTTTTTACATTATTTATAATATTTAAAGCCAATCACGTATAGAATATTCTGAATAAATTATGCATAAATGTGACGCATGGTATACGATCCATAAAACAAGATATAAGTCTATTGCACAATACCAAATGATAACAAAGAGATATATACCACTACAAATCTACAACACAAAACATACCACAGAAAGACATATAAATCTTAACTTATATTTGCTTAGGCTTTCTTATGTTTTTTCTGGATCCAAGGTGACGGTAGAAATAACAACCGAAAGAACATCGCAGATAAAATGGATCCGGCGAGAGAGCTAATCCAATACACATAGAAATGGTCCCATGTGTTGTGAGATTTGTATATATATGCCCACCCAAATGCCTGCATCATCACAACATAATATCAAAGATTGATTTTAAATATTCTAAATAACAATTATGGAATGGGATCAGTATAATATATAATGCACTTACAATGGCAGGATTCATGAATGGTCTAGTGAATTTAGATCCTATGATAAACACTGAGACGGTAGCGATAGCAAGCAAGAAAGTTCTAGCGAGAAGTTTTCGAGGACCTCTTAGGATGATTAGCAAAACCAAAAATGTAACACAAAAACTTAGAATAACTTCTGAAATAGCTCCAATGTGTGCATCAACTTTCGATGAAGGACCTTTAATCATAGCTTTATATTTTTCCGGTAGCATCTCCATGATCGTTAATGCACCTCCTGCCGCACCAACTGCCTAAAATATAAAATATAATATATATATAATATAATCCAAATATACATATAGAAAAAAAAACATGCCAGCGAGTACCAGTTGGGCTAAAATCTACAATTAAGAATGTTTTATGTATGTTATTCTAAAATACATCACTCATGCATGAACGACACACCGCAAGAAACTTCACATAAAGCCAACAAACGAAAGAAGATACTTCCATCTCTAAACAAAATGTTATCACATTGATCCAACAATAAACAAATGTAAGAAAATTCAATAAAAATGTATATTATAAGGATAATACTTTAATGGATTCTAAAAGCGAACACTCATACGTTACAAATGTTGATTAAGAAAGTTTTGGTTCGGTTATGCATACCTGAGCCGGAGATCTAATGGCCAAAGAGAAGAGAGAATCTTCCGAAACGCCGGCGGTATAAAACGCCGCGTTTCCACAAGGATTAAAGCTAGCGCCACCAAGAAAATTTCCAATAACTGTAAAAATCGAGATGGAGACGAAAACAACCAACGTTGAAATCACCGGAGACATCCAAGTGATGCCATGAAACCCGGCGGCGGAAACAATCGCTGCCGTCTGTATCCCAAACGTCGCCGAGAGAATAACCCAGAAAAAGGTTATCACCATATCTCCTAACGCCGACTTCACAGCATTCATTTTTTTGTTTACTTTCCGGCGAACCCACGACTCTCCGGTTTTACGTATCGTTTTTTGTTTCTTGAAAGCCTTGTCACATGTGTTTAAAGAAGATTGTTATATCGTTTTCTTATTCCTTCTTGAAAAGGAAATATTTATTAGTCCAATCAAAAATTATATTCTTTACTTTATATATGTAAAAAGAAGATATGTTTGAGTGACTCACCTAACATATGATAGATGGGGAAGCTAAGTTTTAGGATAATGGTTACCTCACTTTTTATAGATATTGTCACGTTTATAGAAAGTTTGTAGAGCATTATACGGAAATAAAATTATTCTTATATTTTCCAGAGAGGTTAATTCCAAAGTGGGTTTTTATATATATTGGGTTATTTAAAAAATAGCATATTTTTGTTTCTCAATTTAGATTTTTTTCTATATACTAACTCCTTTTATATGTGATACAATTTTTTCCTAAGTTAATTTAAATATATATTTATTAATAAATCAAAATATATTCAAAAATAATTATTAATGGAATAATACTTTAAAATTTTTGTTTCAAATTTAACACTGTAAACTATTTATTATATTGAATATATATTTATTATAAATAAATTATAAATATAATTAAAATATTATATATAGCTTTTTTCTAATTTAATATTTAATATTTGTTTATTAAAAATAAAATTTAAAATATTATAATATTATTTTTATGTTATTTTTGAAAAATTAAAATAATAATGATATATTTGGAACAAAAAATTTAAAATTTAAAATATTAGTATTATTAGTTTATTCGAAATATTTAAAATATTGACGTTTAAAAAGTTTTATTTATTTATTAAAAAGTCTTCAAAAGTTCTTCCGAAATTTCTTTCTCTTAAGCTACCAAAAACTTAGATAGCCAAATATTAATTCTGTAGTTCCAATCCAATGATTAAGAAGTAGTGATTTTGAAAGTTAAACACACATTACATTGTTACGCTTTACATTGTTACGCTTCTCTTGTCTTCTTTTGTTTATTATCTAGTTGACAATTTCTCTAATTGTCACATGTGAATATAAATTCTCAATATTAATAATACAAGATTCAAGAGTATGAATCAAAAATGACTTGAGATGTCCAAAGCTCTCGTCTAACTTCTAAGACTGAGACATGTGTTCAAAAAGGATAAAATACTTATTTAGCCAAACGCTGCGATAAAATTTTTGATTCATTAAATATAAGTTATCTTTAAGTTAGTGCAGCGTATTTTAGTAAAAATTATGATCATTTTTATCATAAATTGAAAATTTAAAATAAAAGATAAACAAAAAGATTTATAAATATGAATTGTTAAACAAAAAGAGAAAATAAGATTTTAAAATATTTTTAATAAATATATACAATTTATAAGATATAAATTTAGAAAAAAAATTATATATATATATATATATTAAAATAAATGATAACTCGAATTCGTAAAATTTTGAACAATGTCATTATTAATTTATATTGTCATTATGTTTCAAAATTCCTACAAAAAATTAAATCAAATAAGTAAAAAGAGAAATTAAAAAATTAAAAAAATAGAAGAGAAAATGTTGTTTAATATTCCAATAGAATATATTAGAATTATATTTCCATAAGGTACACTTAAACTAATCATAATGTCTTAGTTTTCAGAATCTTAAATTTCCGACTATTGGAATTCAGACTGATGTCAATTCGAACCCAAATAAAATTTTCTTTTCATGGGCCGAACTTCTCCCTATAGGGCCATAAAATAACTTTCTTTGATTTTTTTTTTTAAATAATCAATTTATTGAAATTTAATAGCTTTTAAAACATGTAGCTATAGTGATTTCAGTTTGTACACATGATTTAAAATCCGCATATTACATGGTAATTACGAGAAAAGCAAAATTTATACTATTAAAAACAGGGCAGATGCCTCAGTCTCTTCATATATTGACATTTTAGCTTAAATAATAAAATAAATTGTCTTTGAGATTTTTTGAATTTGGGTTAATTTTCCTTATATGATAATTTTGTTTTACATATCAATCCGATATAAACTATTTCACATCTTGTTTGTCTAATGAATTTATAAACTTATTCATCACTTTGATTTTGTAATTTTGTTTATAGAAAACCATACTGAGCCGACAGATAAATGCACACAACTGACAATTTTGCTGCTAAAAACACGTTTGACTTTTAAAATATAAACTTTGACTGCGAATTTCCCAAAAGACTCCCAAATTTTCTCACCGTCATCGTCAACATTACGCCAACCACATATTTATTATGACTATCATTTTTCTAAAGGTACCATCAAAAATAATTAAAAAGCTATTTTTCAAATATAACATCATTTTCAAATTTGGATTTTTTTTTGTTTACATCAAAATAAGATTTGGTAGCTGAATCAATTTTTCATCAGTTAGTTAAATTTAATAAGATTTTTTAATAGATTTCGGTTGCTTTTAAAGCGTGCGTTATATAAATACTTTTTCCAAAAGAGTCTGCAACTCAACTAAAGCACGATATTGTCATTCAATAACTGCAAATTTGGGCAAAAACAATAGCTATGATACCTAATCTGTAACAATTTATTGTTATAAGATTTATCATAGATTAAAGGACTGGAATTAGTAACATTAATTTAGTTTTACACGTTGTTAATTATGAGAATATCTTACTTTTTTACAAATCTTAAAACAATTAGTATGAGGTTTCGCTTGGATATCTCGATTATTACAAAAAGCTATGATTTATCTATCAATAGCTATGATTTGGTCAAATGATTATGGCTTGTATATTAATCTTCTTTACTAAAATAAAAAGGAAAGCAAATAAATAAAAAGAAAATAGTAATTAAAATAGATTGTATTTGTATCATTTAAATATTAAATTTTAATAAACCATTTAAATAACGATTTATAATTTACTACGTTGATTTAGATATATGATTAGTCAATATTAATATCAAAAATAATACCGTTAACTCGATTATTTATTTTAAAAACAAAATTAATGGTGTTAATATGAACGGTGTTAATTTTAATATTAATGTTAATTAATCATATACTTAAATCAGTTTAATCAAATATAAATAGTTATTTTTACTATTTAAATAGTTAATAATCTAACATTTTAATGGATTATTTTCTAATTTTCTCATTGGGGAAATGGTAATTTGGTCAACGACACAGAAAAGTCAAGATTTGTATATTTTCTGACCGGATAACACTCCACGAGGCCAGACTGCAACTCAACGTCTGGTTTCAGTTTAGACAATCACATGTTCTCAATTTTGAAATGTATATCTTCTCAAATTAAATACAGAAGAATTACATGGAAGACATGGGTATATACAAAGATGCTTGAGTTTTATTATTTTCTTAATTTAAAAGCTTATATTATTATCAATGTTTATTTTATGACTAATTATATCAAGTGATCACATTCAATGACTCTAATGTAAACACTTGAGTATTTTCCATTCATTTATAGGCTCATTGATTGAACATAAAGGAAAATTATAAATGATGATAAATAGGGAATCATCAATGTGCTACTATTCATACCAGCTAATAATTATAAATTATTTCCATTCCATCATTACAAAAAGATCTCAGGAATTCCATGTGAATAGAGACCCGACAAATATATAATACTCAATCATCACAATAGTAAGAACATACTAATAGTTAGATACGTATTCGAATAGCATAAGAATATGAAATGCTAATTGATTTTCTTTTGTTGTTTTATTAATAAAGTTGATATCTTTGTCAACAAAGAAAGGTTAGATATTGAAATGGAATGTAATATAATGTAAATGTTTCTTCTCTTCTAATGGGAAACTTCTGAAGTTATATCTACAATAATGATTTGTAAATTGCATATATTGTCTGTTTTATATGTAAACCATAACGTTTACATATAATATCTATAATTAATAATGATTAATAAATTTGAATCCGATGAAAATTAGAAATGGTTATATTTATCTTAATAAAATTACTGTTTCAAAACTTTATGTAGTAACCTTTGTGTACGTTGACTTTTCCTACTGCAGTGAACTAGTAAACTGGATTGAATTGCAACTAACATGATTTTTTGGAAACTTAAATTTAAATTTAGGATCTATCTAATTGATTTTTCCAATCAAACAAACTTAGAGGACACTCTACAATTCACTATGTTTTATTCAAAAAAAAAGAAAATATTAAAATAAAATGTTGTCTCTCTCTATCTCTATATCTCTCGTAATATATACCCCACTCTGGTTATAAAAGACAGTAACCTTTCTGGAGATCACTCTTTCTTTATTTTGTGTGTTAGTGCGTGGAGAGAGGAGAGATAGATAGATAGAAACAGAAAGAAATCTGTCATGGCTCATGTAAGTTATCTTCTTTAATCCTCATCCTTGTGTTCTTTCTTTCTTCTTTAACACTATAAAAGTTTTCTCGCTTTTTTTTTTGTTGGCAAATCTTTAATTATTTCATCAAGATCTTCGAATCCAAGTCTCTCCCTCTCTTTCTGTAAATTAGAATCCGCATTAATAGATACATTTGGTCACGTGTTTGGCCGTCGACATGCATGATTCTTGACTCTTCTATAGTCTTGATTCTTGATTATCTAAAGTTCGATGAATATATGTGTATATATATATATATATTTAGAGACTAATTAGCATAATTTGTAATAATAATAAATTGGATGAAAAACAAAAATGGGACAGGGGAGGTATGATAATTACAAGAAGAAAAGTGGACAGATTCCGAAGTTTGGAGAATGGGAAGAAGCAAATGAGATGCCAATAACACAATACTTCGAGAATCCAAGACAAGCTGGTCTGCTTCGTCACCATCATCACTTCACTTCTTCTTCTTCTTCCACAACCACATCTTCATCTTCTTCTTCTTCTGCAGAAGCCCTCAAGCTTGCTTCTCGTCGTCCACGTCACATCCATCCTCCAAGACAGGTTCTTCTAAACTTAACCAATATTATATTTTTCCTTGACTATGTAATATTAACTCGATAAAACTGTTAAGTAATGAAGAAAAGCGTTGTTTTAATGACTTACCGTAGACGGCGGGGACTAGGGAGAAGAGAGGCCCACAAAGGCGTGTACGTGACGTCAGTGCACAGACAGACAAGTATTACGTTGACGTCATCCAAGTGAAGCAGTTCCGAAACGACGTCGCTCCGAGTTCGAAGCCACCTAAGGCTGTTGATGAGGATCTCTATAAGATTCCTCCTGAGCTTATCCATTCTTCAAGAAGGGTAAGCTCCAATCATCTCATTACTGTGATTATTTGATTTGAAGTTTTCTTTGATTAATTACTGTGATTATTTGTCGACATGTTATAATAGAATAGATTTTATACGGATGAATGAGTCTGTTATCGAGTTTTCATGTTCATATTTACAGTTTTTAATTACGTTTTGTTATTTATAAAAGATTTTGTTTGGTTAATTTGGTGTTGCAGAAGAAAATGTCTGGCTTTTTAGCATGTTTGGTTCCATGCGGATCTTGAATCGAAAAGGAAAGAATGAAGAGAAGAAGAGGAAAAAACTATGATCATCATCAATCAATGAATGAATAATGTAATTTGTTCTTTTGTTTCATTTAATTTTATATAAATTTATGATATATATATATATATACGTCAGATAAAAAGAGAATACTAATGGTTTATAGAAATAGAAGAACAAAGTAATATCGTTGTTGTAATCCTTAGTGATTTTATTACATCTCAACTAGTTTTGTATTTTTGTTTCTTTCACATTTTGTGCAAATGTGTGTGTTCAATGAAAACTATACATCTTTACTTAATTATGCTTAGTATGGTATCAAGCTATCAATAGTTGAAATGTAATTTGTTGGACTATGTGAAAAAAGTCGAACACAAACAAGTAACGAAACACATTGTAGTTAAAGACTTTTTAAAAGTAACAAAAGTCAGTGGTAGATGGCGTAAACAACCACCACTACATAGTTTTTTCCTTGGAGTCAAATATATCACTCATTCCACTTTTGAATTTTGATACTCCCTTGACTTTAATTATTATCCATATCACGTTGATTAATTTGATTAACCCCAAGTGACGTCAAAGTTGTTTTTTGAATAGCCAACAGAACCATTAATATTAAGGTTTCGCTAAAGCAATTTGAGCTAGTTCGCCTAAACTAGGGATAAATATAACTATATAAGTTTCTTTTTTTGATAAATAATCATTTGTATTGTAGGAAGACAAATATACTATTCATTCTTATGTGAAAATGGCATGAAAGAGATAAGTGAAAGTATCACGTCACTATATATATATATATTATTTTTTTGTCACTATAAATAAACATTACAATTGGTGACAGGTTAGAAAGATATGTAACGTGTCTTTCAAACCATTATTGTATTGAATAGTGTTTACATAACAAAAATAGTGTTTCTCTTCCGCACTGCTTTCGCCAATAAATTTGGATGATTGTTCTTTTCCTTTAGTTGATAGTTAAAGGAAAATATTGGAAAATATTGTTGAAATAGTTCGAATTCCTTTATTTCCGTGTGAATGCAGACCATTTATCCGAATCATTGATTAAACTAATTAAATCAACATAATCGGTAATGAATCAACATATTATGCAAGTTGAACATTGCCCAACTAAAGCGGACAAACTCTATATGAAATGGAGATAATCCTCTCTATATGCCTCTCATACCTATAAAGTCACTTGTTCTATCCTATAATTTTAAAATCTAGCCGACCCTTGATATGGGTTTTCCTTAATTCTTTCCGTGAGGTGTCTATATAGCAAACAAAGGGGATACCCATATTGGGTTGGTCGATACTATAACCTTGTTTTGCTTTTCTTCCTGCAAGGTCTTTTGGTCTATGGAACAATGCCAAATATTGCTTTTCCTCCGAACCTTATTCAAAATATCTATGGCGGTTCGATCTATATTGTTGTATATTTTGTCGTTATGTGTTTTTCAAATGAACCATATGATCCATGGAAAGATCGTAATATCAAATTCAGACTGGGATCTTTCTAGTGAGCGCCATAGTAGATAGTACAGATTCCTGAATAGGCTTTATAAAGGGAAAATGGTAAATGCTGAGGGAATATCAGATAGAACCAATATTTGGCAAAATGGTAGGCGTAAAGATAGAGCATGGTTGATACATTATGTGTTAAATCCACAATTTTCACATGTCGCATCTCCTCGAAGGTGACGATAGTGAAACTGTCCATGGATAGGTATTGCTCCCGAAAAGAATTGCAAGAAAAAATGGTGAATTTTATTAGATATTTTGATTTTCCAAATATCATGTTTATTTTTAAATCACAAGCCATTATTTTTTTAAAAATAATATTTTATATTATTTCATTTTTACTATTAGTTGATTAAATTATGCGACTATAGTAAAAACATATAATTTATGCGATTTGCATTGGCATAAATGTAAAAACCGAATACAAATTCATCAAAATAGTAAATAGTACTTGTAATTATGAATCTGTTGTATTATATAAAAACAAAAAATAGGATGATATACTGTATCAATTACTATAAAAACTGTAAATCAATTTTACGTCTATAAATGATAACTTTTAAGCGCAAAAACTCAAACCCAAAACCAAAAAATATATTAATAAATGAACCTAAAAAATGCAATCTACATATTTTACTAATCGTGAAAAATATTTGTAGTTGAAAATTTTGTTGTATTATAACATGTCTTCGGCAACATTACAACTGCAATCTTAGATTCTCTAATAGTTAGTATAAGCTAAGGACCACTCATTTGGCTTCTCTTGATATGTTCTCAAGCTTCTCTTAATAGTTAGTATATTCCCTTTCGCTGGAACTCCTTGAGAAGGTGACTAAGCTGCGAACGTCTTTGCCGCTGAAGCTTGAGAACATATGATGTCTCCAATGGCAAGAGTGAAATGACAAAGGTGAAGAAACTGACGCGAGATCGTATTGTTTAGTTGGAAAGCGTTACGGATCTTGAGAGATGATGCGCTTCGGAAATTTGAATTGGCAATCTCCTCTTCATATTTGGGTCAAGACTTGAGACACGCTATGCTTATCGAGAAGGTTGCCTTTTTGACTTCTGATTGCTTAAACAGACAGGTTTTTACTTACGTCATGGAAACAACAGAAAAATAACATTTCGCGAAACGTAATAAAACAGGCCATGCTGAACTTCAAAGTTCAGTTTATATTTTGAGAAAACGAGTTTAGATGTTTCATTTCCGATGTTTTGAAGTTTGGATGACTAAGTTATTTGATGAATGAATATCCTTAAACTATCGGACAAGCACACAAATCAAATGTGCAATGCCTTTACAAAGACCTAGGATGGCAAATTCACTATACAAAGATTTAACTTAACTCAAGTAAACAAATGGAAGTTACAAGGAACAGACTAAAGGTATTTTGATAAACCGTATAGACTAATATGATCATATCCAATATACAAAACAGTAGATTAGAACTGAGTAACCTAAATTTCTTTGTTAAGAATAGGGAGCTCATTGCACTGCTGCATTGCTGTGCTTACACCTAAACAATACCTACAGAAGCCTTAAAAATCGAGACCACAACTCCTCTGTTGACTTTATATGCAATCACATCATTACTTAAAAGATCTTAACTCAAATTGAAGATAACAACTCAAAGTCTTACACAGACAAGGGTTTCAGTTGTATACACACCCTATTTGAAAAAATTTGATAGCTTATAGCTCAGTCACATCATCAAGCAACAAGCTCCTAATGAGCTGAACAAAAAGTCTAAGCTTTTCGATGTCAATGCAGGTTATCAGATGTAATTGACCTAACCATTAACTGCGCAATGCAAATGCCATACATCACACGAGACAATGAAATAAAAATAACAACTTTAGGATAGCAAACGGGTAAATAAAACAAACACATGTTCTTGGAGAGTATTCATTATCCGATAAGCATAAAACTGAAAATTTAGAATCTAAGTCTCATAAGTCCAAACTTAATACTCCAAAACCCTTACGATGATGTTCGAAATTGAACAAACTAAAAAACAAACCGGCTTAACGGTAAGACTTCTGGAAACGAGCACGAGCACCACGACCACCAAACTTCTTCGGCTCGCACCTCCTTGGATCTGCAACGAGAAGGGTCCTGTCGTAGCGGACCAAGATATCCTTGATCTCCTTCTTCGATTGCTCGTCCACATACTTCTGGTAGAACGCAACGAGAGCTTTCGCGATACTCTGACGGATTGCGTAGACCTGGGAAGTGTGACCACCACCTTTGACGCGAATCCTCATGTCGACACCAGCGAATCGGTGTTTTCCGAGGAGAAAAACTGGCTCGAACACTTTGAATCGGAGGATCTCAGGCTGGAAGAGTTCGATTGGGGAACCGTTGAGCTTAATCAGACCAGACCCACGCTTGCAGTGGGTGACGGCCACTGCCGTCTTCTTCCTTCCAAAGCACTGCACGGATTCAACAATTGGTTTAGTCGCCATGACTGATTAGTGTTTTTCCTGCTTCTGCTCTTGTCTGCCGCTAAAAGAAGCCTAATGCGTAGAATGGAAGAAGAAAGGCAAAATATGTTTTTATAGTAGAAATCCAACCTAGGGCTTCCTCTTGAAAACGCGGCGTATTTGGTAACTGATATATAAAAATATTAAAAAATAAATATTCCACGTCACTGAATGAAATATGAGATACTATCTTTCTCTTCTCGAGGCACATCTCATCGGAGACATTTTCCCGGTGATAAATGTTCTTGCTCCGGCGTTATACCGGTGGAAGCCTTTTCTCAGTCTTCACCAGTCATTTCAAAGTCTCCGTTGAATCTACTGTTCGCCATTTCACCAGTCTAGAGCCTTTGCAAAGCTCCGATTCGACTCCAACCAAAGGCGATTACTTCGCCGCGATCAACCACGTCGTCAACGTCGTCCGCCGTGAGATTCACCCGGAGAGATCGCTGAACAGTCTCCGTATCCCTGTAACCTCCGAATTCGTGTTCAGAGTACTCCGCGCCACCTCCCGTTCCGCCAACGATTCCCTCCGATTCTTCAATTGGGCTCGATCCAATCCTAATTACACCCCAACATCCATGGAATATGAACAGCTAGCGAAATCCTTAGCTTCACATAAAAAATACGAATCGATGTGGAAAATCCTCAAACAGATGAAGGATATCTCTCTCGACATCTCCGTCGAGACTATCTGCTTCATCATTGAGCAATACGGTAAGAACGGACATGTAGATCAAGCTGTAGAGCTCTTCAACGGAGTGCCCAAGACTCTGGGATGCCAACAAACCGTAGAGGTTTACAACTCGTTGCTCCACGCACTTTGCGAGGTGAAGATGTTCCATGGCGCTTACGCCTTGATCCGGCGAATGATAAGGAAAGGCCTCAAGCCAGATAAGCGAACATACTCCATATTGGTAAACGGATGGTGCTCAGCCGGAAAAATGAAGGAGGCACAAGAGTTTCTTGATGAAATGAGCCGGAAAGGGTTCAATCCACCGGCCCGTGGACGTGATTTGCTGATTGAAGGATTGTTAAATGCCGGATACTTGGAATCTGCAAAAGAGATGGTGAGCAAGATGACAAAAGGAGGGTTTGTTCCTGATATCAAAACTTTTAATACGGTCATTGAAGCTATATCGAAATCAGGAGAAGTTGATTTCTGCATAGAGATGTATTATACTGCTTGCAAGTTAGGTCTTTGTGTAGACATGGACACTTACAAGACACTTATACCCGCGGTTTCAAAAATTGGAAAGATGGATGAGGCGTTTCGGTTGTTGAACAACTGTGTGGAAGATGGGCACAAGCCGTTTCCGAGTTTGTACGCTCCTATAATCAAGGGAATGTGCAGGAATGGGATGTTTGATGATGCATTTAGCTTTTTCAGTGACATGAAAGTGAAGGCTCATCCACCTAACAGGCCGGTTTACACAATGTTGATTACAATGTGCGGTCGGGGTGGGAAGTTTGTGGATGCAGCTAATTACTTGCTTGAGATGACAGAGATGGGTTTGGTTCCAATATCAAGGTGCTTTGATATGGTTACTGATGGGTTGAAGAATAACGGGAAACATGATTTGGCTATGCGAATAGAGCAGTTGGAAGTTCAGCTTAGAGGAGTTTGAATGTTTAATAATGATACTTCAGTCTCAGGACTTAGTTTTTTGTTCTCTTCAGGGAAAGAAACGAGAAAGATAGTACATTTTGATTTTGTTGCATTGTTTGTTTTATCAGGTCAATTATAGGCCTGACAATTTGACATGTTCCTGAAAACCAGAACTAGTTTCGTTTATTCTAGAAAACGGTAGGTAATAAGCCACTAAGTTCCAAACCAATCGATGAACACAGTCCAACTATTATTCAACAAAAAAGTGCAGAGCTTTTCTTCATTGTTACTTTACGGTTCCAATGGGTTTTGTGAGCAACTCAAACAATCGTCTACAAGCCTTTAGAGAGCCAATAAATAAAAGAAGTGCGAGAAAACACATATGCGAAACGCCATAAAGTAAAATGATGAAACTACTCTTGTGAATAGCAAAAAGGTTTCAGCCCCAAGTGAGAAAAATTCACAGGCTTATATGTCAGCTTCAAGGAAGTTTTGAGATAAGGATACCTGTGGAAGAAGAAAAGTTACGTGTTTAGATTGTATTTCAAACGGATTAACATGAATAAAAATGGTGATAGGTAGAAGAGTCAGTTACCTTCTCGCCTAGTTTGAAGGGTGGGAGACCCTTGTAAGGGCATGTACTGCAGCGGAAGGCATCACCGAGGCCACACTGAGAGAATTGTTTGAGAAATTTTTTCAAGTCAGATGAGGACTTAATCAAAGATCAGATGCGTAGCGAGAAAGAGATAGTAAAGAGGCTTACGCTGCCACATGAGGACTGTGGGTTCTCGATTTGATCCTCTGTGAGGCCCAGCTTCACAGCTTTCTCCTCTATCTCAGCTCTACCACAGACGCAGTTCTTGCAAGCTTTTTTAGTGGTCTCACAACCGCTCACTGCAAAAGTTGCCAACTATCTTACAAACACGGGATGAATAATGATAATGAAGCTAATGTGGTTGTCTCTATTTACCAGCAGGAAGTTGTGGCTTCTTCAAGTCCTCCTCTGTCAGAAGAGAATCTTCATCAATAAGATCCAAGTCATCGTCTAGATTAACCTTCAACAGATTTTTTGCAGGCTTTTTGAGAGCAAATGATGAACCAATCTTCCAAGAAGGTTTCTTTGCCTTAATCTGCATTCGTCAACATGTTTTGCATGTTATATGGATGAGCCAAAGTGAGAGCAATTTTGACATATAAATAGAATGAAGATCTTCCATCCTTGATGTTAAAGGCCAAGAAATAAGCTTGAACCCAACTTTTATACTAGTATTTGGTCATGAGTAAAAGTTTTCTCATACTGAAATGGAGAAGAAAGAGAAGACATGTAAGAATGCTCACCCCAAAGGATAAGCTGAACTTAGAAGAGAACCTAAGTGATTTCAAATAAAGAGATTGTGGCTCCAGAAAACCAGCCAACGTCAATCTCCTTTGAAGGGTCTGCAAAGGAGGGTTTCATAAGATTAAGTAAGAACGTTTCAAGGATACCCAATTAAATAGACCAAATGCACAACACAAACCTGTCGCAACTCTCCAGTTTCAGCCTCCAAATTCGTGCACATAAAAACCGTACCACCAGGCTTTAAAATTCTTGAGAACTCTCCATATATATTATCACTGGGAAAATCTGATGATCGGGAAATGGCTAAAACCGCATCAACTGAGGAAGAATCCAAAGGAACATGACCTGCAAAAATAGTACAACATAATGAAAAGAGACGGGAGAAAATATCACATATCGTCTACTGCTCTCACACAACAAAACCACCATAAATTTGCTTAAAATTGCTCAAACTCACCATATTACTGCAGAGATAAAATATTTCTTTCTACATACATTCCAAATTAACCATATGCTAGTTATCGCAGCTTAACTGAGCAGTGGAATAACAACTATAATAGAGCCTAAGCTAAACAAATAACGAGAACGTTGTGAGGTCCGAGATCTTACTTATTGTGGATGCTTGAGTAATAATCAGAGGGTCACAACGTGGAAGTCCTTCCTTTCCATGCTCTTCCGTTATAGTATAAACAGAGCTAACAGGCAACACCACATCATCCGTCACAGCCAAAACAGACGTTTGAGTCCCCATCGAATCCTAAAAAACAAAACCCCAAACATTAGAAACTTCTTACGTCAGGAAAAGAGAGATGAAACTGGAAGACTGATATTTGAATAGAAAATTACACAGAACATGTAGCTAGAAAGCCAACAGCTTAGAATTAATAAAGTAATAAGAGAAAACAATGGGCTACAAAAAATTCAAATGATTGACACCCAAACCAGAAATATTCCGCCCCAAAGTTCTTATGCCATGCATATGAAAAAAGAGAAGAAAAATAAGAGATTTATGCACGAAATGCATGGAAGTCGCAAAGATTTACAGAGAAACAAAAATTGATCTGGAGAAGATTAAGAAATTAAAACGAAAAGAAATAACAGAATCGATACTCACCATATTGAAAAATCTCTCTGTAAAACCTCGCGAGATACACAAAAACCCTAAAATCTCTATAGAATAAGAATAAGAGAAATCAAATGTTCTGACTTCTGACCTTCGTCCTCCATTTATATTTATATTTATATTTCGCCGACTCTTGCTCTTTTTTTCCCCCTGATTCTGCTATAGAGCGGTTTGGTCAAACCGGGTTTATGATATTCTGCGCGTTGGTCCACTGTAAGGTCGGCGAGAGACACCTTTATTTATTTATTTTAAAGGCGAAGAGAAGAGGACTTTGTGATGATGGGAAATATATTCTTAAAATTCTACTTCTTTTTTTTGTGTGTGATTCTTTTGCGGCTGTTACAATATTATACGTGTATAGATACATAAATAAACTTATAACACTGCTAAGTCTGAATTCATGCACTTTTATATTGGAAGGTAATTTAGTTCTATTATAAACAAAACATTTGAAAATTACTTTTAACCTGAAATAAGTAATCAGTATACTTATTTATCCCTCTTGCTTTTGAATATGCAATGTTTCCCTCTTTTCTTTATCTCTCGCTTTTCTCATCTCTACTTTTAGGTCATTGCAATTATTTGCAAGGATAAGGATATATATATTTGTGTGTGCGCGTCTATCTTCATTAATAAAGAAATCTCCATTGATGCAAAAGAAAAAATTTAAGGGTACTTCCCCAACCGGAAAGGTGGATACATAGTTATTATGAACACTCTGGTTCTAGAGATGACATCACATCAGCCAACGGTGCCTTTCTGAGGCAGGCTCTCAAAAGCTGAGACAGTATTCTCAAACCTGACACGTGGCAGTGGTGCACCGCTCTGTTTGATGGCACAAGCTGTTTTGTCTTCGAGAGGACAACGAGCTTTGAGCATGGAGAAGACATGGTTGTTCAGCCGCCGAGCTTTCTTCATCCCTTCCAACAGACCTTCCCATCCCTTTCTTGCACCAAAAATAAAGAGAGATTCAAACAGTGAAAACAGAAGACGTTGTTGATGAGAGGATGGAGAAAGCAATATCTACCTGGAGAATTTGAGGATTCCTATGAGAATGTGAAGCAGACACAGTTTCAACCTCAGAGACATTGAGTACTTGGTAGGAGAAATCAAACAACTCAAAGTGAAGTTGCTGTCCGAGCAAATAAATGATGGTGCAACCACCCCAAGCTATTGAATCACCGAGGACTTCGTGTTGAGCTGATTGTGGTACTGTGATCTCCTCCAGATATCCCTGAATTCATTGCAAATTTTCATAGGAATTGAGAAGACAGAAATGTTTATAAAGGGTTTTGCGGTTTTGGTTTACTTACGATCTGAAGACCACCGTAAATACGGTAAAAATCCTTTGAAGTTGTGATGTCGATAAAACCTGTCTTTGGAGGAGCACTCCATTTGCTACAATATTTGTCGAGTGAAGCATTTGTGAATGCAAGAGTGTATTCGAGAACGCTTCCACCGTTCATGTTTGCCTTATACAAAAGATCTGCACATATAACAGAGTATTACAACTTTGTCATAAGAAAATGAGTAAACAAGAAACTGATGATCGAACAGCTCCTAATTAACCTGCAGCTTCTGCCTGTTTGGACATGGTGTAGAACGCTGCTGGATTAAGACAACTGGGACTTGACACAACGGCAGAAGTCGCTGACTTTAAGAGATTGACAAGTGGGCTTTCGCCGTCTTGAGCGTTAACTATCTGTCCTTCTGCGCCTGGGATTAATCCCAACCATGGAGCTGTTAGCATGAAACGCTGTGTGTCTACCTCTCTCTGTGTAACAACATGATAACATAAGACCTTTGTTAGACTAAATCATTAGACTTTCTAGCCTTAAATCTTTTACAATCTGTCTGATAGGACTGACCAATACTATATCGAGAAGTCCCATTGTATATATCACACTTCCAATTTCCTTTATTCCACGCAGAACTTCTGATTTGAGTTCTGACTTTGTACCCCAGTTTAGTTGTTCTCTAATAAGCCTCATACAACCTGTAAACGAAACAACAAAAAAGCATCGGATGAACATAAAACATATATATCAGATAAAATGAGCACATCAAGAGTTAAATTTCATAAGAACCTGTGACACCACCATCAAAAGAAAGCAATCCGATAGACTTGGGCAGTGCTTCTTGCAATCCGGAGATCATTGGCTCAAGTGTTGTTATCTAAAAGTTTAAACTATCAGAATTATTTTAGGTGGACAAAATTTGGTACAAAATATGCAATATTACCTTATTTGATATATGATCTAGCAAAGCTCTTATAAGCCAAGGCAATGATCTAGATCCAAGAAGTTTTACTATGGAAAATATATGTGGTATTCCAAAAAATCCACTGTGCAGTCGTGCAAAACTTTGATGCGCGGCATTTAAGTCCTGCCACCGGAAAACATGAAACCAAAGATATAAGATGAGGCCAGTAAAAAGGACAATGGAGGCATTGATGTGACAATGGGATTATAAGATTGTTTCGAAACTAGTTAAACGTAAAAAATGGCTTAAGAGGTTTCTGCTTACTTGAGTGCCACAGTAGAAACTAGGCTTAGCAGAAGGCACTGATGGTTTCTGAGTAGGAGGAACTTTCGATGATCGGACAAACCGCTGTGTAGTGTTACAAAGAATGAAGTTTGGTAGGAAATCACTCTGCATCTCTGACCAAATCTAGTAGAAAAAGGAAAAAAATAATATAATACGAAGAAGAAAAAGAAGAAAAGGTGGGAAGAAATAGACTCAGAACTTATAATTCCTTCCAAGTATTGTATGGCTGACCTGCGTAGCAAGTCGACTGGAAAATGAGACGAGAGAAATGTTTTCTTGCATCTCATTTAACATGAGGTTGAAAGGATCTATGGAAAGATCTTCTGAAAGCAATTCATGTGAATGCTTTAAGATATCTATAAGCTTCTCCAATTCCTGCAGTCGAGGAAAGGATTCACTTTGAATATCACAAAAAACAGTGCTACTGCAGAAAGGATCAATAAAATTAAATAAAAAAGCTCACCACTACAGCACACAGGTCCTGAGATTCAAAACGATCAAAGAGAAACTCTAGATTCTCTCTAAAAATTTTATTCATCCTTTGAGCGATCAAACTTCTTAAATTAATTGTTCTACCAAGTATCTGCACATCGCAACAAAATTCAGTAAGAAGATTGCATAAACATGCTAAGTCGCACATAATTAGATGCAATGCTTGAAATATAACGTAATTCTATATAAGTTCATAACAGCAGAGCTAAAGATTCAACTAGTTGTGACTTCCTCTATAAGTGTCCACTGTCCCCAGATAATGAGAGCAGAATTATTGTTTACCTTTACTTTTGTCATCTTAAATAACGCAGTAAACCTCACTGGCTGGATGGAGAATTTTTCACCATTGTCCAAGGCAAAGAGAAATGATGGATCAAGAAGCTCACTGTTCAACGCAACAATTAAGCATAGATGAGTTCAGTTCCTCATTAGTTTTTTTCTTTCTTTTGTTTGCTCCCTCATTAGTTAACAGGCAAGGGGATGAATATATCAAAAACCATGTAATCAAGTACCTTGCTGACCAACTCTTGTAATATGTGAATATAGACTCCGAGAGTCTTAAAACAAATATATCAAAACCATGGTCCACCTACAGAAAGAAGATAGAAGAAAAAAAAAATTTGTTCAACGAACTTTTTTTATCCAAGGAGCGGTGTATGTCTATAGCTGGTGAGATCGGTATGAACTCTAGTTACCTCAGCTTCAATCTCATCATAGAGAAATCTCTGTCTCAGAGAAACCAAAGCTTGTTGGGCTGAGTCATTATAAATGTCAAAAGGTAGCAGAACACTCTCAAGAAGGCCTGAATTCTGGGCTTCAAGAATGTAGTCTATCAGCATCCATGGTAGTGAACACTCAATCGGGAACTGTAATAGTGAATGTACAACAATTAGTAAGAAAAAGTCAGGACTGAAGTTAAAAGGAAGGCAAAAAAGTGCTTATATCCTTTTTTCATATTGCCAGTTACCTGAATAACACGTGAAGACTCCAGGTAAAATTCTCTAAACCACAGGAACCCAAGATCAGTCAGCATTCCTATACTTGCTGCAGCCATCATGGATTGAAGTTGAGGTGTCAACTTACAAAAGCCGATGATTATCAGGATGACTCAACAAAACTTACCAAAAAGACATTAAAGCATGTTGGTTTACCTGAGTAATCCAATATGTGCAGAAAAAAGCTGAGCTTGTAAAAGAAAGTTTCCAATTGCTTTAAGTCATTAACAGGAATCTCAGAGCCATTATTTCCAAAAAATCCTCCTGGCCTCCTCAGATTTCCACCAGAGACAACCTCATATATCAAAAACTGCAAGCAATGCACCTGAAACAACCAAACATCAGGAAGTTAATGCATTGGGTGACTGGGTCTTACCATCCGTTTCTGTATCTAAAATAATCATGAAATCGTCCCAAACCTGTGCTGCTGTTGGGGCAACTGGCCTCGGATAAAAGAAGTTCCCTTTGCTCTCATCGCCTCCATGTTGTAAAGATGGCACCTCATGTTCGGGCCTGGTATTTGCCATCCAGTCAGCTGAAAGTGTCCGCATATCAGAAAGAATCCTAAATTCAATCATACAAATGAAACAGTTAACAACATGAAAAGAGTTTTTAACTATATTCTTTATGGAAAAGTAACCAACTCGAGGAATTTCTGACACAAGTATGCTTAAACTTAAGAGAATGTGAGTTGAAATGGAGAGAAAGAAAGGAAAACTTTTTCACCTTGAGAGATCTTTCTTCTTTCGGAAGGTGGTACGCAGCATCGTGGCTAACGTGTTTTGTACAAAATCTTGAACTTCAGCATGTATTGTCTCCCATAGAGCATCTGCAACTAACGTGTCACAGCGCTGCAACATGGATCCTACACTCTTTATATAGCCAACAAGTTCTACCAAGGCTTTTCTCTCTTCTGCAGTATAGTTGTACCTCACCACCTATTAAAAAGAAATAAAAACTTGTTACCATAAAAGACAAAAGTATACATTTTGAAAAACTGTTCAAACATTTCACAATATTGCCTTCTCGTAATCAGAAACAGAGGAGTCTTGCGTCTTTGCTGCATCATTACACGGGTGAGAGAATTTCCAAGCACATTGCTCCCAAATGCGTGCAGTCCATCTGCTTAACAATTGGAAACCTTCAACAACCATATCGTACATATTTCCTTTGACCTCTCTACACCATTCAGTATATGCTCCATCATTTGACTTCAACAGCAATAACTGCATGAAAGCAAATGAGAACACCCTAGTGACTCAAGATAAGAGCAAGAAAATCAGAACTCCAAGGAAAGTAAGCTTGAGCACCTGATTCATGGATGAAGCAAATCGGATTGTGAAATCATCGTGCTCAGCACGGAGAGCTGCAATGTGGTTGACTATCAAATAGTGCCTCTGATATGTAAAATATGTAAAGGCTCGCAATATTCAAAGCATGTGTTTGATTTACAATAATCCAGATAATAGTTAAATAGGCACATAACAGTACAAACATTAAAGGATATTCTAGCGCTTCACGTGGATCGAGCTCAACAAATGCTGGATGAGACAGAAGACGGGTCAGTGATGAAAACTTTTCAAAATACTTTGATAGTTCTTTCAAAATTGCAGCAGGAGAAAGATGGAGATCTGGAAACGCAGGAATGACAGGATCATTCTGATAACCAAACACACAGCACATATGGCAATTAGCATGTCGCAAAAGATTTTTTGAGATATATTGGTTGGTAAACTTAAAACAGGTATAGCATGAACTTCAATACCTTGAAAATGTTGATCAGTCTGTTGAGTTTTACCCTCTTGTACAAAGCCTCGGTATCTTTCTCAGATGGTGTTGCTAAGACAACAAGAACGGGCAAGACGCGGAGAAGAATATACCGCTCAGGAAAAAGGAGTGCGAAATCCAATTCCAGAGACTCAACGATGAAGACTATGAGAACTTGAAGAATATCTTCCACACTAAATTCTAGTTTAAGGAATCCAAAAGGTTCAAATATAGTAATACGGCATCATTGTGAGAACTGAATGCTGAGGACTGACTGTGGTGATAAATATCTAGAAGAAAGGATACTTGTTCACACGGAACATCTCAACATGCAAGTTGAGTAAAATAGCCCATCTTGTGCTCAGGAACATCTGCGTAGATAAGAACTCACATTTTCATTTATGAAAATTCACGGGGAAAGGCAATAAGAAATGATTGCATAAGCAAGCCATGTGAACACATGTAAGTCATCCAACTCTTCTCTCATCGTATCACTATCTTGCCACTGGGCACTGACTTGAGTGAATGTTCTGAAAAGGGTAAAAAAACATATTAAGAAAAGAAGCTAACAGAAAAGCCTTTACGAAACTTCTTCAATTCTCGAAAAGAGTGTTAGTAGCCAAAATAAATAATAACAACCATAGGTACCTACCCTTCAGACTCCTATACTGCAGAGAGAATGTAAATGCAAGATAAAAATATAACATCTTTTTTACCTTTTATACCAAGTGAAATCATTATGAATGTTAGCGTTAGCATTTTTAAGATGATCAAGCTGAACCAAGACATCAAGCAACTTTAACATTGACCTATATTAAGCAAAGCAAATGTTAAATTTTATACACAAGGAATGCTTAAATGTTTGACGATGTATTCAAAACATAAAAGAAAACCTATAACCCACCAAAGATGTGTAACTGTGGGGCCATTGATGCGCCGTTCAGGTCTGGAAAACCGCTGCATATCAGCAGCTAACTGCACAGACATAGCATATAGGCAATTCCGATACAGGAGTTTCAATGAAAAGAGTCAAAAGAGAAAGGAAATACACCGCACTTTAGCTGAAGCTGACGATTGCCATCTCTGAATTTCGCGTAAACGACTCATTTCTAAGTCCAAAACTTTATATGTTTCTAGATACAAATCTGCTTGACTATGCTTCATAGATTCAGGAAGCTGCCACATATCATTAAGGAAAAAATATGTGTACTATGAAACAAGAACACTCAAAAGCACATATACCATATCAAATCCTATTTCAGAAATTGCTAAGATCCATTATTATATATGCAGATAAATTTGTGTCCCTGCTTTTCTTTAGCCTTACACTTTGTTGCATCATGAATGAAGAACTTGCATACAGCATAGTCCTCAGAGTTACTTTCTATCAAATAAAAAGTCTGAAAGTAGATAAGAAATGTGATAATTATAATAGATTTCACAAGGACCTGAGGCAATGCTTTCACACAACTTCTATACGTGTATAGAATTGACGCCATCTCTTTTCCTTCTTGTATAAGCGTATTCTGCATAGAAGTGGTAAAAAATGACTTGAAATATTTATAAATTCTGCACACAAATGCAGAAACCACGTACAGAAAAACGAAAATATAGCTACCAAATCTTAATTTAAACAGCAAAGAAGAGACACATACCAGCTGGTTCAGAGCTTTGGTGTCTTCTGATAGAGACAACCGGTATGCTGCAACATCACTATACTCTGCAAACTCAACAATCTTAAAATGAGTTGTGTTTTATGGTAAAAAGAGTTGAGAGAGAGAGATGTAAAAAAAACAAACCAATGGGACTAGCGGTTGCTGCTCTTTCAGCTGAAACCATCACAGCGGGTCCTTGGACTTCTGGTTGCTCATCCTATCATGTCCCCAACAAAATTCAAAATGCATCAAAAGATATTGTTTTTGATAAAGAAGAAACTTTGATACAATCACTCCAGTGTTTCAGGAAGATACTTAATTCTTCACCATTGTATTGAAACCTATTTTACTACTAACTAGGAAATAGAAGTTTGGGGACTTAACGAAGATCCGCAATTAAATAGGCGACAAAACAAATGGTTTGTGCAGAAAGAAAAATGACACAAAGCAAGTTACCAATGAAAAGGAAAACGAAGAAACAACAATTCCTCTTATTACTAGTCAAATTTCTGAAATTAGACACAGAAAGAAACATAATAGTCAAAGATCGCAAAAGTAGATTGATCCAAAGAACCACAATTTGTAAATTCAACGAACATTTTCAACATCGCAGTTACCTCTAACGAGAAAGTGGAAAGAGCTGCGATTGCTTCCTCTACAGGAACCGCCATTGGCACCTATTGACTCACCTGTGAAGATCAGAAGGAAGCAACATTGGCAAGTGAAGGAGAAAGCTTTCCTAACTTTGCGTTTCGGATTCTTACCCAACAACAATGGAGAGGAGAGCTGCTACTACTTCAAGCCGACTGATTCGGCTTTTATCTTTATCGACCGAGATCTAGAAATTCTTAGTGCCCTGTCCGAACCAAAGATTTCGCGAAGTTGGAAGCTTTCAATTTTTTTCTGCTAAACGAATGTAGAAAAATTGTTTCTTTTTCGGTCCTCTTGACGTTGAAATCGCGACTACAGTTGGTTTCTTTTTTTTTCAACACACAAGATCTTATCGACTTTGTTAGGATTCAGACCGTATTTTGTAAGGATTCAGACCGTATTTGTAAGGATTATAACTGTATTTTGTAAGCGCCTCGGGATGAATGGCAACAATCTAAAGGCAAAAGCAGGCTTTGTTTACTACTTAATTTCAAAAAAAAATTGTTAATATAGGAATTAAAAACATTGCTGTGTTTTGTTTTAATTCTGAATCACAATTATTTGTTTTTTCCTAATAATTTCCAAATCTAGCTTACATAATAAAGCTTTGAGCCGAAGCATTTCATGTGTCTTTTCTATGAAGCAAACTTGATGACTACTAAATAATTCTTTACTGATTGCGTTAACCATAAGCATTTCTTATGTTGTAAAATATAAAGGGTAAATTAGCAATCTAACATAAAATGGTGCATAATTGATGATCTAACTTTGAATAGTTCACTGTGGGGGAACCGCTTCATTGTAGTTTCAGAAGCTCCCTTTTCGTCTGATTATTCTCCCACTGTTCTATCCTGAATTATTCTTAATAAGAGTTCAAGTTTTTACGAGAAGATAAATAATTCTCAAGATCTTTTTTTCTCTAAAAAGTTCAGTTTGGCCAAAAATCAACTGCCAAATTCTCTTTACATGTCAAATATTTCTACTCTCTTCTTCTCCTTTTTCCTCATTTGTACGGCCTTCGTAGTCAGCTCTTTACCTTCGACACATTTATTGGTCATAAGTTTTTGAGGAAGAAGAGAAGAGAGAAACTGAACGAGATAGAAGAGTGACATAAGAATTTATCTTACATAGTGAATAACAATACTCTCCGGGCTTTTGGAAGGCGCTATCGCAAAAGACAACAAAGGCGAAAACAGCGTGGAAGGCGAGAAGCGACAGACGATGCCGATGAACGAAATGATGGGAAGTATTGTCTCGTTGGAGATATCGGCAAAATGAAAGTTGCTATTAGAACGAAAAATTGACGTTTGAAAGAAAGGATTTTGAATATGAAAAGTTATGAAATGAAGAATTTTGAGGGGGTTTGAGCAAATAAATATAAAACAAAAAAAAAGGAGGAAATTGGTTTAAAATTTGAAATCAAAATTTACAAGAAGGTGGGTTTGACTTGAGGATAGATGTTAGATTCTTTATTTAGGTTTTAGACATGTTAGTTACAAATTTGAGGTCAAAATCTATATTATTCTTGCCAATTATCCAATATATATACCAAATTCACAAGAAAAGAAAAACACACTTTTCTATTGAATAAGTCAATTTTGGACATTGGGACAACTAACTAGTTTTTGGTTTATATCATCAAATTCTAATCAGAACGAAGAGTTTGTATTATCGGTGTAAGCACAAACCATTCCTGTTTAAGTGTTGGTAGCCTAAGCCCTAATGAAATTGGCATGCTGTTTCCTGAGACATTAGTTTAACCAAAACATCTTTTGTCAGAAACATATAAATCCAGAAGTTAAAAGTATTGGATTAAAAAAAAAAGTAATTTCTTTAGCTACAAAAGAACTCGAAAAATTCGAGGAAAATAGAGACACAGATGGTGGGAAGAAAGAAAAAAAAAGAGTAATAATAGTTCATTCATCTAATGTTTTCAAGAGTCTGAAGAGACTAGCTGCTTCTCTAATCCGAGAAAAGTCAATGCAGAAAGCTTGAACTTCTATGAATAGATCCTTGACTGTTTCAATCACATAAAAACAGATACATTTCATCGAAACATATGTATTAATAGATTTCTAAAGCACAATGATAGACTATTATAGCTTCTTCTTAGTGACCACTTAGATGTCACAACTGATCTTTCTTTTATGTTATAGTAAAAATACCAAAATTGATAGAAAATAAGTTAAAAAAGATCAGAAGAATGCTTACCGTCGATGATGTTGTTACGAATTAAACTTTGCAAGAAGACACAAACAAGCCTTACAAGCCTATTCTGCATGTACTTGTCTTGCTGCTACAGATTGAAAACAATATATCACTAAACCATTAAAGATACAACCAAATAGAAGATACGGACAATTTGTAAACCAACAAATCTTAATAATGTATGTATACACCAAGAGCACATAATGTAAGAGCACGAGCAGAAGTATTTCGCACATAATTACAGGGTGGTGTTTATAGCTGCATATGAAGTTTCGTTTTTTAAATACCAAAGGAGAAACAAATGAAAGCTTTGTTTTAATACCTTGGCGTTCTCACAAGACGATATGCAATTAGTGATGTACAGGCGTATAAATTCCTTGGGAAGCTTAACTGCAGTTGTGAGCCTATTCACAACTTCCATTGAGTGCAAGCTCATGTCCATACTTACAAGAGCTGTAAAATAGCTGTACAGGCATTCTCAGATTCCCATTTTATAATTTTCTAAAAATGTAAACAGTACAACTGATAAGGTGATGACTTACTTAGCAATCTCTGGAGAGTTTCTCAACTTAGTGAGAATTTCAACTGCTATCTGAGGATTGTGCTCTACTAATTGCTGGGAAGAAGAAACTAGATTACATGATAGAAGAGACGGGACGAGAGAAAAAAAACTGCCATCTAATGAAATCACATACCGGCAGCTTCCATGGAGTTATTCCACAGTGATAGACAAGCTTTGGGTCATTTGTTAATTCCGAAGTAATGTCCTGGGAAACAAATGAGTAACGTTATTTCTTCCCTCAAAAGATCCAGGATTTTAAAATTTTGATAAAGCTATATGGCAAGGCCGGTCAATTAATCATCACAATCTTTATTTTATCTATTCCATGGTTATTTTTCATAAACTCAAACTCTTATTACAATCAGTCCCTCATCATCTCTTGCTGGGAGCTACTAGATAAAGGAAAAGGTGAAAGCACGACTTCTCTCTCAAAAATAGAGTATGCCTGCTATACAGTGGTTATCTTTTTACATTTGCTAACAACATGGAGAAGTACTTGCTGTTTCTTTTCTGTGTAAACTCCCTTAACAGTGTTAAAGCAACATAAGCAATAAAACGTTATTCTGAGACCAGGACCCCTAGTGTGACTTTATGCACATAAATCAAGGACTGAAGAGAACAATATACCTCTTGCTCCGTAGGTGAAAGTGTCACCTTTAAACCCTTAACAAGCAAGTCTCTAACTGTTGCACCTCTGCTAGTATCAGCACACATTTTATCGTCCCAAACAAGCTCATGCTTGTTATCAGGATCGATCCAAAGAAACTGCAAGAAGTTGCACGTACGGTCAGTTGGACAATTTTCTGAACCAGTTAAATATGGGTTAATCTCAGCTTTACCTCACTCTGATGAACTGGGTACCTCGGAGGACATGGACGGATCCACCTAGGGGCTAATCCACCCATAGTCAAACTTCCCATTATTCCACATATGGCCTCATCTCTATCACCCGATCCAATTTTGGAGTTCCCTCCAGGTCGTTGCACATCAAACCTAAAAGATTATTTGACACAAAATCATCCATGAAATCAACATAAAAATCACACAAGATGATATAACACCAGAAATTAAGCTGGCGGGAAATTGGAAGCTTGCGAGAAATAGAGCAGACTAAAATGTACATAACCGTTAGAAAGAAACAGAATCCCCTAGCTCATAGGATACGTACTCTGGAGAATTAGGATCACACCCATGAGGAACATCAGGATCAGGCAATAGCTTTTTGAGGGCACATTCTGCAAAAATATGACTAGATGGTCCAGAATCGGCTTTGTTTCCATACTCTCGTTGCAGCTCTCTTAGTTCCGGAAAATTCTGACAGAATATCACTATATTAAATCACTATTCCATGAACATTTCTCTAACCGTTCTCCAAATTATAGAAGATAGGATGGATTAGAGAATCAGAGATATAATTAGAACTTTAGATGCCTATGCGCCAACTGCTCTTACATGAGTTGAAGGATCAAATGATTTGGTATAATCAATAGCTGACTGTTTGAGTATCTGCAAGAGAGCAGATTGTTACTTTAATTCATCACGAATACTTAATGATGAGTACCCACATGTCACAGAGATTATAAAATTAAACGTATCAGGACTTGAAAAAATATGAAAAACAAAAGAAGGTTTAAAATATGCCTGATCACAGTAATAGATTGATTTATTGACAAAGATAACGGAACCCATAAAAAAAATTTCCTAAAGGAAAACAATGGTCATAGAGAGTATATGTGAAGAGTGAATAGCATAAGAGCTTTAGAAATCCCAGTTCTAAATGTTGAGAGATATTGCAACAAACCATATAGATATGGACATTGTTCGTCCACAAAAGCATTATGAAGCATGATTTCATTGAGTACATATCAACATGCTTTGCAAAAAAAGTGAGCATAAAATTTCAATTTTTACAAGGAATTAGCCAAAATGAGAGAACGCAAGCAGGCAAACAGTTTTACATGCAGCTATATCCTACCTCTTTAGCATTGTTGTAATTATTCCATTGTAACAAGTGAAGAAGAAATGCTCTCTCATATTTTTCCGCTTGCTCATTACAAGCAGCCTGCAAAACCCACATATATTGTCATTCTTTCACAAGAGAAGACCACATTATGCTAAGACACAAATCAAGCTTGCCTAAATCAATTTATAGAAGGCCAAACACATCACTATATAAAAACTAGCTTCAAAGGGTACATGTAACCTCATCGTTAACAACTATTATGCCACTATCGAAAACAAATGGGATATACTACAATGCTTAACATTTAAATCTGCTTCTGAAAACTAAATTCTATCAGCAACTAAACTTCTTCAGGATTACCAACACAGTTATTAGTTACTACATTAGGAGACAACCGACAAGAATTTAACTGCTCAGCACAACTGAGAAGGCAATAAATTAGCGTTTAACATCTATTTGCATAAAAATTTGCAATCTGTTTGATGGAGCAACTAGGATTCTACATAGAAGACGCACAATGAAGGCTGCTTACATTAATCATTTCAGATACAAACGGGTTGGCAGATGGTTTATGGGAAGAATAACACTGGTATATGATAGCAAATGCAATTAGGCGATCAGTACCACGGAGTATCATCTGATCCTGAAATTGAGCCAAATTTTCAATTTTGATTAGTCCCAATCTGAGAATTGAAATCACAATGTAAACAAACCTATGCAATAAGCAAAATTCGGAAATGCAAACACACATTGAACATTTTCTAATCACTTTGTCTTATCCCCGGTTTACAACAACGAATGGAATAGCAACTCGTACAATAACATACGATAATTCGAACACTCGATTTCCTTCACGAATTCAGTATCCAACCACAGAAAGGAAAAAATATATAGTTTGACACATAATTAACACAAAACAAGTTTCGTGTAGGCGCTGAGTAGTAAAGAGGGATCTCGGATGACCAAACCTCGATTGCTATGAAGAAACAAAACCCTAGATTTAAATCCAAAACTCGCTACTGGCACACATTCCAGAGCACAGAGCTGACTAACGGGAGGAAGTTCAAAGGAAGAAATGAATAGGGGCGACAGGTCACATGCCTGTAAGAGCAATGAAAGAGAGGAGCAGACAGTGAAGTAACGAGAGAGAGGGAACTTAGAGTTGAATTCCGCGAGAACGTCTTCGATCGGCCGGAGATCCGACTTGAGCAGCGACAAAACAATCGCCGTCTCTTCCATCTTCATAATCATCATCGTTGATCGATTTCGGTGCGCAAAACCTAGATTCCTAATTCCGTCTGGATGATTTTACTTTTCAAAGTTTCTTCGATCTCATTTAGGGTTGGGCTTTCGGGGACAACTGAATACTACCGAACTGAGCGAACCGGTTATTCAGTTTTCGGTTTCAAAATAGATTTTCAGCTTTAAACCGATCTGGAAATTTAAAAATGCAATCAATTTTTTGGTGCAGTTTGGTTCAGTTTATACCAACCAATCGATTTAGTTAAACCAAAAATATATAAATTTTAACCAAAAGTAAATAAAGTGTGTTTTCTAAAAATTGAATTTAACACATCGAATAGGAAAAATCCAAATTCTGAACTGAGCCGAACAAAACATTTGTTTCGTTCAATTTTTACAGCATTCTTTATATATCGAAAAACTCAAAAATGAATAAACTAATCCAAAAATAGAATGCCCACGATTAGTTTTATTATTTAAAAAATGTGGAGAAATTTACAATATCTATTTTAAAAAATAGTAACTTTTCTTTCGGATATGAAATGAAATAGAGGAAAAACTAAAAGTTTTGTTTGTTTGCTTATTGTTGGTAGTTATGGTTGCAGTTAACACTACATCTATAATATATGTTGTTTGTTTGGATCGGCGGTTGTGATTGTGGTTGATAACAGATTATCATCGTTATTTTAATCAATAATCAAAAAAATTGCGACGCAAAATAAAACGTATGATCACTGCGATTACCCACAGATAACTGTGACAGCTAAACGAAAAACAATTTATCGCAATCACAATAACAACTTTTTGTACCTGACAAACAAATATAACTAAACTATAATATTAAGTACACTAGAGAAATAAATTCTTTTGTATTTTTACTCATCACTTTATAGAAACATGTTAAATTTCTTAAATTTAAGATTTGGGTTTAAACGATTTTGAAAAATCTATAAAATTTTATCTGGTACAAATATTACTGAATCATAGTACTATTAAATTTTGCAAATTTAAAAATATGTTGTGAAATGTATATAATTTTATTTATATTTTATGACTTAGCCTCATCCAAACACACTTGTATACCACTATGTAAATAAATTTTGTAGATATCAAAATCCATAAAAGATAAACAAACTGTTTTGTTTATTTGGATAAATAAGTTAGACATTTTGCGTATTTGGATACTTTTTTGGTTGAACTTTAATACTCTTCTCAATTTTATGGGACTTTTGTTTTGCATTGATAATATTTTCTAAAAATTGGTATAAATTTTATCAACTTCTTTCATATACATCGTTTGTTATATTATCGGGAATTGGTTAGCATTGTTACTAAAACTTTTTTATGGATTATCGTTTGATGGTTTCCTTTTCAATATGGTAAGTAGACATCAACAAAGCTAATTGGAAATTTCCAGTAGTAATATGCATTTTTTAATATATTTTTCCTTTTTTACTTTATTGTTTTTTGTGTGTAAATAAGAAAAAATAGGTTTCATACTACCACATTTATTATATATCCCGGGCAAAAACCGAATTGTTCAATGTCACTCCGGTTTAGAGTGGCACCTCAATACCGGTTAGTACCGGTTGGTTCGCGTGACGAGCGCAGAAAATAATTTCTTTGATGTCAGTATAATTAGGTTTCTCCTTTCAATCCAACACCGTCGTATGACTCGCCATAGCTCCACAGCCGACGACATTCACGATTAAAGGTAACCGTTTTCTTCTATCGACCACCGTATCGATTTGATTTCGTCCTAGTCAATGTCTTCATAACTTGCCCATCGTCTCGATTTGTCACTTGAGCAGATATTACAACTAAGAGTTATCGGAATTCATAAGTAGGCCAAAAACCCTAAACCCTAGCAGAACAACATCGTTCAGAAAGGAGGATGCGACCTCCGTTCAACTCTTTCCAGCCTCAAGCTCGCCCGCAACGACAGCAACAGCAACAACAACAGGTCTCTCTCTCTCTCTCTCTCTCTCTCTCTTTCTCTCTCTCTCTCTCTCTCTCTCTCTCTCTCTCTCTCTTTCTCTCTCTTTCTCTCTCTCTCTTTCTCTCTCTCTTTCTCTCTCTCTCTTTCTCTCTCTTTCTCTCTCTCTCTTTCTCTCTCTCTCTCTTTCTCTCTCTCTCTCTCTCTCTTCCTCTTTCACTCCACCAAAATCTCATTTTTACCCACTTAATCAATCAAGGATTTTCGTGCTCCCTCTGTCTCTGCAGAACAATGTGTATAATGGGTATCAGAACCCAGTGAATTCTAATCAATTAGGGATGATGAATCCACAGATGATGAGTAATCCGATGATGGGTCACATGAACAATCCGATTTCAATGCCCAATATGCAAATACATCCCCAGTTCTTTAGTAATCTCTCCAATATGCCTCAGCAACAGCTTAATCAGTTTGGTTTGCCCAACCACATAAACCAGTTGCTTCCAAACCTCTTGGGGAATCTTCAGTTTGCAGTCGCTAATAGTAACCTTATGGGTGGTCACTCACTCCCCTTAGCTCAGCCCAATTTTTACCAGCCTTCTCTTGAACCTTCTGCTTTCACTTCTCAGCCACAGCTTAATTCCTTTAGCTCCCTTCCGTATCCTCCGGTTCCAACTTCCCATCAAAATCACCAATTGCAGCCACCGGGTTTCCCTGTCTCAGAGCCAAGACCGCAGGTGATACTTCTTATTTCATTGCTGTTGTCTTATTCTCTTTAGATACTTCCTGTTCTTTTAGTTAACTTTAGTTTCCACAGGGGCAGTCTGTGGGTATTGTCGACAACACCAATGGTTCCGGTTCTAAAGGGAATGGTTATCAAAATAAATTTACAAAACATCAAAAATTCAAAGGCCCTGGCCAAGGGTAGGTTCCTACTACTCTCTCACCTCTCAGTTGTTTGTTTGCTATAATCTTGGTTTATATGTATTCTGAGTTATTGTAGATTCCAGAGATCTCAGTTGCATCAAGCAGATAATACAAAGAAAAAGTTTGGGTTCAATAAGGATCATGTGGGCAAAGGTTAGACCTTTTCCCCACTGAAATAACCGGTTCACATGATTTGAAATTCTAAGATTTTTTGTCAAAATGGTATAAACTTATATATCTTTCATTTGCCCTTGGAAATGTCCACTGTCATTAGGGAAAAGAATGTTGTTATCTCTACGCTTTGATGTTGTTAATTTGCTGGAGTATATTAATTAATAAAATTAGAACTAGAAAAGAAGATTTCTCACATCTCTTCAGAGTATCTACTCCAATTTTTTTATATATTTCAAGTCAGTAGTGTTGTGTATTACCCTTGATATTGCCAATTTTCTGTATTCCCTAACAAAATTTTTGAAACATTTGCGAATGTTAAGGTTCTTTTCTCTTCATTTACAACTTCATATACAGGGAACTATAATAAGATGGCAACTGGCTTTGATGGATCTCATTCCGGTAACATAGCTAAGGAGAAGAAAAGGTAGTGCCAAGTCTCAATATCATAGCATCTTGCTGTTTTTCTCATTCTTTTGGTTCATAGGCCATGTAACATGCTGCATTTAGCGTTCATAAAGCAGTTTGATCCATTTGTAATATTGGTTAGAATTATTATCTGGCCTAAATCTTTTGTTACCATTTTATTTTCAAGTTCATGTCAGCTCATTGGGTCTAGTCTCTAATATTATTCTTTTGATGATATTTTTCTCCAAGAGAAGATCATCTGCCGTGGTTTATACTTCAAAAGAAATTCAACAATGGCGTGAAGCTCGGCGTAAGAATTTTCCAACGAAACTCAATGTCGAAAAGGTTATAGTAGCCCTCCCATTCCCACTGCCTTTGATTTGTTACACTCTTTTTGGAAAATATTGAATGCTGAGTTAACTATTTTGCAGAACCTAAAGAAAAATGTTTTAGATGACGAGGAAGCAAAAATGCGTCGTCAGGTACCATTTTTTTTTGGTCTACCCTTTAATTTTTTCCACATCTTATACGCTTTAGTGTTTAATGTTATGCCAGATTCATTCCATTAATTTGATATAGAAACCAATTGATAGACCTTGAGAAATTCCATGGGACGCCAAATAATATAGGAAAGAGTGAAAATAATATATGAGCTTCCCATTGTCTACTCATACTTCTCAGTTAGCATTTTCTTACCTTGTACCTTTTTATTTTTGTATTGCAGCAACTCCAGGAAGTTTTAGCCAAGCAGGCTGAGTTAGGTGTTGAAGTTGCAGAAGTTCCTTCACATTATTTATCCAATAGAGATGAACAAATTAATGGAGATGGAGGAAACAACACTGGAAAAATTCAATACAAGGATGGAAAAAGGGGAAGATTCCAAAACACTAGACATAATAAGAGAAGACATGGTGAAAATGACAAGTTTAGCAAGAAACAGAGGTTCCAAGACAAAAACGCATCCCAAGAATCTTCCATGAGGATGAGAAAACCTACATTGCTTGAGAAGCTCCTAAGCGCAGACATAAAAAGAGAGAAAAGCCAGCTATTGCAGGTTTTCCGCTTCATGGTAATGAATTCATTCTTCAAGGAGTTACCGGAAGAACCTCTGAAGTTGCCTTTGGTTATGGTAGAAGAAACTGGTTTTGAACATGGTAGGGAAGATCCCACAACTGAAGTCTTATGCGATGACCACTATGATGATAATGTTGATGAGGATGTGAATGGTGATGATAACTCATGTGATGAAGCTGTTGATTGATAATTGTGTTTAAGTTTGTGGGCTAAAAACATACGAGTCTCGAGGATTTGTGGTATCAGTCTGTCTCTTTAATTTTGAGGATATATTGTTTGCAGGATTCAGTGAGGTGAGATAATTTGCTTACACTGTGCTCGAAATCAACTTTAACAATTATCTAAAAGTGGTATAGTAGATACAAGTTTGTAAGAAAAAATGTCAAAGAATTGTCCAAGAAACCTTTTATTATCAATGTTATGTTGACATCTGATTCTGAGTTCACCATTTATGATCGAATTGTACTATAATTTATTTAAAGTCGAAACTGCTGATGCAGATTTTGTATAGATTTGGGTCTAATAAAGAGTAGCAGCTAGGAAGGTTCGTACTAATTGCATAATGTTTAATTGTAATATCATTAATACATTCAACTAAGTATTACGAATCAGACGAAGCAAAAGCATCTAAAAGTTGGGATTTGAGCTCAGTTCGAGTAACGAAATCAGTATAATAACAATTATTTTGTTCATTTTGACCATTGGATGAAGATATATTCTTTTGCACTTTTCGTTACTTAATATTATTTTAATGTTATTCGATCCAACAACCTTTCTTTGTAATTTAGTTGCATTATTATGATAATATCCAAATTTTTTTAATAAAAAAATGTTCATATCATTTAAATTCACCCACGTGGAAATGAGTGTATTTCCAACACTCATCAGGGAATTATTTGCGAGTTTCAATCTTCGAACCTTTATTTAATAACATAATACATAAAATCCGAATTCAAATAAAAGATTTGATGATAATTTTGTATCAATTAATATTAATAAAATTGATGTCTCAATTTATATAGATTGGTTCAAATATACAAGACGCAATGCATTGCGTTTTCTCTTATCCAAATATTTGTTTTTTTTATATTACGAATTTTTTTTGTCATTGTGCAAACGTTTAAAAAAAAAACTTTTGTCATGAAGTTTGTGCAACTTCCGCAAACGTTAGAAAAAAAGGATTGATCATAATATTTAAACCGAAGAGCTTGATGAAATAGTGTATTTTCATTTGTAACTGTGGTAAAAATATTTTTACAATAAAAGCCAAATTTTTATACTAATATTGAAGACCGCAAACACGTACTTATTTAGTTTGAATTCAGATCTGATCCTGAACATGATATATAAAATACAAATTTAAATAAAAAAATTTAATGAAAATTTTATATCAATTAATAATAATAATCATATTGATGTATCAATTTATATAGATTGGTTCAAATATACAAGGCGCAATGCATTGCGTTTTCTCTTACCCAAATATTTGTTTTTTTATAATCACAATTTTTTTTTGTATCTATGATCCATTTTTTCTATATCCAAAATTTGATTAATATCATATTTAAAATATAAATTACTCCCAATTCAAATAGATTCCAATTAAGAATTTCTATTT
Organism: Pugionium cornutum; assembly: GCA_018901935.1. NCBI lineage: Eukaryota > Viridiplantae > Streptophyta > Magnoliopsida > Brassicales > Brassicaceae > Pugionium > Pugionium cornutum. The sequence goes on from CM032162.1 coordinate 7,537,800, forward strand.
GATTAATATTTTAAAATAGTACTTTTTTAAAAATTTATTCTAAATCTATCACCTTAAAATTAAAATTTTAAAAATAACACAAATAATTATGTAAAAATATCTATTTACTCTAAATAAATTATACATAAAATTAAAAAAATATTATATTTAGATTCTTTTTTTAATTTAGGGTTTAATTTTTCTATTAAAATAAAATTTTAATATATTTTAATATTAAATTTGTGCTATTATTAGAAATTTAAACTAATTATGTTATTTTGAAATAAAAAATTAAAATAATACTATTTTTGTCGGTTAACTTTTTTATTTTCTCAAAATTCATTAAACGAATTACTACTTAGTAAATAATCATTTTTAAGCTAAATAAAATAATATTTTTGAAAAGATCAAATGCACTAACCATTGCATTGCATCTATATGATGTTTGACTTAGACAAAAAAAAACTTGTCTGACATCTCAAATCTTTCAGTTAACTAGTTAATGAGATTTTTAAAAAAAAAATAAGCAGCACAAAAACAATAGGGAACATAGGATTTAGAGAAATGACAAAAAAAAAAAAGAAATTGATAATAACTTTGAATTCAGTTGGTGTGTTCATTATTCATCTGTTGAAATTGGTTCAGGCATCACATTCAGAGTGTGTATTTATAGGCATATACGCAAATTAATGACACTAAATTTAGGTGTATGGGTACTCAATTAAAAGACGCCACGTGGTATTATCAACGTACCAATTTTTATGATGATGGAATTAATAAAGCTGTATAGATTGAGAGACCCTCAAGCAAAGCTATTTAACTTTTACTAAATTAAATATTATAAGTTGAGACTGATCAGATGATTCAGTTATTACTATAATCATGTCATGTGAATGATTTTAATCTGCCTCCTGCATATCCACTTCAACCTTAACTGCTACATCTTTGTAATTGAAGCAATATCATGATCATTTATTTATAATATGATGAACCAAGCATTGGCTAATAGTTTAATTCTCTTTACTAACCAGAATTCTTTATAGAATTGCTAGCTTTTTAACGTAAAAACAGTTTTTATATGATTCTGATGTAAACCAAGTCGTCGGCCGCCTGTCATTATGAATCTTGATTCGTGGATCCCGTTCTGTTTGATCCGCTGCGAGGTAGATACGTATTGAATAAAAAAAACTTATAAACAAGATGGGTGCGAGTCAAAATTTTGTTACAACAGGACGGATGCGAATTACATTTTATTATTTTTCGGATTAGCGGGTATAACCTAATTTTGAATCAAAATTAATCAAAAACTAAATCAATTTAGACCCAAATTTAATTTCAAACCAATTTATCAAACCAGTTAACCAAGATTATAAAACTTAAAAATCAATTTGACCTAATATAACATAATTTTAAATATTTTTAAAAATTTCAAATAAACGAAATGGATTACGCATCATCTGCTAAACCCGTCAAATTAATGCGGGATGGATGAATGTTTTAAAAAAATAATTCCCCACTGTAAAGCAGGTGAGACGGGTGAGTCCGACCTTTCCTTGACAGGGCTAGTCATTTTAGAGTTAACAATGTTTTGTATAGACAATTTATACAATTTATATTAGTCAAATTTTACGGCATGCAACTAAAATGGAAAAAGATGTGTTTGGATTTCAAAATATATATTTAATTTTTTAGAAAAAGATTTAAAAAGAAAAGAAAGAAAGAAAAATTGGCAGATGAAAACATTGAAGGAGTGTCATAAAAGGGAAGAAAGGTTTTAGTTAGTTGGGTAGGTCTCTCTCTATTGTATTTATAGTCTCCTTTGCTTCCATTTACTTTATTTTAATCAATATTAATTGCTCTACTTTCTCTCACACACACAGATATGTATAAATTGAATATTTTCTTCTTTTATTTTTTTATAAGAAAGAAAAGACAACAATTAAATCCACATATATATATATAAAGGAAACCGATGCACAGGGCAATGATGAATCTTGATTTGATCTTCTTCTCGATAACCTCATTGCTTTTGCTTCTTCTCTTCCATTTCCATATTTAAACTTCATAATATCTCTCCACCCACTTCTCTTTTCCCCCATTTATAACACACACAAATTATACATTTATATAATTTGGGCTATACCTATTGTAATTTTTGTAAAATATCTTTCCATTTTTCTGGAAATGCTCATTCTCTCCCTCTTAACTTTATAAGAATCTGTCCTCCTTTCAGTTTCCATTTTCTTTCACTTTCTCGTTCTTCGGACACGAATGTGATACAGACAATGGAGGTTGTTGTTGTTCTTGCATCCAAGAGAAGTCTTCTTCTTCCTCTTTTCCTTATTACTGTGAGTCTCTTTCTAAGCCAGAAGGTTAAACATGTCTCTGCCTTTAACAACACGAAACCATACAGACAAGTCAGTAGTTTAAGACTTGAGAGGATCCAAAAGCACTTGAATAAGATCAACAAGCCTCCTGTCTTCACCATCCAGGTTCTATATATATATGGTCTTCAAATGCATTTATATTTTCTAAATTTGAACTAATATGTAAAACATTTACCTTTTTGTTGTTAATAAAATAATAATGTATAGAGTCCAGATGGTGATGTAATAGACTGTGTACACAAAAGAAAGCAGCCAGCTTTGGATCATCCACTCTTAAAGCATCACAAGATTCAGGTTTTAATTAATAGAGATTAGCAAATATAATTTATGTTGAAATGTTATGAATAAAAAAATTAGAATATGGTGTTGATGAATTTGATGTGATTTGCTATACAAGCATCGTAAACTACTTATCTTAATAGTAATTTTTTTTTGTTAAATAAATACAAATTAAGTTGTTTGGTTCTGATAAAATAATGCAGAAAGCACCGAGGAGAATTCCGAAGATGAAGGGAAGCGATGATGTGAAAGAAGCAGCGAATGTATTGGAAGGTGCATGGCAAATGTGGCACGTGAACGGCACGAGGTGTCCCAAGGGAACTGTTCCCATACGACGCAACACAATGAACGATGTACTCAGAGCCAAATCTTTATTTGACTTTGGCAAAAAACGACAGAGTATTGACCTTGATCGACGGACAGAAAAGCCTGATGCCCTCGGTACTAATGGACATGAGGTACACTGGATTAACTCTCTTTCCATTGGACACGACAATATTTTTATTAACTTACAACTAATCAAACCGAGTAGTAAAAAGTAAGTTTTTTTTTTCAAATTAGTACTAATATAGTATTAGTTTGACTGAGTTTAGTGTTTATATATTTTGTTGATAAATGTGAATATGAATGTGAATTGCCTGCGTAATCATTTAATTATGGACCCATGTAACAGCTTCCAATGTCTGTTAGAATACATTAAACATAAGCATACAACGGGTTTTAAGATCTGGTCTCGTTATCATAAATTCTTGAATCATACAACTATTAGTAAAAGAATATATATTCGAATATATTGGGATTGTAAATACGATCTAGACGTTAATCTTCAAAGTATATGATAAGATCAATAGTAAATTAAAATTTGTTAATTATTAATTATATGATAGCATGCGATAGCGTACACGGAAACATCGTCGGAGATATATGGAGCAAAAGCGACAATAAACGTGTGGGATCCAAAGATAGAAGAAGTGAATGAGTTTAGTCTCTCACAAATTTGGATACTGTCGGGATCTTTCGTCGGTCCTGATCTTAATAGTATCGAAGCTGGCTGGCAGGTATGATTTTGTTACTATAAAAGGGAAAGAGTAATAATTTTATAATAGAAATGACTATTATCTCTAAAGCTCTAATTATTCTACTAGTCAGGTCAGTCCGGAGCTATATGGTGACAACAGACCAAGATTGTTCACTTATTGGACGGTATGTTGCATGTTGCTTGCTGTTTCCTATTTGTTAATTAGTGTTATATTATGATGCAAAGTTTTGTTAGTACTTTCATTAGTTTTATATTAATATATGTAGGGATATAGTTAAAGTGAATATCCTTGGGAAGTATATATAGAAGGTAAACTTTAATAAAGACATTCATGTGACAGTGGAAGTAGTTTCTAGGTGTCTAGTTATGGTATATAGATTGTATTTTCAGAATTACCAAATATTACTTTGAAGGCACACTTCCAATATTAATTATACTTTCTTTCTTTTACGTTGTATATGGTTTCTTTTTCTGAAATAGTATTTATCATATTGAAATTCAGTGATACAGTGCATGCAAATTATGATAGGGTAATATTGAAGGTAATTTACGCCAAGAAAAAGCAATTGAAGTTAGCTTTGATTTGTGATAAGTATGTAATATTGATCAATTTGAAGTTAATGGTAGAACAAAGCCATCATGATAATGTTTGGTGTAGTGCATTTATTATTTCATTAATAATGGATTGATACCAGTCCAATTTGTGTACTAGTCTCCAAATCTCATTAAATTTGGTTCTGCGAAAAAGCTAGAAAAGGAGTTGTATCTACATAATTATTTGGTTGTAGAATTTGAAAAGATGTTAGATTGGTATTTGATGGCAATACTTTGGTTTAAACAATTTTGTGCTAGTTGAGCTTATTCTAAACTAACGATAATTTTGTATTGTTAAGAGTGATTCATATCAAGCAACAGGATGCTACAATCTTCTATGTTCTGGATTTATCCAAACAAATAATAAGATTGCCATTGGAGCAGCCATTTCTCCTCTCTCTACTTTCAAAGGAAACCAGTATGATATTACCATTCTCATTTGGAAGGTTTGCCTCTCTCTCTCTCTCTCTCTCTCTTTTTTTTCTTCTATATATAATATAGGTATAGAAAACTGATATATAGATGAAACAAAACAAAAATTTTAGAATTTGTAGTTTGAAGAAATTGAGGGACCACTATTTTTGATATTAATAAATGTGGTGGATTTCAAAATAATTACGAAATAGAATTATATCCACGCCTTGCGTGGAGAAACATATTCGTAAATTATATAATATTTTTATTAGTAAATATAAATTAGATATTTATATAATTTTAATTTTTATTTAAAATTATTTTAATATTAGTTTTTATATGTAAATTAAATAAATAAAATAATTATATTTTACGAATTTAATAGTATTGTTTAGTTGGTTTAATAAAATATATTGATTCTCTAACCAAATTAATAGCAATGATATATATTGTAATTATTTTATTAATTTAAACTCATTTATATATTTATTTGAAATTAATTGTGGTGATGAAATGTTATCATAATATTTGTATTAATAACACGTTATGATAAAGTTATTTTATTAAAATTTTACTCAAATAATATATTACAGATAATATAACTATGGATTAAAGTTTTTAATTCTTTTTAAATTTATAAGAAAAAAAAAACAAAAATGCGAGTATAGAATTCTTTCATAAATGTCGACAATTCCAGAATTGTAGCAAATAGTTGTTTGGCTATATTTTATGATCCACGTGAAAAATTCATGATGCTAGTAATACAAAAATGTTTAAATGAAATCCGAATGCAGGATCCAAAAATGGGGAATTGGTGGATGGGTTTAGGGGACAACACACTGGTCGGGTATTGGCCAGCAGAGTTATTCACGCACTTAGCCGACCATGCGACCACGGTGGAATGGGGAGGTGAGGTCGTGAACACACGTGCTTCAGGCCGGCACACAACGACCCAAATGGGTTCTGGTCATTTTCCGGACGAAGGTTTTGGGAAAGCAAGTTACTTCCGGAATTTAGAGATTGTGGATTCCGACAACAGCCTCGTACCGGTACGTGACGTCAAGATATTAGCCGAGAACACCGAATGTTACGACATCAAGAGTTCTTATAGTAATGAGTGGGGAACCTACTTTTACTATGGTGGGCCCGGGCTTAATCCTAGGTGTGATTGAAATAAAAGTGTACATATTTTGGGTTGGGAGAGTTAAGAAAAGAAAAAAGGGGTCTAATGTGTAATTTTTAAAGTATGGGTAGTGAAAATTGAATATTGGTTTGTTGTTTTTCATTTGTCTTTGCGGTTACTTCATCTAGTAATTTATTTGAATTCATAGGAAAAAAATGAAGAGTGTTATGCAACACCGCATGAGTACACAGAAGCCTTCAAGACATTTCATCTCCCTCCCAATTATCCTTCTCCTTTGGTCCCGTAGGGCCTTCCTCGCCGTAAAGCGCAATAGGAAACAGATTCTCAAAAGAGTACCTCAGAATCAGAGGAAGAAGATTAATGATCTTATTGATCTCAGCTGCAGAATCATACACTATAGTTGGTCCCCATTCTCTCATATATTGCAGCCAGCATGGCTCTGAAACCGCTCCTTCGCCTAAATACTCCGCTGCTACAATTCTGTACCTTTGACTAGAATCCAACACATACTTGCTTTTCCCAACATCGTTTCTCACTCCAATCCCGAGCTTCAACGAGCCTTGAAGATACATTCCCGGGTGTGGGAAACTCGCGTGACCGTGTTTAGATGAGTAGACAACCGGTTTGTTGCTTCCTTTCACGAACTCAAGATCCCAAGCATCAACCCATCCTCCACCGCTATGCTGTGAGAAGAACATTTGGGAAAGCTCGCCGTTGAAATTGCTTATCCGGAAAGTGAAGTGCTCCCAATCACCGACATGCTCTCCAATGCGGTTCATTGGTATGGTGAGAAGCCCGATTTTGAGCGTGGCTGGACCATTAAAGGGACAGAAAATCCACATTACAATGTCCGTGAAAACCCCGCCAAGCGCAGGTTTCACGTGGACGTAAAGCTCTGAGCTTTCTAGATTTCCCTTCTTTAGATTACTTCTAACTTCCTCATCGTCGTCAGGGAGACCAATCCAGAATGTGCCATCGTTCTCTCCACCCGCAGGCAAATTCGAGCCCGCTGAGTTAATCCTTTCCCCTTGCGGTTTACCAAACCGGTACAACAAAGCGCCGTTTTTAAAGAACCATGGCACAGATGAAGGCATGTAAGTCTCTTCGGGGTGGAAGTAGACCATTGGTCCATAATGCTGAATAAGCGCATGTACCTGGTCAAGATTCGGCATCCCATGTAAGCTAGGATCGAGATTTTTCAAGCACGCAATGTTAATGGAGGCTTTATTATCAGAAGATGGATCATTAGTAGAGCAAAAGAATGACCCAACTGCGACACCCAGAGACCAAATCCCTCTCTCGCACGGTTTAGTGCTCCAAACATTAAAAGATCCCATGCCGAGTATCATCTCGCCAGTTTCACAACTCTCTGTAAGATCGTCTCTTACACATCTCACATCTTCAACCTCAGGCTCATCTGATCCGTCTGTGACAATAACTCCCACGGCTCTGTAACCAACGGGAGGGTTTGGTAGCCAGAAGTAGCAATTTGAGTCTGAACTCCAAACTAAAGAATAATTCATTGGTTTTTTCAATGGAGGGGAATCATCATCTGCATTAACACCAGACTCGTTTGCCCGAGCTGCAAGAACAAAGCCTCTCAATGGCTGATTGTTTGGCTGGCAGTAATGACCAAGGCAATGGAAACCTTCAGGTATCCCCACGGGTTTGTAAAAGGAGGCGCAACTCAATTTGCTGCGCGATTTGTCACATTTCCAAACTCTATTGAACTCTGTGATTTTCACCACTTCAATTTCTCCTAGATTTATCCTCCCGGTAGCAAAACCTCTGCCTGAAACAAAGACTAACCAATGTTATAGACAGATGATTCTCATTTTGTTTCAAGACAGCAATCTGTGGTATAACATCAAGCGGATAGAAAATAGTAAACATAAGTAATAACATATTGGAGCATATTAGTGAGTATAAAACCATGAGTGAACTATCAACATAATCATCAACAACCATAACATTACTCAACTTTATCCAAGGGGGTTGTTGGCACCTTGAAACATAAATAATTAAAATTGACCTGTAAAGCTTTTTTCTTCAATTCTATTAATGTTTGTAGTCCAATAACTTTGACCTTGTTTCAAATGGCAAACAAAGAACCCATGTCGAATATTCGAATAAATTGTACTACGACGTTTCAGTTTTTATTTTTTTGACAACAACACGTTTCAGCAATTGAAATAGGTAATATAATTAATAAACTATACTGTAAATACTAAATATGTATTCTGTAACATGCCACTTGGATGTTTGATGACAAATTCAAATTAGAAAGAAAACATGAGCCAAGATTAAAAGTATAATCGGTAACAAAATTCTGCAACTGAAGTAAAAATTGGTTGATTAAAAAATAAAGGAAATTGCAAGTTTCGTATGTTTTACCTTGTGGCCACCGAGGAAGAGGAGAGGGAAGTGAGAAGGGCTTTGACTCGGACGATTCCGTTTCCAGCTCTGAGATTCCTTTGTTCCAGTAGAAGCAATCACAAAACATCTTTCGAGTCTTTGGGATTCAAATTCTCCGATTGTGTATTATTTTTCGGAAATTTGTCTGATTTGCCTATCTGCGATTGTGAGTGAGGAAACCCACTTACGATCTCTCTCCCACACACACAATGAATTGGGGGGGGGAGCTTTATAGATCGGAAATTAGTAAAAGCAGAGATTCTCCTTCGGCGAGGAGAGAGAAAGAATGAGATGAGAGAGGCGTTGAAGCTGTAGTTGCGTGTGTGAGAGGAAAAATCAGTGGTGGATGGCTTTGGCCTTTATTTTTATTTTCGTGCTTTTTTTTTCTTTTACATATTTTTGTCCTCTCTTTAAATGTTTTTTATAAAGATCCTTGCATTTACAAATTAATTCAAATATCCCTCCACATTTATAGGAGGAAAAATGAAATCAAAATGGACTTGTTAACAAATAAGTTCAGTCCATGATCTTACTTAAGTATTACTCTTGTAATCATCTATTTTAATCACAAGGGATCGATCGAATAACCAATTCATTTTATTGTCGATAAGGAAATTTGTTTTTGAGTGGATAAATTTCAATATTAATATTAATTTATGAATGTTATTATACTAGATATATTTGCTATTTCAACAGTATTTATTAAACGTAAATCATTTTTAATGATTTCATGTTTATACCAATTTGGAAAAAGTAAGGTAAATAAAAAAGTAATAACATAAAATATTATATTTTAAATTTTTTTTCCAAATCTAACATATTAAAATTAAATTTTTTGAAATAACATAAATAATTATTTAAAAATACTTGTTTACTCTAAATAAATTATATATAAACTTAACACTATTTATATGAAAATACTTGTTTAATATAAATAAATTTTATATAACTTAAAACATTATATTTAGGTTCTTTTTCCAATTTAAAGTTTAATTTTTTCTATTAAATAAAATTTTAATGTATTTTAATTTTAAATTTGTGATATTATAAAAAAAATTAAATTAATGATGCTATTTTTAAAACAAAAAATTTAAAAATATGTTATTTTAGAAAATTGTCCTAAATAAAATGAATCGGCTGGTCTTTTATTTTTATTTTTCTCGTTAATTTTTTGCATGGACTAATTGATCAAACTAGTAGTATTGGCATCAACTTAGTAATTCCATGTTTGTGCCAATTTGGAAAAATTAATCACACAAGTGAGATCTAAAACCTCCATTATCACCCAAAGTAACTCATGTCGTTTTCATCAACTTGTCATGGCGATTATTATTTTTAAATTTTTTCAACATAAATCAAGCCGCCTAATTAGAATGGAATAATTCTTTTTCTTGCTTTGAATTCATGAATATGATTATATTAATGTATGGTAAATGTGGCTTCTACTACACGGGACATCCTTATGAATCCTCAATTGTCTTGGACCCATTTCTCTTACTGCTAAAATAAGAGGATCTATCTCAGTCCATGCATCAAACCAAACAGAAGCATTTTGCCCATTTCTAATCTCACACCGGATGAACTCAGCTAGAATTTGATAAGCATTTCCATGATATTTCTTGAAAAACAGGTTTAATCCTTAGAGAACCAGTAAGATTTTTTGTGGAAAACATTCCCATTCACTCAAGCAACATATAGTGAAAAGATTTCTAAAGGAAATGTATGTGAGTCCTAAAGTCTATTTTTGTTATCTGATTGGGGAAAAAGATGTATTTATGCCTTGAAGATTTAATTAGCCATTGAACTCGGAACTTTTGTCTACGAAACTTCTCCTCTGCAGTGACTAAAATGGCAACTTTGTCCTGCCTCAATATGGTTATCTGAAAATTGGTTCCATGAGATAATTTGACACAGTTTGAAGAGAAAAAACAGAAAAAATCAGACGTTTTCTCTACATTGGAATTAACTGAACATTTATTTATATTCAGACAAACCCGAAAGAAAACTTCAATTCAACAAATCCAAGACCAAACATAAATGAGATTTTTAAAAATGTCAACGTGTAAATTAGTTTGACATTCCTTTAGTTAAAGTCTGTACGTCAGTTACAAGTAAACTTTTGTTTAAAAAACTTTTCAATGAATCTTTCTTTGTCCGTCACAAAACCACAAAAGTCTTCACCTTGTTTGTTTTCGTCGGTCGTCACTTTAATAAAAGCCAGAAAAAATTATTGGATAAAACTATTATCTTTACTTACTGTTTGATTATTTATTTATTTTTATTGTTTATTTTTTCTGGAACACAGCTACAAGGTAAAGCTTCAATCTTTCCCACTCACACTTGTGGTCTTTGTTATTTTTTTTATTTCACTGCTTTGGTCTTGTCTGTAGGTGGAAGATCCCTACAAAAGATTCTAAAACAGAAAAATTTCTAGTCAATGCTGCTTGAGATCTGAGTTTTTTCTTCTTCCTTTAATGTCGCTCTGAAATCCCCTAAATTTCTCCAAATCACGTTGATTCTTTTTTTACTTCCGAACCCTATTTCTATTTGTAAGTTCCTCAAGCTTTTTTCTTCTGATATTCTTTTTTTCCGTTAAGTCGTGTTTATCAGACAATGCGACGGATTTCTAAACTTTCTGAATAATTTCTATTGTCGGTAGCGATTTCTTTTCGTCTACATTAGCTGCTGGATTTTTTGGTTTCAGCTGTAGTTTTCTTTCCAGCTTTAATATTTAGCTGGCGTTTGGTCTGAGAACTAAAAAAATCTAACAGCTGGCAAATCTTCGGGCATAGAAACAATGCTTGTTGTATGAATCTGATATTTTCTAAGTCTCTGTCTTTTTGCATGTTCCGTTCCGATTTGGACTTCATAGAGAGAGATTATGAGCATTTTCTTTGTGGGTTTAGGTAGATTTCTTTGCGTGAGTAGCTAAAATCGGATATGGTTCCATTTTTTTTGCTTGGTATGAGCTTTGAGTTAGTTTCTGGTGTTTTGATTACTTTGATTCAGGTCGAGAAATGATTCTTCTTATTTGTTCTGAAAGAGGTTTTGAGTTTTTTTAGTTCTGATTCATTTGGTTTTCAGGTGAATAAAGAGGAGGTAGCAAGATGGGATCTGGTTTAAATGACACATTATCTCGGAATTACAATGGTTTGGAGCTATGGGAGATTATAGTGATCGTTCTCTCTGCCATTTTCGTCGTAGTTTTAGCTATATCTCTATGGCTTACATTCAGAAGAAAAACTTCTAGATATTCTTCTAATCAAATCGCTGTTAGCCGCCAGATTCCTCCTAGTGTCCCCGAAGAGATTAAAGAGATTAGAGTTGATGAAGTTTCGTCAAACAATGGATATCCCTCCATTAGTGAGAAATTTGGTGATAAAGTAGCTGAGGGGATAGTAATAGCACTGTCAGAAAATGGTGATAGTAGCCGGTCAGGCTCGTTTACTCACTTGGATAAAAAAGACGGTTCAAGTGTATCTTCTGCTAATCCTTTGACAGCTCCATCTCCATTGTCTGGTCTTCCAGAATTTTCTCACCTCGGATGGGGACATTGGTTCACTCTTAGAGATCTTCATATGGCTACAAATCAGTTCTCGAGAGATAATATCATCGGTGATGGCGGATATGGAGTGGTGTACCGTGGTAACCTTGTTAATGGAACTCCTGTTGCTGTCAAAAAGTTGCTCAACAATCTGTAAGGTTTCAAGAACTGACAGTCAAGATTGTTTCACTTGTTGAATCTTTTTCTTCTAATGGTAATTTTTTTGTATTTTCTAGAGGGCAAGCTGACAAAGACTTCAGAGTAGAAGTTGAAGCTATAGGGCATGTTCGCCACAAAAACTTAGTCCGTCTTCTCGGATATTGCATGGAAGGAACGCAAAGGTATGTATATTCTGTTGTAGCAATCTGTAGATTCTCTTATGAATTTTAATAAACATTGGATGTTGTGACAACTTGGTTCTGAAATTTAGGATGCTGGTTTATGAGTATGTTAATAATGGAAATTTGGAGCAATGGCTACGTGGAGACAATCAAAATCACGAGTATCTAACATGGGAGACACGGTTAAAGATTCTTATCGGAACAGCCAAAGCGTAAGTGCTTTGTTTTATTTTAGTTTCATCTCGTTTTTGTTTGTGTATCCTCATCTGAGGCGATGGAGTGGTGATGCAGGCTTGCATACCTTCACGAGGCGATTGAACCAAAAGTGGTGCACAGGGACATAAAGTCTAGCAACATTTTGATTGATGACAAATTCAATTCTAAAATTTCTGACTTTGGACTTGCGAAACTGCTTGGGGCTGATAAAAGTTTTATAACTACTAGAGTTATGGGTACCTTTGGGTAAGTTGTGGCCTCTCTCTTTACACTTTTCACATAATAGATTTGAAGACTTCAATTGTTGTTGCTTTCCGGCAATAAACTTGCTTTTCCCGCTTTCAGTTATGTAGCTCCCGAGTATGCGAATTCGGGGCTATTGAATGAGAAAAGCGATGTCTACAGCTTCGGAGTTGTGCTCTTGGAAGCTATAACTGGTAGATATCCAGTAGACTATGCTCGTCCACCACCCGAGGTGAAAGTCCCTAAAATATTTCATAAGTAGCCTTGAAAACACATAACCGCTGCTCCCTCACGAGACATTTTTTTCTTTTCATTTTGTAGGTACATTTGGTGGAATGGTTGAAGATGATGGTTCAACAAAGACGATCAGAAGAAGTGATTGACCCAAACCTTGACACAAAACCATCTACAAGTGCATTAAAAAGAACACTCTTGACTGCTTTGAGATGTGTTGACCCAATGTCTGAGAAACGACCGAGGATGAGCCAAGTCGCACGTATGCTTGAATCCGAGGAATACCCAATTCCTAGAGAGGTAGGAACAGAGATAAAAAATCACAACTTTGAAAACCTCATCATGTCTGATAAACATGATAGCTCTTTTTGGTTGCTGAAAGCTTTTTTACCTATTCTTGAGAGTTTCAGGATAGACGAAGACGAAGGAGTCAGAACGGGACGACAAGAGATTCAGATCCTCCTAGGAACAGCACAGACACTGACAAGAGTGAGTACCATGACCTGAAGCCTGAGGCAGGATAGTATTGGAAGTAATCGAGATGTAAATTGTTTCAAGTTTCGAACTTCATGTGAAGCAAGTCCTTGTTCTTCTCCAAGATTGTCTGTGTTATGTCATATTTCTTCTTCGTTTTTCTTTGGTAATAAGGAGGGAGAGGAGAGGGAAAGGGAGAGGCTGAGAGAGAGAGAGATGGAGAGGGAGAGTGTTTTGAGAAAGATGAATTTGTTTCCAATCACACCATTTGCTTGTATAGTGTTTGTTTGTTGTATTGTCGTTTGCTTCTCTCTACGTTTTGCAATGTAGGCTATTTTTGGACCAAGAAACCGCCAGGTTTTGTAGGTTATGTCAGTCTTTATGAGAAACGACGTGTAGTTTCCAGTTCGCAGTGTGATTAAGGTCTGTTGCAAAATGCAAATCCTGATATTGTAAAATGCAAACGGCTAAGTTATTACGTGTCCATAAAATAATTGCAATCCTGATATTTTTTTTAAAAAAAAATTCTAAATTTCTCACTGTGTCATTGTTATCACAAATTAGCATTTATTTATGAGTTATCAATTTAGTATTCACTTAACTCTAGATTTGTTGTATGCATTGTGCTTTGAACTAAAATTCTAAAAATTAAAATGATGCAGATGAAGGAGTTTGACGAAGAAAAATAAAAGAATGAAGAAAATACATTGTTTCAGATCTGAGATAACTAAAGGCTTTATATAAGAATCAGCTATCAAATTCGCCGACGGTTATTCGATCCTAAACGTCTCTGACGATCGACCACGCAATGGCGAAAATGCCCCTCACCGCTGTCGTCTTCTTCCTCTTCTCCGCGGCTTTCCTCGCCGTGGTTCCGCCTTCTATGGCGGAGATCAAATCCTTGGTGATATCCGATGACGCTCGTCCTATGATTCTCTTCGAGAAGTTTGGGTTCACGCATACCGGCCACGTCACCGTCTCCGTCTCCTCCGTCTCCGTCGTTTCCACTTCTTCAGATCCGAATCCGGAGGCATCGCGTCTCGGATTCTTCCTACTGTCGGAAGAATCGCTTCTCCAGGTCCTCCTCGAGATCCAGCAGAACCCTAGATTCTGCGTTCTAGATTCGCACTACGTTACACATCTCTTCACATTTAGAGATCTATCACCTCCGCCGAATTCCAGATTCAACCAATCCTATCCTGTCACTTCCCCAAACGAGTACTCTCTCTTCTTCGCTAATTGCGTCCCTGAAACTAAGGTTTCCATGTCGGTTCGTACGGAGATGTACAACAAAGATCCGAACGGATCTAAGGACTATTTACCCGCCGGCTCCACCCAGTTACCAACTCTCTACTCCTTCTTCTTTCTCTGCTACGTCGCTTTCCTCGGCTTCTGGAGCTACACCTGCTGGACCAACAAGCGAGTCGTTCATCGGATCCATCTCCTCATGGCAGGTCTGCTTCTAATCAAATCCCTAAATCTTATCTGTGCAGCTGAAGACAAACATTACGTGAAGATCACAGGGACGCCTCATGGCTGGGATATCCTCTTCTACATCTTCCAGTTCATCCGTGTCGTTCTGCTCTTCACCGTGATCATACTGATCGGAACAGGCTGGTCGTTCTTGAAGCCGTTCTTGCAGGAGAAAGAGAAGAACGTGTTGATCATTGTGATCCCACTTCAGGTACTAGCCAACATCGCTTCGATTGTGATTGGTGAAACCGGTCCTTTCATCAAAGATTGGGTAACGTGGAATCAAGTGTTCTTGCTCGTTGATATCATCTGTTGCTGTGCCATTATCTTCCCAATCGTCTGGTCGATTCGATCCTTGAGAGAAACCTCGAAAACCGATGGTAAAGCGGCAAGAAACTTGTCAAAACTAACATTGTTTAGACAATTCTACATTGTAGTAATCGGATATCTCTACTTCACAAGAATCGTGGTATTTGCGCTGAAAACCATTGCGGCGTACAAGTACCAGTGGGTGAGTTTTGCAGCAGAGGAGATTGTGAGTTTGGTGTTCTATATGATAATGTTTCATATGTTTAGGCCTGAGGAGAAGAATGAATACTTTGCTGTTGATGATGATGAAGAAGAAGCTGCTGCTTTGGCTCTTAGAGACGAAGAGTTTGAGCTTTAAAAAGCAAAAATGGAGAAATTTTCTGTTTTCAGTGTGTAAGCAAAGATTTATTCTTTTTGGTTATAGTCTACTTTTAAAGTTGTGTGTTACGAAACCTCTTGAAGGATGTCTATGCTAAAGCCGTCTTATATTACAACATCTAGAAATTTAGCCTGGTTCAATCTTTTTCTATATCTAGTTATTATTTCTTTTAATTATTATTATGTGTTTACTTTTATGTGTTCTGTTTCTTTATTTATTTTTCATTAAACTTCAAATAATATAATTCAAAATTTTCAAAAATTATCAGGAAATAAATATGCTATTTTAAAAAATTGTCCGAAGAAAAAATTAAGCTATTCATGTCACTTTTTATTTCCATACCAAAGCATAGAAAAAAATATAATACATCAGTCATTTGCTCATTACAAATTAGCCATTGACAAAACAATTCCTCATTGTCCCTGCCCTGACTTAAAACATAAAACTCTTTCAACACATAAAATACAAAAGAGGCAGTAAAATTTGTTAAACAATTTATATGGTATACAAACTTTGTATATGACTCAACAACAGATTCTAAAGTAGCCATCATGTGCTCCAACGATGAACAATCTGGAGAATGGTAAAACACAAATGGTTGATAAATCCGATCTGATTCTTCCTCCCTTCTCTGCCATATACAGTTTCTGTGGTATAATCCGCTGCGGCTGTTGTTGCTCCTCCTGTCAATTAAACAATACCCATACTTTGATCTTGTTTCGCGGTGATTCTGTGCCATAAAACTGACTGAAAGGAAATGGTTCACTGATCCTAATTCTAATCTTAGTTTAGCCATATGGTCCAAGTGATCAAGACTGTTGGCTTTTAGCTCTTTATGTGAATCTCAATAAGGAGTGAGAGAAAGTACCTCGTCTTGGGACTTTGACAGTGAAAAAATCCCAATGTTGTTTCTTGAGATGGAAATAACGTCCTTGCCCCAGATGCAGAAACCTGAAACACCGTCATTGTGTCCTTTGACAACACAAGGTTGTGGTGTCCAGCTCCTGATTTACCATATCATAATAAACCAGTTGTAGATATCACGGGAAAAAAACAAAAAAAAGTTGCAAGAAAAGGAAAAAAAATGATGATGCTTTTGCTTACTTCCTCAAGTCCCAGATCCGTAAAGTTTTGTCAAGAGAGCTGGAAACAAGTAAATGGCTCTCAGGTGCCGCTAACTGCAAATAAAGAAAAAAAAAGTTCGAAGATGAGAAGAAAGGTCATATTGGTTTTATGAAGTTATGTTCGTTTTGTTGGGGATAAAAAAGAGCTTAATCTACCTTTGTCACATATCCGTCGTGAGCTCTCCAGGAAGAAATAACACCACTTTCCCTCAAGTCAAATAACCTGCACTGGCCAGAACTAAAACCAGCTGCAATCCAAGAGGGTGATACTGAAGCTCCGTCTCCATGTTTTGTTTGAGACCCTCCTGAACATAGAGCAGATACCAGGGAAGTAAACCCAGATTCAACAGGTTCTCCTCTCCGTAGTTGAAGCTTCTGGCCTCGTGCTAGATCGATAACCCTGAATTGTACAGTGGTATTGAGCAAAAGTAGTAGCATACAATCTCTAAAATAATTTGATTTTTAGTGTAGTGGATACTATTTTACCTGAGGGCACCGGATCCGGTTCCAACAACGAGCTGATCCATGTATTCTAAATAATGCATACATGTATACAAGTTCTCATCGAATATCCCACTTGATAATCCATGTGACGCATTTCTATTACACTGATTGGAATTTTTTTTTGATGAAGCTTGATCTTGATCCATAGGTGACTCGGAGAACAATGATATTAGTTTCCCGGTGTGGCTGTTCCACACATGTATAGTTCCATCACAAGAGGCTATCTTTCCGGTGGATGACAGGATACTGATGTCATTAACAACCTAAAATATACAATAACCAATTAGGTGTATACTTCCTATGTTATAGTAGAGGATAAATATGGGCATGCCTTGGCGTAAGAAAAATAAACACTATACAAGGAACCAACCTCTTCATGGGCATGATAACCAGATACACAACTTAAGGTTGCTAGTTCCCACTTCTGAACATTTCCCTTAAACCCTGGATCAATACCTGAGGTGAAAACTGTACACTCATCTTCAGAAACCACTAAAGATCTTAGAGCTCCGCGATGGGCATGAGCAGAAGACAATACAGATGCTCTAATTTTCCATCGATCATCATCTTTGGGGTTTCCAAAACGCCCAATTTCAAGCCCATCCCAACAAGCTACTGGGCTAGGAAACCATGACCAGGGTTCATGCGCCAAGGGGTTTAAGACTGCTTCGTTTTCTTCAACTGGAACATGTATATGAGGTCTTAAGTGATTGGAATTTCTTAACCGTTGCGACTGGGGAATCGACCATCCAGATCCATTGAGCTGTTTCTTAGAAGGAGTGTGCTTAGATGCAGCCCCCTTGTTCACCACTGGCCTAGGTTCCATATTATATCGAGAAGATAGTCCCGTGTATTCCCACTGAGTCACAATAAATTCAGTAATAATTAATAAATGTGTCTAGCTCAATGGAAATTTGTATATCAGAGTTTATTGCAACAGAAACCCTTCTTCTATATATGAAGAAAGGATACCTTCCAGTTATAATGCTTTAGCAGATATTGCTCGAGGAGTAGCCAGGTTGGACAACCCTGACGTAATTTCTCCATACCAAGAAGTGAGGCGAAAGAAGGATAGAGAAGCAACCTGTAGCTCCTACAACGTTAGGACATAAAATGGAATCATAAAAAAAGTATTCATTGATGATTCAGCTGAGCACGCACACAAGATCCATACGGCTTTTGATTTGAGATTCTGGATGGAAATTTCGTTCAGCAGTCCTGATTGTCCAGCTTAAAGAGTCTGATTGGAATTGGCTTTTCTCAGAGAAAGCAAACTCATTGAAAAGCTCCTTCAATTGAGGAAGAACATGCAATGCAGTCAACTCTTGTCCAATACGCTGGCAAATTGACATCAGGGAAGTTGCAGCAAACTGTATATTGAAGAAAACAACAGTTAAAAAGAACAACATATATTAGAAGACATTCCATATGCTTGAAATGGGAAGTAAAGAGGTGTACTGGTGAATCATCTTATAACTAAGGCATTGATATGCCTAATAGTGGAAGTACCAATTGAACGAACTCTAGAGCAGATCTTAAATGTTCTTTTGACGTCAATCTTCATTCACCATTTAGGTGAGACATTCATTGACAACTTAAACCAGGCCGTACATCTTGATTGTACAACATTACCCTTCATGCCTCCCTCAAAGTTATTGATAAAAAAAGAAAAAGAAAGAAAATCAGGAATACCTGAAGGACCCGCAACTCTAGATTTTTCTGCATAAGAACTCTTACATGTAGACACAACCTACCCTGTGAGATGATAAGACAAAACAACAACAGAACGAAAAATTAAGTGCTTATTGCTTAAAATAAACTACAGTAAAGATAGACCGTGCAAAAGTTTCAAACATACTTTGGTCAGCTCATGTACGAGCAACTCATCTGATATAAGAGCAACTAGACCATCGAGTGTGATTAGGCAATCAGACAGTGCTAAAGAACACCAGCTATGAACAGGCTCCGGTTTTTTCATAGAAGAAAGATCGATACATAAACAAACAACATGTTCAAGTAATGGAAGGATCTGTTTGACAATGAAGTTCACGCCCAACAGTCTCCCTGAAAAGTTACAACACAAAAATCAGTTAGCTAAAAATAGAGCTAAGTTGTGCGAATGGTCCAGATAGAGCTAAGTTGTGCGAACCAACAGATAAAGTGTACCAATTCTAACCAGCACATCAATTCCATCAGTACATATTCCTTTTCCGAAGTAGTTAATCAGAGGCAGTATAGTCTGTATTGGGAAAAGCCAGCATCCAAATCAAATGATCAGAAGCACATAACATACCCAATGAAAGGTTATAAAAAATATGGGTGGAGGACAAAGGAAATCTTGTCACACCTGATGGACTGTAACCGGGGCACCAAGCTCTTCGCTGGAACCAATCAGCAGCACAGAAGCTGCAGACGCGGATATCTTGTCCGGAGAATTATACAGGCATGATATGATTAGAGGATGGATCATTTCAAGATATACTCTCATTCCAATTTGATTCCATAGTTCCCTCACAAACGAATCTTGAAGAAGAGAAACTTTCAAATGGGAGTAACCTGTCGTCTGAGCATATGATACTCTGTCAGGAGACAATTAATTGAACTTAACAACAAGCTGATATTCCAAACAAAAAAATTTATATTTAACTTCCATCGCGAACCAACAAAATATGCGTACCAGTAAGATCTTCTGGATAGAAGGCAAGACAAGTCTCTGCACAGCCATTGATGTCAAAGATTTTGTGAACTCCTTGATAAGAACATAAGCCGATTCACACTCATGGTCAGATAAAGGTGTTGTCACCAGCGGTAAACAGTATACCGCGCACATCTCTGCTACAAATGTTCCCATTGCTTTCAAGGCCCCATGTCTGGCAAAACTGGCAGCATAATACAAGCGTGTTCCACCCTTGGCCAAAAGGTGAAGTGGAGCAGCAAATAAGTAAGCTGACTTCACTGTAGCTGTGAAATATGGAGAGTCCAAAAGACTCTTTGCTGAGGGCCTCCTAAATTTTTTGAAAGGAAGAGAAATTAAAGAGTCAGTCACACATCTAAAAGAAAAAAATGTGTTACTAAAAAGGGTGAGAAAATACCTTCTCCAATCTTGTTCAATGCATGCTTCAACAAACACCTTAGTAGAAGGAGGAAGTTCCTTGATCAATTCGGGTAAGTCACCACCTTCCAAGTAGGTAGCTAGAGACACCGAGTTAAATAGCGGCTTCATCAAATAAAGTTCCGCCAAGACACAGCCAATAGAGAAAATATCCCCTGCGATTTCCTTAGAAAAGTTTCCTGGGCAGGAATCTTGCCGCCATAGTAACCATTCTTGAAGTTCCATAGAAGCTTCGTCTCTCACCTCTATATACTCCAGAAGATAATTCAAACTTATAGCGGATGGTAGGCCTTTGTTTTTCATAGCGGATGGGAGACTCGTATCAGCTTTGTTAGTGTTTTCAGTGTAAGATTCATGCAAAGGAGACCCATCCAAATTTTCATGAAGGTGATATTTTGGACTTAGATGTGATGCATGCTCAGAAAATGCAGATGCCTCTTCAGTTTCTTCCAAGTATTCATCAGCTTCAAGGATTATGGACCTCTTGTTATCCACCCCAAAGCCATGAAACGTATGCATTTCTTGTTCATTTCTACTTTGTTCCTTCTCACGAGAGAAACGCAAGCGCACTGGATGAGGACGAAAAAAGAGTTGACGACGTCCAACCGACCTTGGTACTGTCGGCTCAGATGAAGACAGCATAACATTCTTTGCAGTAATAGCAGCCTGTCCCGACATTTTGTAACCAAAAATAATATCAATCCAGTGATGCAGTAGAGATGAAACATGGGGGCTTTCCAGAGCATCCCGATGCAATCTAATGAACTCCTCAGGGCTGCTTGTCCATTGAGGTACAGCCAAATCAGACATACTAGAATGAAGGGAGCAAAAGATGCGGGAATCGCAATAAAACTCGGGGATGCACTCATCAGGGGTCCAATCATAAAGTCTTTGCATGTCAGAGGGATACTCATTAGGTTCATACACAGACCGAACTGCCTTTCGCAGGACGCTCAGTGGCAGTCTCCTTGCTTTGTAGCTGCAAACAGCTAACTCAGATAGACATTCATCTGAAACATGATGCGGAATCTCAAATGTCGAATAGGTGAAATCTAATTGCTCATCTCCTTTAGCCAATCTCCATTTGCTTTTTCTTAGATCTCGCCAGCCCAAATCACTATCATTTTCAGGTTTTTTGCTGAAATCTATGACCCATGGCATTACCGGATGAAATGTGTGATCACCCCACCTCCGACCTGCTAGTTTGTTTAAGAAGAGTAAATACTCAAAATTGCTTACCTCTCCCCTCCACCATTTATCAAAGATAGTGTGCCAGTCCAAATGTGAAGAAATTTTAAGATCAGCATAAAGGCCATAAGTATAACAACCCTCTATACACCACCTTCTTCTTGAAGCAGATGTATTAGCACCTCCAGAAACTAAATCAGGCTTGTTACAGATCTTTAACCAACTCCATAATGAATCAGACAACAATATGCTTGACGGACGAATATCCCCATGTGAAACCCTCAACCCATGCAAGTGAGCTAACGCAGACAATAGCTGATATATCATAAAATGTCTATGCCATTCTGACTTTATAGCACTGGGGCTGTAGTAGAGAATATTTTCCAATGTATATGGTGCTTTGGGGAGCACTGAGACCAAACAATCAGATGATGTGAGAAATCCTAAGACTGGAGATAGATTTGGATGCCTGAGAGACCGAAGCTTGCTTTTCTCCTCTAATAATGGTAACCCAAGGAGTCGAAAGAAACTTAGGGATTCTTGTCCATATGACTTTCCATCAATCAGGCGACATATAGAGGCTAAAATTTGATCTTCTGGGCACTCAGAAAGGAAACTAGAAGCAAGCTTTTGAAGATCAGAGGCAGAACATTTGCTAAAGTGAGC
This sequence comes from Pugionium cornutum, assembly GCA_018901935.1. Taxonomy (NCBI): domain Eukaryota; kingdom Viridiplantae; phylum Streptophyta; class Magnoliopsida; order Brassicales; family Brassicaceae; genus Pugionium; species Pugionium cornutum. Next base: position 7,559,858 of record CM032162.1, read on the forward strand.
AATGGGTGAGAGTGCACCTACCGTCCTACGGCATGGAACAGCTGCACAAGTAATGTTCTCTGTGCCTAACTCTCTGTCTTCATCTTTAGTAGCCTGAGAGCCACTGGGTGAACAATCCAAATACTCATCAAATTCAACAGAATCATTTGTATTTCCATATCTATCGCTGCAAAAATAGAAGTTTGCTCAATCACAAATATTGATAGATTCAAATCGTTAGCTAAGGAGCAATTATCCCAAAAGATCATACACATATTTGGCTAAGCAACCATGTTCTTCCTTTCGGAGGTATTCCAGAACGAACTGGGAAGAAGTAGAATGACAGTCCGAATTAGATAATTCCCCGCAAGAATCAGAAACCTACACAGCACACCATTTGAAACATCTCTAATTCCACCATTGAAATGTAGAATTCTTATTATGATTAGCAGGACTAAAAGGGAGGGGGGATAGAGGGAGACCTCCACGACGGCGGAGGATCCAAAAGGTAGCGGAGAATCAGAGAGGCCGTAAGAGAAGACGATCTGATCGGAGAAGTCTGAATTGATCCGTTGATGGAGGCAATCGAAGCAAACGTCACTTGCTTCACCTCGCATCCCTTCTTTCTCGGAAAAAAAAAAGACGTCCAATTTCTGACAAAGGATCCATCAACCTCAAGAACAAAGAAACACCGTGTTTCCCTTCCCTTCCCTTCCCTTGAAGAAAACGTCGCCGTTTCAGCGCCAGTTATCACGGAAACGAGTTATTGTCTTTTTTTTTTGTTAGCGTTGTAGAAATAATTTGAATAGACTTTTTTATTGGAGGTTTAGACAAATACAACAATCTCAACTTAATTAAATGTTGAACATTCTATTTTGAAAATATTTAGATTTAAAAATTATTATTTTGAAATTTTTACAAATAATAAAAAATTTATATGTTAAATTTTTCTAAATATTAAAAAATAAAATTTTTAATCTATTTTCTATAATTTAAGTAAAGACATATTTTTTAAATTAATTGTGTAATAAAATTTAGTTTATGAATTTTTAGTCATTTGCATTGTTTGTTTTTTTACCGCAGAACGGCGACATGCGGTCAAATGCTGTGGTTATACGCTATAGTATTGTTATTTGTTTTATCAACGCAGATTATCGCCGCAAGTTCTATCGCAATTTTTTTTATCGTAAATATTACAATTCCACGACAGTTAAATTTTTTTACCACAGATTATTATAATCGACCGTAGTGTTTGACCGCAGGAAGCTACGACGGTCAAACGAACAACGTTTGATCGTCTGACGCACCCGCAATTTCTTGCGACTACGAAACGAACACCCAATTATATTTTTATTTTTTAATATTTATGTTCATCTAAATAAAATTCAATTTTATAATAAATTTAGAATTCATTTCGTTTATATGTATAACATGTCAATAACCTAGTATAATATTAGGACACATTGAAAGATGTTTTATGTTTAGTTGTAGTTATGGCAATATTTATGACGGATAAATGTTTTTAGATTTATAATTTAAATATTTTAATTTGGATTTAGTATTTTCATTTAGAATTCAGTTTTAAAGTTTTAAACTGTAATTTTTAGGATTTAAAATTTCATTTCAGTTTGGTGGTATTTCCGAAAAATAAACTTTACAATGATACTTTTGAAAAAACAGAAGCTTTTGTGGTATTTTATCCACTAAATTGGATATTTTATGAAATTAAAATTAAATTCTCGGTGATGTGACAAAAAAAAACAAATTAAGACGGGCGTGAAAGTTTGTTTGATGAAATTGCATTGTGACTCTTTGCCTGAAACTAGTTTCACATCATAAGTTCATTGTAACTATGTGGACTAAGTGTAACCTACTTCAATGTTTACAATAATCATATTACTAACATGTTGAGATTTTCTTTAACCCAAGCCAACTCATTTAAAAGAAAGTGCTTGTTGGATCTCAATTCTTTGACTAGAAGGTATAAGATTAACTATAGATATTGTTAGAATTGAATGAAGAAATTTGAATGCTCTAGAGATCGGTTACAACTTTTAGTTCTAAAGCATCTATGAACTATTAAATCTTATTCTTCTTATTTATATCGCGAGTCTCTGTTTTTATATTGTCAACTTATCTAATTTTCAATGTATTAATTATTACCTGCCATAAATATTTATAAATGTCATTTAATACCTATATTAAAGAAGTTTACCGTCATTTTCTCGATAGTTAGTGAAATTGGACGTGTATCTGAAATGTCTGGCGACTCCTCGTTAAGGATGTATCTAGTCTTTCGGTATTGGGCCTTCAACATTATAACCGAATCTACACTGGGCCGAGCTCGGGCTTTTTGGAGGCCGTACCCCACCTCCAATAGTGTTCGTCTGGATTATGCTATTGGTGAATATATATCTATAGTAGGATGGGAGTTTCTTAAGCTATCTGGTAAGTATTGAATGTGAAGGAACAATCCTTTTTATACTCTGTTGGTCTCCGGTGGGGCTTCGACTTTAGGAAGAACAATCCGACATGTTGCCTCATTCAGACATCAAGGTATCTAATCCTTATCCACAATCCTTCATTCTATCTGGATCGGGGGTAAATTCGTAGACTATGTTCTGCTGAGCTGCTTTTTTCCCTTCGTCATTATGTTTAGGTGTCTTCTGATGACGATAAGATAGAGAATACTATGGTGAAAAAAAAAAAGAAGAAAAACAAAAAGCATAAGGTTATCTCCCACGCAGACATTTTCCTTATCTCATCTTTCTAACTTGCTTTTCGTTTTCCCCACGTGATTTTACGAAGTCTTTTTACGTTACTTTCTGAATTTCGTCGCTGATGGAAAACTTTTTTAAAAGCAACAGATCATGGTCGTGATGATGCGAAGTTGAAGAACCCCAATAATAAGTTGAACCTTTAGTTTTCCTTTTTGCAATTAGTTACTAGTCACATATTTGATAAATATGGTTTAGCAGAACCAACTCAGTCACAGGAATCTGTCTGATCCAAGCATCCAATAGATCGTTTAGTGAGGATGGTTTTATCTAAGAAGATTAGGGTCATGATCTTTCTTCCAAATAGTAATAATCTCCACAAGTTCATTACAGTAACAGTTTATATAAGAGACAAGAGGAGACACCATAATATAAATCAAGGAGAAAAGTCGAAGTCTAACTTTATGATTTTATTATTTTTGTGGTCTAGGTGATGACTTTTCTGTCTCGATTTTTAAAGTAAATCTTGCAGATCAAGAAGAAAAGTTTGAAAAGTTAATATTATAGTTAACCAAAAATAAGAGTTTATTTTTTAGTTTTAATTAGAATCAAGCAAGTTTCACATAAGAACCAAAAATTATGTAGCTAGGATTAAGTTTTTTTTCGAAAATTAACTGAGCTAATAAATCTAATAAATTGTAACTCAAGTTAATGAAAAAAAAATCAATCATTTTTCAGGTGTTACAGTTTTCTATAATATATCATCGTGCAAATTTGTTGACATTTGGTAGATGAGGTTACAAATGTTATGGTCCAAAAGATCTTAGGGAGAATAACACAATCTCCAAAAAAGCTGCTCACATGTGGCCAATATCTCTCCAAGTCAAACCTTGGAATTCTATTTTTAATTATTCCATTAAAAATCTTCATAATATTTAATATTTCCTCATAAAAGCATGTGTTATCAATGCTTGATTTGACTTACTAATTCACTTCTTTGGCTCGAACAGGGTTAAATCATTCACTCGTTTAGTTTGTATACAATTAGATATAATCTCTTGTATAAATATTGTAATCTATTGGTTTGTGAATACTATAACAAAACATGTTATACGTTTAACATGATATCAGAGTAATAACCAATTTCATACACAACATTCAATTCATGTGATCCTTAGAGCATCGTTTTATCGTACATTTTCTTCTAAATTATTTATTTCTCTCGTACGTTGACCTACTCGCAAACAAACTTGATTATTCGTTTCATTTTTTTGTCATGGGTGATGATGCTAACTCAACAATCACAACAACACCACATACTATTAAACTGTATAATTTATCTTTGGATGATAATCATGAAAGTGTGATTTTTCAGCCTCTAACTATGATGAATGGTCTACGAATATTTGTCTTGTTCTTAACGCAAGAAATTTTTTGGATTGGTTGATGGCACGATACCCATACCCATCTGCAGATTTTAAAAATCTTGAAAATTGGTTGCCAAATACTATTCTGGTAAAAACGAACTGTTTTCAGAATCATCTTCTAAAGAGTTAAACGTGTAAATCAACTTACAAGTTGACTTAGCAACACAAAAAGTTATTGTGTGTGAACTGTACTTCAACGCCTACAAAAAAATCTTTAAAATCCAAACACACACTTAGAGGTACCTTGGAATATTCGATTCAATTTGGGTTGATTATTTTTATTTTTGATTTTTTTAGTTGGTAATATTAAAGATCTATTCTGTTATTTTTATATTTCGGTTCGATTTTAGCTCGGTTATACTTCAATTTCGATCAGTTCAATTATTAAATTTAAAAAATAAAAAATAACGGAAAATAATTAAAAATAATGCGGATTCTCGAAACTAATCGAAATAACTGAAATAATCAAAATTAACAAAAAAAAATAACCAAACTAATCAGAATAACCAAAAATAATCGAAAATAACCGAAATATTTTTGGATAAACGAAATAATTATGTTTTTTTGGATTTTACTTCGGTTTTTTTAGTTTCAGATAATTTTTCAAAATAATATCCGTTCGATTATTTTTTTATAACCAAATACCAACCGAAATCTATTTTTCGATTTGATCATTCGGTTCGGATTATTTACCTATGCCTAGTCACTCTATTACAAAACTTAAATCCGTTTTGACAAAATCTAATATGTTATTATCAGTTTTGTGATCAAACATCCAAAGCATTACATTTAACGATCCATAGAGATATTAGAAAGTGGTAATACAATATGTTTTGTATTGTAGTGTGAAGTGACTTTTAAACGTTTGGTGTTGAGTGCGATTCATACTCTTTGCGTGAGCGTGCAAGAACAATACTTTCCGTATATACATTTACTCCTTATCAACACGTGGAATTTTTTTTATTATTATATTTTGTTTTTGCATAACAAAACAAGTTTTCGTATTTTCTTAAAGTTTTCCTTTGTATTTTCTATTTTTCTTCTAAACAATTAAATTTAAGCTTAAGTCCAATTCGGACGAAATATAATTATATTTGAAAGTGGTGCTTGACAAAATAAAATGAGCTGTTTTCTTATTTTCATTTATGATTTAAAAATGAAATCAATATTTTTCTACAAGTGGTTAAGACCATAATACTCTGTTTTTAAAAACATAAATGTTTTTTATTCGGTTGTATTATTTTGTTTGCATGAAGACAGAACTTTCAATAATTTTTTACTAAACATATCACTTATCTTGTCTGAACCGTTCATATTTAAAACTTCAAAAAAAAAAGGTTTTTATAAATTATTTTCTTATAAATTTCTCTTATATATAGACAAGCTCGACAAACACAGCTAGCCAAAGAACAATTAGACGTAAATAGTATATTTCTATATATATATATATCAAACTTAAAAATATAATTATTATGTCTTACCAGTGTAGTAGCGATCGAGTAGCCACGAGTTAGGGTTTTCTTCAGATAAGATTAGAAAATAATTAGCAGACGGGATAGTTGGTTGAGTAAACAAAAATGTTAACATCATTAATAATTAACAGATGAGTTCATTGACAAAGAAACCCATGTTGCTATTATTTTCTTTGACTTATTTGAACTCATCATGGAGTTATATATTAAATACTGAATTTGGAGAGTTAAGTTAGATAAATAAGAAAACATTACAATTTAGATTTATATCTATGGAAAAAATATTTATAAATTATATAATATTATTTATTAGTAAATATAATTTTAATATTTATATAATTTTAATAAAAATATTAATTTTTGTATATGTAAATTAAAGAAATAAAAATAATTATTTTTATGAAATTTATAGTATTTTTGATTAGTTTAATAAAAATATATTGATTCTCTAACTAAATTAATAATAATGATATATTATAATTATTTTAATAAGTTTCATTTATATATTTATTTGAAAATTATTGTGGTGATAATATGTCGGTATAATATTTCTGTTAATAATATGTTAGTATGATATTAAAATATTTTTCAAATAATATATTAGAAATTTTAGTATCTATGAAATATAATAATATATATGTCCATGACTATACAATAAAATTTAAGTTATTTAATCACTAAGTAGGGAGTAAAATAACTATAGGAACAACATAACAACCACGAAATACAAATCACATGTTTCACCAAATTTTTAGTTAAACTAAACATGTTTAGTCTAATGTTAAGACGACTGATATACCAAAAGGTAATTCTTTGGAGCCAATCATCAAATATTGTGAAATTCATGCCATTAGCTTTTTATATCTCTAAATTTTATGATTAAAGTGCCGATTTCAGCCAAATTCGAGGCTGTAGATACTTTTCACTGTATTATACTATTTTTGTGTCATATACTATTTTTGTGTCATATCCTATTTTTGCTGTATTACCATAGAACCATATAAAATAGAATGCAATATTATGCTATTTTGTATAGTCAAAATTACTTTTATATATATTAAATCCAATATTTTAAATTCAAACCCAAAAATTAAGTTCAAACCCTATAAATAAACACAAAATATAAAAATATGCATTTGATTAATTCTAAAAAAATTATAATGATTATTCCCTGTTTAAAATTTATATGTTCATTTTAAAAATTCAAAATACGGTTTGTATAGAAACTTTTTATGTTTTTATCACATATAGTTTTGACTTTGAATCCAAGATTTTAAAAGGTGAAAAAATTAAAAGAAATAAAAAATGAAAATAATTAGAAAATGAAACGAAGAGTTCGTGTGGATAAAAAAGATTTTTTTCACGGAATGAGCTAACCTTTAATCTAAAGGATCAGTCGGCGGATATTATTTTACAAAAAAGTAATGAAGATGTTGTAGAATGGCTAACTACAATTCATAGCTCGTTGATAACTTCTCATTCCTCCCCATGCCCTCACATTAAAAAGTGGAAGTCTCCCTCGGAGGATTGGGTCAAATGTAATTATGATGCTGCCCATCAGGATGGTTCGACATATTCTGGCCTAGGATGGATTGTTCGAAATGATAAAGGTGAATTTCTTCAAGCAGATATGGGGAAATTTGAAGGTAGATCTACAGTTATTGAAGCAGAAATGACAGCTCTTATTTGGGTCATCCAAGCAACATGGTCTATGGGATATCGAAAAGTTATCTTTGAAAGCGAGAATCTTATTCTCAACAATTTAATTAACCATGGAGGAATATCTCTACGGCTTAAGACATATCTAACGACGATCTTCGCTTGGATATCCCTTTTTATTGAAGTTAAGTTTCAGCATCAATCAAGATTATGCAACAAATCTGCAGACATGCTAGCATCACGATCAATTCATGCTCCATATTATTGGTGCTTATTTAATTCTTGTCCATCTTTTTTGCAAACATTTGTAAACAACGATTGCGGTTAACTAATAAAAAGTTATTTGAAGGCCAAAAAAAAAGAAAGATTTTTTTTGATTATCATAGAATATTAAACTATAATTTAACCAAAATCTTATATGATAATTTAATTAAGTTACTTTTTTGGTAATTTGTATTAAAAATAATAAGGAAGTCATTTATTCTATGTTTGGCGCGTATATTAACCACCACCGGCAAAACACCCATAAAAAAGGCGAGCACGCATTAAGATATATCAAAACTTCCCCATCCCCTTCCCATTTCCAACCAAATTAAAAAAAAAACTCTTTACGAATTAATCAAAAATTCCCAGTCGACAACAAAATTTGATTTTTGTTTTTTTTTTGAAAAAAAATTCAGCTTTAAGCAAAGAGATCAAGCGACTGAGAGTGGTGTCGAGACAGAACCAACCACGATCTGTGGGTTTTTTGTCCTTTTTTAACTTCTTTCTCCAATCTCACCAAAACAGAAAGTTTTATCTCGACACTCCCATTTGATCGGAGCTCAGTATTAGTGGGTTTTGTTTCGCAGCTCCGGACGCGAGAGTAAAGAAAAGTTATTAGGGTATACAACAATGGAACGGTACGGTTGCGTCGACGAAGAAGGGTCGCGGTCGGATCCATCACTTGAATGGTCCGCTCCAGGAACCGAAACCGGTATCGAAGGTAAACGTTAATGGGGTTTCTGCATTTTCTATCTCTCTCTTTCTCTCTCTCTTTCTCTTTCTGTTTCGCGGGATTAAATCTGCGACTAGCGTTTTGTATGAGAATTGAATGAAAGTTTTTGTTTTTCAAAATGCGGCGTTTGTAGCTTCGATGTGGCGGTTAGGGTTGCAAGGCGAAGGAAGTGAATCGTACCCGGAGCGACCCGATGAGCCCAATTGTATATATTACTTACGTACCGGTGCTTGCGGGTACGGGTCTAGATGTCGGTTTAATCACCCACGAAACCTTGCACCGGTAATAAACTCTCTCCCTCTCTTTCCTCTTCTCTGTTTTCTACTTTCTGGGTTTTTGATAAAGTTACTGCCTTTTTTGTCTGCTTTCTATTAATTTTTATTTGAAGGAGTCTTTATTTTAATGTGGGTGATTTAGTTGATAAATGCATTGTTGAATCTACGATCTGATATCACTGAAACAGAATCTACGACTTCGATTGTTTGGGAAGCTCTTATAGGATGTTCTTAGTTTCAATTTTTAGGTTTTGGGAGGTCTCAAAACAGAAGATGGAGAGTTCCCGGAGAGAATGGGACAGCCTTTGTGTCAGGTATCTATTCAATTCATTGATTTAAACAACGAATTGGTTACAATTACGCAATGCACTTCCGTTTTAACTTCTGTCAATACAATAACCTTATTATTTGTTGTGTGTATGAAACTGTGATTAGTATAGCCAACTCTCACTCTTTTATGCTTTCTTCCTCACCACAGCATTTTATGCGAACGGGAACATGTAAATTTGGTGCTTCTTGCAAGTATCATCATCCTAGACAAGGAGTGGGAGGAGGTTCTGTTACTGATATCTCACTCAGTTACATGGGGTTTCCATTACGCCCGGTTTGTCTCAATCTCGTTGTGGTCTCGGATTTATCGGTCTTTGTTTTTTTTTTTGTGTGCTTCTGTGGTGTATCCTATTCTATGCTATGCTCTCTCATATTTCCTTATTCATGGATTTAACAGGGTGAGAAAGAATGCTCCTATTACATGAGAACTGGTCAGTGTAAATTCGGTTCCACATGTCGTTTTCACCATCCAGTCCCTCCTGATGTACAAGCTCCATCGCAGCATCAGCAAAAATTATCCGGCAGTCCAGATTCGTTGCTACAGTCTCAACATGTTCCTTCATCGCAGCAATATGGAGTAGTTATACCAAGGCCTCAGCTTTTACCGGGCACATATGTTCAAAACCCATACGGTTATAGCCAAATGGTTCTTCCTCCCGGTATGGTTCCATACACGGGCTGGAACCCTTACCAGGTCATGTTCAAAAGATACTCATTTCGCATTTTTCTTTACATTTCTTTCTCTTATTCTTGACAAACCTCATTCTGTTTGTGTAGGCTTCTCTCAGTGCAATACCTTCACCTGGGACTCAATCGTCTATGGGATCAAGCTCTGTTTATGGAAATACGCCGTTATCTCCTTCAGTGTCAGCTTATCAATCCGGTCCATCTTCTGCCGGTTTTTCAAGTAATGAACAATCTTTTCCCCAGCGACCTGGACAACCTGAGTGTCAATACTTTATGAGAACCGGAGATTGTAAATTCGGATCCTCTTGTAGATACAATCATCCTCTGTTAGTAGCGTCGCCAAAGGCAATTACCCTTAGCCAAATTGGCCTTCCACTTCGTCCCGTAAGTCTTATTGCCCAAGCATATGCTTGAATTATATTTACACCAATAAATAATGGAAAGCTCTGTCATGAGATTCTCATGATCAGCTCTGTTTCTTGATGTGATTAGCTCTATTTCTTGATGTGATTAGCTCTGTTTTTGCTCCCTTCATCATCTGTTGCACCAATGAAACAACTCAGTGGTAGATTTCTCATGGCTTCAGACATTTTTTGAAATGTGCACTCTTCTCTCTGTACGATGATGCATCTAATGACAAAGAGAAAGCTAATAGTAATCATTTTTGCAGGACGCAACTCAATGCACTCACTTTGCGCAACACGGGATTTGCAAGTTTGGACCTGCCTGCAAATATAACCACTCCATGGGCTCTTCTTCTCTAAACTATAGCCTATCCGCTTCTTCGCTCACGGACATGCCTGTCGCGCCTTACCCTCTAGGGTCCTCATCGCTCAGCACATTAGCTCCATCATCATCATCCTCATCTGACCAACGCACAGAGCTTCTCTCCTCAGGCTCCATTAAACCCAAAACCACAACAAGTGGTGGTTCAGAAGCTGTGGCTGCTGGAGTTTCTTCTTCTTCTATGACCAGCGGTGTGAACCATCAAGAGCCTACTGAGACCAACGATGGTGACTCGGCTAACATTGAGGCTAAAACTTCAAGTTAAAGAGACAAAATTTAAAGGAGAGAAGAGAATCTCTCCTCTCTCTACTCTTCTTTGCTTATTATCTCTCTTTTCTCTCTCTATCTCTCTTATTTTCAACAAACTGTCATGAACTCAGGAACATGTAAAAAAAAATCTATTTTTGGGGGTAGAGAGTAGAGACAACAAAAAGCAAAGCAGAGTGAGACGAAAGGAACCGTGTCTTTTGTGTTGTCTCTCCTCTTAGGACTCACCATGTTCATATTATTCCTTCATACTGCCATCCCTCTCTAACTTCTTTGTTTATATTTTTGGTAACAATTATTAATAAATGGCCTTATCATTCACGAAATCCAATGTTTTTTTATCCTTGATAGAATATGGGAATTAAGAATGATTGTGATAAGAACATGTAGCTTAGTTTAGTAGTTTGTAACTTAGTTTAGTGGTTTGTAACTTAGTTTAGTGGTTTGGTTAATACTGCCTTTTGATATGTCACCAAATCCTCACGATGCATTTTATCAATAACAAAAAATGTCTTACCGCTTGTTTTTGCGTTTACATGTTAAGTTATTATGTCTGGTTTTGAAGAAAATTGTATAACAATTCTGATATTGTTTTGGAAGATTGTGAACTTAATTGCGCAACATAAACGGAATGCGAAATTCGTTTGCGTTTACACTTTTCATGTACAGAAAATTGAGAAAATATAATTTTCTTTTTGTTAAAGGAGAAAAAAATATCAAGATTGTGTTTTCTTTTCATGCAAACATGATATGTTAAATAGTAACCGCAAACGCAACTATTTTAGTTTGAAACAATTCCTAACAAGAAAAGAGCAAAGAGCATGAAGGTCTAAAACTAAAAAAAAAGAACAGAACAAAATCTAAGGGTTAGGTTTCTATTTTTGTTCTTGTTGTTCTACATTCAGTCCGTACAACTTTAATAAAGAAATTACATGTATAAATCGAACGTAAATATAAATAGATGAACAAAAGTAAAAAATACTGTTAATGTGGAAGTAAAAGTCAGTATATCTCGTACTTGGTTCTTTGTATTGATGATACATGTGCATGTGTGGTTTGTTCGTTGCGTCTAGTTTTACTCAAACAACAGAAAAACCATAATCATGAGTTTGGTCATTGATACATCACAACAACCCAAAATATTACTAACTTTTTTTTTTTTTCTGAATTACTACTTAAAAATCTACCATCATCCATTTGGTTGATGCTTCTAGTCTCGGATCTAGTTTATTATCATGAATTAGGTTTCTTCGACTGACTTTTGTGATCTCCGACGTCCAAAAAGAGTTTCGATACATCGATTATAAAACGTTCATAAACACTTATTTTAAAATACTTGTCACATAGTATATACATACTCTAGATATAATTGAGCAACAAAAAAAAATGAAGTTGATTAACAGTGGAAAAGGGACTAGTTGAGTTCTTACGAAAGAAAGTCAAAAACCTTAAACAGATTTAAAAATAAAAAGGAGTTGTGATGTTGAGTTGTTGTAAACAAAAGTTAAGGCAAAATAGGCAAAAGGAGGGAGACATGAAACAGTGATTGTGCAACAAGTTATGACCAAAACACATGTCCAAAGACTAAAAACACCATCATACTCCTCACATTAACTATAATACTTTTTTAAATAATCATGCAAAGCTCAATTACATAACTCCTATCTTTAATCTGAGTGTTTTTTTTCAGTAATCATATATATGTCAATTTTACAACTGTCATAAAAGTTTATAATAACTAAACGAATATCTGAGTTTCTGCAATTTATCCTGATATGTGTATATAGTACATATATCTTAGTTATTCATTTCCAGTCCATTATCCGTTTTGAGTAAGATATTTGATTTCATTATTATACACACCGCACTTATAATATAAACGCATAATTAATGAATGTGTTGGAAATAGCATAGACAAAAGTGGTCTTTAATACAACTCGCATTAACCCTTTTTGCTAATCAAAAGATTCAAATCCATCCTAAAAAAAAAAGAAGAAAGAAAAATTGAGTTCTTACGAAAGAAAGTCAAAAACCTTAAACAGATTTAAAAATAAAAAGGAGTTGTGATGTTGAGTTGTTGTAAACAAAAGTTAAGGCAAAATAGGCAAAAGGAGGGAGACATGAAACAGTGATTGTGCAACAAGTTATGACCAAAACACATGTCCAAAGACTAAAAACACCATCATACTCCTCACATTAACTATAATACTTTTTTAAATAATCATGCAAAGCTCAATTACATAACTCCTATCTTTAATCTGAGTGTTTTTTTCAGTAATCATATATATGTCAATTTTACAACTGTCATAAAAGTTTATAATAACTAAACGAATATCTGAGTTTCTGCAATTTATCCTGATATGTGTATATAGTACATATATCTTAGTTATTCATTTCCAGTCCATTATCCGTTTTGAGTAAGATATTTGATTTCATTATTATACACACCGCACTTATAATATAAACGCATAATTAATGAATGTGTTGGAAATAGCATAGACAAAAGTGGTCTTTAATACAACTCGCATTAACCCTTTTTGCTAATCAAAAGATTCAAATCCATCCTAAAAAAAAAGAAGAAAGAAAAATCAAAACTTCATGGTAAGGTAACCTTATGGTGCATGAAACAATAAGATGGATATATATAATAAAGTCGAGAACATATAGTTAACAACAAAAATCAAACGACACGAATAACGTAAATATTGATAATATTATTATTAAAAATACATAAATATTACGTAGAATGATCTAAAAGAGTGAGTAGAAGCCTGTCGTGTCTGCAACTACATCTCCAAAAGCAGAGATAGAAGAAGAAGAAGCTAAATCTTGCGCCTCCATTATCGCATAATCTTCCATTGACATTGAAGTAGCAACACCATAGTTTGTGATCATGGCAGAGAGATCACACGAACCAAACTCATGATGATTCATCATCATCATATCACCATCTTCGAAGTAGTTATTACTAAACCCTCCGTATGATTCAGAGGCTTTGCTTACCGCCGGAGTTGTGAAACCACCTACGGTTTGGTTTTGGATGATGGTCGTTTCCGGAGGTGGTTTAAGGCAGTGGTTTGGGACAATGCAATCCAAGTAACCCGAGTTGTTATTCGAGTTATTACCTTCTAACGAGAAGAAGTTGTTTTCTTCGTCTATTGAAGAAGATAAAGAGCCGTTAGAAGAAGAGTTTTGAGGACTAGTACCAAACGCTTGAATATCCGCGTTTTGATTACGAACCGGCGTTTTGAAAGAAGCGACGGGCAAGACGGTTTGAGGGACAGTGTGTTTAGGCTGTTGTTGGTGATGGTAGTTTTGATGGTAATGAGGATGATGATCGATGACAAACTGTGGCGAAGAGTTTGGTAAAAAAGATTGGTTATTGTAAGGAGAAACGATGAGAGAATGAAGATTAGGGTTTGTGAGGATGGTATGAACATCAGTTGGAGTGTAGACGAAGTTAGTTCGAGCTTGAGTTCCTCTCATTGAAAGAGCAGCTCTATCGTAGGCAAGAGCGGCTTCGTGAGCAGTGTCGAAAGTGCCTAGCCAGTGACGTTCTTTGGTGGTTGGATCTCTAATCTCGGCTGCGTAACGACCCCATGGACGTCTCCTGACTCCTAGGAACCTCCCTGGTTCTGCTTGTTTTGATCTCCGGCCTCGCCTCTCGCCAGTTGTTGTTGTTGTGGTTGTGCTTTGGTGGATTAGAGAAAAACCCATTTGAGTTTGGGATGTTTCAAAGGGTTTATTATGCTCTAGGGTTTTGGAGGTTGACATGATGATGAAGAAGTGGGTTTTCTTTGAAAGGAGGTTTCTTTTAGGATTTCTTTTGTGTGAAGATGTATTATGATGCCTTAAAGGTTCTTTTTTTTGTTTCTTTGCTTCTGTCTAAAGATTGATGAGTTTGTTTGGGAATGGAAGTGAAGTGTTGTTATAAATAGAGAGACATTGAGCTTCATAGAGAGAAGGTATAGAGAGACTTCTCACTTTTCATTCAACTGCTTTTAGTAGACCATCTTTTGTTTTCATTTTCTTTTTCTTAAATATATAATATATTGGCAATTCTCAAATATATAATTTTTCCCCAAAAATACTACCACTACTTTTTTCTTTGTACAAATAAAAATTGACTAAAAATAGTTTTAAATGCAGAAATTTTAAATTAGAACTAAGAATACAAAAACAATATTATTTTAATTATTTTTATTCTTTATTTAATAAATGATGTTTTCATACACAATTTGTAGTATTTTAAAACAAAAACATTATTGTTAGTATTTCAGGAACAAAATCTTGAAAATGTGATATTAAGACTTAATCGGTTGAAATAACTAAAACAGAATTTAAACAACTTAGTTTAGTGATTATTATATAAATTTTTCTATCAACAATAAATACAATTCACCGGCTACAGTAAAGTCTTAACTGTGTGTATACATATGTATGTACTTTTTCCGACGTATATATATATGCATAAATACTACTTACGAAAGCCTAAGAAGGAGACCAAGAATCATTGGAACTACTGCAAAATCTGGAATGTCACAGACTCACAGTAACCAATCTAGATTTAGGATAAAGAACAAGAAGATAAATACAGATTAAATAATAAAGCGTAGGGTAAAAGTAAATAATCTAACTTCTGCAGATGTATCATGTTAATTATTTGAATCTTTATTTCAATGGGATCAATTGCTAATTAATTAACTCAAATAATCTGCTTAGTGGTCACGTGCAATATGCATATAATAACCCTAGAGAGCATAGCCTAAAGGTCAAGGGTCTACGTAAAAAAAGAAACGATATTTCTGAGTGAGTATGCAGTGCTAATTACAATTAGGGTGTTTATTTAATTTAAGTGTACTGAGGAAGGCTCTTCAATTTTAATTTCTAACAAAATATATATCAATAATTTAAAAATAATTCAAAATATATAAGCTTTAATTTTTAATTTTCTCTCATGAAAAAATCAAGTTTTTTACCTGTGGTAATTGATATGGATTTAGTTTGATTAACTATAATTACTAATGAAACTAAATTAATGTGTGGATACTCTGATGAAATCACATGGTCACCCGCGTTTTAAGCGAAAATAGAAATGAGAATAAAAGTTTTGTCATGTTGTAATGATTTTTTCAATGGGAGTGGTTAAAGAAAACAACACAAATTAAAATGCTTACAAAGTACGTATAAAATTTGGTTTTAGTTTAATATCTGAGTGGACAATTTTTGTATTGATGTCCTTGTATGCAAACAACCACAAGTCAACAACAATCTTAGTCTCTTTGTGTTTGTAGTTTTGTAGGATTATTTAACACATGACCTTATTTGTCATATATGATTGCACTAGAAATTAATGTCGTACCCGACAATAGATATATATTTTTGAAATCAATAAAAATGGTTAACAGTCAACTATAACACGACTTTATATTAGAGTTCCGAAACTAGTTAACAATTCAGAAGTGACTATGAGTTCTAACTTTGAACTTTGGTTTCAGATTAGAGACTGCGAACAAAACTACACTGACGTGTCAATTCCTTGTGGATTTGAGAGAACGTTTTAGTTTTAGTTTGAAAGAAATAGAAAAGACATGATTTTGAGACTAAAATATAGTTTTTGCATGTTATAATCAGAACTCAATAAATGCAAACACATAGATTATAAGAAAAATAATTATCATATTTAATATCCCAAATGCATATGTATAGTGGCTTTTATATATGCTTTTTGGTATCTATATTTAACGGCGGACAAATTCGTGATATTTTTTTGATCTACACCAAAATTTTGAATATTTGAAGTGGATTTTATATAACTAATTGTTTTATTATTCGAAAGATATCTAATCTGATTTATTTTTATTATTATTATAATAATAGTATAGTTTTATTACAGAGTTTGTGGCTTAACTAATATACTCTTCATATCTACACATATTTTTTAATTTATATATAAATATATGAAAGGTCAAAAAAGTAGTTCTAAAATTTTTACATTTAAAAATAGTTTTCTAATTTTCTTATTCAAAATTATCTAATTTTTGTTCAAACTTTTTCCTTTTCATTTTCACATTTTTTGTATTACATATATATTGGTTTATGACATCTCAAAATTTGGTTGAATAGTAATATCACTGAATCGAAAATATTTAT
Source organism: Pugionium cornutum (assembly GCA_018901935.1). Lineage (NCBI taxonomy): Eukaryota > Viridiplantae > Streptophyta > Magnoliopsida > Brassicales > Brassicaceae > Pugionium > Pugionium cornutum. Next base: position 7,576,607 of record CM032162.1, read on the forward strand.
TTATAGCTCTTATTTCTATCATACTTTTAATTTTAAGTTTAATTTTAATATCTTATAGGATAGTATTATATATATTTTGGATTTTTAAAATACCAAATCAAAATTTAAATGGTTATTGTACCAATTAAAATAAGTTTTGTTATACGTTAAATTTTGTATGCGTATATTCGTGATGTTATGATCCAGAATTACTAAAAAAAATGAATTTGAATTCGGATCCGAAATTATTAAAGTTTTATGGTGCCCGATCTATGTTATGTTCTGTTTCATTCAATTGCAAGATTTTGAAAGTTATATCTGATTATCATGCAAAGAAATATGTAATTGTATTAGGTTTTAACAGTGACTTATCTCTACTCGGACAGTAATAAAAATCATTTTATACAAACCATTATTGTTTAAACTGATTTACAATCTCTTATGTTTTGTAATGTTTAGTTTTTAATGGAAAGTTTTATACGAAAAACAAAAGTGTGCAGAGTTCTCGAAATAGACTATGAAAAACCTTTATGTTACATAATCAAATCAACTCGTTTAATTTTTTTTAAAAATTCACCATTGGATTTAAATAAAAATATTACACAGTATTAGTGGGACCCACTGGAAGAAAAAGAAATGATAGTCAAAAGGGAAGTGATCGGAAAGCTCAAAAGGAATTGTAAAGCAAAGTTGGATCAAAACTGCCCAAACAAGAGCATCAAGGTAGGCCACTTCTTCCAGTTTCTTAGATTAACTTCAATGCTGCATATATAAATTCTATATCTTATATATATTATACACTTATAAACATTAACGAGACTAAAATGATCATGGTTGCTCAATGACATCAAAAAAAGGAAAAAGATAAAGAAATGATGATATTTTAGCTGCATAATTACAATCCTTGAACCTTGTTTTGGGTAAATAATTTTGTTAGTATTTTAGTAGTTTTTCCTACAATTGAGTTGTCAGAATGATCAAAATTTTTAAATCATGTATTTTTTTTTGCTGTGAAAACACTATAATATAGCTGTTATATTCATATTTAAAACAAAATTAGTTTGAATAAGAAATAAATATATAAATTAAATTGTTTAAAATGAAAAAAATATAATTTTGGCTAAATTGGAAATTTAAAATGAAACAAGTTTGTATATAATAGAGAAGTTGTAACAAGATTTAAAACTTTAAAAATTTAGAAATAATGTAAAAGAAAAAATAGTAAATCTATGCTAAACTATATAAGTTATTTTAAAAGTTTAGAAATAATGTAAAAGACAAATAGTGAATCTATGCTAAATTATATGCATGAGTATTGATGGGTTCAAATTGGATTCGAGTTTACGCATGAGATTGGATAGATAGATTTTGGTCTAATAACCTATAATAAATAGTTAAAATTTACATAGATGTATCATATTGAAAACAAAACAGCATCTTGATTTTGATCAACAATGTATCAAGTTTAATAGGTAAAACACTGCTTATCTATCAAGAATTGTTCATATAATTCAATAAATTGATCATCAATTTGACGAGGATGAATTATTTTTCAGAACATGAACTTGCATTTTAAGAGGTGGCAGCTTATCTAATTTAATCTTTGGTTAAAAAATTACATTAAAATTAAATATATTTTTGGCTTTTTTCCTAGTGAACTACAACTAAGCTAAAGATAAGTGATAAAACTTCCATCCAATTAGTAAAAAAAGTCAAACTTTATGATATAAGAAAATTATGGTAACTGAATATTCTTAGTATTGTAATTTACCTATAAATGATTCCTATTCCTAATACAAACGCACAACGAAGTAAACTGTAGTATTGTTCGTTTGATTGTCACAAGTGGATGTGGTTGCGGCTGTAGTCAACATTATGGTTGTGACATATATTGTTCGTTTGTTTATAACCGATAGTTGCGGTTGCGTTTAATCGCAAATTTTTAATTGCACAACTATTTTAGTTAGGAAAAAATTGCGACGTATGACACAATATTTGACCGCTGCGTGTGACCGCAAATAATTATGATAGATAAACGAATAACAATCTACTATAGTTACAACTGTAATTTCCTACTGCTGATAAACTAACATGATTGGGTACTAAATTTTACTTATTACCAATGTTTCTATATTTATAACATTTTTTTACTGAAAAAGGTGTTTTAAGGCATAACTCATAAGGTGAGCTAAATTCTCTTTTTGATCTTCTTTTAATGTCACACGTATAAGTAAATTGATAAGATTTAAATGATTATTGTTTTTTTCCCTTTAACCGAATGGGCTACCATACAAAAGTGTGATCCTTGTATTAAGGGTTGGAAATGTGACGATTGTTGGTAAGCTTTTTGCACATTGCTAAATGGCATTGGGAATGAAAATTTATATAAATTTGAGTCAAACTAATAATATTATATACATATATATTGGCTCTTTTGGAATTATAAAAAAAGAATTATATCTTTGACTAGTACAACAGTAATATAATAAAACATAAACAAATAACTTATTTTAACATTTATTCAAAAACTGTGTTAATTTATTTATATATATTGCATAATATTTGTAAATTTTAATATTTTTTATTAGGTAATGCCTCTTCTTTTGTTTCTAAAGAAATGGTTTTTAGAGTTTTCATAAAAATTAAGAAATAATAAGTATTAGTAATAAATGTATACATTTTGATCTTAAATATTTTTATAACTATAAAACAATAGTAATAATTTAAATATTTTCAATTAATATTTTTTAAATGCCTAATTTTTAATTATTAAGAAAATCATAATCTTTTAAAAAAATTAGTCATTGTAGAACAAACATACTTCAAAAATAATTATTAAATTAAACAAATCAGGATCCGTAATTATAAACCACATTGACATGCCTAAACCATAGTCACTTTAAAGATACATTTTACCAAACATAGGAGCAAAAATGTTGTTGCCCCAAAATAAATTAAAACAGTGATATTTAGGTTCACGAATATAAATTTTGTGCAATTTTATATAAGAGAAAGAAATAGACCGAGATCAATTATAAAAATAGTAATATATAACTAGCAGATTTTATATATACCTTGTATGAGAGAACATTGATTCTTACATATATAGAGTCCTCAAATGCAATTATTAGAATAAAGTTAAAAATATTTAAATTGCTGAATTTATTAATATATTTCATCCCTTTTAGTTTAAAACTTGGAGTTACAGACAAGTTTTTAAGCTATATAAGAATCTGACGACCCTTGACTCATCCACTAAGATTTTGAACTTGATGTGGGACTAAACTTTCATTTTAATATTTTTCTCTATACATCATTTTTTAAGTATTGGATTTAGTTATAACCAAAGATTGGATTCTAAAAACCAAAGAAAATTTTTATATGATTAAATGGGTTTGTGCAAATACATTGTGGGCACAACCTAAAAATCAAACTTGATTATAAGATTGTTTGAAGTTAATCTGAATTTACCATAACAACTCGGAAAAAACAACAATACTAAAAATACAGTACAGAATTCAGAATATAACATATGAAAATAATAAACCCCAATTGGCATTGCGGACGATATTGGGATTGCACTATTGAACACTTTTGGGTGAAATCTTTTAGTCAAGTTCCATGTGATCGAGGCTTTTCTTGGGTTTAGGAATGTAGAATTTCTTCACATTTCTCAAAAAAAAAAGCAAAGAAAAACACAGAATATTTTGAACAGCTAATGAAAAGCCAAAAACTTTTTCTTCTGAAATTTAATAATTTTTTTGTTGTGGTTTTAAATTTTTTTGTTGTGTCAAAGAGACATCTCCGGGATTTAGGGGTAAAGGTTGTCTTAGAACAAACTTGGACTTTGACGAGAGTCCAGACAGTGTGACCGAAAAGCCAAAGTGGGGCTTCACTATTAGTTTGCTACTCAATTTATATATATCTCCGACATGAAGATACAAACTAACATCACTATAGTTACTATTATTTAATTCGTTTATTTATAATAAAAGTTTGTTCAACAGCAAATTTAGCTTTTCAAAAATAAATTAAAATGGTTTTAGTGATTCCATTACTCACAATACTGTCATTGAAAATGAAAATTTGTAATCTTGTAGTAATTTCTCTTGTCTTGAATGTAGACAAAGTGTAAGTTAAGATATCTAATATTTTTGTCTTACACACCAGTTTTTACGCTCAATAGTTTCAATATATCCAATATTATATTAAAATGAGAAATTGACAAAATACTATTTTTAAAAAAATATTTTTTAAATTCACTATTAATTTAAAATTTCAAAATATCACAAATTTAATATTAAAATAGTTTAAAACTTATTTTTAATAAGGAAAAAGTAAACTCTAAATTAAAAAACAAATCGAAATATAATATTTTAATTATATTTATAATTTATTTATCGTAAATATGTATTTTCATAAAATAATTTATGCTATTTTTAGAATTTTAATTTTAAAGTAATAAATTTAAAATAAAAACTTAAAAATATGTTATTTTGGGATATTACTCTATTAAAATCTGATTATATGCAAATGTATAATATAATATTTGATAATACGATAATGAAAACTAATTATTACAAACGTGCATATGAGAAAAAAATAAGATAAAATATAGATTTTTATATATTCATATGGATAATTATGATCTTTTTTCTTTAGTATATCACAACATTTTATATCTGTTTTATATAAAACTGTCACTTTATTTTCTAATGGTATTTTTTATTTAATAACTGTATAGTATACCTTTTTAATACTTTATTTACCCTATAAATTGTTAAGCATGTTAGAAATCATATGCTTTTTGAGAGTTAAATTCGTTTTATTCCATATTTACTATGTTACCATTTTTTGCTTTTTATTTTTCTGTTTTAAATAATTTTTAAATAAATATGATTTTTATATATATTATAATCTATAATTTTTCCCTCGGTTAAAACTTTTGATATTAATTTTTTTTGTATTATTATATTAAACATGCCAAAATTTAAATAATAATTATATATGTCATGTTATGGTAAATAATTATCTTTATTTGTCAACTGTAGTTACGAGACTGAGTCTAGAAGATAGACAGACTTAACCACGACAGATAACTAATAACATCGTTATGATCTTTCAGTATTATCAAATTTTCGTTTATTTTGCTTAAAAATTATAGTTTAAAAAATATTTTATTTAATGCAAGGGAAAAACATTTGTTTCACATTTCCGGAAAGACCACAAATTTATATATAATTTAAACTAATTTTATTGAAACTTTGCATATTTTAAATACCATTTTTATTAGAGCAACATTTAAGGTTGCTGCTCACTAGTTAGGCCTGTCAAGCGGGTCGGACCCGCCCCGCATGACCCGCCCCGCGGCGGGTTGATGATTTTTTTTCATAATTTTTTTTTACCCGCAAAACCCGCGAATCATTTTTTTTTAACCCGCACCCGCCCCGCATTAATCAAGCGGGTTTGCGGGTGACCCGCGACCCGCTTCGTTTTCAAAATTTTTAATAATATTTAATTAAAATAAATCCAAGGTTTTATAGAGTCTTTCACTGAGAAAGTCTGAAACCCAGCAAATAAGTTTCTCTTTGATTTTGAAACAAATTACAAATGGATGTGCTCACTTTCGGAGTCATAGTCGGAATTATCATTCTCTTTTTCTGCATCGTCTGCTTCATCACCATTGAAGGCACCTGCACAAACCGCCGCTCTTCTTAGCTAACGCCCTCTCTCTATATCTCTCCCTTCTTCATCACTATTTGACGGAAACTCTTCATAGCAATAACCTTTACCCAACCTGAAACCTGCAAATTCCAACTGGGTTTCGGCAAAAGACCTGAAAGGCACTGCGACAGCCGGAGATACGTCCTCCATTGACGGAATCCTACCTCTGCTTTGGCTCTCTCAGAAAATAAAGTTAATTTTAAAGGGAAAAGTGATCAATTAAAGCTTTGAGCTTTTTATATTTCTCTTTCCTTTTATTTTGTTTGGTAAAATATGGTTGATCTATAAAACAACTCCGTTGGAACAAAAAGAAAATTCGACAGATTTCTATAGAAATTTAAGGGAAGAACTTTAATCGAGCAGACAAGAAACCCATGACATCCCCTAAAAAAAAAGGAAACCGATACAAACTTATAGCTATCCCATGAAACAGATAGGATGGACAAATCACCTTAGGAAGGAGATGGTTGGAACTTGGAGGTCGCTCAGCTTAGGTTGGACTTTGGAGAATGGAGGTCGGCTGTGGCTGAAAAGTGAAAGTGAAGATTAGAAATTAGGTTATTTTCTTTTATACTATTGGTTTGGTTAAATTTGGTTTGGTTAAATTTGGTTTGGTATTAAATTGGTTTAGTATTAAATTGATATTGGTTTATGATTTAATTGGTTTAAATTTTTGGTTAAGTAATTTGACCCAAAAATTGCGGGTACCCGCTAACCCGCCAAAAAAAAAAACCAAACCCGCACCCGTCCCGCTAAATTAAAGGTTCGACCCGCACCCGCCCCGCATATATTTTTTTTTCTTTTCCTCGACCCGCACCCGCCCCGCAGCGGGTCAAACGGGGCGGGACCCGCGGATTATGAATCACAATGACAGGCCTATCACTAGTTAGAGGAGGATGCGATCTATTACCACACTCGTGTATATATATAGTAAATTAATAATTAAACTCATTAATTATAGAATTTAAACAATCGGAAAGTTAGTGACAAAATAAAGAAGACAATTGGAAAGTTATAATCTCCGTTTACTATTCATTTCCATATTTAAAGCAAGACGATCAAACACACTCGTGGCAGTGGCACTTAGTGGGACGTAAGAAATCATAATTATTTCCTAAATCATGTTCGTGCTCTCCATGTGCCTCTCTCTCTCTCTCCTATACACAGACATTATATACATGTATATATTATGTTAAGATATATAGATATGAATGTACATAAAACTATATACTAATTACGTATATGAGCGTATGTCATCGAATAATAATGGATCTATTACTAAAAATATACGACGCTTTTAATTACAGAAAATTAATTTGAAGTGTGTAAACGTGAAATGTTATTTTGGTTAAGAAAATATTGTCACAATATTTGTTGGAAAGACGAAACATACGGAACCAAAACAAACGCAATTGGATACTTCGGGAAGGACCAATAACCAAGGTTAAGTAGACACGTAAGCTAGAAACAAGCCCCACCGAACCTAGTACGCGCATACTATGTGGGACACTGTCGATGCCACGTAAGATACTGTTGCCGCACGCGACAACGAGGAAACAAAGTAAGCGTGGGACCTACTAACTAATCGAATACTCTGCTGATTACGTGTCGTGATCTGAGCGATGAGGTTGTGGGAGCCGCGTGTGTTGTCTGTTGGATTTGTACGGCTGCGATTTTCCACTTAACAGAGAGAGAGAGAAGTGATTGTCTGTTTGATGTGTGTGGTCAAAAAGAAGATCTTTCTCGTACGGACCGTCTGATTTGGATTGGACGGCTGATAGTAAACTGCGAGTGATTTTCTGTCAAAATCCTTTTTTAGACCATAACCCTCCTTCCCGTTTCTTCTCCTGTTTTTTTTTTTTAACCGGAGAAAATCGGTCCGGTTTGTTTACGTAATTTGCCCAGAGCAGGACATTTTCAGTTGGTCAAGTGGTGTTATAGATATTACAGATCATATATGATAATTCCTCAGAAAGAATTTAGGTATTAGAACAACATTTCTGTTCCTTCTTTTACTTATAATGTCCCATCAATTGCAAATGCAGACCATAACAAGTCTCAGTTAAAAACTGTTTACTTTATTTATAGTTGAAAACAATATATATATATAAATATTGCATTTAGTTATTACTTTTTATCTTGATGCACAGATCTGCAACCGGTTCATTCCAATGATCGGAAAAGTAATCCATTCAGTTCTCGGGTCGGTTTAAAAAACAGTAAGATGGTTCATTTCCATTGAGGCCATCTGACTGAGTCTGTCGAAGTCTTGTTCGAATCGGTAGGACGGCTAGAGCCATTGGCCGAGTCATGCCACACCAATTCCATCTATTCACACAAAGATTGTATACGTTAGTAAACGCAAATCGAAAAGGTACTTTAAACAGACAATATGATTCAGAGAAACTCATACAAACCTCTCCTACGATCACAATATCGCCTTCTTTAACGCCCATATTCTTCAGCGATTTGTTCACACCACAAGCATCAAGCACGTGCTGAAACCTTTTGTCTGAATCCATGTATCTATCCAAACACAATTCAGGTCGACATTAACTTAGTGATACATGATTAGTTTAGATCACGTGAAATCTTGGCTGTACTGTATGTAGTTTTACTCATACCGCCAGTTAGTCATCTGAACAAACCGCTGAAGTCCAGCTCCAACTACATGCCAAGCCCTGGTACCACTATCTCGGAAGATCTCAAACTCATTAATGGCTGCTCGTCGTTCTTTTTCTATCTTTTTAGCTACATGGTCCAGGTTCTCATTCGCTTGATGGAACAATCCTATATAGCCACGTTGAAGACAAACCCATCAAACACACTTGCGTAGGAGAGGTTTCATTCTATAATGCCAAATTACAAGTAGAAAAGACCTTTGGGTTCTGCGTTGGCTTCTCTGTACTTCTTCAGGAGTTCATAAACGGATGAGATTACATCATGTGTGCCATCTCTTTGTACTGCGCTCATACAAAAAGGCTCAATCCCTCGGCTACGTAGACTTTCTTTAAACATTGGCCACTTCTCGTAAGCATCTGGGAGGTCCATTTTGTTATATGCCACAACGTAAGGCTTCTCAGCGATCTCAGGACTGAATAGTTCGAGTTCAAGACGAACAGCTTCAAACTCAAGTTCAGGTTGCGGAGCTGAACCATCCACGACATGTACCTTTACACCACAAATGGAAGGCTCCTCTAAGACAAAAGGAAAGAGTAGTACAAAGCTCGAATCTAAAGAGGATTGGTTTACCAATGCTGAACATCTCTCAGTGTGCCTTAGAAACTCATGGCCCAAACCGAAGCCTCTGTGCGCTCCTTCGAGCAAACCAGGAAGATCTGCGACCACCATTGTTGAATCGTAATCAAATGAAACCACACCTAGATTCGGAAGTAATGTGGTGAATGGGTAGTTTGCTATGGTTGGCTGTGCGGCACTTATCACGCTCAACAACGTGCTTTTTCCTGCATTTGGAGCACCCACGATCCCTACGTCTGCAACCAGCTTCAGTTCCAAATCCAGCCACCTAATGTAAATTGTAACATTATATTTCTGAATCAGAGCTTTCCCAGAAAAAAGCCACATATCCATTTCCTAAAAGGAAAATACAGTCTCATTATTCTGCATCAGCATATTTTGATTCTACGACTACTCAATCCAGCTAACCCAGAAATTCCTTTCATAAAACATTAACATCTCTGTATCAACTGGAGCAATGCATCACTACTTGCCTAGTCAACAATAGAAATTTTCAAACAATCCATTCTGTGGTCTATATCTATATGAGAATTCTTGCATACTAAGCATTACTCACAAGATGATTTCACACTATGGAAGATCAAATGAAGGAAGCAATTATCACAGGTATGAATCAAGTTTTACCAAACAATAGAACCTGAAATCAATGTGCGCCCTAGAGTATCATGCTCATAAATAAAAATGAATTTGCACCCTTAAACAGTTATATTCAATGATTAGTCCTCGCAGAACTAACATATGGGGGGTGGAAAAAGAACCCATTTCAGAAACTCTGCTTTCAGTGAGATAAAGTACCAAAATTTACTCATTACCACAAAATTCTCTTGTTCCCAAACCAAAGCATGCTCCATCAACAACCTAGAACAAAAACCAACTCAGAAATGAAGAGAAACACACTTACATTTCAGGACCTTCTTCACCGTTTTCAGCAATCCTAGGAACTTTATTCATCCCCGACTTAAACGAAGCATTACCTCGTCCACCTCTCCCTCCAGGCAACAACAATGCTCTCTGTCCCGGATGCAGCAACTCCAGAAGCACCTCCTTCTCCTCCTCCTCTTCACCCTCCGCCTCACTCCCAACCTCTTTAGCCTGTCTAACAACAGTTCCAGGAGCCACTTTCACCACAACATCGACTCCTTTAGCACCACTCTGCATCTTCCCTCTCCCATGTTCCCCACGTCCCGCCCTGAAATGCACGCTCTTACGAAATGGCAATAACGAATTCATCGACCCATCAACCTCTACATACACATTCCCTCCTCTTCCTCCGTCTCCACCCGAAGGTCCTCCAAAAGGAACGAACTTTTCCCGTCTAAACGCCACCACACCGTTCCCTCCATCTCCAGCTTTTACGTATATCTTCGCTCTGTCGAAACACCGCATCACTGCAGGCACCCCTTTCTCCTTCACCCCAATTGCGTCATCCTCTTCTTCTTCTTCACCCAAGAAACATATTACTTCTCCATCCTTCGTTCCAGGGTTCTCCTCATCTCTTTCATCACTATATTCGAACACTTCGTCTTCGTAATCTTCATCTTCATCATCTTCATCAATTGATCCTGGATTTCCTTCAAATATATCTAATCTTCTGTAATTTCCCCAGATATCATCATCACCATCAATCTTCGCCTCTTTTTCTTTATCTTCTTTCTCGTTTTCCCCCAACATTTCAATTTTTTCCTCGACCCCTGCGACATTTGACTCAGATAGCTTCACTTCTTCGGAGAAATTTAGAAACGCGGAAGACAACAGAGATACATCAGAGAAATCTTCCCTGGGAGGAAGACGTGTATAAGTAGTTGCTTCGCCGCCGGCATCCGAAACGGGCTGGGGTCTGTCACCACCTCGAGATTTAAGCTCGACTTCGCGATGGAGTTTCAGTTTTCTAGGATTTCGGGTTCTTCCCGAGACTTTGTTAGGTTTAGCAGGGATCTTCCCCGTCCTGCTGGGTCGGGCTAGTGCTTGAGGAGTGAAGAAACCGTTAATGGATATGGAAGCCATTTTCCCTAGAAAAACGATCCAACGGGATTTTATCCCATCATTTTGAGGGATACACACATCTCGTACTAAATTAAAGATTTTTAAACTTCGGAACAATATTTTATTTTTAGTAAAAGTAATGGGGGTAACAATCAAACGTCTGACGAAGCTGAGGACTTATATTGCAAAAGTAAGAACCTTTTGTTACATTCCTTTTTTTTTTCAAGGTTGGATCTCATAGATCAGGGAATTTGAAAGAGGGAGAGAGAAGGTTTTCTGCAGTTCCTTGTTCAGTTTCTCACCATCCGCTTTAGGGGTTTACTCTCTCCCTCTCTCTGCTTCATTGGGGGCTAACATTTTCCTTCGAAAATTGTGACGATCTGCGTGATTGGAAAAATGTATAGCGGATCTAGCGATGGCGAGAGTCACGACACATCGACGCAGAGGAAGATTCCCCCGGCCTCGTCGATGCTTTGGGTCAGAAATCTACGACGGTACATTGGTTCCGGTGCCGGATTAGGATCCGAAGCTTTAATGGGTAGGTCCTTTTTTGCGGGTTGCTGCGTTTTTTTTGTTTCGACAGTCTCCGTTTTATTTTAAGATGTTGTCATAAATTAAGTCTCTTACAATTTCTCCTAGGAGATTTGAATTTTTTAATCACATTTTCGAGTTCGTTGTGTTTCGAGAAGAGTAGAGTTCCTGAATTTGGGCCCGTCAGAAAACATGTACATCTGTGTATTTGTTGAAACGCTATGTTAACTGTGATAGAGTCTTGGTTCTGCTGGGTTTGAATAATTGTTTTGCAGAGCTTGAGACGAAGAGAATATTGCTCGAGATATTCAAAGACAAGCAACAGAAAAGCCAAGAAGCAGGCACGATACCGAGCTTCTACAAGAAGGCATGTCCCTTACAGGGGTATTTTACTCTATAAGATGATTTTATTTCACCGCACTACCCTATTAAAAGTTGGTTTTCCTTTAGTCTTCTTGTTTGACGATAAAATTTTGCTCCTTTCTCTTTGTTCAGAAACCAGAAGAAGGATCTATTAGCCAAAGGGTCCAGAGACTTGCGAAATACCGCTTCTTGAAGGCATAGCTTCTTCATCTCCTATTCTTTTTTTCTAAGAAGAAGTTTAATGTTTTTGCTCATTTTAATATGTTGATGCATTTCCACAGAAACAATCTGATCTTTTGTTAAACGCTGATGATTTGGCTGCTATGTGGGTTTGTTTGAGAGAAAATTGTGTGATTGATGATGCCACTGGTGCAGAAAAGGTACGTGCATCTTTTGTAGGATTTTGATCTAGAACTGAATTATGTATTTCTAGGTTAACGATGATTCTGATATCTGCTAAGTCTTGTCCATGTAGATGAACTATGAAGACTTCTGTCACATTGCCTCTGTTTGTACTGAACAAATCGGTCCCAAATGTCGCCGTTTTTTCAGCCCATCCAATTTCATGAAGTTTGAGAAGGATGAGGCTGGTAGGATTGCGATTTTACCATTCTATCTTTACGTGATGCGCACTGTGAGTATCCTTATGTTTTTTTATCATTTGATATCTTTGGGTTACACTTTTGTTTATTGTGGCAAAATATCACGCCGTCGCCATAAGCTTAAATATAGGGAGTTTTGTTACTGTTGGATGTTTGTTTTTCAATATTTGGTTTCACATATCCCTCAAGCAAATATAGTTCATTCATGTTTTGATAACCATATGTTCAACACTATTCAGGTGTCGCTTACACAAGCTAGGATTGATATGAGTGAGCTTGACGAAGACTCTGATGGTTTCCTTCAATCTCATGTAAATACCCAAACGGCTCTAAAGCTGTACAAATTTAGAATTGGCCCAAAATTCTTTAAGTAGTTATTCCTAGGTGCAAATGTTGCTTAACGTTACAAATAATATACTTGCTGTTGTTATTATAGGAAATGGAGGCCTATATTGGTGGTCTCATCCCTAACCTGGCACAACTGAGGGACATGCCTGAAGCCTTTAATCAAATGTATTGCCAAATTGCTGCACAAAAGTTTTTCTTTTTCTGTGATCCCCATAGGCGAGGTACGCCCCAAAGATATATAATTATAATGCAACGAGAAATTTTGCTTTACATTGTATCCAGTCGCCATGTGTTAAGTATGATCTTATTTTGTACAGGAAAAGCATGTATTAAGAAGATACTGCTCAGTAACTGTCTGCAGGAACTAATGGAATTGCATCAGGTCAGTTTAGATAATAGATGGGTAAAATTCAGCTGTGTGATCGTATTAGCTTTCCAATTTCAGCAGATACTATTTATTTTGCTTGCATTTACTGATTCTTGCCCGGATACTCTATGTTAGGAAAGTGAGGAAGAAGTCACAGACACTGAACAGGCTGAAAATTGGTTCTCTTTGACTTCAGCTCAACGTATATGCGGTGGGTGTGCTATTTTTGTCTTAATAACTGCAGATAAACTGGCAACAACTCTCGTTATGTCTTGTGAAAAACTCGACTCAAATGATCTAGAGTTTCTCCTTCTGTAGATATGTTTCTTGCGCTTGATAAAGATATGAGTGGATCGCTGAGCAAACAGGAACTCAAAGAATACGCGGATGGGACCCTAACTGAGATTTTCATCGAGAGAGGTAAACTAACATACTTTTTGGTCATTGTATACTTCTCGTGGTAGTGATAGTCACTAACCAATAGTGATCGAGACAAACGGAGCTATAGGTCTCAAAGTAATTGGGTATCTACAAGTTGCTCCTTTGTGTTTTTTCAACCAAGTAGAAATTTGAAAAAGAAACTTCCTCATATCCCTTGCTTTTCTGTAGTGTTCGATGAGCATGTCCGCCGTGGAAAACATGGTGCAGGCAATTCCCGGGAAATGGACTTTCACAGCTTTCTAGATTTCGTTCTTGCTTTGGAGAACAAAGACACTCCAGAGGGTTTGACATATTTATTCCGCTGTCTTGATCTCCAAGCGAGAGGCTTTCTCACTACGGCTGATATTCACTCTCTTTTCAGGTAATGAATCTCTTTGAAGTAACTGAATCTGTTTGTTTTTCTTTTTAAAACTTTCTATTAGATTTCTATTAAAGACATGGGAAGTAAAGAAGGGGAGCATCAAAGAGTTGTGATGTTATCTGATACAATCTTCCTAGATTAAAAGAACTCTGCATTTCCTGCTTGTGGAAGCTGAGCTTTGTTCCACGAGTCTCATATCTGCAAAGACATTGGTGCTTATAAAAGCACACCCTCAATGTGTGATAATGCCAATTGCCAGTCCCTCTTTTAAATTGCCGTTGTAAATCTCATCTGTTAACTTTGCAGAGATGTTCACCAGAAATGGATAGAAGGTGGGAACTATGAACTATGCATAGAGGATGTTCGGGACGAGATCTGGGACATGGTGAAACCGTCTGACCCGTTAAAGATTACTCTGGGTGATCTCTTGGGATGTAAACAAGGTGGAACTGTTGCGAGCATGCTAATCGATGTGCGTGGCTTCTGGGCTCATGATAACCGTGAGAACCTTCTTCAAGAAGAAGAAGAACCCCCTGAGGAAGAGTCGCAGTGATAATGTTATTTTCTGCTAAATAAAAACTAATCATTGAGAACAGTTGGTCGGAGAAAGACCAAAAGTCTCATCTGCATTCTGATGTGTTTGTATCTCTGTAAGAAGTTATCTCGAATACTTAGTTGGGGACATTTATAATGAGAAGAAAGGAAAAGGGCTGTTTATATTGCCGCTTGTCTTCTGCTTGGAATCTGATATAATATTTGAAATTCCTTTTATACACTAATCCACAAAAACAGAGACAGGGTTTTCATTCATGTCTTAATGTTCTTGTCTTGTCTCTGGATTCTGGTCTGTGTTTAGACTTGGAAAGGCTTTCTGGGTGTAGCAGCTCTGTTCTCCAGAGACTGTAACCTTTGCTTCAGATGAAACACTTCAACCTGCATTCATTTTGCGTTTTTGGAAAAGCGTTGCGTTTTGGAACCGCAAAATTGAAATGATCATGATAATACCTGCAATTGGAACGCTCTTGCTCTTTCTCCTGCAAGTACTCCTCTTGTTGAATGCAACTCCTACAAAAACCCATGAAACACAAAACGCTATTAACTTAATCACATCTACGTATTGAAAACACTTGTACACCCACACGGATTTAACCTTTTGTGTATCGTCTAGGACAGCTTTTAGGAATGCTACATCATGCTCGAGCCTGACATTGTCGGAGTGAACAATGTTTGATAAATTACTAGCTTCTTCTTGAGCGAGCTCTAACCCAGTGAGCTTCTCCTTGAGCAATTCAACATCTCTCATGGCGTCACAGAGCTTTTTATCAGTCTCTTGTTTGCTCCTCAACGCAACTGACACATTCCTCTCAGCTGCTTCTCGTCCCGCTAATGCTGCTTGTAACTGCCCTTCCAGAATTCCATTTCTTCTTATAAGAGCCGACATTTTCGCCTCGTGGAATTCGTAAACGCTCGATGATGATGCCAATGCTGCTAAATTGATATTTTCCATTTCCGGGAATATCAAGGCACCATCCATGTGTTCAAAAGGAAATGTTTCAGAGCATTGCTTTTGGAGATTTGCCATTTCGCGCTCAGAGACCGTAGAAAGTGTTTTCCCTGCTGGATTTTTTGCTCCTCCATTGTTGTCATCTACAGTCTGAACCAAGACAAGAATTTGCAGACATTTTAATGACGTTTCAAGAAGACCCCTAAATGCAGCTATAACATGAACTAGCTATATATACCCGAGGCGCAGAGCTTTCTTCCTCTGAGAACTTTGCAGGTTCAATTACAGCTCTATATTCTTCTTCGGTGCTAAACTGTTTACGCAAGGAGACATTTCCAGAAGATGGGTTACGATGATCAGCGAAAGCAATCTCTGATAAAGACCTCCTACCAGAGCCGCCATGCTCTTCAATGGCTGAAGCAAGTTTCTGTCTAGCAACTGAATCAATCAGCCTCTGTGATGAGGCTTTGACCGATTCATCAGCGGCTAAAGCTGCTGAGGAAGAAGATCGTTTTCCAAACAGTAACTGGCCGGGGTTTTTCTTGGAGGTTTTTTGTGGATGTCTTGGAGATTCACTCTTGTTCTTGTCAATGATAAAAGCCTCGACCTTTTCATAGAAAAGGTTCAGACTTTGCATTCAAACACGGGGAAAGATCGAGAATCTGAAATAAAAAATCAGACCTGATTTGAAGGATCTTTTTTCATTCCTCCGAAGGCTACGAGGAAATCTTTGTCCTTGTGTTGCAGAAGAACTAAGCTAAATCCCTATACCAAACATTTCACAGGACTATAACAAAGCTTTCACAAATGACGGTTGAAAGAATAGAGAAGTTAGTAATATACAAAAATGATTTGTTGGTTTTTACTTTAAAACCACCTTATTAGCTGTGATGGAAGATTGAGAGGAGATACTTGCCACAGACCACTCGACCTTTAAAATATCAAAGACTAATGTTTCTGCGTGTCCTGCAAAAACATAGGAACTTGTAACATCCAAGGAAATTCAGCACGGTTTCGAGGTAGAACTTACTCTTCTTTCTGCTTCCACCTCCGGTTATATACCATTTAGTACCACAAAGAACTCCACAACTACCCGCTCTTGGGGAGGGGTGAAATCCTCTGATCTTTATTCTTGACCATACCATCTTGATGACACCAAAGGATGATAAATGTTCAGTTTCAAGACAGTTTAAAAGAATTCAATTCTAGTAGAAAAGATAGAAAGATGAGTGTTGGCGAAAAGCATTACAGTTTCAAAGTCAAGGGAGTATAAGTCATTTAGTGTTTTGTTCTTGCCCGACCCTCCAAACACAAACAGAATTTTGTCTTCAAATAGCGTGGCTACATGATTCGATCTTGCACATGGTCTTGTTCCTCTGGTTTTTAACATAAACCGTGTCAAGAAATCAGAAAGTAAAGAGTTCATGTGAATTGTCATCAGTAAAACGCGAAAAACTAAACTCACGTGCAATTAAGAGGAAGCCATGTGGATGATTTGAGATCAAACATATGAAGATCGTTTAGTTTCCTCTTCTTAGAATCTTCACCTCCGAAAAGTATCAATACTGAACTAGCCCTCACCACTGTGTGACCATTGCGACTGACCTGCAATTTCATATCCAAATAAGACAATGCAGAATGTTGTCTCCTTGCAATCCAAACTTTTAAAATGTATATTGACGACTTAGAAAATTACCGGCAAGTCTCCTTTTGCCTCCATTAAGGACCAGCATTCTGAATCAGTATCAAATGCCCAAACTGACAATAATACATACAAATACAACACCGTCTTAAGCAGAGCGAAACACCGAAATTCTAAACTTTAGGATCTAAACAACAATGTGAAACCTGAAACTTTGTCATTGCTGGGATCTGTTTTTCCACCCACCAATAGCACTTTTTTACCCCAAGAGACCTAACAACGGATAAAAACAACAAAAACTGAGAGATATAACACCACAAAAAGCCAGAAAAATCTTTGCCCAAACAACAATCAATTACCAGGCAATGGCCTTTCCATGCAGGGATCATGAGAGGCAGACTACTTGGCGATAAGTAAACTTTTGAAGACGCTTTGGACCATGTAAATGAATCAAAGTTAAGCACCTGTAAATACAAAACTGAGGATATATAAATCCCTTTAAACCAATATTCCTAGGTGTTGATTTAGCACACATCTTTTCTACCTGTACATCATCCAACAAGCCATTACCAGATTCTCCACCAACTACTATCATGTTGTTACCAATAGCTGCTGCCGCATGCTACATAAAAGTAAAGCAATTTTTTCTTTTTTTCCATAGTTTTTCAAAAAACCAGAGAAGCTAATGGATGGAAAGCAAAGAAAACAACCGAGAATCGTTACATTGAAGCGTGGAGCCGGGTTTTCCCCACCAACCGATAAAACCATCCAATTTTCAAAACTCCCTGATGAAGGTTGGGTTTCAAGTTCATCGGAATAACTACTTGCAGCCACATCAACTTCATTCTGCATCATCTTTCTAACAAATCAGATAAAACTCAATGTTACCAAGAAAAACAGTTAACTACTGTGTACTGAAACAACTTACACTGGAATTATCTAGGCGTTTGGTCGCTCGCATAGGGCTCTTAAATCCTTGAACAGGATCCGAAAGCTGTACCTTCTTAAACCTGATCAATTAAATCGACATTCAGAGAAGAAGCATACTCAGTTGAATCAATAGTAATCATGAAACAAATATACGTGAACCAAGATATTATTAGCCTAAAAATAGAAACCCAAAGATTCAACGGCACTTCACAGGACTAAAGAAAGGACCAATATTTGATCTTGAAAACAATATTATATAAAAGGAGTTGCTTTTACAGTAAGGTTGAACAGGACACTTCAAAAGGTGATTCCTAAATCAAAATGTTTTTAAACAAACAAAAGTTAAAGGAACCCCAAAAAGTTCCCAACTTTCAGAATATAAAAACAGACCCAAAAAGGTGATTTGATTTCAAGAAGGGTAAAAAGAAGACTAACCTGCCAAGTTTCATGCGCCTCTTCGAAAAGGTAAACATTTTCTTCCAATTTCTCCTGAAATGCACAAAGCAAGAAATTTATGGAATTTTTAAAATAAGATCCGTTCTTCACTTGCTGCGAATCTAAGATTCAAATCTGAGAAAACTGAGATCCACTTAACACCCTAAGCTCACCTGTTTGATTTACCGAGAAAAATTCCAGTAAAAAAGAAGAGAATCAGTGTTTAGAGAAGATCAACCACCACAATAGCCATATCCATAGCTCGAAAAAAGAATTGAGACGACGTCGTGTTGAGTCCTAGCAAGCTGGCTGGGCCACGCAGAGAAATGATTGGAGGAGAGATTGATTTTACTTACGGTAAGCAAATTAATTTGTTGTCTTTTAACTTTTAAGCAATGAATAGGGGACACAAATAGCGAGAAGAGTAAAAAACTGAATCTTTTAACGATCTGAGCTTACTAGAGAGAGAGTGAGAAGTGGAAACAACCGTTGTTTCATGTGTGTGATGTTTTTGATGCAATGGTTCGTTGAGTTATGGCGACATGTTTTGTCTGTTTCTGGCAAACTGTGATTTGAGTTCGCCGAAGATATTTAATGCTTTGCGATTTGCAACGCCTTTGTGGGTCCCAACCTTCGCTACTTGATTGATTTCTTTTTTTATAATTCTTTGTCTTTTCTGTATGACTTACTAATTTAAGATGTCCTTTTTAAATATTTTTATCACTCATAGTTTCAAGATTTTACTGTTGTGTTAATTCCAAAATCTTGATTTTCGTTACCTTTTGTATCTCAGTACAATTTAATGCCTAGTTTGCAATTTTTTCTCCAATAACATAAAATTATGTTACATATAAACTCACACATGATAACCTAAGAAAAACACACTGATTTTTTTTATCTAATTAACGTGGACTCAAATCACCATGTCGAAGATCATACGTAGATGTGTTTAAATACATTATTCTGCGTTAGTGTTAAGTAACTAGTTAAATATAATAAGTCAAACCCACAATGCACCAACCAGCTTAAGCATAGGAATCAAAGATCCGTTAAGGTGTAAACTCATGACCTCGTTGACTGGATAGAGGCCATAGGACCATATGCATTAATAATTACTGATTAGTAAGTGTATTTTTCATCATTTGAGTAAAAATGGCATATTATGGAGGTAAATATCTAGGCTATCTAACATTTCACAGATGAATCTAGTTACATAACCATTAATTATTTTGTGTTAATACATGCCAGTTTGACCTTAATTGGTGGATTAGCTAGTACCAAATATATTTCTTTATGAGATTTGATTTTAGAATTTTTTAGTTCCAATTATATTAAGCTAATAACCTAGTTCCAATTTTTTAGTCCACGTAATTCATCATAAATTAAAAACAGCTAAGCTTTCTCAATTTTCTGAGCATATTACAACATTTAAAGTTGAGTTGAATCTATTGCATATGCAATATGCATTATTTTTTGGGTTAATTTTTGCATATGCAGAATTTTAGATATGTTTATCTCTCTCTCACTCTCTCTAAAACTAATGGAATATGTAAAGCTTATCAAAAGGCATCTTATGAGTTGGAGAAATAGTTATCCAAAATAGGATCTCGTTTTTCTTTAGGCCACCGTCTCTTTCTTCTACGTGAGGATTCTATTCTCGACTCGCCACTTCCACATTATGCATGCAACTCTCGCAAAAAGCTTATATTGTAATAAGTTAGTTACTAATAATTATAAGAGAGACAGGAGGTGAGAAAGAGAGAGATAGAGAGAGAGAGAGAGGAGCGAGAGAGGAGTTGAGAGATGAGAGAGGAGAGATTCTATATGTTAGCTATAAGCACTTAATTTGCTTTCATGCATGGGGACTGACGAATTTTAGGGACAATAAATTGAGAATATGTATGGAAAGTAAAAATAAACATGCCCTCGATCGAGTTTAAATAACCTTTTCCCTATGCAACATGCTATTTAATTATTCCATCTCTCGGTTTGGAAATATAAAGCTTCATGGTTTATTGGTCTATATATATCTAAAAACCCAATCAAAATGTGTTCCAATGTGTGTGTTTTTTTGCATTTTCATGCACATAAACATCAAAGACATGGGATATAGCCCATGCTTGATCTTTGAGATGTGAGGAAACATGCAATACGACCAACATCAGTTTAAAGATCTTCTCAGTAGACCTTTGTCGTGATCTGGTCCCATGATGTCGTTTAAGATACGTGGCTAAAAAGGTCCATTCCATTGCACTCTGCAAAACATTTTTAGTTCGTGACTCTCGACAGCATTATTTGCAAAAGGAGATAATATGACTCGCCTGTGGTGATTTTCCATATAGCTTATCTGTTTCGAATAGGGTTCCTGTTACTGAAAAGCTATGCCCTTCAAAATGCAAACTTGATCATGAATTATATTGCATGAATCGCAAAAAAAAAAAAGACAAACAGGTTCAA
Organism: Pugionium cornutum; assembly: GCA_018901935.1. Taxonomy (NCBI): domain Eukaryota; kingdom Viridiplantae; phylum Streptophyta; class Magnoliopsida; order Brassicales; family Brassicaceae; genus Pugionium; species Pugionium cornutum. Next base: position 7,597,532 of record CM032162.1, read on the forward strand.
AATGCAAACTTGATCATGACTTATATTGTATGAATTATACATTTTGTTTTGGGGACTGTGCCGAGTTAACGATTATTCCCTTTGGTGTTACGTTCTTTCAACTAATAACTTGAGCTTCTGGCTTGTGGGGGGAAACTGAGTAGACCACTGAATTTTCTTTGTGGATTGTACAATTTGTTATCCTTGTACTCGATAAAGATGGTTGATCAACAAGAGTGTTAGTAATTTATATATTGCATTGGAAATAACCTGAGGCGTCTCTTGTTGCTCCACTGAGAAATAGCCATTTACCACTGAGTTATGTTCCTCGACTCACTTGTTTGGGAACCACGATCATATGAATTCTGCAACCCCTTTGAAACTGGTTCAGTCTTCTATTGTTAAGGTACAGTTCGTTTGTACATAAGACGCTTTCTGTGATTCTAATATTTTTCTCACCTTCGAATATGGGCCTTTTTAGAGCCCATTAAACCCAAAAATAATAGACATATAACAGCCCGACTTTGTTATACTCGTGATTTTGCCGCCGTTCGCTAACTTTTTGAATTCAAATCGAGCAAACAACTTCATTTGATTTTTAACCTTTTAGGTGATATGATTTGAATTCAAATTCTTTTCTCTTCTTTCTCCTGCAGAAACCCTAGCATTTGTGATCTTCAACGGGGACCTGAATTTGGCTCCGTCCGTCGGTCGTGAGCTTTCGTACCCGCCGTCCAACAGCATTTCTAATCTCTAATTTTCCAATACTAGTGAGCATCTTCTCGTTTCTTCGTGGGATAAGGTTAGAAAAACCCTTAACTTGGTGTTTACTTATTCTTGATTGAAATCCTCTTCAATCGCCTGAAACTTTTTTACGTTGGTTTTTTCTTCTATATTTGGATCCAAGCCGTGTGAGATTGTGATAAAAACTGATACGAAGAGATATGTTTTTAATGTCGGTTTGTTTTTTTGTCATTGATGTTTACGTTCAGAAACATAAACTAATTATCTAATCACTGATACAGAGAGAACGATATAAGAGAATTTGGTGATTTTTCTTGTGCTTTTTAGGATTTTGATGTAGTTTTCTAGAAACATTTATTACTAAATTCGGCATTTCACTATCTTGTTGTTAAAAAATTTACTCCAACTTTGGAATTATTTTTTTTTCTGGATTTTCCTTCTGAGAAAAAAGCAATATGATACCATAAAAAGAAAAAGCAAATGGCTGTGCGTTTTCGTCTATTGTGAAAAAATTATAGAGTATGTCCATTATCCAGTGACGTATTAATATGCAAATAGCTACTCCTTGTTTTTTTTTCATCTGGTAAAGATTAAGTTACGTCATTTATGAAATGTAATTTTGTTTCGATCAATACTTAAACAGGACCAAAATTGGAAAGACTAAAGAGATCCACTTGGAAAGGTTCGATTTCTCCATTCAATCTTACGGCTAAATAGATCAGCTTTCAGAAGTAAGTTTTCGATTGTTTTTAACCATATTTTAGGATGTAGAGCATAGTCTTATTAACTAAAGTAAAGAAAAATATATTTCAACTATAACATAAAAACCTTTAGAAAAAAATCTAGAGACAAATTAATTATAAAAATTTACTACTCAATTATAAAAATGATAATTAATCATGTCTTTTTTACCCTAGGAGATTTGAGATTAATCAAATAATATCTGATTGCTAATCGCATAATTATGAAAGTTAACCGAACATGCTATCGTGTCTTTTGATTGTTGAAAATATCATGTTATAATTGATTTCTCAACTAAGGAAAGAAACAGTCAAAATTTCTCACTAATATTACGAATTTTTTAATATTCCAAACTTTCCTATAATCAGTCGTAACTTGTAAGATAGATATTCTTAGTTTAAAGAAAATTTATTTTTGCACGACCAAAACCTCTTAAATTGTGAAATTAATCAAAAAAAAATTTGATTGTTTCGCATAGTTGTAAAAGCTAATCGAACATGATGTCCTATCTTTTGATTGTTAGAGATACCATGTTGTAATTGATTTCTCAACTAATGTAAGTAACCGTCAAAGTTTCTCATTAATTTTACGATTTTTCAATATTCCAAATTTTCCTATAATCAGTGGTAACTTGTAGGATAGATATCTTTAGTCTAAAGAAAAATCATTTTCCACGACCAAAACCTCTTATGAAAGTTGATAAATTGTGAAATTAATCAAAAAAAATTGGATTGTTTCGCATAGTTGTGAAAGCTATCCGAACAGGGTGTCCGGTCTTTTGATTGTTAGAGATAACATGTTTTAATTAATTTCTCAACTAATATAAGTAACTGTCAAAAATTTTCATTAATTTTACGATTTTTTCAATATTCCAAACTTTCTAGGAATAAGTTGTAACTTGTATGATAGATATCTTTAGTGTAAAGAACAATCATTTTTCTACGACCAAAACCTCTTACGAAAGTTGATAAATTGTGAAATTAATCAAAAACAATTTGATTATTTCGCATAGTTGTGAAAGCTAACTGAACATGTTGTCCTATCTTTTGATTGTTAGAGATACCATGTATAATTGATTTCTCAACTAATGTAAGTAACGGTCAAAGTTTCTCCTTAATTTTACGATTTTTCAATATTCCAAACTTTCCTATAATCAATCGTAACTTGTATATATATCCTTAGTCTAAAGAAGAATCATTTTTCCACAACCAAAACTTTCGTAAGAAGTTCTGATAAATTGTGAAATTAATCAAAGAAAATTTGATTGTTTCGCACAGTTGTGAAAGCTAACCGAACATGAAGTCTTATCTTTTGATTGTTACATATTCCATGTTTTAATTGATTTCTCAATTAATATAAGTAACAGTCAAAATTTCTTATTAATTTTACGATTTTTTCAATATTCCAAATTTTCCTTTAATAACTTGTAGGATAGATACTCTTAGTCTAAAAAAGAATCATTTTTCCACGACCAAAACCTATTAAGAAAGTTGTTAAACTGTGAAATTAATCAAAGCAAATTTTATTGTTTTGCATAGTTGTAAAAGCTAACCAAACATGGTGTACTGTATTTTGATTGTTAGAGATATCATGTTTTAGTTGATTTCTCAACTAATGAATGTAACAGTCAAAGTCTTTCATTAATTTTATTATTTTTTCAATATTCCAAAGTTTTTTGTAATGGCTCGTAAGTAGTAGGATCATGTTTCCATGACCAAAATCTTTTACGAAAATTTTTAAATTGTAGAATTAATCAAAGATAGTTGTGAAAGCTAACCAAATATGGTGTCGTATCTTTTGATTATTAGATATACAATATTTTAATTAATTTTTCATTTAATGTAAACAATTTTTATGATTTTTTCAATATTCCAAAATTTTTGTAATTGATTGTAAGTTGTAGCTTAGATACCCTTAGAGTAAAGAATAATCATTTTTCCAAACTAATAGAACATGGTGTTAGAATTTTGATCGTTAGAGATGCCAAATTTTAATTGATATCTTATCTAATGTTTTTAACGATTCACTTTTTTAATATTCCAAAATTATGTGTAATCGGATGTAAAATTTAGGAAAATCATTTTCCGATATCAAAACTTCTTAAAAAATATTTAATTTAACCAAAAAATTGAATGTCAATCGCATAGTTTTGAAAACTAACCGAATATGGTGTTTTGTCTGTTGATTGTTATAGTAATTTTAATTAATTTTTCATATAATGTTAATAAACGTCAAATTTTTGATTAATTTCATGATTTGATTTTTTCTAATATTCTAAACTTATTTGTAATTATTTGTAATTTTCAGAATAATTACATACCGTGAGGAAGGATTCATTTTCTACGAACAAAACTTTTTACAAAGGATTTTAAATTGTGAGTTTAGTAAAAAAAAAATTTGATTGTTAATCTCATAGTTATGAAAAATATCCGAATATGGTATTTTATCTATTGATTGTTAGAAATGTCAAATTTTAATTTATTTTCCATATATTAGTAAACATCATTTAAAAGTTTTGATTAATTTTACAATTCAGATTTTTTCTTCCAATGCTCCAAATTTTCTTATAATCGGTTGTAAATTTTAGGATAGATTCACGGAATAAAGAATGATCCTTTTTCCATGTTCAATACTTCTTAAAAATTTTAAATCGTGTTATTAATGAAAGATAATCAAATTTATGAAAGATAACTCACCATAGTGTTCTTTGTTTTGATCATTAAAGATATAAAAAATTTAATTGATGTAAACCATCCGATCATAATTTTTAATTAAATTTAATTGATGAAAATTTAATTGATTAAAAAATTTCCAATTTTCAAATGTTTTCGTAATCAGTTACGCTTTAGCAAAATAGCCAAATTTAAAACATGATCAAAAAATTTTCAAGATTTTAAATTGTACCAAAGGGAAGACCAAGATTTCTCGAGGATTTAAAATCTCTAAAATTCTCTTCAAGATTTTATACATGGTCAAGATTTCTTCAAATTTTTAAATTTAAACCGTGTCTGCTGAATGTCTTCTTCTCCATGAAGTTGATACACGCGAAAGTGATGATAAAAGAAACAAATTTTTGATGAATTCTTTAGTGAAACAGTGTTTTTAATGTCGACATAACATGGCAGACATAAACCAAATTAAAGCAAAGAGCAATTAACCTACTAAACCAAAATAGAAAAACCGGGTAGAGATAGGTGTGTGATATGGCTGTCGTAAAATGCAAAAGATATAAGGAAAAATATGCCATCTTTTGTGGATCATGAAGCTGTGTAGACTCATCGGTAAGCTCATAGCTGAGCGTTCAATGGAAGAAGCAGCCGTTTATGCGGTCTCTTATGAGCCAAGAAAGGGAGAAAGAATTAAAAGAAAGCGATCTCCTAGATTGTGATTATTATCTTTGTTCCTTGATTCTCTCTACAATAAATGACTTGCATTAAAACAGTCTTCCATGCGGTTCAGTTGGAACGCGAGGTTGATGTTGGGTGAATCCAATTCACAAGTTATGTCCCAAGACCTTGGCGTTATCGATGTAGTAGTAAAAATCCCTGATGTTTGAATTGAAAACAGTATTTGAAAATGACAAATTTATTAGTTAAGATAATGACTAAATGTTTTCTTACTTTAACGTCTGATTTGCTGGATTTGTACCACTACCATTAGTACACTTTTAGACGTTATTAATGTATCTTTCGAAATAAATTATAAGACTAAAGTGACTAAGGAGGAATAAATGTGGTCAACTTGTTTGATGTTCCTTTTAAGCCGGCATTTAAATTACAACTTACCCTTTTCTAGAAAACCCATTTTATAATTTGTTTTAAAATAATAGGAGCAACAATTAAATTGGATAGGCGTTATCATTTGACTAAGTGCTTTATTCCAAAGACGACAAGAATTTTTGTTTTCTTCGAAAGGCGACAAGATTTCTGTTATATGTATGTGATTGTTATTCGGTATAATCAGTTGTTTTTTTACTAAATATCATATTTAGTATTTTTCTAATTTACGTTTAATTTTTTATTAAAAAGAAATTCTAAAGTATTTTAATATTAAATTTTTGGTATTTTGGAAATTTAAATTAAAGATATTATATTTAAAACAAAAAATTAAAAAGATGTTATTTTTTTAGTTACCCAAAAATAAATATGAACTGAAACATATAATCATTTAAAATCAAATTTTCGTGCTTCATAATTCACATCCATCCCATCCAATTTTTGAAACATTTTACAAAATATATATTAGATGCAACAAGTAAAATATTCTAATTAATTTATACTAATAAAATAAACATATTTTTTTAGCATATTAGTAAACACAATTTAGTTAATTATTCTTAGTGTTAAGTATTGTACTAAATTCGTAACGTTAAATGATATTTGTGTACATTTATGGTAAAATAGTTAAATCAATATTATATTTTCGAAAGAGAAAATTAAAAGAAAGCGTGAGGATACATCACAGTGTGGGACCTACTTTCAGACCGCCATGATTCTTCTTTTTATCCCGATACCGTTAATTCAGCAGTTGCAACAAATTTTTTAACAAAGCAATCTACCTATTTTTTAAAAAAATATTAGGCTGATGTGTCAATATCACAATGAGTTTCAGATTAAATATATAAAAAGATTTAAACTACTAAAATAATTACAATACATACCATTGATATTAATTTGGTTAGAAAATCAATATATTTTATTCAACTAACAAAAAATAGTATTACCTCTGCAAAAACAATAATTTTTATTTCTTTAAATTTTTAATACGTTAATTTATAAATAGTTTCAAATAAATAAAAATATATTTAAGTTATTACATAATCTCTAATATATTATTTGAGAAAAAAATTATGAAAATAATATTACTCTCACGTATTATTAACATAAATATCATGCTTACATCTCATCATTACAGTAAATTTCAAATAAATATATAAATATGATTAACTTATTCGAATAATTACAATATATGTCATTGTTATTAATTTGGTTATAATATTAATATATTTTATTAAACTAACCAAAAATACTATTAAATTCATAAAAAAATAATTATTTTTTTCTTTCTTAATTTATATATACAAAAATTAATATTAAAAATAAATTTAAACAAAAATAAAAATTATATAAATATTTAATTTATATTTAGTAATAAAATATATTTTATAAATATTTTTTCTCACGCATGACGTGGATATAAATCTAGTTAGTTTATATTTTTGGTGGCTTTTTATTGTATACTTTATTTGAATTTGAGAAGATTGTGTTTTCTTTCAAGAGAAAATAATCAATCGAAACACCACTGATAGTGTTTAAGAAATGAAAAGAGTTCCATAAAGTAATCTCAGCAAGAACTTTGAATGCTACATAGTGAAATCGGTAAACATAGAATATGATAGATTAACCCACAAAACAGGAAAAGATTGTAACCAAATAGGTATAATCTATTCGAATTAACGTATCAATGTAAGATTTGTTGGAACTCGGTTTTACGAAAGTGGCTATCGATCACTTTTCGGTAAGTTTTCTAAAAAAACATTAAAACCGAAGTTCGTTTGAATGAGAAATGAGTATTTAAAGTGGGTTGCTTGATAAGCATAAAATGAACAAATGTAATTTGTCTCATATTATAATTTAGATGTGAAATCTTTCTTGTATATCAAACGGAGAAATTATTACAAAACTCAAACTTTTGGATACACTTTGGTGTATTAGTGGAAGGAGATAATCGAACTCGAGTTTCAAGTTTTTAGAATTTAGCAAATGAACCAATGGTCGGTATAATTTTTACTGTGGTTTGGTTCAAACCTCATTTGTTATGTGTTGACTAAGTCAAATTCAACATCTGTTACATCTCTTTTATTGAGTTAAGTTACAAATTACAACCAAATTAATTTGGTTTATAGTTTTGTAACATTTGTAACATAAAAATCATAATGATTTTTAGTGGAGAATAATTCTCATTAAAAGTGGAGTAACCTTTTTATAAACTCATATATTGATCATTAAGAAAAATGGTTGAGAATGATGAAAATGAATGATGGAAAATGAAAAAAGAAAAAGGAAAACAAACATTTGGTTTTCTCATTCTAAAAGTGTAAAAAAATACACATAAAAAATTACTTACATGTTGAGTCTGAGAGTACAATATAGAAAAGTGTTCGTTGGATTCTGTTCTTGGGTTGTGAAAGACAGAATATTTGCAGTTGTATCCGGAGATTCGGAACGCTATGCAACTGTCACACTACGGAGCGTTTTCAGAATTAAGGAAAGAGTGTCTCGCCTCTGCAAATCCAGTTTTTCCAAAATTCTTGTATCGGTAGTTTACATTTTATTAGATGTAATAATTCACAATTATTAGTTGTCCATATTGTAGAAAATCGCGTTCTATCAAGATCGACCTTGAAATTTATGCGTTAACTATTTACTAATATGTTTTTTACGATTTTAGGATAAAAAATAGATATAAATGTTTATAAGAGTTTTGGAAACATTATTTATCAAATTTACTTTTCTTACATGTTTCTAATTCATTTAGATTCTCAATCAAATTATGTGGATATGTTTAACTAAAATTCTTGAACTTAAACTTAATTACAATGACTATTTTTTCACATATTTATTATTGCTCCCATGACATGCACATCAATAACTGTTTCTTAATCTAAACTATAATTTGTCATTATCTTTATATGTCTTCTCTAACCGTCGATTTGGTTATTTTTATTTTGCAAATAGGATATAAATTATATTTATATTTAATTTCTATTTAAGAAAAAATATTCGTAAATTATATAATATTATTTATTATTAAATATAAATTATATTAATTTTTGTTAGTTCGATAAAATATATTGATTTTTAACTAAATTAATAATAATGACAAATATTTTAATTATTATAAAATTATTTATATATTTATTTGAAATCCAGTGTAATGATTAGACGTCAACATAATATTTTTGATGTAAATGAGAATATCAATCTCGAATATATAGATTTCAATCATAATGTTGGCTTATGTACACCACTAGATTAGAATATATAATATATTTTATAACCATTTTTGACACAAGTGATGTTCGTTTCGTAGTCGCAGGAACCTACGGCTGCGTCATGCGGACAAACGTTGTTTGTTTAACCACCGCAGGTTCCTGCGGTCAAATGTTGTGGTCGACCGCAGAAAACTGCGATAAAAATTTTAACCGCTACGAAATTGTAGCGTTTGCGATTAAACAATTGCGATACAACCTGCGGCGACAACCTGCGACGATCAAACGAACAATAATATTGCAGCGTCTAATCGCAGCGTCTGACCGCAGGTCGCTGCCACAGACGCTGCGACGGACAAACGAACAACACTATAAACACCATAAATATTGAGATCAAGGCAAATGGGGTGGAATTAACTCATATTTAGACAAACAATCTGGACACAATTAGTTAATGTATTTGCGGGTACATTGCAACTCCGACAATAATCTATATGTTGATTATTTCAAAACTTGACTACAATTTTTGAAAGATCTCCAATTCTACATGGAAGGTTTGGTCATTCCATAACATCATCTAACCTCTTAACTATATATATATATATATATACCAGTTCGTCTCAAAAGTGATCAATTTTATCCATCTCGATAAGTTACTCCATACTCTATAAAAGCCCGTGGAGCCCGATACAGAGAAGAGATAGACTCCTCTTACATCATTTTATTCTTATGATACTCGTAATATCCTTTAGACACGATCCAAGTTCACTAATGTCTACATTATCAATCCATGAAGCATCAGCTTGGTACAATAGAGACTGGTAAACAGCCGAGGATTCAATTATTGAAAGGAGGTCTTAGTCTATGTTATGTGGTTCTAGCGCGTTCGTAATCGTTTTCCGCTTAGCTGGAAGTGGTGAGAAGGATATCCTTAAGGCGATAACTTTTTCTATTGAATAGCTTTTCGTTCCTCACTATGAAACATAATACTCAAGAAAATAGGAATTATCCGAAATCAAATTAGAAACTCCCAACTTTTTTTCTTATTCAAAATAGAAATGGACAACTGACAAACAATAACATTTTTTGAATTTTTTTTTTAAATATAGTATTATTAGTTTAATTTTTTTAAAATAATATAAATTAATATTAAAATATCTTGAAACTTATTTTTACTACAGAAAATTAAATTATAAATTAAAAAAATTCAAATATAATATTTTAATTATATTTATAATTTATGTATGGTAAATATGTATTTAGAAAATAATTTGTATTATTTTTGAAAAATTAAATTTAGTATGCTAAATTTGAAATAAAAATTTTAAAATGTGCTATTTTTGAAATTTTAAATTTACAGTGTTAAATTTGAAACTTTTAAAATATTATTCAATAGAAAATCCATATTTTTGTAGAGTGAATTACTCAAAAAGATACTCGGATTCATTCTTATAACCATTTTATATCTTTTTATTTTGTAATTATACAACCATCTGGTCTGCTAAACTTGTATGTGAAAATTCTAAAAGGCTTCGTTTTGTAATTATTTTATGTTTCTACTTTAACATTGGATTATACAAATGAAGCAAAAGGTTAATGAAGTAAACATTATCCGTAAAAACATAACAAGTAATAGAATTTAAATTCTACGTTGGCTTTAATCTCACATTAAACGGATAATGACTCCCTTAATTTCGTCTCATAATGATTCTCTTAATTTCGTTGACAAAACACGAATCCCTTAATTTCATCTTTAACTTTTCAGAAAAAAGATTATCCCTTTGATGATTTATGAAATGTCAAGTCGTTTTAATGAGATTTCATTTTTTTTTTTCATTTCCCTTTACCTTTCCTTCTCTTCTCGCATAGCACCCACATCCAAAAAAAAAGTTTCCTCGATTTGTTGATCTGCCCCGCTACTCTCGATCTCTCTCCAAAGATCGAGAGAGAGAGAGAGAGAGAGAGAGAGAGAGAGAGAGAGAGAGATGCACTGAGAAAAGGCTGAAGCTTTTCGTCTTTAGTTTTCTGTTACAGTAAAAAAAATCTCGATATGTGTTGAGCTTATGTTGGGATTCTCTGGTTGATTGATTTTGTCGGTAGGGTTTCTTTGTTTTATTTTATCAATTTTGATTTCCCCGAGGAATTAGCTTAGGAGATGAGTGGGTGTTTGCCTTGCTTTGGATCTTCGGGCAAAGACGCTGCTGCGAAAGATTCGGTGAAGAAGGAAGCTTCAGCTAAAGACGGCTCAGTTGCTCAGTCTCAACATGCCACCTTAGGTGAGAGTTTTCATTTACTTTTTTTTTTCTTTGAACTTTGGGATCTGTTGAGTTTCCGTGTCTTAGATCGATTTATGTTTCTGGGTTCTGATAAATTTCATACCTTTGTTAATGATTTGGAAAGATATTTCTGATCCAATTCATATTAGCTTCATGGCTATGTAGTTTCTGGACTCTAAGTACTGAGATCTGATGTACTTTGTGAGGTTTGATTATGGTTTATGATACCATTTATCTCCGGATTGTGGTTTGTTTGAATGTAATTACTAATTACAGTCTCTGTTTAGTTATACATGGAAAGCAATTAAAAAATGCTATCCACCAACAGGGAAGCACAAAAATGTTTGCTTTAGGGTTTCAGAAATGAAGAGTTATCAATAAAGATGTTATGTCCTCGTGGACATCACTAGCTTAACAATAGTAGAAATCAAGACCGGTCAATCATTTTTCTGTTGATTGAAATTGAATGTGAAAAGCCATTCTTTTGAGTATGAAAGTTTGCTTTAGTTGATTGTGCCTTTTCGAATTTGAAAATACCTATTTCCATGGTTAATGCTATCTTGTTCCCAATCACTTTATCTGTTGCTTCTGGCGCATAGCTTTGTGAGTAAAGTACTAACATTTCCCTATCTTTTTAGACAAATCAAAGTCTCGAGGAGGTCCTGATCATAAGAAGGAGCTGGCTGCTCCAAAAGAAGGGCCAACCGCTCATATCGCTGCACAAACATTTACCTTCCGGGAATTAGCTGCTGCCACTAAAAACTTTCGACCAGAATGTCTTCTTGGAGAAGGAGGTTTTGGACGTGTTTACAAGGGTCGTCTAGAGAGCACAGGACAGGTGATGTTCTTGAAATCGATCAATCGAATCATCCTTTTATTTTATTAATCAATCTTTATGTTTTGCAGATAGTAGCTGTAAAACAGCTAGATCGAAATGGTCTACAAGGAAACAGAGAGTTTCTTGTAGAGGTTCTGATGCTGAGCCTTCTGCATCACCCCAATCTTGTGAATTTGATTGGTTATTGCGCTGATGGTGATCAGCGTCTTCTTGTGTACGAGTATATGCCACTACGATCATTGGAAGATCATTTACATGGTAATCCTATTTTGGCTCTTTACATGGAAATTTCATATGGAACAAGTAGGGAACCATTACGATTTTGCTCGAAAGTAACATACATAGAAACTACAACACATTCTTTAGTGTTATTGTATTTGATATATTGGGAAAATTTCTTAATTTGTACTTTGAAACCTATTTAAGGTAAACAAATCGAACCATTACCTTGCAAATAGTTCTACGCAGTGCATGTGGTGAATAAGAATTTGGTTTCTCAGATCTTCCACCAGATAAAGAGCCTCTAGACTGGAACACGAGAATGAAAATAGCAGCAGGAGCAGCAAAGGGACTAGAGTATTTGCATGACAAGGCGAATCCGCCAGTGATCTACAGAGACTTGAAGTCATCCAACATTCTTCTTGGCGATGGTTATCACCCAAAGTTATCTGATTTTGGATTAGCTAAATTAGGGCCTGTGGGGGATAAAACACACGTTTCAACCCGTGTTATGGGCACATATGGTTATTGTGCACCGGAATACGCTATGACGGGGCAACTCACATTAAAATCCGATGTTTACAGCTTTGGAGTTGTGTTTCTGGAGCTTATTACTGGTCGAAAAGCGATTGATAATGCTCGAGCACCTGGAGAGCACAACCTCGTCGCATGGGTATCTTAAAAATTGCAACTTGTTCATATATTGCTGAAAGAGAAATCTCAACTTCTTTTCTGCATTCGGATGTGATAATTAATGTTTTGGACATCTTTGCTTACCTTAACCGTTGGGGTTCCCTTTCGTTTATTTGTCTTTGCTTGGTTATACAGGCTAGACCATTATTCAAAGACCGTAGGAAGTTTCCAAAGATGGCAGATCCATCGCTGCAAGGGCGGTATCCAATGCGCGGTCTATATCAAGCGCTTGCGGTTGCAGCGATGTGTTTACAGGAACAAGCAGCGACAAGACCCCTGATCGGCGACGTGGTGACAGCTCTAACTTACTTAGCTTCCCAAACGTTTGACCCTAATGCATCAAGCGCTCAAAACAATAGAAATGGTGGTGGGCCAACATTTATCAGGACAAGGGATGAACACAGAAGCTTGGGAGATGGGAGTAGCTTGGATAGTCCTGCAGAGACTCGTAGCCGGTTAGGGTCACCAGCGACTCACAAGAACTCTCCTGATTACAGAAGAAGAGATATGGTGAGAGAAGTAAATGCGGGATTAGAAGCAGGGAGCGAGACACGAGGCGGGTCAGGAAGAAAATGGGGATTAAGCGATTTGGAAGGGTCAGAATCACAGAGAGAGAGTCCTGCAAGTGTTGGGAGAGCAATGAAAGGGACTCCAAGGAACCGTGATTTAGATAGAGAGAGAGCAGTGGCGGAGGCTAAGGTGTGGGGAGAGAATTGGAGGGAGAGGAAGAGAGGAGCTACCAATGGACCGGACAGCTTTGATAGTACAAATGACTGAAAGGGAAAGAGAAAAGCTTTGTGTTTGAAAAGGAAGGAACATTTGTCTTTGTGCGAAAGAGGCAAAGGGAGAGGCTTTTGGTCATATGAACATTTGTGGTGGTCAGGTTGGGTTGGTCAGTTGTCGGATTTGATGTCTGAGTCAAAAGAGAGAAAGACTCTTCAATATTGCCGTTGAAGCTCAAGAACATATGAAAGAGAGTTTGAGAAGAATATTGGGCAATTAGGAGGGGAAGAAAAAGGTTTTTACAAGTCATGTTTTTGGGGCTTTTATTTTCTTTTTAATGGCTTTGTATATGTAAAATGGGAGGGAGAATTTGAGTCGATTTTTATATTTCTTGTACTATTTGAATATATCCTGTGTATTATTCGAGTCTATCAGAAACTGAAAACAAAAACTCTTACCATTGCCCCTCACTGAGAAAGACACAATGCAATGTTCCAACTCGACCACAAAAAGCAGATTTGAAATATAGGAATGTGTTTGCACAGAGCTCACAAAATCCACCATTGACACGATCGATGGCTTGTATTTGCTTGGTTATCCAGATTCGGTTCTAAGTTCAAACATAACAAGCATACTTTTGGTATTTCCAAAAAATGTTTATTCTTAAAAAGTTGTTCAAAACGACTATTTCTCGAAATTGTTCTAACTATCCAAAATAAATGTTGCATAAAAGCTTTTATTTTTTTCATTTTCCCTTAATAATTTGTAAATACAATGCAAACCCTCTGAAGGCAGCCAAGCCACTCCTCATTTGCGAATAAAGGATGAAACTTGAAAAAAAGAACTATTCGTATTTCAACATTTCATCGCCAGTTTCTTCTTTCGCGATACGCAATCTCAGAGACCTTTTTCCGGGGATTAGCTCCGATCACTGTTAGATTTTTTTCACTCCTACGTTCATCTAGGATTTGGTTCGATTGCTTCGATCCTCACTTTTCCCAGGTTTTTTTTCCTGAACTTAATTGGTTGGTGAAATCTCTTGCGGCTTTTGCCCTAATCCTCGTTAGTTGGATTGTGTAAGACTCGTTTTACAATCTAAACTGTATTTTGGCTCATTTGCTTCCTAATTTGGCTATGTTCTAGTTTAATTTTTGTCTTTTTTTGGCTGATGAACAGAAGATGATGTGGTTGTGTATAATGCCTTCTTGCAGAATATGGAACAAAAGAGATCGCTGTTCTTTCTGGCAATTTTTGCTTTTCTTATTTCCTTTTCATGTGGAAGAGGTAATAATGGAAATTCTATAATGATCCCGTGTCTGTGTCCTGTCTGACGACTTCAATTTTAGATTCTCCCACTGCATCTTTCTGAGACTAATTAAGATAATAAGATTTGAAACTTCCGTGTAAGGATAGTGCTTGGGAAGATATAAAATTTGCTCAGACTACTATGTACTACATCATCTGGATTCTCATTCTGGACTAGTGATGATTTTCTAAGGGTCAATTTTATGTACTTGAGCTGTGAGGCTACAAATGAACTAACAGTGAAGATTGTGAATTTGTGATGAGCTTCGTTCTTCTAGTTGCAGTTCTCAAGTTGAAGAGCTATGATGCTCGACCTCTTTATAACCATACGCTTGCCATAACACTTGTGGAGTATGTTTCTGCGGTAAATTATTGTCAAGTTAATACAGTAATCAAATAGGCCTGTAACTACTTCATATTCGATAAAGTGCACCAGATGGATGAATCGTGCGTATATATGCATGCAGGTCTATATGTCTGATTTGACTGAACTCTTCACTTGGACGTGCGAAAGATGCAATGGTTTGACAAAGGTATAACACATGTTTAGGCAGATCACTGTTTGAAGGCACAGTATGAATAAAGCTAGCAGATCCAATTGTGTGTTCTAACATTCTTTAGGATGGTGCAGGGTTTCGAAGTAATTGAGATAATAGTTGATGTTGAGCACTGCTTACAGGTCTGCCATTGTATCATAAGATATATTAGGATTTGGGACATGATGTTCTTTCGTTGAACAATTATTTATACCAGTTCATTTATCTTGTAACAACAGGGATATGTTGGGGTGGCAAAGGATTTGAATGCTATTGTTATTGCATTTCGGGGAACTCAAGAACATAGGTATTATTCTCGTCATAATCGAAAAGCTACGCCTTTGCCTAAACTTGGTTGATGCCTAATCAACCCAAAATTTGTGCAGCATACAAAACTGGGTATCAGACTTGTTCTGGAAACAACTCGATCTAAATTACCCTGACATGCCAGATGCAATGGTATGCTTTAATGGCAAGTTATTGTCATCGAATTTGTCATGAAGCAAGGTGGAGTTTTTTATAGTTTTCTACATTGGCAGGTTCATCATGGCTTTTATAGTGCTTATCACAATACAACTGTAAGGCCTGCAGTTCTGGGTGCAGTAAGACGAGCAAAGAAATCCTATGGGGCGAACATCAACATCATCGTGACTGGTCATTCAATGGGAGGAGCCATGGCTGCCTTTTGTGGGCTAGACCTCGTTGTGATAATCCTTGACTTGAACTAATTTCGATATACCTTATTGTTATGTCCTTAGAAGTTGTTAATGGCTTCAATTGGGATGAAAATCTCAGGTAAATGAAGGAGAAGAAAATGTACAGGTTATGACATTCGGGCAACCTCGTGTTGGGAATGCCGCCTTTTCATCTTATTACAGTTTGCTTGTGCCTAATACCTTCCGGATCATACATGACCGAGATATAGTTCCTCATTTGCCTCCTTACTTTTATCTTTTCCCTCAAAAAACATATCACCACTTCCCAACAGAGGTAAACGTCTTTTAACTATTTTTGTTAATTTAATTTTTCTCAGCTTCCTCAGATACGTTTGGGGTTCATCAGAATCACAGTTATTGAGCTCTTTAAGCAACATTTGGTAATGATATCTTTTGGGTTTCAGGTGTGGGTGAAAGAGCTCAGTTATTCGAATCTTATCATCTGTGGTATGGAGAAAGTTTGTGACAACACTGGTGAAGATCCTACATGCTGCAGGTTTCAATCATCAGCGAAACCACACTGATATAATCCCAGTCCGCAATGCACTAAACTAGCAAAAACAATCCTGCAAATCAAAACATAAGATAATTACTGGGAACAATGGCTGTGTTGATATGAATCCAGTATAATTTGTTGGCTTTTGTTGTTGCAGATCGGTAATGGGAACAAGCATATCCGATCATCTAAGGTACTTTGGGGTGGAGTTGATGGGTGAGACTTGGAGACAATGCAACATAGTGATGACTCATGGGATTGATAGTTACAGCAGGGAAGATTCAAAGGGTAACATATTCATTTCGCGGACAGTTCCTTCCATGGAGGCAACTGAAATGAAAATTCTATCCAAAGCCGGAATCTCTTCTCTATAGACTATTTGAGTTGGTTTATTCAGAGTCTTGAACAACTTGAAAGAGATAGGTTGGGAGATGCAGATGTGTGTACAAATAATAATCAAGACTTTGTAAATAAGTCGCAAGTGGATCCATCATCACATTAGATATTGGACTCAACTATGTACATATGTAAATGATTATCCACTTGATATGGATAATGAGTGTCTGTATTGTTCAACAAAGTAAGTTAAATGACTTTGTATGATTTCAGTTTATTGATTTTTCAGTTCTGTTATATGTTAGTTGTAATGTTATGTAATATTTATGGTTAGTCTCATTTCGAAAGAATTCAGTAATTATTAATATTTAACTAGACACATTATTTTATACTATAAAAATCCTAAAATAATTAAATTTATGTTTTTGAGACAAAGTTATGTAATCGTTTTTTATCACAAAATAATAAAATTATTGTATGAAAAAACTTGTTTACCAAAATAAATTATAAAAGTGATTGGATTCCTCAATTACATATTGGAATTTCGACTTTTTCTACTATAGAAAGATTTTTAGTCATTTTTATACTAAATTTGTAATATTTTTAGAAGAAAATAACTATTAATGTTTTTTTTTGTAAAAAGAAAAAGAAAAAAATGTTATTCTGATATTACTTTTATTTATTTGTAAAAGAATTGTTGAATAAACAGAAAACAAGGGCTGGGCTGAGGCTGTAAAGAAGTAAAATTTGGGAGATGATATTGAAATCGGAATATCAAGTGGCTTGGCTTTGATGTATAATATAAGATGTACAAACAGTACACGAAACGAATACTTTTGTAGCCTTTGACTAACATTCTCCACACCATTTCCCACCTTTTTTTTTTCTTTTAACTTTACCCATAATTGTTTGTAGTCTTTATTACTTTTAATTTCCATGTTTTTCAAGATTGTTATTAATGTTGTTTTTAATCACTCAATTATCTATTATTTAAGGATTGACTTTACTAAATCACTCAAAAAAACCTATTAGGCAGACAAAACTTTAACTAAAATAAATAAATATGTATTAGGTAGACAAAATACATTGGTCGCCTAGGTCGTTAAGTGTCCATATTAAATCTAACATGATATGAAGTCTGCCTAATGTCTGTTGAATTGATTCTAACGCATGATATTTCTTTTTAACTGAAATCCAGGTTAGTTTTATCAATGAATAGGTTTCGTGAATCGTGGTGTACAATCGCGTGCCGTGGTCCAATAAGTTGGGTTTAGTGGGGACAATGTAACTGATTCAAGCAACCAACACTTAACCTTTTTTTTTATTGCAGAATGCAAGTCTCATCATTGTCTCGAAAATGATTATCCATATACTTTGTAACTTACAAAAACAGAAATCATATATTCTACTCTTTAACTTTAATTTTTGGTCTTTAGTTACGAATTCAATAATAATATTTAACCTGTATATAGTGGGAGACAAACAGTGTGATTTTGAGAGGAAATAAGAAACTTTAAGATTCAAACTTCATTTTCTTGTTTATTTTCACACACCTCTACTTTAGTTCACGATTACACAATGTTTATAAAGAAGATTACACTCAATAAAAGTCTTCCACGTGTATCATCGTTCACGGCATTGTAGTGAGGACTGAGGCATGGTGTATTATCGCCCATGACCTTGTAGTGGGGGCTGTTGAGGACAGAGGCATTGTTCTTTGAACTCATTTCAGTTGTGCTTGTACATTTGTCTTCTTGTCATCGAAAGTTGCAGACTCTGGTTTCCCATGAGCTTGTAGTAGTGGGGTGAATTTGTTCTTTAGCGGAATGATGTTTGAGCTGAAGGATATTGGTTCTTTAGTAGTGGAGAGTTGCGATTTTGTGAAAGTTGCAGACTCTGTTTTTGTGATACCGTTAATATCCCCGCGCAAACTCGATGTGGGTTTAAAATCCACACCGAGTTTGAATCGTAACTCCCTGAATGGCTGTTGCGACAAAGGTTTAGTAAATATGTCAGCAAGTTGAAGAGAAGATGGCACATGTTTGATGACCAGTAGACCAGAGGCAACCCTTTCTCTTGCATAGTGGAAGTGTGTATCGAAGTGCTTGGTCCTGGTGTGCATAACTGGATTGGCTGAGAGGTGAACAGCTGAGAGGTTGTCACAGTAAATCTCGGGTATGCTGAATTGAGGAAGTCCTACTTGTGCGAGGATTGCTGATATCCAAGATAACTCTGCAGCTGTGTCTGAAAGGGCACGGTATTCTGCCTCTGTTGAAGATCTTGAAACTGTAGGTTGCCTCTTAGCTGACCAGGAGATCAAATTCAGACCCAAAAATGTACAAAATCCTCCAGTAGATCGCCTTGTCATTTTGCAGCCTGCCCAGTCACTATCGCTATATGCTCGAAGTGTGTGATCTGAGGCTTTGTTGAAGGTAATTCCCATATGTATGGTTCCTTTTAAATACCTAAGAATGCGCTTGAGAAGAGCGTAATCTGATGTGGATGGCTTGTGCATTTTCTGACATACAAAGTTAACAGAGAATTGTATGTCAGGCCGAGTTAAGGTAAGGTATTGAAGCTTACCTGCTAAGCTCCTGAAATGAGTAGGATCCGGATAATCTACTGAAGCATCAGAGACAGTGTTTGAGGATAATGATAAAGGTGTAGAGATGGGAGCACAATCCTGCATTCCAGCTGATTTAAGAAGATCTGCAGCATACTTTGCCTGATGTAAAAACAGTCCATACTCTGTGAATTCAGCCTGAATACCCAAAAAATACTGCAACTTTCCCATGTCTTTCATCCTGAACTGAAGTTGTAGTGACTGTAGCAACCTTTTGAGTTGTGACTGATCATTCCCAGTGACTATCATGTCATCTACATAGAGGAGAAGGATGATGATGCTTCTGTCTCTTTTGTAGATAAACAGAGAGGGATCATACGTGCTACACTTAAAGCCAAACTCTAGTAGGTAGGAGCTAAACTTGTCAAACCAGGCACGAGGTGCCTGTTTGAGTCCATAAATGGCTTTTTGTAGTTTGCAGACATGGTGAGGATGTTCCTTATCCTCAAATCCTGGTGGTTGTTTCATGTAAACTGCTTCATGGAGATCTCCATGTAGGAATGCATTTTTAACATCAAGCTGGCGAATTCCCCAATTCTCTGTTGTAGCAATGTGGAGGATTAATCGGATTGTGCCTGTTCTTACAACCGGACTGAATGTATCTAGGAAATCAACTCCTTCTTCCTGCTCAAAACCCTTTGCCACTAGTCTTGCTCGAAGCTTATCTAATCCTCCATCAGCATGTAGCTTTGTTTTAAATACCCATTTGCATCCTAGCAGATTAATTCCACTTGGTGGTGGGACTAGAGTCCATGTTTTTGTTTCAATGCAAGTCTGAATTTCGTCTGTCATTGCTGCAGCCCAACCCGGATGGCGTAGAGCTGATTTAATACTCTTTGGTTCAAGTGGAGTCTCTTTTCCTATTGATAACACATATTTTGGATTAGGTTTGGTAATACCTCGTTTTGCCCTTGTCATCATTGGGTGAGCATTTGAGACTGGAGTCAGGTCTGCAGATGTTTCTCTCCTGGTTGTTGTGAGAGTCTGCTCCACAAGGGGTTCTATGTCAACAAGGATTGGGCTATATGAGGAAAGTGGAGGAGTTGTTGCACTCTGTACTGGACTGCCCTGTGTTGCCAAGACTGCATTGTGTTTACATCTTCTGGGAACTATTTCTTCAATAGGAGCTATGTTAGATACTTCTAGCAGAGGTGGATAAATAGACTGCCATGCTTTCATCAAAGGTGTGTTTGCTGTTGAGCTGTACATTCTGTAGCATTCTTTGTAGGGAAATTTTGATTCATCGAATATAACATGTCTTGAGATGTATACTCGACCAGTTGGAGGATGTAGACACCTATATCCTTTAAATTTTTCATTGTATCCAACAAAGACGCATGGTAAAGTCTTCGGATCAAATTTGTTTTGGGAGTATGGTCTCAAATAGGGATAGCAACAACACCCAAATATCCTAAGGGACGTGTAAACAGGGACTTGTTTATATAATCTTTCATATGGACTCTGCATTTCTGTATTTACTGATGAAGGTAACAAATTACCTAGAAAGTTACTCGTGAAGAAAGCTTCTACCCACAGATGTTGTGGAATGTTTCCTTGAAACATCATGGTCATTCCCAGCTCAACAATGTATCTATGTCTACGTTCAGCTACCCCATTTTGTTGGGGAGTATGTGGGCAAGAAAAGATTTGCTTAATACCACAGCTTGTTGAATGTGTGAGAAACCGAGTATTAGCAAATTCTCCACCTCCATCAGACTGTAACACACTGATTTTCTGCCCAAATTGTGTTTCAACTTGATTTTGGAAGGCTTTGAAGACCACAAAAACATCAGACTTAGCTTTGAGAGGATAAAACCAAGTAAACCTTGAATAGTTATCGATAAACACAACATAATAACTGAATCCTTGAACAGATTTCACAGGAGCAGGGCCCCAAACATCAGTATGAATGCGTTCAAGTGGTCTTGACGCTTTAAAATCCGAACTAGCAAATGGTAATCTAGAACATTTTCCTAGTTGGCAAGCTTCACAAGCTGAGTTTGTGATTTTATTCAGAGAAATAGCCTTAGTAGATGATAGATGTTGTAGAGCTTGTGGATGAGGGTGACCCAACCTTTGATGCCAAATGATATCAGAGGTTGCACACTGCCTTGATGAATAAAATGCTTGGAAATTAGGATTCTCCAGGCGATATAGTCCTGCTAGCTTTTTGCCCTTGCTGAGAAGGCGATTGGTTACTTTGTCCTTTACAAAGACATTGTCAGAATCAAACGTGAATGAACAGGGATAATCATCAGTGAGTTTTGAGACTGATAACAAGGATTTTGCAATGTCTGGACATACCAGTACTTCTTTAAGATGTAAGTTACCTGATATTGTTGGCAGGGGAATGGATCCCACATGAGTTATTGGCAACAATTCACCATTTCCTACCATGATTGAGTCAGAACCATCATATGGCTGAATATTTTGCAGGTTTTGAGCTGTATTAGTGACATGATGAGTTGCTCCAGTGTCAGGATACCATTCTGCACCAGAGAAGTCTCCAAGTTCAGAAGCTTTGACAGTTGTCAAGACTTGAGGTAACTCTTCTGGATGGAAATTCTGATCAAAACGTTTGTAGCATCTCAGGGCAGAATGTCCATATCTATGGCAGATTTGACAAGTGGGTTTAACTGAGTTGTCACCATAGCTGCCACGACCTCTGTTCTGCCCAAATTGTTGATAGAATCCTCTGCCTTGTGTGGAGTAGTTACTTCTCCCTCTGAGATTACCACGGAAATATCCTCTGCCACGACCTGATGAATATCCTCCTCTGTTCATATAGAAGGCTAGGTGAGGTGTGACTGTAGTGGAGTTGTCATAAGCTTGGATTTTGTCCTCGAAACCCGTGAGTTTATATATGACATCGTCAAGGCAAGGTCCTGGAAAACTGTCCATAGAGCTCTCTATGACAGTACATATTGTTTCATATTCTTTCCCAAGACCATTCAGCACCCCATATATCTTTTCTTGTTCAGATATATTAGAACCTATGGAGTCCAGTTGGTCACATAGAGATTTGATTTCTGACAAATATTCAGACATCGATCTACATCCTTTTGTAGTTGTTTGTATTTTCCTTTGCAAATCTAGTTTTCTAGTGGCAGATACACGATTATACTTCTTGGCAAGAGAGAACCATACCTCTTGTGAAGTTCTCAGACCATACACAGCTTTGAGTGCATCTTCAGAAAGAGAGCCAAAGAGCCAAGCCATTACCAGCTGGTCTGAGCGTACCCACTTCAAGAACTCAGGATTTGCTGTTTCTGTCACCTGCTCACCATTTCGAACTGCTAGTGTAGGAGGGGGACGAGGTGAGGCACCAGTAACCAAACCAAGAAGCATCTGGCTGGAGAGAAACTGCTCAAATTGTAGTTTCCACAAGAGATAATTTTTCTCATTAAGCTTTAACGTTACACATTGCGAGATTGTTAAAGAAGAAGGTGAAACAGAATCTGAATTTTCTTCCATGGCTCTGATACCATGTGATTTTGAGAGGAAATAAGAAACTTTAAGATTCAAACTTCATTTTCTTGTTTATTTTCACACACCTCTACTTTAGTTCACGATTACACAATGTTTATAAAGAAGATTACACTCAATAAAAGTCTTCCACGTGTATCATCGTTCACGGCATTGTAGTGAGGACTGAGGCATGGTGTATTATCGCCCATGACCTTGTAGTGGGGGCTGTTGAGGACAGAGGCATTGTTCTTTGAACTCATTTCAGTTGTGCTTGTACATTTGTCTTCTTGTCATCGAAAGTTGCAGACTCTGGTTTCCCATGAGCTTGTAGTAGTGGGGTGAATTTGTTCTTTAGCGGAATGATGTTTGAGCTGAAGGATATTGGTTCTTTAGTAGTGGAGAGTTGCGATTTTGTGAAAGTTGCAGACTCTGTTTTTGTGATACCGTTAATAAACAGTTAGCATCAAGAATTAACTTAAATGATAAAATGTAAATTAAAATCATATATTATTATATCTCGTTTATAGTTTAGGTACTTTTACATTTTACACACAAGACCTAATTCAGTTTCGTTCTAAAATCCAATTTTAATTATTTAGTTTAACTATAGCTATTATGAATAAAATATAAAATAGTATACAAATAATTTGGCTGAAAAATACAAGACCTTTTATCATCGACAAGCCAAATTTGGATGAAAAATTCATTTTTACTATAAATAAATTACAAATATAATTAAAATATTATATTTTGATTTATTTTTTCCAATTTAGAATTTAATTCTTTTTTATTTAAAAAAGTTTTAAGATATTTTAATATATTTTGAAAATTTAATATAATAGTGTTATATTTGGAACAAAAACTTAAAATAATGTTATTTTTTTAATTTCCCAAATTATAATTATAAATCAGAGAAAAAATTATAATTTTATTATGTATTGGCCTTTTTATAATAACGTGTGAGGAACTGAAACAAAAATTGCAATTTTGAGAAAAGTAAAATGAAATAAATGAAATAAAAAAACTCTAATTAGTAAGCAAATAGAAATTTTTGATTTTCTAGATTTTTAAAGCATAGAATGTTTTATTATTTGTATTTTATGAATTAATTTAAGTAAATAATAATAATATTTTGTTTTAAAAATAAATGTGTAGAAACTTTTAAACATAAAATGAAATTAAAAAAAAAAAGAGATAATTTGATGGATAGAATTGTGATTGGTCAATAAATCGGCTTTCCCCTTACAGTTTTGTTCCATGTCATCCCGTCTTCACCTTATCTCTCTCTCTCTCCCTTAATTATTTCCCTTTCTTTAAAGCTACAAATAAATCTCACGAACTCCGAGAACATTCACAAGGAGAGAGAGAAACAATCAATAATAAAGCTCCAAGCTTTTTTCTTTTCTTCATTCTGCAAGTAGAAAGAAGATTAAAGAATTCTGTGTTTATCTTATTCTATAAAAACAAGACCGTGTCTTCTATTTTCATTTCTGGCCTTGCGATTCCGATAAAACCATCGGCTTCAAAGCCCATTCATCAATCCAATCCAAATCCATTTCTGCATATAAAATCATTAATATTTATTGAGTTTCTCTTTTCCATCTCTCTTTCACTCTCTCTCTCTCTCTCTTTCTCTCTCTATCGGCTTTTCTCCTCCTGTTCTTATGGAAGCTTCACCCAATGATCGCCTTCATTTTGGCATGATGGGTTTCGGGTAAAAACTTTCCTTTGTCTCTCTTTTGTCTTTTTAATCTCTTATAATTTACGGATCAGTGTTTTCTTGGTTGTGCCTTTCATGGGTCCACGTGATTCGTCTCTTTCTCTTTGTGATCCATAGATTCAAACAATTTTAAGCTCTGATTCACAAAGTTTCTATTATTTCCACATCTGATTCATGGGGAATTTTTTTGAACGAAACCATAGATCTGTCTCGATCCAGAAAATTTGATAATTTGCAATATTCCTTATAGATCGTTTTTTTCTTCCATGTGTTATTAGGTGTAAGCATTACAGGAGGAGATGTCAAATCAGAGCTCCATGTTGCAACGAAGTCTTCGCCTGTCGCCATTGTCACAACGAGAGCACTGTATAATTCTCAATTCATCATCTTTAATTACAGTCTTAAATTACTTTTCTGTTATGTCTCAACTCTATTAAACCTGATTAAAGTTATAAAAAACATTCCAGAGTACATTACGCAATATCTATGACCGTCACGACCTTGTTCGTCAAGATGTTAAACAAGTAAGATCCCATCCTCTGATAGAGTTCCATGTGTCTGTTCTTAGAAAGTTTGTATTTTTGTTCTAATGCGTTTCATCTTATGGCATTTTATTTCAGGTGATTTGTAGTGTTTGCGATACAGAGCAGCCGGTAATTTTCATCAGGGCTATAGTTTGAATTGCTTTTGACATAGCTTATGAGTTGTGATGATCACTCGCATATCAGCTACTTCTGCATCGCGTGTGAATTTGGCTTGTTTCAATGTGCTTTTTAGGTAGCTCAAGTTTGCTCCAATTGTGGTGTCAACATGGGAGAATATTTCTGCAATATCTGCAAATTCTATGATGATGCTGTAACAATCTTATGAATTTGAATTTACATATGTTTTGATTTCTTCTTCCTCGGTTTGTGTAATTCTGATTATTGGTGCTATTTGTCTGTCTCAGACTGAAAAATTACAGTTCCATTGTGATGACTGTGGAATTTGCAGGTAAGTGTGGATTACATTCCTCATGGTTTAAACACTTTTAATGATGATTGGTTTGAAGTTTAATATGATGTTTGTGCCGACATTTCTGCGTTTTGCAGAATTGGTGGCCGTGAGAACTTCTTCCATTGCAAGAAGTGTGGTAAACTAAAAAGCACCAAACTCTCTCAACTTCAGTTTCATTTTGATCAACAATCATGTGTTGTTAACTGGTCAAGTTTCCAACTTCTTGCTTTTAGGATCTTGTTATGCAACCAGTCTGCGCAACAACCATCGCTGCGTCGAGAATTCAATGAGACATCACTGTCCCATTTGTTACGAGGTATGTGTATTAAGGCTTAAAATTTGAAGTGGAAAAGGTGAAATTTCTCGGTCAAGACATATCGCTGTTTTAGCTAATTTGTGTGTGATTGAAATACGTTCTGGCTGCAGTACCTATTTGACTCTCTAAAGGACACAACAGTGATGAAATGCGGACACACAATGCACTGTGAATGCTACCACGAGATGATGAAGCGCGACAAGTACTCTTTTTTTTTTTTCAACTCATTTCTTCTGTGTTAAACCATAAAGTTGGCTGATTTCGATAGGTTTCGAATACGTGAATTTTGTGTAGGTTTTGTTGTCCGATTTGCTCAAGGTCAGTGATTGATATGTCGAAAACATGGCAGAGAATGGATGAAGAGGTAAGTTTTGCTTGTTTCTTTAACTCTATTGTTGAATCTTTTAACTAAGTTGAAACTCGCAGATCGTTTACATCTATTTCTTTCATCGGTTTTCTTAGATTGAAGCCACTGCTATGCCTTCAGATTACCGCGACAAGAAGGTAAATAAGTTTCTTTCTCTCTTCACATAACATGAATCAAAACCAGAAAAAAGTTGGTGATCACAAGTATTGCAAACCCATTAGAAAATCTATAACTAACAAAATTCTGCGGAAATCACAGGTTTGGATACTATGCAACGACTGTAACGACACAACAGAAGTGTACTTCCACATAATCGGACAGAAATGTGGACATTGCAGATCTTACAACACCAGAGCTATCGCACCGCCTGTTCTTCCTCAATGACAAAAATCAAGATCTCTCATGTATTGCCACCAGAAAGCAAGCAAGAACTTTTTATTGCAAACAAAAACTGGGTCTAAGATCGACGATCGGTTATAAAAGAAAAGAAAAAAAGATTGATGATCAATAATGATTATTGGTCAGAAAAGCAAAACATACATTTGTCTTCTTCATTATCGATTTGTTGTTGTTATATTGTTGCATTTTATCATTTATGTTTGAGTGTTGGAACTTGGAAATGGAGGATTATGTATAATACTATTTATATATTCTTGATCCAGGAAAATTACCTGGACAAAAGTCTGATACAGATAAATCTCATATATTACAAGACTAAGAACTATTTATTCCGCGTCTCTTGCTTGTAGGTTTTTCCTCTAATCCTGCTTGTCTCTCTCGCTGTGACAACCACACTGAACCTAAGATTCGTCGAGGATTCCAAATCTGTGAAAAGAATTTGGAGTCTCTGAAGAAGGTTTAAGGTTTGGGTCAGCAGGATGCCAAAAAGGAACAAAGGGACATTCCCGAAGTTTTACAAATATTAACCCGACAGTTTCTTGTATTCTGAATTTCGGAGGAAGTTAAGCGATTGATCACTCTGATCCATTAATTTTGGTTACAAAAAAACAAAAGATAGAGAAAGAGAACATAACCAAATATCTTATTAATAACTAATCAAGAACCAAAACCACTTTATTCATGAATCAAACATACGAAATCGATGAAATCTTTTTGTAGAGTTGTGATCTGATATAGATGATATACCCGTCAACGTAGGTCAACGGCAGCGGACAACACGAACGGCTGTGCGGCGTTCATTAGATGTGCAGACGGCCATGAGAGAGAGACAGACGACAAGCATTATAAGGATATGTGTCATTAAATTCGAACCATCATCGTCATTACTACCACACGAAATCATACACATCCCACCCATTCTTCTTCTTCTATCCTTAAGATCCGATGATGAGATTAGAATAAAGAGGAGATGAAATCAGATGAGAAAGAAACTGTTTTTAATGACTCCTTTTTATATTGGTAATTTGGTACTGTTGTCGTCAATTTTTAAATTTGATCAGCCAACTTCGCGTAAACTGTTTTTAATGTGTCTTTGTTTACCTATTTTGATTGTCGGTAGCTTAAAATACGTAGTCAGTCTCTCTCGTCAATGTTTTTTCAAAATCAACTTAATTATGTTCTTAAAATAATGATTTACGTCTTTGTTAACATAGTGACCGACGAGTGGGAGCACAACTCACATATAATTTGGTCATATTTGGGCTTGGGTTTGTATATCTAAAACCCATTACATCATCAAATCCTTCTAATACCCACCGGCAACAAAATAATTGAAAATTTTTGTTTTGTTGAAATTGAAACAGCATTATTTATCAACTAAGGATAAAAACTACTTTATTTAACTTTACAAACTGTAATTGAGAAGAAAAAACATTTGCTTGAAGTAAACTTTTCAATTATCATGTTACGCGTGGTATTAAATCCTTTGTATTTAATCATTACATCTAAGAGTAGTAACTGGATTATTGGTTTAAAGTTTAAAAAATCCATAAATTATAGAAAAAACATTACGGAGTGTAACTTGAACCTCCTTTGTTCCAAATAGGATCAATATGTTGAATCAACTTATTCAAGGTATTTTAAATTCGTACACAGCTGCTACCGTAGAGGTTATTATGAAAATTTTAGTTTATCTTTCATTCCTTGCATTGATATTTTGGCAAAAGATGTGAAAATCCGAAATTATATATTTTTATGTTAGTATATATATATATATACGACTAAATTTATTGAAAATGACTATGATATATTGGTTGTGCTGATGTACACTACAGATTGATTAGGCACAAGGATTCAGTTTATCAAAATGCTTAAAACTGGAGAAACACGAGTAACAAAGACAATGAAACGGTACAGAAATTTATGGAACAACGTTAACTTTCATGTCGTAAATATTGAGCACAACAAAAAAGGTAAAATGCAATAAAATGCGACGTGTTCCATTATGCATCACCAAAACCAAACATCGGCCTTTCGGGACCGAGAAAAGGCCTTTGGGACGCATGTTAGGTAATTACTACCACTAGCTTATGTTGGAACAATTTTATGAACAAATTTGCATGTTAAATTGGGTAATATAGTTCAAATATTGATTACAAAAATTGTTGGAATGTGAATGAGAAATGGGCATTGGGCTCATTAAAAAGCCATAAATTTGTTGGCTAAAATAATGAGGAGGGACAAAAGTTCCACATTGGAAACTTGAGTAAAAATCTTCTAGTATATAAATGGGAGAGCTTATGTAGTAGCTTAAAAGAGTTGGAGAGAAAAGGGACCAAGTCACGCGTGCCGCCGCCGCCGCCGGGCCGGGCTCGGGCTCGGGCTCGGATCTCAGGGCTCGGGTCTCGGATCTCAGGGCTCGGGTCTCGGGTCTTGGGTCTTGGGTCTTGGGTATTGGGTCTTGGGTCTTGGCCCAATAAGATTCTTTTTGGGCCAAATTTTGATTACGGTTTTGACTCAAAACCAAGTCAAAACCCTAAACCATACCCACGGTTTTCCCTCCTAACCGTCCACGATTTTTTCGTCGGTTCGGTTTCCTCCCACGTTTTAGGGTTGCGAAAACCGCTCCCTTAAGGCTATAAAAACAAGCCTTAATCCTCATTAACCTAATTCGGCCGCATTCTCTCCCAAAGTCGTTCCAGCGATCTTTCTCCTCTCTTCTTCACGCATTGTAAGTTTTTATCGAGAGTATAGCGTAGATTCTTGTTCGTAGATTCTACAGTTGGGTGTTGCGATTGTAGTCTCATTGTGGTTGTATCCTGGGATTCAAAATCTCATCAAACCGCCACACTGTGGGAGATTTATTGAATTAAGGAAAGAGATCAAATCTCGCCTCCACGAATTCGTCTTCTTTTTAATTCGGTTTTCAATCGTTTGATCCATAAATCTTTTTTTCATATCGTGATTTTCATATCCAGTTTTTCGCGTTCTAACATTCTTAATTCAATAAATCCGCTTCCTGCTTATCGATTGAATTGGATTGAGAATTGCGATTGATTTTTTAAACGATTTTCAAAAACGTTTCTAAACGATTTCTCGATCTGAAAAAATGGTTTCAAACGATTCTGATCTGATTTGTAACGTTTTTTATAAACGTTTTCACATTATTTCAATCGATCGGAATCGATTTAATAAACGTTTTCAATCTGTTTTTCTGATCGATCTGAAACAGTTCTACGAACGTTTTATAACGATTCAGTGGAAAGTTTCAAAACCTAAAACGATCTTAATATTTTTGTCAAACGGTTTCCGCGAAGGCCTAACGGCGAGTTTCGCGAAACCTGCAAAATATTATTCTAGAAACCCCTATCAGGGTTTCACGAATATATTATTTTAAAATATATATATATATTTATAGAAACGTCTGTTAGGGTTTCTGAAAGGAAAAAATATTTCTGATTCATAAAGGAGTCAAAATATTTTTCTGAAATTTCACGGAATATCAGAAAAAAAAAAATTTGTGATATCTGCAGAAATTTGAGCGAATTCTCGGAATGTTTTTTTAAGCAAATTTCCGCAAAACGCAATTTTAACGATTTTTAAAATCGATTATATTGTTGTCGCATTTGTTTGTTATCCATATTGATTCTGTTTCTTCTATATTTGAACAGATTCATCTGAAATGGCTAACGAAACTGCTTACGTGCCTGTTGATACCACATCCCGAGGTGCAAATGATGGGATCAACGCAAGTGAGGTGACGCCCCAGATTGGGAGTGTTCTACCACTTGGTTCATCCTCATCTGATGTCCCGTTTGTGCCTAGCGTTATAAGTGCAGGACTTACGCTGGACAAATTTGATGGGTCCAATTTTAAGACGTGGCAGCAAAAGATGCACTTCTTTCTGACCACTCTGAAATTGGAGAAGTATCTTACCGAGGTTAAGCCTGTCTTACCTCCGGGGAATACTGATCCACGAGCTTTTGCTAGTGTTGAGTCGTGGAACCATGGAGACTACTTGTGTCGAGGCTACATTCAAAGCCGCCTGGTGGACCAACTGTTCAATGTGTACAGTGAGGTCAAAACTTCCAAGGATCTCTGGGATGCCTTGGAAAAGAAGTATAAGTCTTTCAACGTAGGCTTTGGGAAATATGCAGTTAAGAAATTTCTTGACTTCAAAATGGTGGACTCAAGGCCCATCATGGAGCAAGTTCATGAACTGCAAATGATATCCCAAGAGTTAACCGATGAGGGAATGAAGCTGTGTGAGACATTCATTATTAATTGCTTTATTGAGAAGCTACCTCCCGGTTGGGTCGATTTCAAAAATTATTTCGACCACAAGCAAAAGGCTTTGACGTTGTCAAACTTAATTTCCAGGTTGCAAATTGAATCAACACATCGCAGATCAGATTACCATCTCGATCATAATGCGAATGTAGCCGAATACGCAAGAAAGGGCAAAGGCAAAGTTGTGGCAAACAATAATGGACCTAATAAACATGCGTTTAACAAGGTCGCACCTCAAGCCTCCACAAGCTTTAAGAAGCAAGGCAACCCGAAGAAATTCTCTGGGAGTTGTCATCATTGTGGTAAGAAAGGGCACAAGTTCTCGGAGTGTCGCAGTAAGGCGAAGGGAAAAGCTCAAGCCAATCTGACTGAAGCTGAGCTATGTGCGGTGGTCACTAAGGCAAACATGGTTGAGGAAAACCCTAGGAAGTGGTTATATGATACTGGAACAACCACTTACATCTGCATTGATCGGGATATGTTCAGCTCTTATCAGAAGAACAAATCCGAGGAGCAGTTGATGATGGGAAACACGGCGTTTTCCAAGATTGAAGGTCACGGCAAAGTTGTGCTGAAGCTGACATCTGAACACGAAATCACTTTCACCAATGTGAAGCACGTGCCAGACATGAGGAAGAACCTCATATCCGAGACATTGATGAGCAAACATGGATTCGCCATCAACTTTGAGTCCGACAAATTAGTTCTTAGGAAGAATGGGGTGTACTTGGGAAAAGGATATGTTAAGGGAGGACTAATCAAAATGTGTGTAATGACAGTTCTCAAAAACAATGATGTTTCTACTTTTTCCAACGTTGCAATGAATAAGAAACCAGTTACTTATTTGGTTGAGTCTTTTAATTTATGGCATTAAAGATTAAGACATGTGAATTATAAATCGATGCAACGATTGATTAATTTGAACCTAATTCCAAAATGCAAAATAAGCAAAGACAAGTGTGAGATATGCGTCGAAGCAAAACTCACAAAAACTCCATCACCTCATGTTGAACGAACTACTGAACCTCTAGCATTAATACACACTGATTTATGCGATTTGAAAAGCATACAAACCAGAGGTGGTAAAAAGTATTTTGTGACATTCATTGATGATTGTACAAAATACTGTTACGTATATTTGTTACGTGGTAAGGATGAAGTCCTACAAAAATTTAAAGAGTACAAGCTCGAAGTTGAAAATCAACTTGAGAAAACTATTAAAATAGTTAGAAGTGATAGAGGAGGCGAATATGATGGACCGTTTAATGCATTTTGTCAAGAAAATGGAATTATCCATCAAACAACAGCTCCCTACTCACCAGAATCTAACGGAGTTGCGGAACAAAAAAACCGAACTCTGAAAGAGATGATGAATGCAATGTTGCAGGAATTTGGGTTACCCTAGAATCTGTGGGGGGAAGCATTGCTTACCACAAATTATATCCTGAACAAAATACCACACAAAACAACCGGCAAAACACCGTATGAGTTGTGGAAAGGTATTATACCTTCGTACAAATACTTGAAAGTGTGGGGGGTGCCTAGCAAAAGTAGCAGTACCTCCTCCTAAAAAGGTCACAATTGGACCTAAAACTGTGGATTGCATATTCATAGGATAAGCACATAATAGTAGTGCTTATTGATTTCTGGTACATAAATCAGATTTATCAGATATCCATGTCAATACGATTATGGAATCAAAAAATGCAACATTTTTTGAAAACGTATTTCCGTGTAAGGATAAACATCCGAAACGAGCACGTGAAGAGAGTGATGCAATCACCTCCACAAATGAGGCAAGCACATCTGGTACTTCAGTAACTGAAGTAGAAAATGTTGAAGATGAACCTAGACGAAGCAAAAGAGCTCGTAATGAAAAATCTTTTGGTGATGATTTTTTGACGGTCTTTCTCTTAGAGAATGAACCGAGAACATTCACCGAAGCCATGTCTACACCTGATGCGCCTTCTTGGAAGGAAGCTGTGAATAGTGAGATCAACTCTATTATGCAAAACCATACATGGGAGATAACCGATCTACCACAAGGCTCTAAGGCATTAGGGTGTAAATGGATTTTCAAAACAAAATTGAAAACCAATGGCTCAATAGAGAAGTACAAGGCTAGACTTGTGGTGCAAGGATTCCGACAAAAAGAAGGTTTGGATTTCTTTGACACCTATTCTCGAGTAACGAGAATAACTTCAATAAGAATGCTGATAAGCATCGCAGCATTGAGAGACTTGGAAATACATCAAATGGATGTAAAAACTGCTTTTCTAAATGGTGATTTAGAAGAAGAGATTTATATGAAACAACCTGAAAGGTTTGTCATCCCTGGTCAAGAACACAAAGTGTGTAGACTTGTAAAGTCATTGTACGGACTCAAACAAGCTCCTAAACAATGGCATGAAAAATTTGACAATGTAATGATGTCAAATGGTTTCAGCATAAATGAATGTGATAAGTGTATCTATATAAAAAACACGCTAAATGGGTATATTTTGTTATGCTTATACGTGGATGATATGCTTATCATTGGTAGCAATAAAGACATGATCAATCAAACTAAGAGTTTGCTTAGTGGAAAGTTTGACATGAAAGATATGGGATTAGCGGATGTCATTCTAGGAATCAAGATAACTAGACATTCTGAAGGAATCATCCTATCCCAAACTCATTATGCTGAGAAGATTCTTGAGCGGTTTAAGAACTACTCAAATGGAAGTGCAAAAACTCCTGTCGACCCTCAACTTCACTTGACCAAAAATTCGGGTGAAGCGGTGTCACAACTAGAGTATGCACATGTGATCGGAAGCTTGATGTACTTAACAAACTGTACTAGACCCGATCTGGCGCACTCGGTAAATGTACTAAGTCGCTACACAAGTAATCCAGGACATAATCATTGGAAAGCTATAACTAGAGTATTAAACTACCTACGTTATACAAAAGATTATGGGTTGTACTACGGTAGAGAACCCAGAGTTTTGGAAGGATACAGTGATGCAAACTGGATATCCAACTCCAAAAACTCAAAATCCACGAGTGGATATATCTTTACACTTGGTGGTGCAGCAGTGTCCTGGAAATCTTCCAAACAAACTCTATTGGCTAGATCAACCATGGAATCTGAGTTCATAGCTTTAGACAAAGCTGCAGAAGAAGCAGAATGGCTTCGTAATTTTTTGGAAGATATCCCGATGTGGGAAAACTAGTGTCAGCAATACGTATATATTGTGATTGTCAATCGGCTATTGCTCGGGCACTGAACAATCTGTATAATGGTAAATCGCGTCATATACGAAGACGACATAAAACCATTAGGCACTTAATCTCAAGTGGTGTAATCACGGTAGATTACATCAAATCAGCTGATAACCTAGCGGATCCGTTTACTAAAGGTTTAGCTCGAGATCAAGTCGTACAATCATCAAGAGGAATGGGTTTAAAGCCTATGAATAAAGATGAAGTTTGATGGAAACCCCACCTACGTGACTGGAGATCCCAAGATGTAGGTTCAAAGGGACAACTAAATCAAACGGAATCTGAAAAAACACTGTGAGACTTACGTCTATACCTAACTCCAAGGATGATAAACAGTGTTGTTACCTGTATGTGTAGGATAAGCATTCATTTTAATGATTTGAGATCATAGTTTTGACATATAAGTGGAGTATTACAGGATGCTCCTTAAAACAAAGCTAATGGCGAATCACCTTATGAGTGTGAAATGGGGCCGTTTATAGGAGAATGAAGGAAATGCTATATTCTCCAAGTTCACTCATGATTAACCAGGCAAGTCCACGGCCACAATGGACACAATAGAGAACATAGTTCTACGAGAAATGAAACTGTGTTATACCTGTTGTCTCGGTTTACATCAAAGCTCGGGTGATTCAAGACATCATGTTCACTTCCTGGTCGAGTAAACCGGACAGATATTAACAATGAGTGGTTCAAAGCTGAAACATGCTACCAACTCAGATACAGTGAATTTTCGTTTATACTCTCGAAAGTCATTCTGCATAGTCTATAGAATACGTCTAGATAGTAGAGTCTATCGAGTCTATCGAGTCTGCATTGTATAGAGTCATTTCTATTCATGTGGGGGATTGTTGGAATAATTTTATGAACAAATTTGCATGTTCAATTGGGTAATATAGCCCAAATATTGATTGCAAAAATTGTTAGAATGTGAATGAGAAATGGGCATTGGGCTAATTAAAAAGCCATAAATTTGTTGGCTAAAATAATGAGGAGGGACAAAAGTTCCACATTGAAAACTTGAGGAAAAATCCTCTAGTATATAAATGGGAGAGCTTATGTAGTAGCTTAAAAGAGTTGGAGAGAAAAGGGACCAAGCCACGCGCGCGCCGCCGCCGCCGCCGGGCCGGGCCGGGCTTTGGCTCGGGCTCGGGCTCAGATCTCGGGGCTTGGATCTCGGGGTTCGGGTCTCGGGTCTTGGGTCTTGGGTCTTGGGTCTTGGGTCTTGGTCCAATAAGATTCTTTGTGGGCCAAATTTTTATTACGGTTTTGACTCAAAACCAAGTCAAAACCCTAAACCATACCCACGGTTTTCTCTCCTAACCGTCCACGATTTTTTCGTCGGTTCGGTTTCCTCCCACGTTTTAGGGTTGCGAAAACCGCTCCCTTAAGGCTATAAAAACAAGCCTTAATCCTCATTAACCTAATTCGGCCGCATTCTCTCCGAAAGTCTTTCCAGCGATCTTCCTCCTCTCTTCTTCACGCACTGTAAGTTTTTATCGAGAGTATAGCGTAGATTCTTGTTCGTAGATTCTACAGTTGGGTGTTACAATTGTAGTCTCATTGTGGTTGTATCATGAGATTCAAAATCTCATCAAACCGCCACACTGCGGGAGATTTATTGAATTAAGGAAAAAGATCAAATCTCGCCTTCATGAATTCGTCTTCTTTTTAATTCGATTTTCAATCGTTTGATCCGTAAATCGTTTTTTCATATCGTGATTTTCATATCCAGTTTTTCGCGTTCTAACAGCTTATAGGTTTTGAGTTTAAAACATTTAGAACCAAGTATCAATGTCTTCCCCTTGCCATTTGATGATGCGTATACTATTCTTTTTACTCAAATGCGTACATTTTCTAAAATTTTATTTTCATAGTTATCTTGATTTATTTGATGGAAATATTCAAATCTCTAAAAACGGTTTGTTTAATCACAATTATCATGTCAATTTTTATAAACAAATCTAGTTTCCCTGAAAGATGCAGTCATATTTGAAGTTTAAATCAATATGTTTTGGAAAAAAAAACTCCAATATAAATCAAATGAGAAGAAAAATCAATGGTAATTTAGTATATAATTATGTACTTAATACAAAGAATATATATGATAATCAAAATATTTTATATGTAGTTACTTAAAGGCTTTTGGCTACTAAACACAATTGGCTACATCATACTATTATCCTAGACACATTTGTGTTGATGTTCACATAGTTGCCCGCAATAAGCATTCAAATAAACTATTCCAAAACAAAAAGTCAGAAGATATACTCAAAACATAGGAAAATCTCGCAGATCCACAAGTAGTACAGAATCGACACAGACTACACTGAACATAATTGCATGGACCTGACTCAGCGTGGATACTTAACCTCCCATAATACGACACGTGTCAATCTGTCTGAACCCGTACGTTACTCAAAACCATCCCCATGACAAAAATAATAATTCACACCTCAATGACAACTTGACATGACGTGGCCTTTTTAAATATGCCACGTAGGCTTTTCTCGGTTCATTACAATGTTATTATCCACATATTAACGTCTATGCTAACTACGAATATGATTAAGTTGTGATTTTCCAATAATGCATAGAAATAATTCGTTTCTCCTTAGCTAATAATTTAATAAATACTAACCAAGTCCATTATTCTATTGGCCGAAGAATCATTCTAGAAAAATATTTTAAATAGTAAACTACAGTCCCACTCCCATAATCAGAAGAGTTTTGGATATTGTTCATTGAATCTAGCAATCGTAGGTTTATACAGTTAATTGGGATAAGATGCAATTGTCTCGATATTCTCAACTTGAGATAGAAGACAAATACTTAAATTAGTTATATAATTTAAACTCTAATACTCCAGTTTAATAAAAGATAAATTTCTCTTTGTTTATTGTAACGTTTATATTATTTTAGTAAAGAATTGTCATGGTCGATATTGTAGCATTCGTTTTTTGTTTCTCCATGTAACTATACCCACTAGAAATACTTTTCCATATTGAACAATATTATGAATTTTTCTCTGTTGACAAAGATAAATATGAGATGGTTTCGTTAATAATTTGATTTTTCGTGGTCGCATTTTGAAGATCAAAATTAAAAATACAAAAAGGAAAATTTTAAGCGGCTACAAGTACGGGAGCATTCTCATAACGACACGTGTAGTAGCCACGAGGGCACCGTTTATCCACTACCTTTCGTCTTATGGCCCCCACAAACTCCGCTCATTAAGATTATTATTACTTTTTTTGTTTTTATTTTATTTTCCTCGTTGCTGATTTTTGCTTCTTATATAAACCAAATCCAAAATCCTTGAGCAATCCACAATCGAAGGGAAAGTTCCCACTTTTTTAAAGATTTATCGTAATCATTTTATCTGCTATAAATTTGGGTCTTCGGTGGAATCGGATAAAGGATAAAGTTATAAATCTCTCTATTTTTGGTTTTCTTTCTTCTTCTCTCCCTCTTTGATTTTTCGGTTCTGTATCGGATTTTCTTTTGGTGAAATGGAAGTTTCCGTGATCGGGAATCCTCAAGCGAGGATCTGCAGGGCAGAATTAACGTACAGAGAGCTCGGATTTAGATTTGGGTCCGATGTAATCTCGTGTGAATCGAGAAATAGGGTTAGTTTCTGTACCCACAACTCGAAATGGAAGGAGATCAGGATCCGGTGCTCTCAAAGGTCCATCAAATGCGAAGCCGTCGTCTCCAATAATGTTCCGTTTCTGAAATCCATTCCAAAATCAAGACCGGTAATTAAACCCTCTTGTCCCCACCATCGATCGCTATTTGTTCTGAACTTTATTTCAAAATCAAAATGGTCCAGATTTATTCAGATCCAGTGATTTGCTATGAAAATTTGCTTAGCTGAGACTTGACTTTTGATAGTCATGTGAAATTTGACTTTCGATTGCAGAGTCGCGTATTTGTCTAATTTAACTCGTTTCCTGGGAAAATCTGCAGAAATCGGAGAAAAAACTCTCCTTTTCCCCTTGATTGCTGATACCGACGCAATAGAATGATTTTTTCCCCCTATAAATATAGTGTTTAGAATGATGCCAACATATCCTCTTTGAACGACAAATATATAAATATGTTTCGTTTTTCTTTGTTGCAGCTCGAGAGCGTAAAACTATTCGTTGGGCTTCCACTGGACACAGTTTCAAACTGCAACAACGTGAACCACATGAAAGCTATCACGGCTGGGCTCAAAGCTTTGAAGCTACTTGGCGTAGAAGGCATTGAGTTACCAATCTTCTGGGGAGTGGTTGAGAAAGAAGCTGCAGGAAAATATGAGTGGTCAGGCTACTTAGCTGTGGCAGACGTTGTTAAGAAGGTTGGACTCAAGCTTCACGCTTCACTCTCTTTCCACAGATCGGAACAGCCTGAAATAAGTCTCCCTGACTGGGTGGTAAAGATCGGGGAAGCTGAACCTGGGATATATTTTACAGACAGATCTGGAAAAATGTACAAAGATTGTTTGTCCTTTGCAGTGGACGATGTTCCTGTTCTTGATGGGAAGACACCTATGGAAGTTTACAGAGGTTTCTGCGAGAGCTTCAAGTCTGCTTTTTCAGATTACATGGGCAATACTATCACGGTATTATACCGTCTTTGTTCTGCATTTACTTTTTCTACTGGACTCTGGTTTTAGTTCCTGACTTTTGCTCATTCTTTTGCAGGGAATCACATTAGGTATGGGACCAGACGGCGAGTTAAGATATCCTTCTCATCAACACGAAGCCAAGGTCTCTGGCGCGGGGGAATTCCAATGTTACGACAAACACATGCTTTCCGCTCTCAAACGCTACGCCGAATCCACAGGAAACCCTCTATGGGGACTTGGTGGTCCACATGATGCTCCTGCTTATGATCAACAGCCTCATTCATCTTCCTTTTTCTCGGACGGTGGGTCCTGGGAATCTCAGTATGGCGATTTCTTCTTGTCTTGGTACTCGTCTTTTCTCATCTCCCACGCAGACCGAGTCCTTTCTGTTGCTTCATCCGCATTTAACGGGATTGGAGTGTCTCTCTGTGGGAAGCTACCACTCTTACACCAATGGCACAAGCTAAGATCTCAGCCTTGTGAGCTAACAGCAGGATTCTACAGCTCCAACGGTCATGACAGGTACGAGGCAATCGCAGAGATCTTTGCAAAGAACTCTTGTAGAATGATAATACCGGGAATGGATCTGTCCGATGAGCATCAATCAGCAGAATCCCTCTCGAGCCCGGAGTCATTGCTTGCCCAAATAAAAACGTCTTGCAAGAAACAAGGAGTCATTGTTTCAGGGCAAAACTCGTCCGAACTGGTTCCTGGTGGGTTCGAGAGGATCGTTGAGAATCTGAAGGATGAGAATGTAGGAATTGATCTGTTCACTTACCAGAGAATGGGAGCACTTTTCTTCTCTCCAGAGCATTTTCATGCTTTCACAGTCTTTGTCCGGAACCTAAACCAATTCGAGTTGTCTTCAGACGATCAAGCAGCAGAGCATAAGGCCAAGACAGTGAACATAGGTTCAGGCACTGGTGCAGCTAGTTTGCAAGCCGCTTGATGAAAATCCAGATTCATATTTGTATGTAGTAATTAAGATTTCAAGAAAAATGTAGTAAATAAGAAAGTCTCCTCTTTTCTTTAGCATTTATATTGATTTTGTCGTATATCTGTAAAATTAGTTGTATCCATGTCTTCACAAATGTTAAATCCTGAAGCTTTAAGACATATGCATAGGCCAAATAACAATGGCGATTAAGAAAATAACAAAAGGAACTACATACAATAATATCAAATACAAGACCACTAATGTATTTCTTTTACAAGATCACAATTCACAAAATACTCTTTAAAAGATACAAACGATGTTTTTATAAATCATTCACAAGCGATTCTAGTCTCAAAGCTGCTCAAGCAAATGGCAAAAGCCTGGAAAGCTGAGATTGGGTATCCATAATCCATCGTGAATATATCTTTCCCGACTTTCCCAAACTGCAGTATTATCCGCTCGTTTTGCCTCTCGGGTGACATTCCCATGCCACCGCCACCGCCACCACCATCACTAGCTGCCGGCGCAGCCATGAGCTGAAAGTTCTTCACTGAAGCCACTGTGACACGGCCGTGAAAATTCAAGCACCAGCAACGTAGCTGTTCGTGCCACCGTGGTGTCTTGTTGCTCAGCACCAAAGGTGGCTCTTTCAGGTGGCTCGAGCCGCTGCTTAATTGTTTTGATTGGGACCGTGAAAAAGATGTTCGAGAACTAATGAAGGGAAACTCTGATGGTTCTGAAGCAACTCCTTGAGGCTGCATTGCGCTTGTAGGTATTGTATCCATTACACATTGCATCTTTCTTGGTCCCCTATTAGTGCCATCAAGAGATTACACATCAGATTTGATCAAGACCAAAAAATGCCAATCCAATTTAACCAAACTGATTCAGAATCAAAGACACATCTAAAAATAAACCGAATAAGACCTTAATTTCTTTGAAAACCTCTTCCAAAGCATTGTTTTTTGAAAATTTTACGCAAAGGAAAATCCGTAACTCTAAAGAGATCTTGGAGAATAGTTTCAAAGAAAATTAATTTAGTTGAGACAACAAACATTTCGATGGGGAAAGTCGCATTTGAAAAAAATCATTACCGGGATCCTAAGACATTCAACTCGTATGTGATATGAGCTGTGGGATAACTTCCAAGAGGAACTTTTGGTGAAACTTTTGCGGGATTAGAACAATGGTTCTTTCTCATCTTCGTGACTCCTGTTGATGGCAGCATATTTCCGTCAAAGACGGTGAATTTTGTTCCTAGGAAGTTTGATCTTCGACGAGTTTAGAAAGAGCCAAATATCAACAAAGAGTTTTAATCATATTTATCAACAGCAAAAGAGAAACCGACAAAACACCTCCAATGTAATTGTGTTTAGTTTACGAGATCATGGTAAATATTTCTAATCCATCAATGCCAAGCTCAAAAATGCTAATAATATAATAAGACTCCTAATATTAATCCTTTTTAGTACTCATCTCAAGCAATTTAACCTTTTTTGTTCAATGATGATTTTGATTTTGTTTGATCATATATACGCACCTCACTTTGCCAACATACGCTGAGCTTCTCCTCGACATATCATCAGAACGCAACGAAATGATGTAATCAGTGCAAGTTGTGTGCTTAAGCTTACACGCAGCAAGCAGAAACTTACCATCATCCGTTAAAGCTGCACAGACCAAATAAGAAAGATGTCAATCTACCAATATCAGAGCCAAAAAAAAAAACAAGGAATTCAACTGATATTTGTTGTTACTCTGTCGATTGTATAAGACGGTTAAACAGTGATAGATACTCACAGTTGGTTAATCCGAGATAGAGATGATATGAATGCGTAGATCGATTGCGTTTGATGAAGCATTGAACCAGAGAATCCCTTGGGCCAGGCTGCAAACGATACACACCAACAAAGCAACAATCCCTTTTTTTAGCATTTCCGACTAAGCAACATTTCTATAGGACTACACAAGAATCGAACAGATACAATCAATTAAATGCCCATATATCTCTCGCTTAATGATTTGGAGCCAAATGCAAACGCAGAGGTCAGAGTTTGCTGGATTTCATCTTTAAATTGATAAGATTCGGCTCTCACTCACACCCCACCACACACCTAACATCAAATTCAGTCATTTCTTTTCTCTATAGTTTGAAAATGATCAAACAAAAAATCGAAACTTTATGTCTTAATTCAATCAAAATAGGTGGAAAGAGAGAGAGAGCAATAGATAGTGATCGGGAATGAGAACCTGCTTGAGAGAGATGGGAAAAGTCAACCTAGAAGAGATCTCAGGAACAACGACAGTTTCGTTCATGAGTAGCCGCCAGCCACGGCAGACGCCAGCACAAGCCACCACGCTGCGTCGCGA
This sequence comes from Pugionium cornutum, assembly GCA_018901935.1. Taxonomy (NCBI): domain Eukaryota; kingdom Viridiplantae; phylum Streptophyta; class Magnoliopsida; order Brassicales; family Brassicaceae; genus Pugionium; species Pugionium cornutum. Next base: position 7,639,487 of record CM032162.1, read on the forward strand.
CGGCCAGCCACCACCGTCCGCCGCCTCAACCTTAACCAAAATCTCCCTTAATAGCTCTTCTGGGATCTCTGACCAACGATAAGCTTCCGATGATCCAGGAGCGGAATTGGCAGCTGCGGCGAGGTCGTGCACCACACGATGCGACCTCGAGCGCATCTCCTGGATTAAGCTTCGTATGGTCATGCAGTTTCTGGGGATATAAAAAGGGCTTAGGAATTCAGGAGAGAATGATTGAAAAGTTTTAGGTGGAAGAAGGAGAAGTGTTGATGTTGTTGAGAAGAACGAAGTAGATTTCTACAATAATTGTGAGGGATTCGTCTTTACAGAAAAATTGTTTTACATCCTTCATTTGTAATAATGTAGAAAGTAATTTGATTTAGTGGGTGACCAATAGATATTTAACATTTCTAAACTACAGAAAATATAAAGCTTTAACATATTAACAGAGATAAATTTATGAAAAGTTTGTTCGTTGTCATGTAGCATAGTCATAGTTTCTGTATATAATAATTTATTATAATCTCGTGCTATCATTATTTTAAATTAAAAATAAATATCTTATAGTAAAGTACAAGATGACAAAATGTAAATTAGTCTGATATGAAAATTTTAGTGGAAATTAGTTTTTCTCTTTGAAAGTCTTTAGTTTAGCTTTTCCTCTCTCCTTAAAACATTTTTTATTTGATATCAAAATAATTATTCATAAGGATGAGAAAATATAGTATACAATTTGAGTTATTGGTTAGCCAAAAGAGGATTCTTTGATATTAAATAAGCTCTCTATTCCCTTTGTGGTTTTGTCAATTTCTTCTTTTAAAGCCAAACCTAACTATTTGTTGGCAAAGGAAAAAGACATTTCTATAGTTAAAATATTAAAAGAAACAATTCTGGATAAGTATGAGTGCTTAATGCTTCAAATGATCAAGTCTTGTTGTACTTCCACAAAATATATTTAATAAGTTTAACTATCGTTAGATATTTAGGCGTCTTGTGTATTATAATTTCTACATTGCACAATACAACCTGTCACAATTGATAAGAATTCCAAAAACAGTTTGTATACACATAAAATATAGATAATAGATAAATTACTTTAACTGTTGGACCGACCATGATCTCGTTCACGTCTCTTTGTAGTTTCACCGTCATCATTCTTTCTTGTTGAAACCTTCTCTATTCTTTTTCGTGTATTCAGACAATGATGCTATTTACTAAACATAACTATGCACTTTGTGTCCTTTCTTAAAGCCGTTTAATTGATGGGCTTTAAATACGGGTCTGGGCTTGGGCTTCTAGGAGGTATGTTAACGCGTGGTCGCTTACAATATTGGTTAAGCCTTTGTTACAACAAGCCGAAGTTACTAAACATATCATGTTTTTTTTTTTCATTTGTACCAAATCATATCCACCCAATAATTTAATATTTTCATATAAATATTTAAAAAATTCGTATGAACAAAAATATAGTCGAACTCCACACCTTTGGAATAGACGTATACTACTTATTACTCTCTATTACTATCATGATTTAAGCATACGAATATTTAAAAAATTTGTATGAATAAAAATGTAGTCGAACTCCATACTTTTGAAATAGACTTATACTACTTATTACTCTCTATTACTATCATGATTTAAGCATTAAAGAGAATATAATATTATTTATTAATAAATATAAATTAAATATTTATATAATTTTAATTTTTATTTAAAATTATTTTTAATATTAATTTTTATATATGTAAATTTATAAAATAAAAATAATTATTTTTATGAATTTAATAGTATTTTTTATTTAGTTTAATAAAATATGTTAGTTTCCTAAACCAAATTAATAACAATATTATTGTAATTATTTTAGTAATTTAAACCTATTTATATATTTATTTAAAACTTATTAAAATAATAAGACGTTAACATAATATTTTTGTTAATAATACGTTATAATGAAATTATTTTTTAAAATATTATTTTTTAACATAATATATTAGGAATACGTATTAGTAGTTAAGAAAAACAAAACATGTAGAGATTGTAAAGGTTTATCGAATATTGGTGCTTTTGATATAAATATACATATTTATATGTTGGAGCTACATTTGCTCTCACTAAGGACAAAGCAACTGGGCACCAACACAACATATAGTGGATCTTACAATCTGTCACGCACAAACCTTAAATTATAAAGTCTAATACTTTATTTTATAGATATTAAATTTATATTATTTTTGATTTAATAAAACTTGAAAGTAAGTAAAAGTGTGAGACATGTGAAGAACACTTTTATGATTTGGCATTGTCAGTTCGTCACAGCAGCTCACATGCATGTCCTAACCATTTGGCATTTTGGAGCAATGCAATTGTTTGGTTGTATCTAATTATATGGTTCATATATATCACATATGATATTTATATAATTATAAAGAAAATTCTAATATCAATCTGCATATCCACATTTTTATTTGTTTGAGTGAATCAAATATGTTCTCCACCTTTTTGTTTATAATTGCCAAATGAACAAAACAACTATTTATATTTAGCTCATACACTCATTAGGTTGTAATTAATTGGATATTTAAATCCGCACAATATAACATTTTAAATTAAAACACATGACTTTTTTTTTGAAATTAAAAACATGACTTCAACTTTTTCAAAAGGTCCTTTATAAGGAAAAGAGAAATAACAGCAGAAACAGACAAATTACTTTCACCTAAAAAATAGATTGTCCTTATTAACATACAGATAATTTAATTTATTATAGAGTATGATCATATGAACTTTTAAGAAAAATTGGGATATTTCATGTCTGCAGTATATCTATATATATTCCATTTATTTATCGCGCAAAAACATAATTAAACATAGATTAAATTTGAAATTCATATCCCACTTATAATAATTATGCAAAAACATAATTAAACATACGTTAAATTTGAAATTCATATCCGATGTATAATAATTATGCAAAAACATAATTAAATATAGTATAATAATTATATAAAATCATACATGCGTTAACTGGATTATTATTTCGTTAAACATAGTTTATATGCTAGTTATATATCAATTGACTTGTTATTAAAGTAAATAAAAATCTAATGATAGAATAGAAAAACGATGTTATTTTGAGTGAAATATTTAAAAATACTTCATTTTGATTGAGAAGCCAAAATTACAAAGCTAAAACGCACTCGTTTTATTCTTCACGAAAACAATAAATTGTCAGAAATTAAAATCATTTGGATGGACAATATCATAAATTAAAAGTTTACACAATTCCTTGTCTTATCTTTGCGATTACAATCCGGTTTCAAATTTGTAAATCTGAATTTTCCTCAAACAAATTCCGATTTCCTTGCGGAGATTTTGGAAACTCCTAGTTGAAACTCTCGATTTATGGATAATCCACACTTATTGATTATGTTGGAATATTCAATCTTATGCTCAATTTCTGCCAAGCATTTCTAATTTTTTTAATAAATTATAGAAAAAGCACGAGAAAGATGAGAAGGATGAAAAGGATGAAAAAAATTGGTTGAAAAAACGACGTCGATTTATTTTGTAACGATTTTTAATTTTAAACAAAACGTTGAAAAATGCAACGTCGTTTTGTTTGAGTTACTATAAATCGATTACATTTAATAATACTTCATTTGTTATGTACTGCTACATCAATAGAGGTTAACGGAATAATAATTTTCTTAGGACAAATATTTAATTTCGCACAATATGTAAACTTTAGGTAACGTCAAGTATGTGTGTTTTTGTACAATATCAACTTTTGGATATAAATCGAATATATGGATATATTTTCGGTATAAAATGGCCGATTTTTCCAAAATTTTAATCGTCATTGGCCCTGATAGTACTTGGTGAACTTTGGGATTAAATGACATAATCGTTGCTGATGATTTAGTGGAAATGATTAACATCGACTCGCATAATTATTGTCAAGAGTGGCAACACTTTAAAAAATATAATATATAAACCACAAATGTTTTTATTCGTGAATGATATACATTTAGACAAACACATGAAAACACAAAACGTTCGTTTGATGTATAAGTGAAGTGAACTACAGTAGTGCTATAACGCTACGTAGGCATAGAGAGGCAGAAGAGACAATAACGGAGAGGAATAAGAGTCCGACAAGAGGAGGAGACGGCGGAGGAGCAGGAGAAGAAGCCGGTGGAGAGGCGAAGGGAGCAAAGACCAACGGGTCAGGGTAAGAGGAGTCGTCGTCAGTGTCGGGATTAGGAGGACTTGGGGAAGAAGGGACTGTGCCGGCGCCAGCACCGTAAGGTAGAGAGTCGCCGGGGGAAGGAAGGAGAGGAGCGATATCCGGCGAAAGCTCTTGGAAAGGAGAGATAGTCGGAGAAGATGGCAAAGAAGAAGAGAGAGAAGAAGCAGAAAAGAGAGAGATAAAGATGATGATGAGAAGGTTTTTAAGAAAAGAGGAAGCCATCTTTTTTTTTTTGTTTAAATGATGAAACTCAAAGTTGAGTTTTTTTTGGTTGGATCTGTCTTTCTCTATCTACTGATCGGAGTGCATTTCGAGATGTAATGATGATGTCTCTATATCAAAGAAGCTTTCCTCTTTAAATTAAAAATATAAGATAATGGAGGCAAAGAGAAAGAGATCTTATAACTCTTCTTTGCAAAACTGAGTGTATGTTATATATATTCATACATGTAACAAATTCTTTTTCTGATAAAAACATGGATTAATGTTCTATTTCCAATAAAGTACTTCATTTCTTTTACTTTTGATGAAAGTTAATCATGATTGAGAATTATTATAGTTATTTTATTGCATTGTCTGTATTTTCCTACTGCAATTTCAATAATTATTGACTACAATATTTAAGATTTTATTTTGTAGTCCAATCTCTCTATGGTTTAGCATACGTATACACATACACGTATATGTAAAATACTGTACATTGAATTGGTAACACAAAAAGGATTGTATTTTAGACCACTGGGAGTGTCAAACAAATAGTTCGATAATAATGCAATTTTAGTTGTGTAAGTTGTAAAAAAGTCTACATTGTCGGAGTTGGTTCAGTGGCAGGGACAGTGTGTTGTTTTTGCTTACCACGTGGCGAGATTTAAATGGTTGATGTGTTTGAAGATATAATTAAAAACTTTGAATTTTTGTTATAAAGCGGAGGGCTTTCCACAAGAAAAGATTCCTTTTTGTCATTCACACTTTAAAAAGATTACTATTGTTACAGACAATGATATTTGGATTGAAATATCATAACAAATAATTCTGCAACATCTAACAAAAAGAAACTATGATTTATTCAAAATAACCTCTCTTTTCTGTATTCATAATCAGCTTACCTTTTTTTTTTTGTTCTTTAAATTTGTTAGTCTAGTCTAATCATCATACATTAGAATCTAGAATTATAATCTGCTTCAAAACATTCAGCTGTAAATTTAGAAGATGTTTTTAAGGAAGTAGTTTGTAGTGGTACAAAAACATTAATGGAGACAACTACAATATACATTAAAAAAAGAAAGAGAATGAATCTCGATTCTGGACTTTGATATCACATGGTTTTGAGTTTGTTTTACCTCGTACATACTCAAAATCTACAGATCAGTGTCATTGTCTTTAATCCTGGTTTCACAAACAAAGAGATGACGAAATTGTCCAAAGACTTGCATTGAATAATTGCATTAATCAAAAGACTTGATCACTACCATCATTTAACTGTTACCTTGTTCATAAAAGTTCAAACTTAACGAGGCAACCTCTGCAATTCCATGGCAACGAGCGAAGCGATGCCATTAAGACCAGCGACATCTGAGTCCTTGATCTCACAGACAATGGCGTTGATCTTAGATACATCGTGTCCTGATATCGACAAAATCATCGCCTGCGATAGATATTGCTTGCAGGCGTAACCCAAACAATGCAAGATTCTCTTCAAAATCAACAAGTGTAGTTCCGTGCTCTTTCTCCTACGCCACGACTCGAGAATCGGTGTAATCTTAGGAAGATTGGTTAAGAATCCCGTCGTGGCTTCTCTCGAAGCCGCTTTAAGTAAAAGGACAACGCATTCAGAAGCTATATCTGCGACTGTAATGCTCGCATCATCTAAAGCTGCAAGGTCCAAGAATAAGCCAATGTTGCTACCGTAATCTGCAATGTCTCTTATACATTCTTGTGGATCCACCTCATATGTAAAAGATGTCTCTGATAAAAGTGTTGGCTCTTTCGTGTAGTTGGAGTTGAGGCCTTTCTTGTTCCCAAGTGACCGCAACAGAAAAGCTCTGCAGAGACTTAAAGTGGGTTCAAGGAAATCTTCCATGTCTTTAGCATTCACAAATTCCAATAAATTTCCGATTCTCCTCACTACTTTAAGCTGAGAAAGTATTTTGGTTTCCATCTCTGGAGCTGAAGCTATGGCGAGACAGAGCTTGATGTTGTTCACATTGGCGGTTGACAAGTCGCCCAGAAGAAACTCAAAGCATTGTGAGACTGTATTATGATGCAATATGTTGGATATTTTGATGTAATCAAACTCAACGAGCATGACGAGTAGCTTTTGAGCATAAGCTGGGATTGGATCTTCATCTTGGATCAGCGCAGGATAGAGTGGGAGGAAATGAGAGTTGGATATTGATTTCAAATCCTCGGATGTTTGTTGCTCCATTTCAGTGCATTCAGTTAGGAGAATTGTCATTGAATCGAACCAGATCTTTAAACAGAGAAACCGAGCATCCCCATCTTTGTTCCCATTGTAAATTGCAGCTAGAGATGGGAGAATCTCACGAATAATAATCTCAGCATTTTGTGTAACAAGAGGAGCATCTTCTGCTATGCATTCTAAAACTTGAAGAAGGGTTATACGGAAGTCATCTCTTCCCTGCAAATGGTAATAAGTCATGAGAATTAGCACGAGTATGTTAATTTAAGGTTCACCGTGTTCAAGCCTTCATGAACCATGGTTAAGACAAAAGGGAAAAGTTGTAACTACTGACCTGAAACGAGGCTTCCACAAGTTTTGTAAGATTTGCCAATTGCCTTAGGACTTGTGAAGTTACCATTTTGTTCTTAAACGAAGAGCTTCCCAGAAGATGAAGAACCACTGGGAATAAGTGTGCATTAGTCTTTAGAGCAGCTCGACTGTTAAGGGGAGAGACAGGTCCATGGCGTCTTCCTGTCATCAGTTGCTGGATATCACTGGTTATTGTATCCAGCAAACCCGGTATTATGGAGGCGATTGCATTCACGAATGCCTCAAGACATTGTTGCACATAACTGTCTTTTTCTTTAGCTAATCTGTCCACCACAGGAAGAAATCTTGTATTGCAAAAGAAATTTGACAGCCAACGCCTACTGTTTTTGCAGAGAAGTGCAACAAAAAGAAGAGCTTTGCCCCTCAGAACTTCAGTTCCTTGCTCTATGATGGAGAGCAAACTAGGGAAAAGATTTTTCTCCTCTGTTAACGTCACGAGATGCCTTCCAAAGCTTGTGAACGTGTGACTTCCTATCATAGCCATATTTAGAATATTTAAGCAGAGTTGCTGCTCTCGTGCGCTGCCTTTGACAAAAGATGAAGCTATTTCCTTCAATGAAAGCTTTTCTACAACCGCCTGAATGCAAGGAGGGTTAAAACGAGCAAGACGGACCAAACATGATCCAGCGGTCTGCCTCATGCTCTCCTGTTTCCCTGCTGCCCTGTAAATGTAACAGAGGTTGCTAATCAAATCTTGGCTGAAGAAACGGGTGGCCCAATAAGCTCCTTGACTGCAGATGTTTTCTATTGTCCTTAATGCATAGAGCTGAGTCAGGTCATCTTCTCCTTTGCGTAAGACAGATGATACAAGAGAGATCAAGGCATTTGAAACCTAGTTCAAGTAAATAAGAATCATTTAAATAGGAGTCAATGGAAAGATAGGAAACTTAGATTAAGAAATGGCTTTTGGGGCATCAACGTTAAAAGCCAAAATGATGTACAGTTTAAGAGTACTAATCCTGGGATGCCGACCTGCCAACCGGATGCAGACCGGGTTTCTTTGGATGGGGATTCTGTTGGTTTGAAATCCTTATGCTCATTTTGAGTTGAAATGTAGAATAGCAATTCACCTAGAGCTGCCATAGAGAACCTTCTCACTTTTTCATGCTTGTCTCTGAGGCCATTAGTAAGAGAGTCTAGAATACCGGAGTTTGCCAAGTCATCTTCAATTGAAGTAGAATGCCGAATAAGCAAACCAATTAGAGAAGCAATTTGTATACGAAAAGCTGGGGTCTTGAATAATCGCAGAACTTTAACAAGCACGAGCATTATTGGCCCGTTGGTCAAGACGTTGGCTGTGTCAGCATTGCTGCTCAACGTCTCGAGGTATCTGATCAAATTCTGTTTCTCTGACATGCCGGCACTGCTCCCACTTAGAACCGTTATGATCCTATTGCTAAGCAGTTCTAATTCTTGCTTTCCCATCTTACCAAAATCAGAAGGCTGTGGTGCTTCGAATGAGAGAGAAGGCACAGATTCTTTGTCCGATTTTCTGCTGGGCATGACAGGTCTAACAGAAAGATCAGACAAATGCCAAAGGACGTCACTGAGGCTATTTGGTGTCTTTGACGAGTCGTGATTAACAGTAAACCCAGAAACTTCTCTTCCTCGGTGAGTTTTAAGTTGAGGACTAGCACAAGGTGGTGCAGCTGACACCTCAATAGGCTCTGACTGCTCTTCATGGCAATCTCTTGCTTCAGCCGAGGTTGGTGTTTCATTTACAGACGAGTTCTCATCAGGCACGTTATTGCTTGTAATTCCTTGTCTTCTGCAACTCTCATTTTGACTAAGAATTCTTTCATCTTGTGCACAAGAGATGTTCTCGTTTCCTTCTGATTCATCGGCTCCCTCATCATCATTGTTCTCATCAAAATCAAGTTCCATATCAGTGTTCTCAATCTTCACTTCAGCACAATTCTCGTTGCTATTAGATAAGGGTCTCCTGTAGTTTTCCTTTTCATTCTCTTTTTGGAGATTTGCCTTTGCTATCCTTGACAATCTTAGAATATTCACCTGTCTGTTAGCACCAGGACGTCCTCCATGCTTTTCTTCAGTTGCCTTACTAGGAAGTTTTGCTTGAGCTTTAGAACCACCAGGTGTACCCTTTACCGGCGTTTCATGGCCTCTTGAACCTTGAATGAAATTCTCATTCTGCTTTGAGCTTCCTTTTGGATCTTTCTCCCGATACTTTGGAGGGGTCTTGTTTGGTCTGTCTCCATTACGTTCAGAAAGACATGGCTTGGTGTATATGCCAATCATGCTGTCAAAAGCAGGCTGAGGAGGCAACTGAACTATGCTTATCTTACTGTTCCAAAATGCATGACCACAGAGATCTACCCATTGTATTCTTTGAGCTGGGTCTTTGATAAGCAGAGACTCAATGAGATTGACAAATGAACGGCTAGCATTTCCTGGGAGTGGAGGAGTTGGATCTGAATGAATAGATTTCACAAGCTGGGTAAACTCTCTTGCCACAAAAGGAGGTCGCCCTGTGTAACATTCATATAACACACACCCAAGTGCCCATAGATCAGAAGCAAAAGAATGGACCCCTCCATCTTCATATAGTTCTGGAGCCATATAATACGGAGTACCACGTTTTCCCTGATGCAAGTTATCACAAGAGATATAAAGAATTTACAACATACAGTTTCCAATGTAATCTGCGCACAGATTTACTAATATTGTAAAGCCAGTATAGAAAGAAGAAAGGACGGACAAGACTGTTTACCGTGGAAGGAGATTTAGAAATTTCATCTAGCTTCCTTGCCAATCCAAAATCGCACAGCTGCATAACACAGTGATATGGGATCATTTAAACCAAACAAACTATCATCATAAGCTTCACACCTGCACAGAAAAGACAGTAACATGCATACCTTAATATGTCCGTTTTCATCAAGTAAGATGTTTGATGGTTTCAGGTCGCAATATATAATTCCTTTCGAATGTAAATACCTGAGAAATTCAGGAAAATATGTACATAAGAGAAAATATTTTCTGAATGCACTTAGAAGTGGTGTCAAACTGGTTAGAAAGAGTTCTTACAGCAGTGCTATGACAAGATCATATGCAAGACCATAGATTGATTCTTCTGGCAGTTTACAATCCTACAGAACAAGCGACTTTCAGAAAACCTGAGACCTAACATCAATATTCAGCCTAACTACAAGCAATACCTGCTGCAATAATGTCCTGAGATCACCCCCAACGCAATATTCCAGAACTAACCACATGTGAGCAGAAGTTTCATACCTGAGACCACATGAAGACCAAAATTAGAAACAAATAAATATAGAGAGCCAGATAATTGTCTACATATTAGCTAAGTTTTACCACGCATGGAACTTGAGTACGTTTGGATGATTTAGCGAGTGAAGGATCCTGACCTGAAAAAGAAGTGAGTAATTACCAAAGTTTTCAGTATTCAGAGATCTTAAAAAGTCAATTTGAACTTTCAATTCGCAAACATCACCTAGAAATAGAAACTTTAGAGCATCGATTGACAAATCTAGAGTGAATCCGCCACAATCCAGAGATCAACTCCATAAAATCAAGCACAAAAACAGGAAATAACCCCAGCATGAATCACAAATTCAGCAAAGAGTAGACAGGTCTCTTGATTACCTCTTGAAGAACCTTGCTCTTCCGCGACTTGTCAACACTCTTGCAAGCAAAATACTCGATCGTCTTCTTCTTCCTTCCTTTATACACAGTCTGACAAAAAATGCGAACCGAATGAACAAAAAGTTACAAAACCAGGCACTTGAACAAAAAGTTACAAAACCAGACACTAGAACAAAAAGATAATCGGAGGGAAAGCTAAATCAGATCCTAAATTACCGAGCATTTGCCATGACCAATGGCTTCGTATATGTGATACTGATTCATCGTCCGAGATCCAACTCGCCTGAGATCCGATTAGGAATCTTCTCAACTCTAAAGAGAAATAGTGGCCGTTGTTGAATGGATTTGGGTAGAGAGAGAAACAGAGGGGGAAAATGGTAGAGATACAAAATTGAAAATTCAAAATTAGAACCCTAAGGAAAACTGGAAAAATTTAGAATAATATTATATTTTAGAAATAACGAAGCTTTGTTTCCTCAGAACTTTTTAAAAATAAATTCAAACGATAAGCTGGGCTTGTTGGGCCCATAATGATCGTTACCCGATCCTCTTTTTATTTAATTATTTTAAAATATAATAAACTCAAAATAATTTAGCAACCCTAATTTAAAATTTTAGAAATAGCATTTTTAAATATAAAATGACAAACATAACCTCTGTTATTTTAATCTAAAATTGTCACAAAAACGCCGTTGTCGAACTCCCGTCGATTTTTCTTTCTCCCATCGAAATCTCTCTTCTCTTCGTCGACATCCAGCTCCACCTTCACCTTCTTCCTCATCGACGATTCTCGTTTCCTCCGCCGAAATCGACCTTCGTCGTCTTCACAGAGGTAAAAATTTCCTTCGATTTTCGTTGCTTGTTCTCTTCTTGGATCTGCTTACATCTGGAATTAGGTTGAGATTTTCGTTGATTGTTCTCTTCTTGGATCTGCTTACAACTCCCGTCGATTTTCGTTGTTTATTCATATTTGTATTTGGTTTTCTGACTGTGTATTGCGTATTTCGTGTTGGAATACCACTTAGTGGTGATTTTCATTTCAGCATCGTACTCATGCATTCAGCTATTGAATATTCTTCATTTGCTCGAGAGCTTGAGCTTGAGCTCATTTTGGAATACCCATGCATTCAGCTTCTGAATATTCTTCATTTGCAATTGATGAAGCAGAAAGAAACAATATTAAAATTACATCACAGATTTTCACTCATTCTCATTCGTTCAAATACGAACATATTAAAATTGATGAGTTTTGTTCTACTACTTTGTTTCTAGGTTAATTTTTTTTGGATTTTCTTCTACTTCCTTCCATATATTCTCTCGTCCTGTTTTTGTGTGTATGTGTGGGATAATTCATGTTTCTAATCATACTGATGATTTTGGGAACATTGGTAATATTAGATGTTGAATATTCGAATATATAGGCCCAGAAACCAGTCTCTTTCTGTATTTATTTTAAGTGGAACAATGTGCTTGTTGTAACCTTTGTGCTTGTTGTTTGTGGAAGATGATACTTTCAGATTATCTAGTTTTGTGTATGTTAAAAAAAAATGTGTTGGTGTCATTTCAGCCATCGTGTCTGGATTTATCAAACTTGATATTGCTATTTAAATGTTGGAGATATCATTGTTACAATAATCTCCTTGTCTTCTGTACCATTTTGTTTCTGTATTTGTTTTAAGTGGAACAATGTATTTTTGTTCTTCTCTTTTTTTTTCTTGATTTGTTCTATCATCTGCACTTGACATAAAAATTCAGAGTGTCATCATCTGCATCAAAATGTTTTCTGAACATCATATATACCATAATCTATAGTTAGGATTTTGTGGGCAGATTATCTTGGAATGACTTATATAATGTTTGTCAATGATTATAGTAGCATATTTTGTGTACACGTAGAATGGAACAAAATGTTCAAAAATGTTGATTTTTGGTAGATGTTATTTTTGTTTCATCTTTTGGTAGATGAGTTTTTAATGTATGAATGTTGATTCTCTCGATTTGCAGATCATCTTTACAAGCTAACAGAAAATCAGTATCACCACTTTCTCTTCAACTGCTATCGTAAGTTTTATTTCGAATTTCATGTGCTAATAAACTTTGAGTTAAAAACTTTATAAAGTCTTTTGAATATTATCATCAACGGTTTGTGTCAAAATTGGTCTTAGTTTTGGTTAGTTAAAATAATGGAATAATATTTCATAGAACACATTCTGATTTCTGTTAAGACATATGGGATTAACTAAGCAGGAAAAAAAGACTACATCAAATTCATCATTTTAGGAAAGAATTCATAAAACATAAGAACTACTACCTAAAATTTCTAAAACATTAGAGATAACTACATTAATAACAATTTAGGAAATAATTCCTAAAATATTAGAGATTCTTCCTAAACTTGATCGAAGTTTTCTTAAAATTTAATAATCGTTTTAGGAAGGCATTTCATACTTTTAGTAAGACATTCATTAATCTTAAATAAATCAGATAGTGTTAACGTTAACAAATTCATCAATTTTTATAGATATAAACATGGGAGACTCATTCCCCCTAAGAATTCCTTTACCTCCGTTGCGGTATAGCTTCGGAGAAGAACCCCAACAAGTAGTCGTTATTAACCAAGCTTCCACATTAAATGTTATTCAAATTGTTAAAGAGCTGTTAGGAGATGCTCTGTTTCAACGTGTAAAAAACAGTTTTATGGGCTCTCTTGTTCTTGTTGGTGAGAGAGGGTTGGAATTCTCGGGCAAGCTCGTTCATTTCATTTTGTCAAGACAAATTGATACAAAAAAGAGAAACGAGTTATGGTTTCAGTTTGCTGGGCAACCTATGAGATTCTCGATAAGAGAATTTCATATGGTTACGGGTCTAAAATGTAGAGAAGAAGAGCGATCGGAAGATTACGAAAAAAAAGTATTGTGTGGGAAAGGTTAAATGGGATCCACATTTTAAAAGATATAGAGGATGTACTTCGACAGACCAATGAGGATTCGCTCGACGAAAGATTTTCGTTGGGTATGTTATTGCTGATCGAAGGAATCTTGCTCCATAAGTATAGTGCATACAAATTTCCATCATCAAATGTGGAAATTGCACAAGATATCCAGAAGCTTCAAAATCATTGTTGGGGGAAAGATTCGTACATGATGCTCCTTAAATCTGTTAAAAAAGCCAATCTAAAAAAAGGGAAATAGGATCTCCACGGATTCCCTATGGCGCTCCAATTGTGGCTATTAGCATATGTACCATTTCTACAGTCTTCATTTAGTGCGATCGATGCCCTTGCACAAAGAAATGGATTCATTGCACAATGATTCACCAAGACACACAAGCCTACTCTGTCATAGATCCAGAATATAGAAGGAGTGAAAAATGTAAGTTTATAATATTATAATGAATTAGGAATTCTTTCTTGAATTTTAATGAATTAATTTGTTTTGTTTTGTAGGTTAAAGTTATATGTATACTCCCATCTCTTGAGAATAATGGAGAAGATTCTATATCATTGGAGGATGAGGAAGATGAAGACATTTATGCCATTGTGGACTTCGTCAAAAAAGGTTACCGAGTAACCAAAGAAGATTGGTTGAATGGATCTGTTGATGTTCCCGGTGCGATGGAAGAGATTGCGAGGCAATCGTTTAGGTTTTCTAGACCATCAGAAGAGCACCCGCAATCTACTACTGATGAGTCAGTTAAGGCCAAGCTGGACAATCTTATGAGAGTTGTTGAAGATGAGTTTAGATTAATGAATGATCGCTTGCTTGAAAACTTTAGAAATGAGGTATGATTATTACTATCGTTTTTCGTTGTAAAATTGATTATTTAATTATCTGTAAAAAAGTTTTAATTGTTGCAGAGAGCTAACATGGATGGTAATCCTTCTTCTCACCATCAATCTCCATCATTTCAACAAAAAGAAACTGATCACATACCTCCGCCTGCTCAATATGAGGTATGATCAATGGTAATAATTTTTTTCTTTTAATAATTTATTGATTTATTGTTTCCTAAAAAATTTTGTGATTGTTGTAGAGAACTAAGATGAATGATATTCCAACCCACCACCCTTCACCATCGGTGCAAGAAAATCCAGGTGATAGGATGAGTTCAACAATTAATCCAAATGATGGGGTAAGATCAAATAAAATTTTAGTCGTTTAAGTAGTTTAGTCAAAGTTTCCTAAAATTTAAAGAAATGTATCCTAAATGCTTCCTAAATTAAAACTTAATTGAATTGTTACATTTCATTATTTAAACGTTTTTTCTTTTTCTGTGTGTTTTTTTGTGTGTTTTTCATTAAATGTTCAGCTTGAAGCACCTTTATTTACTGAAATGGAGAGAAAAAACTAAAATTGCTTCAAAAAATTGAAGCATATCACAATGGTAATTGGTTGGAAGCGATTATTAAGATTATTCATAATGATGAGAGTTTGACTGTTTTGATCCCTGAAAATGGAAAAATGATACCACTAAGATGTAAAAAGAGAAACTACAGATTCCAAGAAAATGAAACAATGGAGTTTGGAATCCACCTCTAGAAGAATGTCCTTTACGTGATCAAACTCAAAATCCAAAGGTATATTATGAATACAAAGTCCCGTATTGGTATTTGATTGGTAAGGTGTTTTGTGATTGTATGGCATAGAGTAGGTTTTATTAAATTTAGGAAATGCTTTTTAAATAGTGTAAAAATCCAGAACTGTGACTATAAATAAAATTTTGTATTTTTCAACAAGAGAAGGAGAAAGTGCATTCCTCGTTCAACAAGCCAAGCTTCAACCTTTTCTCAACTCCAACAGAGGACATAGGAGTACCATCAAGGCCAAATGTTCCCGTGCTGCCGCTTGATGATGATATCGGACCACTGAAAAAGAGGAAAATGACTAAAGTATCACCTCCAAAAATCGGTGAGCCAGAACAGAAGTTTCAGAGACGGAGTACGAGGATGGTGATTCCTTCTAGATCAACCAAGAGTCCATTTAGAACGCCTAGAAATGCAGCGTTGTTCGTTACACCCGAGGTGCATCCCATTCTAGATCTGTTTGGATCTCCTCTTCTACATCATTTGGATAAGTTGCTCCACTAGAAGACAAGTATGTTTTAAATTTTTATACATAGTTTTATTGTAGTAGTTTTATTTCATCGTAACTACCTTGTATTTGCAGTCATATCAAAATTGGTGATGTATCGGTAGATCCATCATGGTTTGCGCAAATAAAGACCATAGGGGCTAGTATTGATGAAGAGGTGAATTATTAGATTCTTCTTATTTGTTTTTCTTGTGTGGTTTTTAATAGATTTTGTTGTTTCTATTATTACAGCACATTAACGCCACATTGTTAATGTTGTGCATGCGAAGGGATCATGAACCCGCATATTTTCACAACAACCGCCTTTCAAGAGCGACGTTTATGGAGACAAACTTTTTTAAGAAGCTATACTTGTGCTACAATTTAAAAAAAACTAAGCCGAACAATGTTGCTCTAGGAGAGATCATTGAAGTTGTTAGAGGTACAAGGGCTCCGCACAAGAAGTGGTTTGAAGAAATTGATGCTGTTTATGGCATTTTCTTTATTCGACAGTTCAAACATTGGATCGGAACTGCCGTTAATTTAAAGAAGCGAGCCATAACTGTTTTGGAATGTGAATGTCCCTCGAAGAAGAGGTGCTTTGGATCTGATCATATTAAACCATTGACAGGTATGTTTTATAACAGTTAATTTGGTAGTGTGTTTTTGAGTAGTTCTGAACAGAAACTATTTTTTTTATCTATGGTGTAGAGATGATTCCATTTCTTTTAAAATCTGATGCGGAACAAAGAGCTGAACTTGTAGATGCCACATCATTCAAAATTGAGACGCTTGATAGCAAAAATATTCCTAAGACGAAAAATGATGTCAATTGATCTCTTTTTGTGCTCAAGATGATTGAATGTCATTCTATGGGCATTGAAGATATGTCAAAGGTACATGATGGCGTAGAAGAAGACATAAGAACGAAGCTGACATTTGACATTTTCCATGAGTTTAGAGATAAATTTTAGATTAGACATTTTCATTTCCATGTTTTGTTTGAGTCGTATCCGTGATTGTTGGATAAACCTCTTGCTGATGCTTTTTTTGATAAACATTCTTGATGAAAACCAGGTGAAACAATGGTGTATAACCACTCTTATTCAATTAATTTCACGTTTTATGATAAAATTCTTAAAACATAAAAGATTCTTCTTAAATTTTCATCAAGGCTTCTTAAATTTTACATAAAATATGATTACTAATCTAAATTAAGTAATGATTTTTGAATATTAATGAAACGTTTCCTAAATAAAATAATTAAATAAAATTTAAAACTAAAAATTGTCATCAGCTCAGGGTGGAGGGGGAATCGAACACGGGGCACATGTTTAAATAGAGGGATGTGTAACCAATATGCTAGTGTAACTAATTAACAAATAAGTATTTTGTGTGTTATATATATATATATCTGTTTTTAATTCAAATAGCAAAACTTTAATATCAACATAGGGAGGATCGAACCTTGACACAAATGGTGAAGAAAGAAGTGTGTAACTGTTGTGCCGTGTTATTCATCAATTGTTTATCATTACTTTTAATATTTATTTATGAGCAATTGATATTTCATGAACTAAAACAATTGACATTTTTAACATATAAATACTACACATATAATATTTCATTTTTGTGTACCATATCTTTTGTCAAATAGATTAAAACAGATAATCAAGAAAACTTATATGTGCACATAAAAATTTCATAATTTTAAGGAATTCTTTCCTAAATAACTAATTAAAAAAACGAAAAAAAAAACTGGATGTTGCAATTAGGAAGATCGAACTTTATACAACTGAGTAAGAGAAAGAATGTGAAACCACTGCACATTTTTTTTGATTTGGAGGGGAATCGAACCTTGATTTTGGTTTTGATTTTGTTTAATATATATACCAAAATAGCAAAATCATTATTTTTGATTTGGAGGGGAATCGAACCTTGAGATGAAGTGTGAAAGAGAGAGTGCATAACCATTGTGCCATATCATTCATTCAAGTGTTTATCAATACTTTTAATATTTAATTCTTTATGAGTAGTATTACAATTGATATTTCATGAACATGTATATCTTTTAACATTTTTGGAATACTAAAACGATTAACAAATACATAAATACGTATAGCCAAGAAAATTTATATGTGCACATAAGAAAATAAATTTTCAAACAAGAAAGAATCATCTTATCAAATTTTAAAAATTTTAGGAAAGATTTCGTAATATTAAGGAAATGTTTTTTAAATACAAAAACACAGTTGAAGTTAAGCAAATAAGCAAATATCTTTTGAAAATGCTAATAAGTAACATATTAAGATAACAAAACATGAAAGTATTCTTAGAAGGAAATTTTTTTATAAGTAAACTATATTGGAATTCTGCAAGTAGTCTTGTTATGCCCTCATTGACCACATCTACTACATTTGTGTCCTTGTGATTTTGGACCTGGAACTCCAAACTTTCCAACTGACCTGATTCTCTTTTTGGGAGGTCTCCCACTGCTTTTCTTAGTTTGTGGTGGTGCGCATGAAAATTCCCGAACAGCTGCTGGAAATGTATAACTTGTTAAATCTCCGCATGGGTGAATGCTCTCTGCATATGATTTGAACCATGTTTCTGTTAAGTAAAACTCATCAACAAACTGGTTTTCATCCATCTTCGAACGTTTCGCAGCAGCAATGGCATGAATACAAGGTATTTTGTCTACATCAAAGATGCAATAAGTGCACTGCTTGTTTTTTCAGATGAACAACATACTTTCGGGTCTCATCCTTGACCTCAAACTCATATCGATCTACTTGGAAAACATCAAGTATCATTGCAGCATCATACCTTTCTACCATCTCCTTCACCACACGTGGTTTGACCAGCTTTTTGTGTTTGGCAGCCTTTTCCCGGCGTTCATGAAACCACGTTGTAAGAGTCAATCTGATGATTTCAAGAAGAGATATTATAGGCAACTCACAAGGCATGTTTAACATAGAATTCAATGACTCCGCAATGTTAGTTGTCATGATATTGTATCGGTTTGAAGGTGCATAAGACCGAGCCCATTTTCTAAAATCAGCATCTTCTAAATATGTGGCTAAATCTACATTTCTACATCTTATTTCGCTGAATATGGCACTAAACTTATGACGAGTATAAGCATTAGCTGTAGCTTCTACAAGAGGCAACAATCCTTTTTTCCCATACTTTGGTTTAAGATTATTCAATAGGTGAATTCGGCAAATACCATGATGTGCAAATGGGTAAATTTCTGAAAGTGCCTTTGCAATAGCAGGAGCTCGATTTGAAACAAATACCAAATCAGATGCGTCTGGGATAATAGTCTTCAGCCCATTAAAAAACCAACTCCACGCAGCTTCATTTTCGGAGTCCACTATTGCAAATGCTAGAGGGTATAAAGAGAAATCTCCATCTTGTGCACAAGCTCCTAGCAAAGTTCCCTTAAACTTTTCTTTGAGAAACGTACCATCTACAACAATCACTCTTCTCATCAAAGCAAAACCTTTTATCGATGGACCAAATGCAACAAAGGTGTATTTGAATTTACTAGTACTATCCATCTCCAAATAAACTGTTGATCCAGGATTTTTCTCTTTAAGCATAAACAACCATTTCGATAGGTTGAAATAACTATCCTCAGGAGTCCCTCTCATCAGATTCTGAGCATACTTTTTCACTCTCCAAGCTTGTTTGTAATTAATATGTATACCATGCTCTAATCTAACTTGTTCCATAATCTGTTTTGGTTTGAGTCCATATTTCTTCTCACGATAGTTGCTACACATTAAAGTTCCAAGCAATTTCATGGTTCCTTGTCTATGGTTGGCATTTCTGTGTATTGTATCACAAGTATGCCCATGAACATATTTCTTCACTACAAAGTAATCAGAAGCAGCCGCCTTTAAAGCACGCATCCTCCAAGTGCATTTATCATCAACACATCCTAATATCACTCTTGACTTATTCGACCAGAGAGACTTGAACTCAAACTTCCACTCTAATGCCCATTTTCCCATTTTTTCCATCAACTCATCTTTGTTCTTAAAATATCTATTCACATATATATCATCGGCACCTCGGATTGAATGTGAAATAGGAATTGGAGAAAGATTAGGAGCAACGTTTAAAAGAAGTGAATGATACCCTTTATCACCGTTCGAAAAATTGTTGTTTCCTGCTACATTTTCTGACATATCACTTCCAATCAATGTATGAAATTTCTACAAAAAATAAAATAAAATAGAATTGATATTAAATGAAACTTAATACAAATGAAATAAAATTGATATTGAAAGAGAAATAATCATACTTTAGCTGTCAATTTTCATATATAAAAATTAAAAGAATCGTTTCCTAAAACTTAGAAAACCTTCTTAAATTTAGAAAGATTTCTTTGAAAAATTTGGAAAACATACAACAAATTTAGGAAAGAATGCATAAATCGGCAGAAGGCAATATATATATCATTGTAAGAAAAGATATAAATCCAATGCTACCTGTTGTTTTTCATGTGAAAAAGATGGAGTGACACAAGAATCACCATTTAAAGTTCTTACTACTTCTGTAAATCGAGTGTTTTTCACTTGACAAATCTCTGAATTGCATACAATATTCGATTGAATGTTGTTTCCAACATTCTCAACAGTAACGATATCACTGTTTTCTAGAGCCTAAAACAAAGTTTTAAAAGTATTAATGCAACTATAAAGAAATATGATCTCTCTAAAAATGGAACTATTTATACAAATCTCTTTGAAATAAATATGAAAAATATGTTACCCGTTGTTTTTCACATAAAATTGTTGGATCAACACATGAATCACCATCTAGATTTTGCAACATTTGGGTGCATTGACTGTTTTCCACATTACAATTTGCTTCATCATTTACGGACTCAAGAGAAATGATGCTGCATTTGTCACTCACCTAAAAGAGAGAAGAATTAAATTACAAGCAAAAGTGTGGAAATTAAACTTTAACATAATACATGTTCATGTACTATAACATTTAGGAAGTTTTTTCAATTTTTAGGAAACTTTTCTAACAATTTAGGAAGTTATGCACGAATCGTTTCATTATAAAAAGAAAACATATAAAAAATGAGTTGCAATTTTACGCATCGTTACACAGAGACGAATGAGTTCAACATCTTGTTTTAGCTTGATTATGAAAGTGCGTAGTTGATGATCGTTACGCAAATACACAGGTGGAGCATCATTTATCATCACCTTTGTGCTTAGTGGAAGGGCATAACTAAGGGTAATTGCCTTATTTTGTACAGAGCGATCGATTCCAAAATCTTCGGAAACCATTTCTAGTAAATCATCACATTTGACATCTTCATCTACTTCAAAAACAGAGGCTCCTTTTTCCATTTCAACTAAAAATTCTCATTTGACCATTTCATTTAATTTCCACTTTCCACAAACACAATAAATTCTACCATATTTTCCTGAAAAAAAATGCAAATAAAAGCCATTCATAACTTGGACAATGACTATTTAGATGAAAGAAAGGGCTTCAGACAGGTCATACAGTGGCAAAACACAAAAATTTCCAGATGTATGAGAGTGAAAGAGGTGACTTCTCTGCTAGGCTTTTGTAACCTAAGTTATCTGCTAGGCTCCTGGTCTAAGAGAATAGACTTGCTGTGTCTTAGATCTATGTAGAAGATGATGAACAATTATTATTCTTTCTAAGAGATTGAAAGAGAAAACATGAATAATGTTGTTGTAATTATTTTGCCTAACTGCTCATTTCTGGGCAGGGATCTAGTTCATAGTGGAAGAGTGCATGGAGGGCACTATTACGCCTTCAATAGGCCAACTCTTTCAGAACAATGATATGAATCATTCTACAGTCTCTAACTGTCTGCCTCTTTTATTGTTAAAACAAGCTTTGAATTTTGTAATCCTTGAAGCATTTTTATTGAAAACTAGTTTGCTCATCATCTAGACCAGTGGCAATTAAATTACAGAACTCAGTCATAACCAGTGGCAATAATGGCTACATTGTGCAATTAAAAACTGTGATAACAAAGTAAAATCAAACTTACTCTGCAATACTCTTTGAAATTTCGAGTAATAAAGATTATCAGACATGTTGGCGCTTCATTGTGAACCACTGCACCAAAGAAGAAAAGTTAGATTTACAACATATTTTTCCATATCACCATTAACAAACAGAAACAATCTGGTGTCTCCTCTGCAAATCTCTCCGGAAAACGAAGAGAACAAACCTTTGCAAATCTCGTCGGAAAAGAAATCGCAATATGCGATTTTTAAGGAGCGGCCTCCGACGGAGATCGTGCCGGTGTAACCGTTACTTTCCAGAGAGCGCGATCTTCTTACTGCAAATGTCACCGGAGTAAGTGCAAATATCGCCGGAGTAAGTGCAAATGTCGCCGGAGTTGCTGCAAATGTCACGATTTGAAGAAGTCGACTAAACGAAAAGGGCGCCGCCTCCTGTGACGAAGAAGAAGGAAGTGTTTAGGAGTTTTTATGTGAGGATAATAAAGTAATTTGTTAAAAGATGAAATGCTAGATGTGGGATTATGTGGTCGATGTGCTATTTTTGTTAGCAAAAGTTAATTTGATGCTATTAGAGGGTATTTCTCAAATATAATTCATAATTTTTGTCATAATTTTTTTAAATTAATGTCAAATTTCTCATTAGCACTGTTCGTTTCGTAGCCGCAGGTTCCTGCGGCTACGTTATGCGGCCAAATATTGTTCGTTTGATCGCCGCAGGTTTCTATGGTCAAACGCTGTGGTCGACCGCAGAAAACTGCGGTCAAAAATTTTAATCACTATAAAATTGTACCGTTTGCGATCAAACAATTGTGATACAACTTGCGACGACAACCTGCGGCGATCAAACGAACAACAATATTGCAACGTCTACCGCAGCATCTGACCGCAGGTCGCTGCCACAGACTCTGCGGCAGACAAACGAACAGCGCTATTATGTATACAAACTAGTTACTAATTAGTAATTAATGATTATAATTGCCTTTACAACTTGGTTACTAATAATTACTATATTCTAGTAAATAGTTAGTTGAAATTATTTTAAATGATTATTATAGCCATTTATTTTAGGGCAAATGACTGATTTAGCACTAAAACAAGTTTTAGTGACTAAAACAGCATCATAACCATAAACTCTCAAATATAGCATTTTTTTAATTGTAAAAATACTAAATTATCCTAATTTTAACCTAATCTCTTATATTCATATTACTACTTTTGCATATACCTCTTTCCACCGCCGTAAAAAATTTTCTCTGAAAATATTTTCTCCACTGTTGCCTCTATTACTCCGATTCTCTTACTCCGCCGATTCTCTTACTCCGTCGACTTTCTTACTCCGTCACCTCCTTACTACGTGACTTCTCTTACTCTTCACTCTGCATCACATTCTCTCTTTGTGAGTCCCAGGTAAGTTTGTTTTCGTTTTAGTGTCATTTCGACTTTGATGGACTTCATACTACTCGTTTTGGTGTTGAATGTGGTAAATCTAGGATTTCGTTTAGATTTTGTTTTCATATGCTTCTAAAATCGAATATTATCAGCTAATCTTCACCTTTGTTCATCTTTGCCCACTAGATGTTTGATGAAATTTCTCAGAGAAATTAAGTACTATAGACATGTTTTAGTTTTGTTCTGATTTGTGTTGTAATTGATTTGTTCTTTAGTTTTTGTGTTGTAATTGATGATTTACTTAGTAATATTTTATCTTGGTGTTCTTAAACGGTTGTTGTAGAATATTTTTAGTACCTTGTGATTTTGCTATTAAGAAGCTTCTTCTTGTTCTGAAACTGTCTGGATTTTGGTAGATGTAGTTTTGGTGCTATTATACTATTAGACCATCAATTCAACTGGAACTAAGAAAGATGTAGTTTTTCAATTCAAGCAAAAGAATATCACTACTATTGATTTAAAAGTTTTCACTTATTTTTTAAATATTAATGTTATTGAACAACAAAACATTAGTTTTTACATGATGTTAGAATGGAATTTGGGCATTATAAACTTTGTATTATCTACATTATCATATACTATATATTAGAAGCATAAATAACATAAGTACAAGAACAATCAAACATATGTGCTCTTGATTAACTAAACACAAGAAAAATATACCATCAAACATAAATAACGTTTTAGAAACAAATTCCTAAAACATAAAAGATAATACCTAAAATTGATCAAAGTCTTCCTAAAATCAATATTTTAGAAAAAGATTCCTAAAATATAAGAGATAATAACTAAAATTGCATAAAATCTTCCTAAAATTTAATAAACCCTATGTAGTTTTACATTTTAGGAAAGTATTTCATATTTTTAGTAAGATATTCCTTAATCTTAAATAAATCAGGTAATGTGCTATTAATTATTTTTGATTTGTTGTTAACATTAACGAATGCATCTTTTTTATAGGTATAAACATGAGAGACTTATTCCCCCTAAGGATACATTTACCTCAATTGTAATATAGTTTCGGAGAAGAACCGCAACAAGTATTACAATCTTTGTGAACATTGTACCAACAAACTCGCTTTTGTTGTTGTTATTTTGCTAGAGCTCTCATATTACAATCTTTGTGAACATTGTACCAAAATTATATAATGATCTTTTGGGATGGTTTAATGAGTATTGAATAAAATTCTCATTTCTTTGTAAGTTTGTACTTTCTTTGTTCTTTGCTAGATGTAGATTTTTAGTTCAAGAAAAAGAATATCATACTGATTTGAAAGTTTGCACTGACTTTTTAAATGTTAAAGTTATTGAGCAGCAAAACACTAGTCTTTACATGATGTTAGAATGACATTTGGGCATTATAAAATATATAGTAGAATACACAATTATATCCTATAGATTAGAAGCGTAAATAACATAAGTATAAAAAAATCAAACATATGTGTTCTTGATTACCTAAACATAAGAAAAAGGTTACGATTTTTAAGAAGGAATTCCTAAAACATAAGAGATACTACATAAATTTGCATAAATTCTTCCTAAAATTTAATGAAGTTTCGGTGTAAAAGAACGTGGTGGAAGATTCCAATGTATATCAGCATAAAATATAGTCATAAATGCAATGTCAAGGTTTTTCATAGTAATGATTAGATAAGAGTAATAGTGAATAATTGATTAGGAGTTTGTAAACAATGTTGTCCATTACTTTGTAAACACACAACAAAGCCAAGTTAGAACAAGCCAGTTTCCTCCTACATGATTGAACGAGATATCGAATTTATACCAATGAGAGAGCCTGCCTTCTCCAAGAAATGCTCTCATATTCCATCTTAAGTGTGTATTCTCTAGTACGATTGACAATTTTGTCAGCTGAAGCCAAATCTTCCCTAGCAGCTACACAATCTTGTCTCACAAGAGATTCCACAGACAAAAGGAAACGCTCTGCAATTGCAATCGGTGTCTCCAATTTAAGCCTTATTCTCTCCATTCCGTTAGGAGTTGAGCTATCTAAGAAACTGTAAATAAATTTCTCAAGTTCACTGAAGCTTTGGATTCTCCAGTTAGAATCAGGATCCAAGACCTCAAGAACATCTCTTCCTACCAATGATGCTATTGAAAGCTTTGCCTCAAGAGCAGACCGTGCTGACACAGGGTACAATATCACATTTTCTGTATTAAGCAACTTCCGTGTATTCTCCTTGACAAATGAGATAGCTTCCTCACGCTGGAACAGGAATAAATTATTCTGAGTCTTCAAAAATCCAAGACAAAAGAAACTATTAAGAAGGACAAAAATCTTGTGTTTAATAAACCTCACGAGCATCACGGTAGATATCGGATTTATTTAGGATAAACACAAATTTCTTTTTCCACTACTGGGTATACCGGAGAAAACCAACCTGACAAAAACAATAAGATGCATATCAGCCTACAGTACAATAATGACAACAGGAAACTACAGAGGTAGAGATAGTTTAAATATATTCTAAAATGCTAGTAATTTAAGAATTAAGTAATACAATCACGATAGAGCAGGACTAGAAATCAAAGGAGCACAATATTGGGACGCTTGTTCCCAATCAGTGAACTTCTAAAGATTTTCAAGAATAAAGTAATTATCTATCAAGTTAGTACTTTCGCAATTGAGACTTTTTCATACAATTTGCCACATACACTAGACCTTTTTGCTGTATCAATAAACGAACCACCTTTCATGTGTCTTGGATCAAAAGGACATGCTGTTGCCAGCATAGCTACGGCAACCTTTACTTGATAAGATAATCAGTTCAACTCAAATCAAGAAAAAAAGATATATGCATTACTTCACTACACAAAGTCTTGGTGTTCTATACGTGACTATACCGTTTACTTTCATTAAAAGTAGATTTAACCAGATTACTAGGCAGATACATATTGAAGGAAATCAACAATAACTAACACGCTAATAAAAAAATAACATCTACC
Organism: Pugionium cornutum; assembly: GCA_018901935.1. Classification (NCBI taxonomy): domain Eukaryota; kingdom Viridiplantae; phylum Streptophyta; class Magnoliopsida; order Brassicales; family Brassicaceae; genus Pugionium; species Pugionium cornutum. The sequence continues at coordinate 7,665,668 of CM032162.1, forward strand.
TCACTTTCGGTTAAAGGACGGTCAGCAGAAAGAACAAAAACAAGCAAATCTGCACGTGGAACAAATTCTTCTGTAAGACGTTGTTGTCTTTGAAGGATCACATTGGTCCCAGGTGTGTCAACAATATTAATCTGCTCCAAAAGAGAACCCCAAATCAATTCGTCCAAATAATTAGAAAATTCAGGACTGCAATGGCTAAAATTTGAATGACTCACATCCTTTAGTATCGGTGCAGGAAGATAGCAGATGTATTGGCCGTCTGGATGCCTTTGGCAACATTGTTGCTCTTCAGATTCCAAATCAGAATAACACAAAAAAGTGATTTCATTGGTAGTGGGGACTACCCCCTCTTTGAGGTATCTCTTCCCAAGAAGTGCATTGATAAATGTTGATTTTCCGGAGTTAAATTCTCCCTAGTACCACAAAATTATGGATTCCAATAAAATGGTTATCCATACAAGAACTATTTTAAATCATAAAAAGCTACTCGTCGTGCTTGAAACATTTTCCAAATTTTAAAACCCCAAGCAGAAATAGATAAAAAGAAATACTAGTTGAACCTTGGACTCCATAAATCCCAGCAATGCTATTAACAGAAGGTGGTCCTCTTCGACGGAGTAGAGTTGGAAAAAGTACCTGGAAAATGTTGCAGAGATGCCGGATCTTTTCCTCTGCCAAATCGCGTGCAAAATATCTACCTCTACTGAATACCGTGCCAGAGATAGAGATGAAATGCGGAATCGTGTGCCGGAGATGGTGACAGAGTTAGAGACGAATGCGAGCGCACTTTCTTGTCGATTTCGTCGTCGGAAATGTTAAAGATGTGCTGAAGCGCGTGCGAGAGATGGAGACGACGATGATATCGTCGCCGGAGTTGGCGACGACGACCAGTGAATTTCCAGTCTGCAATTTCAGCGCCGGAGAGGTTGAAGAGGAGAAACACTTTACGTCTGCATTTGGTTCTAATTTTAATCAGGGAGAAAATAGACTTTTCTCATTTGTAAAAATGCTAAATAAGAGAGTTTTTGTTTGGGGTGGTATAATTGACGTAAAAAGTTGATTTAGTGCTAATCTAGGGTATTTTTCTTTATTTTATATGTAGTCATCTATTTTCTCGAATTAAACTGATTCGACAATTTTCTTTAGTTTTTTTTTTCTTTTCGAACCAATCGATTTTGATTTTTTTCGTGATTGATGCAAAACTAACTCTATCTCCACATATTAATTAAAACAAACGAGATTGAATTTTGATTAAACGATGTTTTAACAACCATTAAATATATTATAATGTTAAAACTATTAAATATATAAAGTGTAATGTTTATAATATAAGTGATAAAATTTAGTTGTTTAAAGTGTTAGTTGCTATTCAATAGTTGTTTAATAGGATTTTTTTGGGTAACTGACTAAAATAACACTATTTCAAGTTTTTGTTCCAAATATAACACTAGTCATTTAAATTTCTAAAAATAGCACAAATTTAATACTAAAATAAATGAAAATTTATTCCTAATGAAAAAAATTAAATCCTAAATTGGAAAAAGTGAACCCAAACATTATGTTTTAATTTTATATATATTTTATTTACAAACAAATTTTATATATATGTTTTAATTTTCAATAATGGTACAAATTTAAGATTAAAATGCATTAAAACTATATTTTAATAGAAAAAATTAAACCTTAAATTAGAAATAATGAACCCAAATACAATACTTTAAGTTTATGTATAATTTATGTAGAATAAATAAGTATTTTTATATAAGTATTTGTGCTATTTTTAGGAATTTAATTTTATGATGCTAGATTTGGAAGAAAAACTTTAAAAGGTGCGATATTACTCAAAAACTTTTAGTAGGGATAAGAAAAATTGAAAATCTTTGTGGAAGAAAACAAGTAAGATCAAATAATTCACAAATTAGTAGTGTAATTCACCTAACCTTAATGGACTTTTTTGCGCAAAAATAAAATAAAATGCAAAGTTAAATAACCTTAAAGTTTCCAAAAGATACATGGAAAACCAAACAAAGCATATAAAGTATAAACCGTGTGAGAGGTGTTTCCCCCACAAAGGAAGACGAAGAAGACAGGTTCCAGTGAGACAGTTGGCCATAGGCGTGTCTCTGACGGTGCCCTTTATCTCTTACTCGTTCCGTCGTATCTCCTTCTCCAGTTCTGGTGAGTTTTGGACTCTTTCTTTCCCTCTTCTGCTTGCGTCTGGTTCTCGTCAATGGGTATTCATCTATGTTGTCAAAAGCCTAATTTGTTTGCTTCCACGTCGGAGAAATTCGCCGCTTGTATTGTCTGTTCTGATGCCTGAATGTTAGAATTCGCTTTGTTGAAAACTGTTGTTTGGTTTTTTTCGTCTTTGCTATTCTACTGCTAAAAATACCGAATATGCTTATATAGAGTATCGGGAAGAGAATAGGATTGATATCTGGGATTTTAAGTATGAGCAACAAAGATGAGGCTCTTCGGGCAAAAGATTTAGTAAAAGATTGGATGAGAAAGGCAGATTTCACGACTGCTCGTAGAGTTGCAATCAAGGCTCAGAAAATGGATGGAACCCTTGAGAATATTGCTCACATGATAATGGTGTGCGATGTGCACTGTGCATCGTTGGAGAAATCTGGAGATGAGATTGATTGGTACAAGATTCTCCAAGTCGAGCAAAATGCAGACGACAATACCATTAAGAAACAGTACAGGAAGCTTGCCCTTCATCTCCATCCTGACAAAAACAAACTCCCCGGTGCTGAATCTGCTTTCAAAATCATTGGTGAAGCTCAGAGGGTTCTTTTGGACAAAGCCAAAAGGAGGCTTCATGACATGAGACGCAAACCTTTTAAAAGGCATGGACCTGCACCGTTCCATCAACCACAACAACAAACCCGAGAAACAGCTTTTTACACTCAGCCTGTTTTCCAGACAAGCGTCAATGGGGTGAGGAACAGCTTCACAATGGGTTTGAGACCTGAAAACCAGCAAAAACCTCAAGCTCAACCAACTGAGTCTATTGGTGGCCTGAACTTTTGGACCTCATGCGCCTTTTGTAACATGAAGCATGCGTTTCTGAGGGAATACATCAACAAAGTAATGATTTGTCCGAACTGCGGTAAGCAATTTGTTGCTTTTCAAACTGCTTTCCAGGGTTCACCAGTTCAGGCAACTTTCCCCTTCCAACAAAAAAAGGTTCCAACTGAAGTGGTTGGCAAGGCAACGGAGAAGCAGCTGGAGAATTCTGCCAGAATTTCACCAAGAAAAGAGGGCTCTAGAGCAAAAAACTTGGGTACTTATGCCGAGCATAGCAGTGTAAAGAAAAAGAGGAAGAAAATAGTTGAAACCAGTGACAGCTCTTCCAGCAATAGTAGCTGTGAATGGGAAGAAGTTGCAACTGGTGGACAGGATTCAAGGTCCACTGGTGGACAACATTCTCGGAGGTCTGCCCGTAGCAAGCAGCAGGTTTCATATAACGAGAAGTTGAGCTATGATGACATTATAGAAGAGGATGCAGAAAGTGCTGAAGGGTCTAATTTCAGAAAGAATTCACATAAGAATTATCTGTTTGCAGAAATGCCAAATCGTACAAACAAGAAGGAGAAAATAAAAGAAGACCAAGTGGGAACCTCTTGTAATCCTGGTTCCTGTAAGGAAGCGAAGGATTCAAGTTCAGGTAGTGGATCAGATGTAGAGATTTTTGATTGTAGTGATTCTAATTTCACGGACTTTAAGAAGTTGAGGGAAGAGACGTGTTTTAAAGCTGGGCAGATATGGGCAATGTATGATGACATGGGTCGAATGCCTCGATGGTATGCAATGATCAGAAAAGTCATTAGGAAACCTAGTTTCATGCTTAAGATAACATGGCTGGAGGCTAAACCAGATGATATGAAAGCAAAGCGGTGGGTTTGCAAAAAATTGCCCGTCTCTGTTGGTAAGTTCCAACTTTGGAGAGATAAGAACACAAATGAGACTCCATCGTTCTCTCATCTGATCCATTGCAAAGTAAGAAGCTTGAAAGATCTTTTCAGTATATATCCAAGAATCGGAGAGACATGGGCTCTCTTCAAAAACTGGGATATTAATTGGTCCTCTAGTCGTAGGCATTATGAGTATGAGTATCAGTTTGTTGAGATCGTATCTGGAGATACTGAAGGGGCAATAGAGGTTGCATTCTTGCATAAAGTAAAAGGCTTTGCAAGTGTCTTTTGTCGAATTGCACCGGGTGGTAGATCAGACACATATCTGATTCCGCCTCATGAGTTGCTTAGATTCTCCCACAACATTCCCTCAATCAAATTGACACGGAAAGAAGGGAATGGTTTTCCCATTGGTTCTTATGAGCTCGATATAGCTGCACTGCCACAAAAGATTGAAGAAGAAGGAGAAGAAGAAGCTGTCCCTGTCTCACAAGAAGCTGCCAAGTCAAACCAAGTCCATCATCGGTCTCCAGTTTCCCTGAAGCCAGACTGTATCGTCATTCCTAATTTCCAGTTCCACGACTTCAGCTCTGAAAGATTAGAGGGAAAGTTTGCAATGGGCCAGATATGGTCATTGAACAGTGAAGAGGATGGCTTGCCCAAGCATTACGTCAAGATTCAGAAGACATCATGGAAGCCAATATTTAAACTGCAGATAAGCTGGCTAGAGCTGAAATCACTTCCTGAGAATGTTAAACAATGGCGCGACAAAAAAATGCCAGTCAGTTGTGGAAATTTCACCTTGAAGAAAGGCCAGAACGAGACACTCACTAAGGTTACTGGTTTTTCACATCAGATAAAGGCACAAGAGCATTCAAGGAAAAATGAGTACACTGTGCTCCCAAAAACTGGTGAAATTTGGGCAATGTACAAGAACTGGAGTGATACAATCAAGGTGGCAACCTTGAAGAAGTGTGAATACGAGGTTGTTGAAATTCTTGACGACAATGAGAGCCACATCGAAGTTATGATGTTGGAAAGGGTGCACGGGTTTGTTTCTGTCTTCAAGGAAAAAGTGGAAGGAGGCGTCGATGTAAAGAACAAGATCCCGAGGAGTGAACTGTTGAGATTTTCACATTTTGTTCCTGCATTCAGGTTAACTGAAGAGAGAGATGGAGCTCTTAGAGGCTATGTTGAGCTCGATCCAACGGCGATGTGCCGTAACTTGCGCATATATTAGAATAATTTTAATAGGGAGTTGGTAGTAGTAACGGCGTTGCATTTTGTCCAAATGGGTAGTTTTCTGTTTTAGGTTCGGCCCTCAACCTTCATCGAAGTTTGGCTCTAACTACACCTTTAGTCAACTAGAAACGGTGGTTCATGTCTGTGAAAAAACCTTTTCGCTTATTTGTGCTTCTTTTTGTTCTGTTTTTTCTCACTTGTGTTATTAAGGCAGGCGAATTTCCGTCTTAACCTCCTTTGATCGTTTTCTACATGTAGAAGATGATGGAAAACATGAGATTAGTGAAGTGGATATAAAATGTTAATACAGGCTACAAATCCCAATATGGGCGTTTGGTCTAGTGTTATGATTCTCGCTTTGGGTGCGAGAGGTCCCGAGTTCGATTCTCGGAACGCCCCTTTTTGCACTTTTTGCACATCTTCGCACACTGATGGATCACATACATTTTCAAAAGGCATAAATTAATCTTTTCACACAAATATACAAATATAATTTAGATTAAGGATATCCAAAAGCAATACTCATTTCCCATAAGAATTTGTTCATCATCATCATCATTTCCTTACTCGACTTCTTCCCTTTCTTTTATGTTATCTTCCTCCTCCGACACCGTGAAACCTACTTTGACGCCTGAAGATACTCCGTTCTTCTTCCTTCGCAAACGGTGCCGCTAGTTAATGATCATCATCTGAATTGGCTTCGAATTCTTTGTTAATTAATGTTACATGTACTTGATTCTTCTATCTTTTTTCGTTGTTTGTTGGTAATAAAAGCTATCGTTCGTCGGAAAACTCAATTCTTGTCGGAATCGGCCGTTTCTTCTACCATTATGTAACAAGAAACGTTCATCGACATCATTGCAGTGTATTATTGATTATTAAAAACATCTGTATATGTGTGATTAAAAGCCTTAAACCATTGATCCTATATATATAGCATGCACTAGGTCCATCACTCAATTGAGATGCGATGGAAACAAAATCTGATTAGGCAATAATAAGTTAAGCCCCGAAAGAACTGAATTCGGTTTAATTTCAGTACTTCCAACCCAAAACAAAATTCAAATTGAGTAGTAGAAAGATGAAGAGAACCATATAGCTAAGCAACATACACAATGTTTGTTTCTGCTATACAACACCGATTTTGGTCATTGTAAATGAAAATAATATTGGAGATTCGGGTTCACTTTTGGTTTAGTTTCGAGACTGAAAGAAGTGAATTCGATTTAATTTTGGTATACAACCCGAATAGAATTAAAAGGCAAAAATATTAGTCTGAGCATTTCAGTTTGGTTTATTCGGTTTGCTTGTTAAATCTGTAGTAGTGATAAACAACAACAATTGATCATTGGAAAATAATGGATCGATGACTCAAAATTACAAAGTGTTTTCCTTATGATATCCACGCGTAAAAAACAATGAAATTATTTATTTGAGTTTGTGCGAGGAAGTATTTCTATTTTCCATCACTATCATTATTAAACACTAATAATAATAGCATTCAAATGCAGTCCGGGATATTAATTGGGCTGATCTGGTCTGAATTCGGACAGTCCATTGTTAAACTCCACACCTAAGGTAGTTCAAAAATTACTTTGGAATTCAGGTTCTTTCTTTTTAACAGAATCGGAAAAATTTTAAGTGTTATGAATAAATAAGAATAACAAAGTCACTTCTGATGTATTTATTTTAATAAACAAAAGTTCTTTCTTTTCGCGTTTTAAGGATCAAAAGAATCCTCAAAACTGAAAGTCACAAAGTACCTCAACTTAACTTGAGAAGTTCTTTGATTGATAAGTAACCACTTGCAGATATTTGTTTTGAGCTCTTCAAATGTAATGCAAACATCGATTTTAAGTCACTTCATCTTCTGCTCAGTAAAGAGGACATGGCGATTGACTCGAGGATCATACTTGCGGAACTCAAGCTTCTCAAGAAGTCCTTTGCTACTCTTCCTCTTGACATAGAAGAATCCAGTTCCAGCAGCTGAGACAAGACGGATAAACATGAAAGTCTTCTTCCTCTTGTCCCCCATTTTCTCACTTCACTACACTGACCATAGAGAGAGAGAAAGCACTAAAGATCAATGTCAATTCAATATCTGCATCATGCGACCTAAAAACCTAAAGGGCTACACACTATTTATTTATTTATTAGGATTTTCAAAACAGATCGATAAAATTGAGCATGATATTTCTCGTTTCATTTTATCACTCGGAAGATTGTTAGAACGCGAAAAACCGGATATGAAAATCACGATATGAGAAAACGATCTACGGATCAAACGATTGAAAAACTGAATTAAAAAAGAAGACGAATTCGTGGAGGCGAGATTTGATCTCTTTCCTTAATTCAATAAATCTCCCGCAGTGTGGCGGTTTGATGAGATTTTGAATCCCAGGATACAACCACAATGAGACTACAATTGCAACACCCAACTGTAGAATCTACGAACAAGAATCTACGCTATACTCTCGATAAAAACTTACAGTGCGTGAAGAAGAGAGGAGGAAGATCGCTGGAACGACTTTGGGAGAGAATGCGGCCGAATTAGGTTAATGAGGATTAAGGCTTGTTTTTATAGCCTTAAGGGAGCGGTTTTCGCAACCCTAAAACGTGGGAGGGAACCGAACCGACGAAAAAATCGTGGACGGTTAGGAGAGAAAACCGTGGGTATGGTTTAGGGTTTTGACTTGGTTTTGAGTCAAAACCATAATCAAAATTTGGCCCAAAAAGAATCTTATTGGGCCTACGACCCGCCTACGGCCCTTTGCCAAGACCCAAGACCCAAGACCCAAGACCCGACCCAAGACCCGACCCAAGACCCGAGACCCGAGAGACCCGAGACCCGAGCCCGAGCCCGAGCCCGAGCCCGGCCCGGCCCGGCGGCGGCGGCGGCGGCGCGCGCGTGGCTTGGTCCCTTTTCTCTCCAACTCTTTTAAGCTACTACATAAGCTCTCCCATTTATATACTAGAGGATTTTTCCTCAAGTTTCCGATGTGGGACTTTTGTCCCTCCTCATTAATGGGCTTTTTAATGAGCCCAATGCCCATTTCTCATTCACATTCCAACAATTTTTGCAATCAATATTTGGGTTATATTACCCAATTGAACATGCAAATTTGTTCATAAAAATTGTTCCAACAATCCCCCACATGAATAGAAATGACTCTATACAATGCAGACTCGATAGACTCGACAGACTCTATTATCTAGACGTATTCTATAGACTAGACAGAATGACTTTCGAGAGTATAAACGAAAATTCACTGTATCTGAGTTGGTAGCATGTTTCAGCTTTGAACCACTCATTGTTAATATCTGTCGGGTTTACTCGACCAGGAGGTGAACATGATGTCTTGAACCACCCGAGCTTTGATGTAAACCGAGACAACAGGTATAACACAGTTTCATTTCTCGTAGAACTATGTTCTCTATTGTGTCCATTGTGGCCGTGGACTTGCCTGGTTAATCATGAGTGAACTTGGAGAATATAGCCTTTCCTTCATTCTCCTAGAAACGGCCCCATTTCACACTCATAAGGTGATTCGCCATTAGCTTTGTTTTAAGGAGCATCCTGTAATACTCCACTTATATGTCAAAACTATGGTCTCAAATCATTAAAAGCAATGCTTATCCTACACATACAGGTAACAACACTGTTTATCATCCTAGGAACTGGGTATAGACGTAAGTCTCACAGTGTTTTTTCAGATTCCGTTTGATTTAGTTGTCCCTTTGAACCTACATCTTGGGATCTCCAGTCACGTAAGTGGGGTTTCCATCAAACTTCATCTTTATTCATAGGCTTTAAACCCATTCCTCTTGATGATTGTACGACTTGATCTCGAGCTAAACCTTTAGTAAACGGATCCGCTAGGTTATCGGCTGATTTGATGTAATCTACCGTGATTACACCACTTGAGATTAAGTGCCTAATGGTTTTATGTCGTCTTCGTATATGACGCGATTTACCATTATACAGATTGTTCAGTGCCCGAGCAATAGCCGATTGACTATCACAATGTATACGTATTGCTGACACTGGTTTTTCCCACATCGGGATATCTTCCAAAAAATTACGAAGCCATTCTGCTTCTTCTGCAGCTTTGTCTAAAGCTATGAACTCAGATTCCATGGTTGATCTAGCCAACAGAGTTTGTTTGGAAGATTTCCAGGACACTGCTGCACCACCAAGTGTAAAGATATATCCACTCGTGGATTTTGAGTTTTTGGAGTCGGATATCCAGTTCGCATCACTGTATCCTTCCAAAACTCCGGGTTCTCTACCGTAGTACAACCCATAATCTTTTGTATAACGTAGGTAGTTTAATACTCTAGTTATAGCTTTCCAATGATTATGTCCTGGATTACTCGTGTAGCGACTTAGTACATTTACCGAGTGTGCCAGATCGGGTCTAGTACAGTTTGTTAAGTACATCAAGCTTCCGATCACGCGTGCATACTCTAGTTGTGACACCGCTTCACCCGAATTTTTGATCAAGTGAAGTTGAGTGTCGACAGGAGTTTTTGCACTTCCATTTGAGTAGTTCTTAAACCGCTCAAGAATCTTCTCAGCATAATGAGTTTGGGATAGGATGATTCCTTCAGAATGTCTATTTATCTTGATTCCTAGAATGACATCCGCTAATCCCATATCTTTCATGTCAAACTTTCCACTAAGCAAACTCTTAGTTTGATTGATCATGTCTTTATTGCTACCAAAGATAAGCATATCATCCACGTATAAGCATAACAGAATATACCCATTTGGCGTATTTTTGACATAGATACACTTATCACATTCATTTATGCTGAAACCATTTGACATCATTACATTGTCAAATTTTTCATGCCATTGTTTAGGAGCTTGTTTGAGTCCGTACAATGACTTTACAAGTCTACACACTTTGTGTTCTTGACCAGGGACGACAAACCCTTCAGGTTGTTTCATATAAATCTCTTCTTCTAAATCACCATTTAGAAAAGCAGTTTTTACATCCATTTGATGTATTTCCAAGTCCCTCAATGTTGCGATGCTTATCAGCATTCTTATTGAAGTTATTCTCGTTACTGGAGAATAGGTGTCAAAGAAATCCAAACCTTCTTTTTGTCGGAATCCTTGCACCACAAGTCTAGCCTTGTACTTCTCTATTGAGCCATCGGTTTTCAATTTTGTTTTGAAAATCCATTTACACCCTAATGCCTTAGAGCCTTGTGGTAGATCGGTTATCTCCCATGTATGGTTTTGCATAATGGAGTCGATCTCACTATTCACAGCTTCCTTCCAAGAAGGCGTATCAGGTGTAGACATGGCTTCGGTGAATGTTCTCGGTTCATTCTCTAAGAGAAAGACCGTCAAGAAATCATCACCAAAAGATTTTTCCTTACGAGCTCTTTTGCTTCGTCTAGGTTCATCTTCAATATTTTCTACTTCAGTTACTGAAGTACCAGATGTGCTTGCCTCATTTGTGGAGGTGATTGCATCACTCTCTTCACGTGCTCGTTTCGGATGTTTATCCTTACACGGAAATACATTTTCAAAAAATGTTGCATTTTTTGATTCCATAATCGTATTGACATGGATATCTGATATATCTGATTTATGTACCAAAAACCGATAAGCACTACTATTGTGTGCGTATCCTATGAATATGCAATCCACAGTTTTAGGTCCAATTGTGACCTTTTTAGGAGGAGGTACTGCTACTTTTGCTAGGCACCCCCACACTTTCAAGTATTTGTACGAAGGTACAATGCCTTTCCACAACTCATACGGCGTTTTGCCGGTTGTTTTGTGTGGTATTTTGTTGAGGATATAATTTGTGGTGAGCAATGCTTCCCCCCACAGATTCTGGGGTAACCCAGATTCCTGCAACATTGCATTCATCATTTCTTTCAGAGTTCGGTTTTTGCGTTCTGCAACTCCGTTAGATTCTGGTGAGTAGGGAGCTGTTGTTTGATGGATAATGCCATTTTCTTGACAAAATGCATTAAACGGTCCATCATATTCGCCTCCTCTATCACTTCTAACTATTTTAATAGTTTTCTTAAGTTGATTTTCAACTTCGAGCTTGTACTCTTTAAATTTTTGTAGGGCTTCATCCTTACTACGTAACAAATATACGTAACAATATTTTGTACAATCATCAATGAATGTCACAAAATACTTTTTACCACCTCTAGTTTGTATGCTTTTCAAATCGCATAAATCAGTGTGTATTAATGCTAGAGGTTCAGTAGTTCGTTCAACATGAGGTGATGGAGTTTTTGTGAGTTTTGCTTCGACGCATATCTCACATTTGTCTTTACTTATTTTGCATTTTGGAATTAGGTTCAAATTAATCAATCGTTGCATCGATTTATAATTCACATGTCCTAATCTTTCATGCCATAAATTAAAAGACTCAACCAAATAAGCAACTGGTTTCTTATTCATTGCAACATTGGAAAAAGTAGAAACATCATTGTTTTTGAGAACTGTCATTACACACATTTTGATCAGTCCTCCCTTAACATACCCTTTTCCCAAGTACACCCCATTCTTCCTAAGAACCAATTTGTCGGACTCAAAGTTGATGGCGAATCCATGCTTGCTCATCAATGTCCCGGATATCAGGTTCTTCCTCATGTCTGGCACGTGCTTCACATTGGTGAGAGTGACTTCGTGTCCAGATGTCAGCTTCAGCACCACTTTGCCGTGACCTTCAATCTTGGAAAAAGCCGTGTTTCCCATCATCAACTGCTCCTCGGACTTGTTCTTCTGATAAGAACTGAACATATCTCGATCAATGCAGATGTGAGTGGTTGCTCCAGTATCATAGAACCACTCCCTAGGGTTTTCCTCAACCATGTTTGCCTCAGTGACCACCGCACATAGGTCAGCTTCAGTCAGATTGGCTTGAGCTTTTCCCTTCGCCTTACTACGACACTCCGAGGACTTGTGCCCTTTCTTACCACAATGATGACAACTCCCAGAGAATTTCTTCGGGTTGCCTTGCTTCTTAAAGCTTGTGGAGGCTTGAGGTGCGACCTTGTTAAACGCATGTTTATTAGGTCCATTGTTGTTTGCCACAACCTTGCCTTTGCCCTTTCTTGCGTATTCGGCTACATTCGCATTATGATCGAGATGGTAATCTGATCTGCGATGTGTTGACTCAATTTGCAACCTGGAAATTAAGTTTGACAACGTCAAAGCCTTTTGCTTGTGGTCGAGATAATTTTTGAAATCGACCCAACCGGGAGGTAGCTTCTCAATAAAGCAATTCACAGTGAATGTCTCACACAGCTTCATTCCCTCATCGGTTAACTCTTGGGATATCATTTGCAGTTCATGAACTTGCTCCATGATGGGCCTTGAGTCCACCATTTTGAAGTCAAGAAATTTCTTAACTGCATATTTCCCAGAGCCTACGTTGAAAGACTTATACTTCTTTTCCAAGGCATCCCAGAGATCCTTGGAAGTTTTGACCTCACTGTACACATTGAACAGTTGGTCCACCAGGCGGCTTTGAATGTAGCCTCGACACAAGTAGTCTCCATGGTTCCACGACTCAACACTAGCAAGAGCTCGTGGATCAGTATTCCCCGGAGGTAAGACAGGCTTAACCTCGGTGAGATACTTCTCCAATTTCAGAGTGGTCAGAAAGAAGTGCATCTTTTGCTGCCACGTCTTAAAATTGGACCCATCAAATTTGTCCGGCGTAAGTCCTGCACTTATAGAGCTAGGCACAAACGGGACATCAGATGAGGATGAACCAAGTGGTAGACCACTCCCAATCTGGGGCGTCATCTCACTTGCGTTAATCCCATCATTTGCACCTCGGGATGTGGTATCAACAGGCACGTAAGCAGTTTCGTTAGCCATTTCAGATGAATCTGTTCAAATATAAAAGAAACAGAATCAATATGGATCACAAACAAATGCGATAGCAATATAATCGATTTAAAAAATCGTTAAAATTGCGTTCTGCGGAAATTTGCTTTAAAAAGCGTTCCGAGAATTCGCTCAGATTTCTGCGGATATCAAAAATTTTTTTTTTGATATTCCGCGAAATTCCAGAAAAATATTTTGACTCCTTTATGAATCAGAAATATTTTTTCCTCCTTTCAGAAACCCTGACAGGCGTTTCTATAAATATATATATTTATGTATATATATATATATATATTTAAAATAATATATTCGTGAAACCCTAATAAGGGTTTGTAGAATAATATTTTTTTTTTTTTTTCCAGGTTTCGCGAAACTCGCCGTTAGGCCTTCGCGGAAACCGTTTGACAAAAATATTTAGATCGTTTTAGGTTTTGAAACTTTCCACTGAATCGTTATAAAACGTTCGTAGAACTGTTTCAGATCGATCAGAAAAACGGATTGAAAACGTTTATGAAATCGATTCCGATCGATTGAAATAATGTGAAAACGTTTTAAAAAACGTTACAAACCAGATCAGAATCGTTTGAAACCGTTTTTTTTTTCAGATCAAAAAATCGTTTTAAAAATCAATCGCAATTCTCAATCCGATTCAAGCGATAAGCAGGAAGCGGATTTATTGAATTAAGAATGTTAGAACGCGAAAAACCGGATATGAAAATCACGATATGAGAAAACGATCTACGGATCAAACGATTGAAAAACTGAATTAAAAAGAAGACGAATTCGTGGAGGCGAGATTTGATCTCTTTCCTTAATTCAATAAATCTCCCGCAGTGTGGCGGTTTGATGAGATTTTGAATCCCAGGATACAACCACAATGAGACTACAATTGCAACACCCAACTGTAGAATCTACGAACAAGAATCTACGCTATACTCTCGATAAAAACTTACAGTGCGTGAAGAAGAGAGGAGGAAGATCGCTGGAACGACTTTGGGAGAGAATGCGGCCGAATTAGGTTAATGAGGATTAAGGCTTGTTTTTATAGCCTTAAGGGAGCGGTTTTCGCAACCCTAAAACGTGGGAGGGAACCGAACCGACGAAAAAAAACGTGGACGGTTAGGAGAGAAAACCGTGGGTATGGTTTAGGGTTTTGACTTGGTTTTGAGTCAAAACCATAATCAAAATTTGGCCCAAAAAGAATCTTATTGGGCCTACGACCCGCCAAGACCCGAGACCCGAGACCCGAGACCCGAGCCCGAGCCCGAGCCCGGCCCGGCCCGGCGGCGGCGGCGCGGCGGCGTGGCTTGGTCCCTTTTCTCTCCAACTCTTTTAAGCTACTACATAAGCTCTCCCATTTATATACTAGAGGATTTTTCCTCAAGTTTCCGATGTGGGACTTTTGTCCCTCCTCATTAATGAGCTTTTTAATGAGCCCAATGCCCATTTCTCATTCACATTCCAACAATTTTTGCAATCAATATTTGGGTTATATTACCCAATTGAACATGCAAATTTGTTCATAAAAATTGTTCCAACAAAGATTACCATTATTTGTCTTCAATAACACCGAGAAATTCCGGTGATTTAACAAAACGATACATTCCTTTTTTTAAAAAAAATCCGATCATTCAATCCATCGAAGAAATAGATAAGAAACTAAGAAGAAGAAAAGCTAGCACGAACCACTAAATGACTAATTAAAATTCACCGAAGAAGTTTTTGCAACTTCGACAGAAAAGAAAAAAATTCACAGTTAATCAAACACATAGCTGAAGCAACAGAAACTTACCGATGTGGCAGATGGCGACGAGACGGCGGAGAGGAATCGGGAGTGAGAAGAAAGAAGGAACGAAAGGAACACTATGATAAGATAAACAAAGACCGCCTTTATTTTCATTTGGCCCATTATGGCCTTTATTAGGCCCAATAATTGGTGCTCAATTGGCCCATTGTTCTTTCAGGTACTCAGCTGGTTCTGCTCTTTCTCTCCTATTCCGTGTGTGACGTAGTGGAGAAGAGGATCGTAATCGATCCGTTGAAAAGGTATGACAATGTTCGTTATCTGCTCCTTCACTCGTTATCTTCCTGTTAGCTTGGATTTTGAATTTATCTCTTGACTTTCTTTTTCTGGGCGGTTGGATTGCGAGTAGATTGGATTATTTTTTGTCTTCTCCCTTTGGGTTCGGTTTAGGGATTTCAAATTTCTGAGCGATGTCGAGTGCGGTGGACGCGACGGGGAATCCGATCCCTACTTCGGCGGTGTTGACGGCGTCAGCGAAGCATATAGGTATAAGATGTATGCCGGAAAACGTTGCTTTCCTCAAATGCAAGAAGAATGATCCAAACCCTGAGAAGTGCCTCGACAAGGGTCGTGACGTCACTCGCTGCGTCCTTGGCTTGTAAGCATCCTATTTTCCTGCTCCTTTTTCTGTTGTGCTCCATCTCTTTGCAAGTTTA
Organism: Pugionium cornutum; assembly: GCA_018901935.1. Classification (NCBI taxonomy): domain Eukaryota; kingdom Viridiplantae; phylum Streptophyta; class Magnoliopsida; order Brassicales; family Brassicaceae; genus Pugionium; species Pugionium cornutum. The sequence goes on from CM032162.1 coordinate 7,681,166, forward strand.
GTAGTTTTGGCTTTCGTTTATATCGACGAAAGACGTTTTAGTGTCAAATGGTTAGTTTAGGGTTCGAAGCATAGAGTAAGCCTGGCATTCAGCAATCGTTAGCCGAATGTGGAAAGATTTGGGGTCGATTTTAACTAAAAGTCATGATATTAGGAACTGTAGAGATTGATTAGTTCTTTTGTGCAAAGGTATCTGAACATAGCTGTGACGAGCTCTCTCCAACAGGCTCATGACATAGCTGTGACGAGCTCTCTCCAACAGGCTCATGAGAGATAAGATCATAAAATTTGCACAGAAAAAGTAGTTATGAGAGTCATATGGTCACACCAAAGTCAGCCATGCAGCTTTGAATATGATACAACCAATGAGTCATAATTTGTATATGGTTTATAGCTCAGAAGAGCTATATTTGCCACACATTTTCAGCACTGTTTTATCCCTGAATTGTAATCCATGTGTATATTTTGCATCAAGTTTTCCTTGAACTGGCACATACCAAAAACATGGTATACTGTACAATGTTCACAGAACTTGAGTTGTTTCGCATATCGCCCTTACATGTTGGCCAAGTTGAGAATATATTGTGTTCACGACGTCTCATTGTTTTGTCCTTAACTAATAGCCCGTAACATCCCTTGGAGTGTTGGTCTACGACTCTTATACAATGATGCAATGCTCTACTTATAATATCAAACGAAGAAGACATTGGACCCAATAATCATAGTAACCATCAATCTGCATCAGTCAAGACCATAGATTAATGATGTTGAGTCCAATTCAAAAGCATTGTTTTTGTTGATGAATTTTGCAGGCTGAAGGATCTTCACCATAAGTGTCAAAAGGAGATGGATGAGTATGTTGGGTGTATGTATTACTACACAAACGAGTTTGATCTGTGTAGGAAAGAGCAAGAAGCTTTCGAGAAAGGATGTCCCTTGAAATGAGAATCGCAAATCCTTATCATGTTTTAATTTGTATCTCTCAATAAAAGCAAAGTGTTCATTTTTGAACGAGCTTTTACTTTCTCTTATGTTTCTTTTCATCCTATTTTTTTTCCTCTTATTAACTGCTTTCGTTAGTTAATTCTCAGACACCAAATGACTCGCTTTTCATTCGATGGTTGGTTGAATCAAAGCACAGAACAGAATGTTTGTTTTTATCTGCTTATGTTATACCATTCTTGACACTAATAATACCGTTTTATTAGATTCGTCATTCAACTGAATCCAGATTTTGCGATAAGAAGGTTTAACAGTGTGGATTAAAATAAACATATTGAACGGTTGGGACTATATATTCACTGTTGGTGAATTCAAACTAGAAAAAAAGCATAAACTTTAATTTAATACTCTTTTTCCAGAATATTAAGGTACATTACCAAAAAGAAAAGTAACCAAGCGATTAAGTTGTTGGGAACGAAACAAACAAACAAAGAAAAAACAAAGAGCAAAAACGGCAGTGAAACACATTCATAGTAAAACATCAGATCTTATGTCTCACTAAGTAAGGTGCCTTCTTCAGAGCTACTAGAACATCTTAGAAACCCATTCCTTCCTCTTAATTATCAACGACTGCAACGAAACACCACACATCACCATACATCTTAATAGAGATTGACAGTTTGATATGAGCCAAAGATAATTTAGACGAGATCAATTCAATATAAGTGGTGCAAGCTTCTAGTCCCTCAGTCTCTAAGGCGTTTTGATAAAATAGCAACAATGCAGCAGTTACTTTACCTCAAGGATCGAGATCCTGACCTTGACCTTGACAGACTCCTAGGCCTGACTGGAGTAAGCACCCTCTCGTCTCGGGGACTTCTACAGTTTCTCCTTGGGCTTTGAGACACATTGATAGATTTGTGTTCCCTCTCCTTTCGGCGCAAAGGGGAGCTGGAAATAGATCTTGACCTTCGAGGAGAGTACGAATCATCCTCCCTTACTTTACTGTGCCTGTGCCAGTGAGAAAAGGGGAATATTAACTTTTTCTTACTGAGACAATTAACCTCTTCCTAAGCATATAAGATCAAATGCAAATATATTACCAATGTTCTTCACCGGACTCTTCAATTTCTCTAATGCTTAAAAAATGTTTTTTGTTTACCAGTACCTTCTTCCTAACTCTGGAAAGTAACATCGATAACTTGTAAATGGTATTCCGAGTCTCCGACACTGTTCTAGGATCTACAATGCCCATTCTGATGTGAGCAGGCGCCATAAGAACTTGGAAGATCTCTTTTCTCCAACTTTATGGAACAAAAGAGCTCCAGTCCAAATCCTCTCTTTCTTTCTCTGACTTTATGGAACAATACCTATCTTTAATCTTCTGGGTATTCATTACTGGTCACAATTTTGAATGGTGCTATTTCTCCAAATTTCATTCTTTCTTTTGCTAACTATAACCTTTTTCTTCATTCTTTGACTGGATGAAAGAATGATATATGCAAAAGACACCTAAGAAACTATTAAAGAATGCTTATTGGCATGCACACTACCAAGTGCGAAAAAACATATAATCTAACTGAAGTGAGCATATATATATAACAGCAAGTGCCTAATAGGTAAGATCCAAACCTTGGTTTTCGCCTTGCAGGAGAAGGGGAACGTGAATGAGCTGATGAGCAAGAAAGGACTCGGTTAGGTTCTCGGCTTCATAAAAACTTCAGTTGTCCATAACATGTATCAGAAGTTACAAGATAGCTACAAATCTACTTACAACGGTATCTGCGCCTTGGTGATCTGCGTGAAGCTCTATTGTAGTCCCCATATCGACCACTACATTAAACCAAAAAGGAGTTGGGGCTATCTAAGGAAATTACTTCCAACACATATACAATTATATTTACAGGAGAAAAATTGATACAGATAAATGAGAAAGGTTTTTCACCTTGTACGATTAGTCGTACGCATTTCTTGTGGTGTTTTCCGGTTCTCCTCAGCAAAAACAATGGTTATCTCACGCCCACCAATAACTTTGTGATTCATTCGCTTCATCGCCTCAGCTGCATCTTCAGCATAACGGTACTTAACAAATCCAAACCCTCTCGGCTCCCTAAACCACAAAACATCAACAAATCGAAGATAAAAGTACCTACTTGAGTAACACCAAAAAGTTCCCAATAAAACCTAGCTTTCATTTTCAACAAAGAAAGCTATGAACATGCGCACTTATAAAACAAGTCTAAGAATCCATGTATACCAAAACCCATCACTCACACTAGAACACATTATTTGGAGGAAATTACTAGTAAAACTAAAGCTCATCTAGGAAATAACTGTAAGCAAGCAAAGCTTCACGCATACCCAGTATAATAATTCCTCGGAAGGTATATGTCCTTGAGTGGACCAAACCGCTCAAACGAATCCCTAAGATCGTTCGGCCTGAAAACAAAACCAGCACACAGTTGATAAATTGTGCCAACAAGAACCGTAACGGTTCGTTTAGACAGGTGCAAACGGATTGCTCAACATAGAAACCAAATTGCTTTTAAAAACAAGTCCTAAGATTAACAATAACACATCTTGACCTAGAACTTATGTAGAGAGAGAGAGAAAGAGGGAGAGGGAAACCTAGCATCGAGAGGGAGATTACGGATGAGCAACCCAGAGGATTCGTGATCCCGAGAAGACGGACGTTCACGGTGTCGATTATCGTCGTAGTTTTTCCGCTTGCGCGGTGGCGAACGGTCGCGTGGACTGGGACTATAGCTGCTGCTCCGGCTCCTCGCTTTCGCCATTGAGATTTCTCTTCTTCTGAAACAAATCCGTCAGGGTCTTCCAAGAAATGGAATCGCAAAACCCTAACCCTATCTGAGCGAGAAAGCAGCGATAGGAGTAAATTTGGAGGGAGACGGGAAGAATCGACGACCGCCACAGAGTTTCAAAACTACACTTGCCGGAAGCAGCTACGATCAGGCTTTTATGGGCCTATGCAGATTTATAAAACCTTTGGGCTTAATATATTGAAACCTTTGGTAGATTTGGGTCAATAATTAAGTAAGAAAAATGCGGGTTGTAACTTACCACACGCCATCTAAACTTATAGTTAGTACTTGGTAGAAATGTCTTCTACTAGATACATTCACTTGTATTTTGCTTCTCTATAGACTATAATATTATCTGATGTTTTGAAACATTTCTTATTTCATCATTTCTATTAAATGTAAATGTTTTTGCCGTTAAAATCTAAATTTGAACACACCACCAAGTTGACAACAACAAGTACAAACAAAAAGATAAGTCATAACCTCACAAAGATTTGATTGAATTTATGTGGAATATCTAAAAGCTCAAATCAATTATTTGACAGGTCAAGCAATTCTGTTTTGTTATAACAGAGTCACTTATTTAGTGAACAGATTCTGAATAGGACTGAAGAAACAAGGAGGTTTAACTATTCATACTAGATCTTAGTAGTACAGGTTTTAATGGATCACACCAGTGAGGGTTCTGGCCAGACATGCCACTGAGTTGACGACAACAACAACAACAACCAAAACTTAAACCGATAACAACAACAAAAGAAACCCTGAAAACTCAACAACTTTGAGAGTTTTATGGCACAGGACAAGACGAAGAAGAAGAAATAAGAGGAGAGAGTTTAGTCTAACAAGCCTTACAGCTTCGCCTGCAATATCCAGGAAGCTCAGCAGTTCCAACCATGTACTCTGGGTTCTTTGTGCATTCTCCAAGCACTGCCCATCTCTCACAGCTCTCATTCATATCCGTGCAGTTTCCACCAGGTGTCACAATCTTGTCAAATGAGTCCACATGGATCCACTTGGTCGCCGACCATTTCTCTCCTTCGATCACAGGACACCCACCGTGAAGACTCAATGGATCCGGGGTTGCGTCTGGGTGGAGGTTGAAGAACAGCAAGGCATCCCCTTTCTTTGGTTTTACTGATAACACATTTACCCACAAAGATACAAAAGATGTAAAGAAATTCAACTAACCACTTTTTTCTAGGAAAAGAAGTATCATTATTATCAGTTTTGTTTCTCACCGGCGATTCCTTTCTTCGCACAATCAGAAAGGTCATCTTTGTTTTCAGATAGTTTCCGCCGGGAAGGCACCTATAAAAATAGATCTTTATGAGAGAGTATGACTCAAGAGTGATCATTTGGGGAAATGTAATGCAAAATCCATCAATACCACAAACCTCTGCATTGGGGAATACAGTTTCTCCACCTCTTGTCACATTGGATAGATACATGAGGACAGTTGCTATGCGGTGTCCACCACGGACAATGTTGACTTTGTCATGAAAGTAGTCAAAGTGAGGGTCGTATTTTTGACCATGCTCATATCTCAATACCTGAATGTCTTCTCCGTTTTCTGTCACCGTAGAAAATAAAGGACTAATGAAAATTATCTTCTGAAATCTTTCAAATTTTCTTGACAGCTCACAAGCGAAAAAGTTTATAGCGATTTAGAATATATTCTACCTTTTGGAAGAAATGTCCAAGTGGAGATCTTGTCTTCTATACCAGAAACAATGGGATCCTGTAATTCACCATAAAAACAAAACAAACTTCAAGTGATAGAGAAACAGATCATGGTAATCACAACAATGTCACATTATTTACACATCTAAGCAATGTCAATGTAGATCGCAGATAATTTCACAATTGATTACCATTCATACACAGAATCTTTACCTACTCTGCAAAAGATTTGGTAGCGAAGCAAACAATTATAGATTTAACAGTATTGAGGTCAATCATCCAACTTCCAAGATCCATTATTCAAGGAATGAATGTCACAGATTGCTTAACCGATTTCATAAATGTGATCAGATATAATCAAGAATCAAATGAGAACCAATATCTTTGAGCATGACTTATCAAGATCTGACATTTGCAGGATCAACATTTATTTACCAAGTTTCAGACCTAAGAAACAAGATCTATGCCAGATCGAACATTTCAGAGGGAGAAAGAGATTCAATTTCCACTTCCATTTAGGGTTCTAAGTAACCAGCAAGGTAAGAATTATGGAAGCAAATAAAGAGAAATCGAACCTTTGCTTTGGCTATAAACGTGCCAGAGCTGGTTCGAACCTCGCTGAATTTGCTCTCTCCACTATCATTATCAGCGACAGCAGATCTCTTCAGGTCCGCTTTTGCCTTTTTTCGAACACATTGACATTAGAAAATTTAACAGAACAAACTTTCCAAATTTAGCTCAAAGCAAAGATGATATGGAGAAAACTCACAAGGGAAACCATATGATCACATTCCAATTCCGTGAGAAACCCTTCATAAACAAACGCCCTGAACAAGAAAAACACCGAATTTTTCCGGTTCACCGCCCCAGAACATGTTAAACATTTGAAGTTCAAAATTCTCAAAATCACTTGAGGGTTTTCGCAAGAAAGAAAGAGCGAACCTGGGTTTCGATGAAACCTGTTTTACTTTTGAAGGATTGACGATGGCGCTTGGGGAACTGATCAGGGAAGTGGACGATCGAAGCAGGACGGTGAAGATGGCAATGAAAAATAACAATGCACAGCGAGACATCCTAGTGGGTTGGATCTTAGATGCACCAGAATCGGTAGAAGGAAAGAGATCGGTAGGTGGGAGTAAATTTCTTTTTTCCTTGAAAAATATGAGAGAAGCTTTTCCGGGGAAAATGCCAATGGTTGTAGCAAGTTCTTGCCTCGAGATAACGACAAAACGCGCTCGTGGCCTTTTGCGTTTTCCTTCCTATCTGTGAGAATATTGGTTTTTATTTCTCCTTTGGAGAATTGATAAATCGTACAGACAAAATAACTTCTAAATAAAAAAATTTGAAAGTTAAAATGAATTGGTCCGATCGTTAATTTAAGGAATGCGTAGATTGAAAAGTTTTCATGAAATAGATACTTTTTATAATATTTATATTGGAAAATGGTAATAAAAAACATTAAGTCCTTCTGTAGAATATTAAGTCCGAAGGTTAAATGTTGCGAATTTAGGGATGGATAGAAGACCATAACCGGAAAAACAAAATTGAATTAAATGAAAATAAATAATTTGGTTTAGTTATGGTTTAGGCTATAAATCCATTTGCTTTGTAATTTTGTTGACTTTCCATGATCGATCATAATGTCTCATTCTTTATAGTTACATCTTCAAATTTGACATTCCCTTCTTAATCTCAACAATAGTTTTAAAGTTATGTTTAGCTATTTGACCAGTTAGATCATTAATGGTACTAATATAACAATGTTGAAGTTTTGTACTATTTAGACTTTAGATAGACTTACAACAACAAAATTTGGAGCAAATTTAAAAACAAAGAAACCAAATTCATACGAAAAGAATAGCATTAACAAACAATATAGTTCATCAATTCAAATTAACATGGAAAGAAATAACTAGAGAACACAACATCATGATCATGATCAAATACATACATCATATTTGGAGCAAATTTTGAAACATTTTCACTTCTCTCTCTTGTAAACAAATATCATATCCAATCTGGATCGGAATTAATCTATAGTGAACATATGCATTAAGTTAAAAGTCATTTTCTTGCATTAATATATCAAGTGAATATGTTTCACGAGTCCTTGGATGTTCCGAGAACAGTTTCCATATGTCGATGAATATCGTTCAAATATCTTGTAGAGTTGTATTCTTCATTATCAAATAATTCTTCGGAGTAAGTCCTTTGCAGTTTGAAGTTTTCTCGTTCTCTTAACTGATCTAAACTGACTTTATCTCCCTTCAAAATCTCCACAACCTATAAGTAATTTGTGACCAAACTAATTAATAACCTTGTAAGAGAAAAGTGCTATATAACTAATTAAATGATCGAATATTTGTTATATGCATGCCTGGCTCATCTGAGGCCGGTTAATGGAGGTTTGGTGTATACACAACGATGCTATGAATACAAGACGGTCCAACTCTTCTATGTCGTAGTCATCTTCCAAAATCGGATCAACAAGTTGTTTAATCTTGTTCTCTTTGATCAGTGGCTTGGCCTGCAATAACACATATAGATAACCTAAGTTATTACTTTCATAAAGAAACAAAAAAACATATATCATCATTACAAATATCATGATCAAGATCCGGATCAAAAAAATAGTTTAAAAGAAAGGCTAGCTAGAGCTTAAGAGAGATGGTCACATCACATACCAACATGACAAGGCTATGTTGTGAGCTGTCGAGAGCTTGTTTACCAGTGATTAGCTCGAGAAGAAGGACGCCATAAGCATATACGTCTGTTTTCTCGTCTACTATCCCATGCATGACGAACTCTGGCGGAAGGTAACTGATCAATGAACACACATATATAATTAAGAGACTATGTATCATCAAAAACACTAAGAGATTTGTGAATCCGCATATATATATGATCTATATTAATGAGAGATTCTAAACCCGAATGTTCCTTCGACTTTTGATACAGTATGGTGAGTCCATTGGTCTGGTAGCCATTTCGCTAGCCCAAAATCAGATATCTATGAAAGAATAAAAACTAGTCATAAATTAAGGATTTGATCTTGAGTTAGTTTAATTAATTCTTGTTTCATAATCTCATCATTGAAAGAATTAATTGATTAGGGTGTGAAGATTTTAATTTAATAATTAATTATTACCTGAGCTTCAAAGTTCTCAGTAAGAAGGATGTTAGAAGCTTTAATGTCTTTATGAATGATCCTTCTCTGACAACCTTCATGAAGATAGTATAGTCCCTCTGCTGCTCCCATCGCCACTTTGTATCTTATACTCCAACTCAATTTATCCTTCGCCTCTACAAAATGTTATAATTTATTAAGGATCTTATATAAATATGCTCCAATTCAATTTATCTTTATATATATAGGTCTGCTCTGAAAACATGAAGCAGAAAGAGATTTTTTCACCGTAGAGCAAAGAAGCGAGGCTTCCATTAGGAGAAAGCTCAAGAACAAGATGCATTCCTCCTTCAACACCATATCCAATAAGTTTAGCAATGTTTGGATGATCAACATGAACTATGATCCCAAGTTCTGAAAGATAATCCATTGTCATCTCCTCCATAGAACCTCTAGTCAGTTTCTTTATTGCCACTAGTTGCCCATCTGGCATCTGTCCTTTATATACCTCCGCATATCCTCCTTCTCCGATCAGATTCTCTGCCATAATTTCCGCAATTTCATGTTACATTCCTTCATATAAATATATATGGATTGAAAGTTAATGTAACAAGGTTTCTTAAAGGGTTTTCTAACCACGGCTGAAGTCATTTGTAGCGGTTTGAATATCTTGTAAAGAGAAGTTTCTCCAGGAGGGTTTGAAGTAGAACAAGTCATCAGTGTCAAGAGAAGCAGCAGGTATAACAGGTACCATGCTATCTCTTATGCGTTTGCTCTTACGTCTCGTCAGTTTCGGGACTCCTTTGAGAGGTGTGAACGTGTTGAATGGCATAGCGGATGATCCTTTCTTCAGTAAACGGAAGAAACCTCGCCAATGAACGTTGTTGGGACCTACAGACAAATGATGATGATGATGATGGTGATGATGATGAGCTTCTGATGATGTGGATTCTGACGTGCTAACCACGGAAGATGATGATGTTTCAGATTCTGTCCTCCTTAGAAAGCCATCGTCTGATTCGGATTTGTCCGGGCAGCAGAATGTTAGGTTTTCTTCATCGGGACATAATGATGGTAAATCTGGTATTTCATGGAGTATTTTAGCCAAGGACAATCTCAAACCAATGAAATCTTTGTAGCATATTGATGCAATTTATTAATTACCATGTGAAGAAAAAGAATCAGAGAAGCCTGCTCGTGATCTTCTTGTTGATAGAGGAGTTAATTGTTTTCCACGATTCTCAACGTCTACATCGCTGCAAAATCACGAGATTGTATCAGAAAATTAATGAGGTCTTTTGAGATGAAATGAAATGACTTGCAAGTCAAGGTACATAATCATTTGCAGAGGTTGTTATTAAACGATCTTGTTTCTGGAAAATCAAATTAATGAAAGTACCAGGTGGGAGACGAAGAAGACGTCGTCGTGGAAGCAAGAGTTTCTGACGAGTCTCGAACGCCTTCCATTCCAGAAAATGAGACAAAAAAGGGAAAGAGAGAGAGAGAGGACTAAGGAAAGAGAGAGAAAGTAACGGAGGACATGATCATTTGTTTTCTCTTACACCTCACCTTCTCTTTTGTTATAACTGAAAAACCGGCTCTTCTCTTGGCTTTTTTCTTTCTTAATCTTAGATGAAATAAACAAAATTCCGAGAGAGAATATTCTCCATAATTTGATAATTATGTTCCTAAATTTAGTGTGACCAGGTTAATGGTTGTTTCTCTGTGCATAAATTAAGAAATAGTATTTTGCAAGTAAAAACAATACTAGGCATTTTGACGTTTTAGGTATCTCCAAAGGAAAAAAATGCTTATGGATGTTGGTGGTGGTCTTTTGAATTTTTGATTGTGATAGTGATAGCTCCCACGTTGGTGGGATATCGCCACGTGGCACGTTACGTTTCCTGACAACCCGACAAAGGTTAGTGGACCTGAAGTCATTAGAGACAGACAACAATCTTGTATATGCATATTTATCCTCTTGAGTCTTGACTTATCTAAATGTTGACCACTTAGCTACTTCTTATATATATATGGGCCTGGGCTTTAGATTCATACTTAATAAATAAAGCCCATAAGATGAGAGAAGAGCTCTAAATATAAACGAAGATCTCTCTGATTTCTTAATTTTTCACTGTAAAACCCCAAACTTGCTTTGAAATGGAGAATCTCAATCCCGATAAGCAATCTCCGATTCATCAAATGAATGCAGAAGACGACGACGAGAATGTAAAACAGCTCAATGAATGTTCTTCTCTCTATTTGTCTTTACAGGTTTTGTTTCCTCCGATCATAATCATCATCTCTCTTCTCCGATCTGCTAAATCGTTAGTTTCCGATCTATTTTCACCGATTTTGCAGGATTGTCTTGTCGAAAGCAACAGGGACTGGAAATCTTGCCAGAAACGTACATCACTTCCTGTCTCATCCAATTTTCTCAGAGTTCAAGTCTGAAATCTGAGGGTTTTAGAGCTCGGGGGGTTTAGGTTTTCTAACCTAAAGGAACTGATTGAATAATTAAATTTCATTGTGTGGAAGAGAAATGCAGTTTGATAATGAAGACAATTGTTTGTCATACGGTCTGACAAAATGTTGATTGCTAACCTTTTGCTGTTTGAAAGCTTGCCATGAAAGGAGAACGAAGAAATGACAGAGGTGAGGAAAAAGCTACACCTGATTTGGAAGTATTGATTAGTTATTTCGTATACAGATAACTAGATTTTGACCCACCATTTGAATGGAAAAAAAAAATATTCATATATAATAATTAAGTATTTATTTTATTAATCTAAATCAAATATATATATATATAATTTATCTAATATTTAAAATATTTTTTTTAAATATTTTAAAATTGATTACAAAAATGAAATAGATAATTAAATTAGATTATACAAATAGATTTAAATTTTATCTATCTTGGATAAAATTGTAAATATGATAAATATTCAATTAAACTAAACTGTTGTTTTATATTTGTTTGACTAATTTTTCAAAATTTATATTTTGTTTTATATTGTATTTGCATTTTATGATAAAATATATTGTATGTCGAAATATTATGAATTTACATATAATATACTGTCTAATGACAGTTTTCATAAATACTCTAGTAAATTATATATTGTGTAATAATTATCTTAATATGCTCTAATAATTTGACACATCGTCATAATATATTTATAAATCACACGTTATTAAAATTATTTTGTTAAAATGATTATTAATTAATATATTAGAGATATTAGTACTTCATCCATGTATATCAGCTTTTTGAATTATTTATTGTAGTTTGAATTTGATTTGTTCGGATCGATTACTCTGAATTTAGCATTATTCGTATTACATTTTGTTGTGTTTTTCAAATGTTTATGATTTAAATAATTTGGTAAGAGCGTTTAAAATTAGTAGTTTGCTGGACGAAAGTTTAGTTTAGTGGGTTTTACGAGTATTGTCGTGTCACTATTCAAAATTCAAATCGATATAAATTATCGTTAACAAAAAAAAAACGTAAAAATATTTTACTTAGATAGTTCACATTGTGGTTAGTTTATTATTGTAGTTTAATATACTTGCCAGGATGATGAACGAATTCATAACTACATAAATTTAGAAGGATTAAACAGAATATCAAAAGTCTTATATAGAGACTTAAGATGATTTAAAATGAAAAGAAAGAACAAAAACAAACAAAAGAAACAAAAGAAGAAGAAAAAAGAGCAAACTTTTTTTTTACCCTCCCCCACTAAAATTCTACAACACTGAACCTCAAAAATGCTTAGGCGTGACATTGCCACAAGTGCAAAGTGGGGTGCATTATCATATGTTTCCACTTATGCCTTTCCTTACCCAAATCAACCAATCATCTCCTTCCACGTCATCACCTCCTTTTTCTCAACTAATTAAAACCTATAACCTTCTTTTCCTCCTCTGGCGAGAAAGACTATTTCCGGCGAGGCGTGAACGACTGATAAACGACGGTTCCGGAGCCAGGAAACTCATCCATTAGTCTGCTACGACACTTGAGACCAAGCTTCTGCGCTAACACGCGCTCCACGCGCTTCGTGACCTCGTGGTTATAGTTCTCGCTGCCGTATGTGGTGGCGATTGAGATGGAATCTGGCCGGAAAACATCAATGGCCCGGCTTAAAACCTCCGCGATATCCCCGTGACCGTCGTCGTAGAGAGACAAACCGCACTCGAAGCTCGCATAGCTAAAACCGTCTTCAGGGGTGACGTGGATGGTCGAGTAACGGTCTCCGTCGACGCTGTTCATGGAGTATCCGCAAGGATCAAACGCGAAATCGCAAATAAACGCGTTTGCGTTTATCATATCAATACCGCTCAGCTGCGTCATCTCCTTCCCTGCGGAATCGCTGTTGTTTTTCTCGTCGCCTTTCCGTCTGAAGAAGCTCCGAGCGTTGACTCGATTAAGCTCCGTCATACAAACTTCGACGACCACGACCGGCTCGTCGAATTCCACGTCAGCGCTAGCGGTAAACACGTGCCAAGCACGTGAGGGGTTATTAGATGGCGTCATGACGGAGGCTTTACGGTAACGAAGAGAGTTGGGGAGGCTTTCTTCGACGATGATGACTTCGTCTTTGAAGCTTGTGTAAGGGAAAGGCTGAGAATTAGGGAAGATGAAGCTGCCGCGCGAGTAACGACACGCGCGTAAAGTGAGGTTGAGATTACGCGCGAGATTGATCAACGGTCGGATTGATTTGAGGAGTTGCGTTGTGCCGCATGTTTTTATGATGATTTTGGTTGGATAAACAAAGAGGCTTGACTCGGAGAGGACGTAAGCGTCGAAGCTACGGTTCGCTACGGCGGAGACCACCGTGCATTGAACTACGTTTAAGACTTGGTCTAGAGATTCGAAGTCGATTAGACGGAGTCCCATAGGGTTCTTATTGGTAATTGAGCTGTTATTGTCGAAGAACCGAAGTTCGAGCCTTTTCTCGAATCCCTCGAACCCAGAGACAGCCATTGCAAGGTCAGAAGAAGATGTATCGGAATAGAACAGAGGAAGTGTCTGTGTTTGTGTATATATGTAGAGAGAGAGAAGAGGGAGGTAGTGTTGATTAGTGGGAGAGAAGTTATATTTATAGGAGAGATTTTGGAGGATAGAGAAGGAAGAGCATGCCGGTTAAGAGACCAAGAATCATGATTGCAGGCATAATGAAACGAGATAGATGATTAGAGTTTGTGTTGTCGACAAAAAAAAAGAGAGATGAGAGTTTGTGTTTTGTTTTTGTATATATGTTGTGTTGTGTACGTATAGTTATGAATCTGTGTTTAAGTGAGAGGTGTAATTAGTGTGTGTTCTGATCAGTTCTATTTTCTTGTGTTCTGTAATGAGTGGGAGATTTCTCTGGGTTATGCGCATGCAAATTTAGATGTTTTTTTTCTATTTTTGGTTAAATTTGGTCTTGTTCTCCATTTACCATTGGGTGTTAAATTTGATAATATTCAGAATTTATGGGTCACCAGAAAAAGAGGAAAGCGACATAATATTTGATAAGTACTATATTTTTAAAATAACATTTATTTGATTGTTATTGAAAATAAAGCAAATTCAAAAATATCATTAAGGATATTTTTGAATGAACATTTATTTTCAGTTTCAATTCCTAAAAACATTTAATAGTCAATCAAATTGAATGTGGAAATTTATTTGGTCTAATGGTTTCCGAAGGATTAAGTATTGCTTCATCAAGTTTGAGGTTTATGTATTAGGAACAAAAACTCTAAAAATGCAATTTTGGAGAATTATCCTATGATCTAAAATATTTTGTTTTAGTTTACACCTCAAATCCTCAAATTTTATTATATCTTTTTGGTAAAGGCTTTTTGGCAAATTTTCTTATTGTAAGCTTCCGATTATATCTCTTGAAAAGCAACTAATCATGTTATTAAAAGATTCGCGGCAGTAATTGATAATTAAGAAACAAATTAAGATCACATAAACATTTTTTAGTGGTCGGATAAATGATTTGTTACTATCTCTGATAGTTTTTCTACTTCTAATTATACCATTTTATATTCCACCGTACCTTCGATTGTTCAAACGAAATATTGACGTTTACATGAGTTTTTTTTATATAGTATTTATTGTTGGAGGTGAGATTTGCACTCTATGATCTAGTACGGCCCAAGATAAAATTATCGATTTAATAACTCCATCACTTAATTCTATAATACTATAGATTTCCACCAATTTTGAAAAATAAGAAAATATTTGAAAATGTTCAATCTTTCTAGATACCGAAGACGATATTGGATGTTTTGAGATCATATTTATAAAAATTAATGTAACATTTACGATAAAAATATCAAAAGATTTAGTAAGTTAAAAATGTATAAAACAAATATTGTTGATTTTAAATAGATATCCGAAAATTAAAAAACTTTTTATTAAATAGTTCATTATATTAGTATTGGCGACAAATAAATATCAACTCTCTTTTTTATAACACATATCGTATTTCTCAAACCTTAGTCTATTTTTTATAACATATATCGTATTTCTCAAACCTTAGTCTCTTTTTTATAACATATATCGTATTTCTCAAATCTTAGTTTCTTTTTTATAACATATATCGTATTTCTCAAACCTTAGTTAATTTGTCTAATTTTAATTGGAGGATACGGATCCAACATTTACCAAGTCACTCGTTTCAGCTTTATAAAACATATGTTAGTTTTTCTTTTGCTAAAGACATTTAGAGCTATTACAGAGATTGATGTATTAGAACATGATACAAACTCATGTTAGTAGAATGGCGGATTTTTTTTTATAAAAAAAAATAGTTTCTCCATTGATGTCAACTATTGTATATTAATTTTAACATTTTACCGAAAAAACTATGATACATTAGTAAGCCAATGGAAAGCTCAAAAACGTTTAAAATAAACTTTAATAATGCACTAACAAACAAATAACCCCGACCTAAACCTTCTAAAATACACTTAATTAGCACACATAGCGTTTACAATTCGGTAATCACCCCTTTACGTACGTATATGTTGGTTCCAATCACCAGTTACGTATCACTCATCATGCCAAAATAAAAGACCCTTTACTTAAACCATATTAAATGATATCTGACTAGCTACATATATTATATATACACACATTATATCGTGGACAAGACACAAAAGATTTTGAAAGATAGTAGTCAAACAAGTGTCTGCAAAACATCAGTTTCAGTGTCTTGTGTATCGAACCATATGTGAGATCCTCTACGGTTCTTACGAAAGTTTTACATTATCAATAAAACAAAGATTAATATAGTCTACAAAAATATTACTTTTTCAAATAAAAGTAATATAATCCACAAAATTATTACTTTTTCAAATTTTTGTTATAAATATAACATTATTAATTTAAAATTTTAAAAATATCACAAATCTAATATTAAAATATTTTAAAACTTTATTTTAATAAAGAAAAATTAAACTTTAAATTATAAAAAAATTCAAATATAATATTATAATTATATTTGTAATTTATTTATGCTAAATATGTATTTTCAGAAAATAATTTATACTATTTTGAAAATTTTAAATTTAGAATGCTAAATTTATAATAAAAATTTAAAAATGTTATTTTATGATATTAATCTAATTTTATTACATATGATATTATTTTAACATTTTTAAAAAAATTAATAAAATATGTTTATTTTTACCGAGGAAGCAAAATTGAAGTAATTAATCGACTCATGGGTGGTACGTGTCAAAAAGGTCACATATGTAATGTATATGGTCATATATATGCTGTTAGTTGAAAAAAACAAATAAATTGTTCATCGAGCGGGAAATTATCAAATTAAAAAAATACGATCAGGCGTGTCAACTTTATAATTATATAATTTTCCTTTTGAATTTTAATTAGGACTAAATGAAATGAATGCTTCGTTACGTGATACCAAAAGTGCCCTTTCAACATCATTTCTATTCCCCATGCAATTTTATGTCTAACTTTGTATTCCGGCATTATCATTATCCATTTTTATTACATTTATTTAATTATATATAATCTGTAAAAAACTCATTATTTACAGATAAAACTAAAAATCGAACAACCTAAAAAGAAATATTGAGACACAAAAGAGAAAAAAATCGAGATTGTAGAAGTACGAGGAAAAGGGAAATCTGAGTGACGAGGATCAGCCTTCTCAATCACTAAAAGCATAGACCACAAACATGGATTACGTTCGATGTTGCCATGCAAGAATAGTCTTAATCATAGACTAATCCTCAAATCTTGGATTTAAAGATGTCTACAACTTCTCTAAACGCAACTGACGTAGCACGAAAACTACACACAACCCTGGAAAAGCAATACCAACTCGACTCCATCAAAATTATGGAGAAAACTACCGTGAGGCCCACCCAAGACCGTCGAAAGCCTTTCTCCAACGAGCGTGAGAAGTTTGAAATGATGAACAAAGGCGGATGAAGGATCAAACCAACGCAAACTAACGGCCGCAAGAATCAAAGCAACCTCGGGCAGAGGATGAAAACCAAAAAACAAACCTCTATCGGAGGTCAAAGACACTACCGAGAAGCCTAGACGAGAAAGACCGAATCACAAAAACGAAGAAGATACTAAAGGAGGATCCGAACAAAAACCTAGCACTATACATCGTCCTCGAGTACACAAAGACTAGGAGTTGACTCCTCCTTAGACTTCGCCCACGAACCGCTCTCAGCCACAGAGCCTCATCGCCTTCAAGAGTGAAACCCAAAACCACCGTGAATGACTACCGAATCTCTCCGCCACAGAAACCCAAAACATGCAAACATTATCAACAACACCGAGTCTCTCCATGATGAATTTAAGAGAGTTCTTTAAACTGAAAAACTTAATCTTATTCAACGAAGAAGGTAGCTTTAAATAGCTGGTACAAAATAACAGTCTTCCTAAAAGACTTCCACAAAAACAGAACAGAAAAATAAACTACTTGACCGAAGTGTTCGCACTTATCTCCTGCTTCTTTATTTGATTAACTTTTTTTATTTGATTAACTTCCAACAAACCCTCCTTAAATTAAACTTGATTCAAGTCTAATTTACTTTGTGCAGAACAAATTCCCAGCTTGTTCCTTAAATGTTCAAAAGATTCACGACTCAAAGGCTTTATAAAGATGTCTGCTACTTGATCCTTTGTTCCACAATGCTCTAGACATATCGTTCCTTCATTAACTAGATTTCGCAGAAAATGAAACCTTATTCCAATGTGTTTACACCTACCATGAAAAACTGGATTTTTTGCAAGTTTAATAGTTGAGGTGTTGTCACACAGAATCACAATACTTTCACTCACATTATACCCCAATTCTTCTAGTATTCTCTTGAACCAAACAGCTTGACACGCACACACAGAGGCAGCCACATATTCAGTTTCTGTTGTAGACAATGTAACAATTGGTTGTTTCTTTGAACACCATGTCACTGCTGCACCATTCATTAAGAAAGCATAACCAGTAGTACTCTTTCTGCTATCAAAATCTTCTGCAAAATCACTGTCTGTATAGACAAATAATTTTCCTGCTCCTCCACGTTTATACCAGATGCCAAAATCTAATGTTCCCTTTAAGTACCTCATTACTCTTTTGACAGCTTCCAAGTGCAATTTTGTAGGCTTTGACATGAATCTGCTCAGCAGATTTACAGAAAATTGTAGATCAGGTCTAGTTGAAGTGATGTACATGAGACTCCCAATTATTTGTTTGTAGAGAGTTTCATCTACTCTTTCTCCTTCTTCATCCATATTCATTTTGCTTCCAGGCACCATTGGATTAGTCACAAGATTGCAATCTTCCATTTTAAAACATTTTAGGATTTCCAAAGCATATTTCGACTGAGAAATATGGATTCCTTGCACAGTTTGTAGTACCTCAATTCCCAAAAAATATCTCATCTTCCCCAAATCAGTCATGTCAAATTCTTTCTTCATTGATGTTTTGAACTCTTTCATCATTGAGATGTTACTTCCTGTGTAAATGAGATCATCCACATACACACTAACAAACAGAATATTGTCTTGATTGTTGGCTTTAATGAATAATGTTTCTTTATTTTGCGATTTCAAGAATCCTTCTCTGATGAAGTATTCTTCAATTCGACTAAACCATGCCCTTGGGGCTTGCTTCAATCCATATAAAGCCTTATGGAGCTTGTAAACTTTGTCTTCAAAACCTTCTATCACATATCCCTTTGGTTGCTGGATATATACATCTTCTAAGAGAATTCCATGGAGAAATGCAGATTTCACATCAAGTTGATAAATATCCCAAGCTTTTTGTGCTGCGGTGGCCAATATGGTTCTGATAGTGTCCATCCTAGCAACAGGAGCATATACTTCAGTGTAGTCTATTCCATGTTCTTGTGAATATCCCTTAGCAACCAGGCGAGCTTTATATTTGCTCACTTCTCCTCGTTCATTCAGCTTAGTCTTGTAAATCCACTTCACCCCAATGCACTTTGCTCCTTCTGGTAAATCTACAAGTTCCCAAGTCTGATTTTTTTCAATCGAATTTATCTCTTCATTCATAGCTTCTCTCCACTTCATGCTTTTTTTTTGCTTCTTCAAAGGTAAGAGGATCAAGAGCATTATTCTGAACCATGTTCACTTCATCTTCTCCATCTGTTATTTCATTTCCTGTGATGTAATCTTTGAGATAGCTTGGAGGTTTTATTATTCTGCCCTCCCTTATTCTTGCAGGTTGATTACTTTGAACTTCTTCTACAGTTTCTACTGGTTCTGCAGTTTCATTCCTTGAATTCCCTTCAATACTCTTCTCTTCTTCACTATCTTCCCAAATTCTGTCATCGTCTTTCCAAGTTAATTCCACTGCTTCATGATCTTCTTCCCAACTCCAATTTTTTGTTTCTTCAAATATCACATCTCTGCTTGTGATAATCCTTTTTGTCTTTGGGTTATATAGTCTGTAGCCCTTTGATTCTTCTGAAAAACCAAGCAGAATGCACATTGTGCTTTTGTCATCAAGCTTGCCTCGTTTTTCATCTGGAGTGTGAACATGTGCAATGCTTCCCCATACTCGAAAATGTTCCACAGTAGGTTTTATTCCACTCTAGGCTTCTTGGGGAGTGATGTTCTTTACTGCTAAAGTGGGACATCTATTGAGTATGTAGAAAGTCCATACAACAGCTTCTGGCCAGAAAATCCTTGGTATTTTTCTGGTTGAAAGCATAGATCTCACCATGTTCATCACTGTCCTATTTTTCCTTTCAGCAATTCCATTTTGCTGGGGGGTGTAAGCAGTGGTTAATTGTCTTCTAATTCCTTGCTCCTTACAGAAATTAGTGAATTCATGTGATGTATACTCACCTTCTCGATCTGTTCTTAAACATTTGATGCCCCTTCCAGTTTCATTTTCAACCTTTCTCTTGAATATTTTGAAACAATTGAAAGCCTCTGATTTTTCTTTTATCAAGTATACCCAAGCTTTTCTGCTATAATCGTCTATAAAGCAGAGAATATATTTCTTACCACTGGTAGATGTTGGACTAATTGGACCACAAATGTCAGAATGAACTAACTCCAGTGTACCTCTTGCTCTCCACATGCTCTTTTTTGGAATTGAATTTCTTGATTGTTTTCCTATCAAACAATCAGAACAAGTGAAGTTTTGAATATTGAATTTGGGAAGACCTCGTACCATGTTTTTGCTCTGGAGAATCTTCATTCCACTGTGACTGAGGTGGCCATATCTTTCATGCCACAATTTTATTTCTTCTTCTGAAATTGTCTGCAGACAATTATTAACTCCATCTTCATTTGTGGTTTGATCAAAGATCATAAACATCCTGTTCGTACTCATCTTGCTTTCAGCTAGCAAACCTTTATCTTCATGATATATTTTGCAAGTTCCTTTCTGAATGAGAATTGCCAATCTCCTTTCTTGAAGCTGTCCAAGACTCAATAGATTGTTTTTGAGTTCTGGAACAAAATAAACATCATTGATTGTATAGATAGTGTCATTTAAAGTGAGCTTCACTTTTCCTTTGCCAACCACTTCCATTTTTTTGTCATTTCCCAGTTTGACAAAGTGTTTGAAGCTTTCTTCCATTGATGTGAATAATTCTTTATCTCCACTCATGTGATTTGAGCAACCGGAGTCAAGAAACCATGTCTTTTTCCTTGTGTTTCTTTGTTCTTCAGAATGCTCTTTCTTACATGGTTGAATTGTGGAATGAGTCATCAATAACATTTCTTCATTTTCTTCTTCATCAGCATAGTTTGCTTCTTCCTCCCATTGTGGGCATTCATTTTGGAAGTGTCCAAGACGATGACACTTGTAGCACTCCACTGTGCTTTTATTGAATGATGTTCTTCCTCTACCAAATCCTCTTCCTCTTCCACCCAAATTTCTTCCTCTTCCACTGAAACCTCTTCCTCTGGTTCCTATTGCTCCTCCATATGTCACTTTCATCACTTGATCTTCTCCTTTTTCTGGCCTTTTGAACTTCTGTTCATGGACTGCTAAGGAGCTTTGTAGTTCTTCTAAGGATATATTTTCAATATCCTTTGATTCTTCTATGGATGCAACCACATATGTGAATTTCTCCGTTAAGGTCCTGAGAATTTTCTCCACAACCTTTGAATCACTCATTACTTCCCCATTGCTCCTAATTTGATTTGTAATGGCCAATACGCGTGTGAAGTATTCTTTGATGTTCTCAGACTCTTTCATTTCTAGAATTTCGAAATCCCTCCTGAGTTTCTGCAATAACGATTTTTTCACTCGATCACTACCTCCGAATTTTCTTTTCATAGAATCCCAGATGATTTTTGAAGTTTTTCTGTCCAGAATTTGTTCAAACGTTACTCTATCAATGCATTGATAGAGGTAATGTTTAACTTTGTGGTCATTTGTTTTTGCATCATCGAGAAGTTCTCTCTGTTCTCTTGTCAAAATCGTTGTAGTTGCAGGTTCCTCGTATCCATTTTCAATCAAGCTCCATAGTCCTTTTGCTCGAAAGAAATTCTCCATGATTTCGCTCCAATGATCCCAATGCCCATCGAAATTGGGTAGCTTCATTTTATCATCACTCATCTTATCGAAATAAGATTGAAAGCTTCGGCTTTTTAGTTTTTCAGAAAACAGAGCTCTGATACCACTTTGATGAATTTAAGAGAGTTCTTTAAACTGAAAAACTTAATCTTATTCAACGAAGAAGGTAGCTTTAAATAGCTGTTACAAAATAACAGCCTTTCTAAAAGACTTCCACAAAAACAGAACAGAAAAATAAACTACTTGACTGAAGTGTTCGGTCTTCATCAAAATTTGACTTATTCAAAAACTTAAAAACGACATTTGAAACACTCCTGCACTTATCTCCTGCTTCTTTATTTGATTAACTTCCAACACTCCACCACTGAGACCGGAGCCAAAGACCGTACGTCGATGAAGCCAGTACACTATAGCCTACAACGAGAACTTGTGTACAATGTAATAGATACCCTTAAGCTGATCCACCGTCCTTCAGCACAAAGCTCCGGATATCCGCACACTTAATCGAGAGCAACCACGCAGCCTCTTGAAGCCACCAGGAGATCTACCGCATATAGACTCCACTAAAAAGCAAAGACATATCTCGCAGCCCCCAACAGAGAAAGTCAGTAGATCTATGTTACAGGCCGAGCCTTAATTTGCTGCGGAATAGATTTGTAATATCCCGAATTTTGGGTATTTTAAAAATCTAATTTGCAAAGGAAATCACGTTTCAAAAACTTCGGTATTCGTTTAAAAAATATCCAGTTGGGATAAATAAAACTTATTTTAAAAGGATAATGGAATATTTGAATATGTTTTCGTGCCCTAATAGTAAAGACAACTAAGATCTAATGCTAAAAATCCAAAAATTGTTTATTAATAGAATAATCGTCATTCTGCAAATAACCTAGAGTTGTCTTCTCCTTTATATAAAGAGAAGCCACGTAATAGAAAAGGGGCAGAGGATTCTTAGTGCCGAAGCTCTGCCAGATTGTCGCCAGATCAGCCGTCGATCAGCTACCTCGATGGAGAAGCCACCTTAGTCACTTAGAAAAAGGTAGAAGGTAGATTAGACCAATACTGGTAGAAAGAAAAAATGAGTAAGCAACTAATCCAAACAATCTGAAACTTGGTAGGAATATTATTGACTCATTCATTTAGCTACTGCCACAAACGACTTGTCATTCTGAGTTATCTTGTGAAAGCTATAGATATTTCTCCGAACATATTTTACAAAATGCATATATGCGATTAATTTGGGTAAAAGTAGGAAACGGATTCGGATCAATCTAAAAATTGGTGAGTAACTCTATGACATATATATATCTAATTGTCTACAAGATATCATTCCGTTTTCTATAGCCATTCGGAAGATATTATTGGTTTATCGAGCATGATATGTGCAAAATGCTTCTGCGACCAGTGTATAAAGTTGTGTCTTTTGATTATACAAGCGAAATCCATTTGATCTGAATCTTTGCGTGGACATTCATGACAAATATATCTAACTTTCTGTAGAAATAATAGCAATTTGAGGATGAATAATATACGAATGTACAGTGTCCAAGTGAGGGCAATGAATATGCCCTACAAAGAAGAATTGGTAGTTTTTGTAAACGAGTGGCTAATGTGAGAGGTAATATGTGGATTTTAAGTACAGATGCATTAACAAATTTTATAATTATGTTTGTTTTAGAAATAGATAATGGTGTGGTTAATATTTTCTTGAAATTGAGAAAATGTTTGGGTGATTAGATAATTATTTTGTTAATATAACATAGTAACTTAATACCTTGACTAATTTTACATTAAAAATATTGTTAAATTGTCTCAACATATTCGGTGAGTCTACGTTTGTGGTGTGTTGGTCTAAAGTAAAAATGTTCGAGTTTAGTGAGTTGTAGATCAATATTTTTCTGATGTAGGCAATGAGATTGCGTTAGTGTTGTGTTAATCTACAACAAAAGTGTCTGTCTCTGGTGAGCTGCAGATATTGATTTTCCTGACGTAGGCAATGAAGTTGTGTTAGTGGTGTTTTATTTTACATCAAAAATATCCATGTCTAGTGAGCTATATATAGTGATTTTTCCTGACGTACGCAATGAATCTGCGTTAGTGGTGTGTTGGTTTACAACAAAAGTGTTTGTATCTGGTGAATTGTAGATTATACGGTGTCATATTGTGGTTTATTATTTATTTATCGTTGACTATATATGTTTATTTCTAAATTAAGTATAATTTTATTATTAGTGGATGTGACTATTAATTTAAGATCCGTTGACACACGTGAGCAACTTGTTACTTATCTTTATATTTCTCTTTTACAATTTGTGCAAATTAGCGAATTTCATAAGAAAATATTGGATTAACTTGCCGTATCGATTAAATAAACGCGACGGATGTTACAAGATTCCTAAATTTCCAACA
The DNA here is from genome assembly GCA_018901935.1 of Pugionium cornutum. Classification (NCBI taxonomy): domain Eukaryota; kingdom Viridiplantae; phylum Streptophyta; class Magnoliopsida; order Brassicales; family Brassicaceae; genus Pugionium; species Pugionium cornutum. Next base: position 7,705,197 of record CM032162.1, read on the forward strand.
AAAGAAAAATCGGAGAGCATGCCACCCTCACAAGATCATGCAAACCGAAGTAGAGGAGCTAGGATCCACAAAGCGACGATCCATCAATAGTAAATTTAAGCAATGGAATTCGTTATTTCTCAACCTTAGTTAGGCCAAATGCACATTTTTGGTTTTCATGCATATGCTAATGATTCAAAATACTAATTTGCTTCTATATTGCATTTCTATTTATTTCAGGACTATTCTATAAAATATTATATTTTTATTTTGTATTCCAAATATAACATTGTTAGGTAGATTTTTAATAATAATACATATTTAATATTAAAATATCTTAAATAATATAAATCCTAATAACTATTTACATATAATAATTTGTGTTACATTGAAATTTAATTTAGTTATGCTATATTTGGAAAAAAAGTTAAAAATGTATTACTTTATAGTACTACTCTTATTTCAATTACTTGTGTAATTATAACAAAATATTAAAATATATAAACATGGATTTAAGAATGTCTGTTGTGATTCTATATAAACTCCAAGATCATTTTCTTATAAACATAAAGAAAACATAAAATATACAACATAATTCTTCATGAAACAATTATCAAATAAAATAGGGTAAAAATGAAGCAAGACATGAGTTCATTGAATTGGGCGGACGATAACCTTTTGATCAATGCTTCAATTTAATTTGGTAGACTAAATAATGAGCATGATTACATAGTTACCAATATACATCATAGGTGAAAAGAGTTTTGGGACCAGTCATTCTTCTGTCAAAACGTTATATACCAAAAAAGAAAAGTAATAGATTGATCTAATGCTTCAAACTTCTTCCTCATTACTATTCTTGGCTTTTAATTTAAGAAAGTTTTCCTAAACAATACCAATATCATATATCACACTATAATATAAAGTGAATAAACTAGTGATCAAAATAGGAAAAAATAGAAAAAAATAACTTTTGATTCTTAGGTCTTAATCGATGTGCAAGTTCTGTTGATCTTTTTGTTTTGTTGAAAAAGTTCAGTTGATATGACTGGATTTGATATTTTTTTATAAAAACGATTTATTATTTTAGAATCGTTTTAAAAACTATATTAGAATATAAAAAATGTTTTTGTAGAGTATATTTAAAATAAAATTTGTCTACTGTTTGTTAAGCCTAATTACATTTATTAGATTTATAGAAAATATTTTGTAAATAAAACCCAATTTTTGAAATTTGTTTAAACTATTGATAAACAAAAAAAAACTATGACTGTACTGTAACTATTTCCACGACTGGATATGAAGTAAATATTGTAACCAAAATTTCTGGACGAACAGTGATTTTCACTACAAACTGATCAAACCAAAGCAAATATAAAGAAACCAGCACAGTTTGGACTAAACTAAAACAAAATAGTTATTAAATCCAGTCGAAATGCTGAAATCTAAATATAAGCTAACTACATAACTCTCAGGGAATAATTCACATTAAATACACACTGGTTTCAAATAAATTTTGTTTGTTTTGTTGGTATAGACGGTTGCGACTGTGGTCAATATTCTGGTTATGATTACGTAAAATATTGTTTGTATGTTTTCGGTGGTTACGGTTGCGGTTGATCGGAAATTTTAGTCGTATCATTGTTTTAATCAGTGGTCGAAAAAATTACGATGCAAGACACAACGTGTACCACAGATATCTGAGCCAGCTAAACGAACAATATTTTGTCGTAGCTGTAGCTGTAGGAACACCGCAGTATTTACGGATGACAATCGAATATGAAAATAATTAAAAACATATATGATTAAAATTTTATCAAAATATATCAATATAAAAAGGAGAGGAAAGGTTTAAGTGTAAGAGAGTAGTAAGGCACTATGACCACAATCCCACAAGTACAGAAATGCACGCGCACCCACTCATCTTTTCTCTTCCATCACTGCCATACCCACACATTCTTATTTATTAACCAATCAATTAATTTACAATTTTATATAAAAAGAGAATACATTAGTTACAAAATTCACACAAAAATTGAATTCATCCTTTCGCAACTTATCTCAATTAGATAAGAAACAAGGAATCATAGACATAGTGGATCACTCCGAGCGTGCCCGTCCGATCTTCATGACAATTTTATTTTATAAAGATTTCAAATGCAATGTTGTAATGATAAATGAGTTATCCAAACAACACTATTTATATGTATGTGAAACCGAATCGGATTGATTGGACTTGCTTTTGGATTTGGATTAGGGTTAGGTTCACTTCCACTGGCTTGGTATTTGCTATAGTTTTTTTTAATGTAATTCCATTTGAATTTTATAACTGGTCAATAGATAATTTGAATCGGTTATTTTTTTTGGTTAAATAGTTTTTCTTTTATCACTTAAACTTCAACGAAACAGTTTAATAATCTAACGTTTTCATACAAATGAATATAGAGTCGAACTTCAAATATTTGGAATAAATATAAAGGTGATACAAGTATTAGTCAATTGTTTATATACACGAATAGTATGTGAATAATTTTTTCTTATTAAATCAAAATAGTTTGTTGACGTAATAGTTTTTGTGTAATTCTAGTATCCAATCCATGACTTTTTGTTGCTTTGGGTAAACACATAATGTTAGCATTTGAAAACTGAGGCAGTGAAAGTCATTGGAGAGTTGGAGCAATGGATTTAAAGTTTCAAAGACATTGTATAAGAGTCAATAAGACACAGCTGTAGATAAAAAGGTCAACCACACATATCCACGTGACTGAAATAAACATTACATATATAATTAAAAGTCTGCTATTTCTCTTTATAAAGGAAAACTATTATACACAAAATGTATCTTGTTTTTGTTCTCCCGTTATAAAGCCGCGTGCCGTATTTTATCTTTACTACCTTTAATGTTTTGTTCTTTTTCAAGTTTCAATGTAGCTTTTTGGGTGGAATTAACACTAATATTTTTTAAAAATATACAAATCTATACTTAAGGCAGTGTTATGTTGTATGTTTTTATTTTTCCATTTTTTTGGTGATGTCTCGGAGGATATTTTCTTGTTTTTCTATATTAGAAATTTTACCTATTTCCACTAATTTTTGTATCCGTCCAAAATTTAATTAATAAAATTCCAAACAAAACAAAAACTAGATGCTCTGTATCACTACTTTTAAAATTTTAATCACGAGTTAAAATGCTGATGTTTTTTTTTTAAAATTGTTATTTTATAAAGTCATCAACCATTAAAAAATTTGGCTAACTATCTCAATTTATTAAAAAAATTTATACTAGTTATGTTCGTTTGCCTACCGTTAGCGGTTGTGTTAACACTGCGATCATACTAAATGTTGTTTATTTGTATATTGTTGGTAGTTGCGAATACGAATAATTATAAATTTTTAATCGCATTGATATTTTAATCAACGATAAAAAAAAATTGTTAAGACAAAAAATATCTAATTGATATAATTGATCATAGAGAATTATGTTAAGTAAATGAACAAGAATTTTCCGCAGTTACAACCGCATATTACTGCACCAAACAAAAAAATATGGACAATGTTGGTACATAATCCAATTCTTCATTTGATGAATTAATGTATAAAGTTATGAATATTGACTGTTTCTTTTAAAAGTTTGATTTTTCTATCATTTTAAATTAGATGGAATTTTCTATTAAAACAAATTAGAATGTATGAAAAGATTCACAATAGGAAACTGCTATACTAAAGGATGTAAAAAAAACTAATAGTGTTGTTCGTTTGTCAGCGACCTGCGGTCAGACGCTGCGCTTAGACGCTGTAATATTGTTGTTCGTTTGATCGCCGCAGGTTGTCGCCGCAGGTTGTATCGCAGTTGTTTGATCGCAAACGCTATAATTTCACAGCGATTAAAATTTTTGACCGCAACTTTCTGCGGTCAACCACAGCGTTTGATCGCAAGAACCTGCGGCGGTCAAACGAACAATATTTGGCCGCATGATACAGCCGCATGTTTCTGCGGCTACGAAACGAACAACCCTAATATATAAAATTTATAGACTAATCTAGTTATTATTAATTGGTTTAAAGATAAAAAAATTTATTATTTGTAATATGTTTTTAACAGACTATAGTTGGCGTAACAAACGTTTTTTTACAAAAACGGTTTATATGTTTCGTGAATCAATCTATCCATTGTAAATAGATTTTGAATTGAAGATTTATGATTTCTAAAATTATCTAAATTTATCTAAAAAGTGAATCTCCGAGAAAATGAATTGTATCCATGTTAAATTTTACAGCAATTTAACTGAGAATCAATTAATAATAAACAATTGCTACTTTTATATTAGTTATATATTTTATAAACTTTTGATGTAGAATCTTAACACGTCTTCAAAAAGATGATGTTTACACCTATTTCGAACCAAGGTTTGCTCTAGAACCAATATTAAACTCTTAATGGACCATGTTATTTAGATCAACAACCATATTTTTAGATCATATTAATTCATGAACTTTTAAATCTAACTCAATTTAACAATGAATAAATTAGTTTATGTTACTCAGATCCCTCTTAGATTTCTAATGTACAAAATCCATTTTCAACATATTGTCCTTAATAAAACCATCTCACTTACATAAAACGACTCTCCTCATCTCGAAGATCTTCTCTTCCTCGATGGGTTGGTAGTCATATTTGCTTTCTATCTAACTTTTTTTGTGATGGTCCTCGACTTCTTTCTATCAGTATTATATATTAATTTAATATATATCGAACTGATATTACCAAGGATTGTAATGTTCAAGAATGACGTATTATTGCACAGATAAGAGTGATCTACTCAATATATGTTGTTGTGATTGTGGGGCCAACAATTTGGATGCAACAACAGACGTGGATAAGGGCCCAGAAAAGAGTGAGAATCTTACAGCATCATTGAAATGGAAATGCGCCCTAAATCCGAGGCAAAAGAGGAAACTGGACCCCACAACTAACATATCGATTTCTTAAGACAGTGACATGTGAACATAGTGCCCCCACAATAAGATCACTCCTCCGGGTGACAATTGGCTGATGTTTGGTAAATTTGTGTTTATATATTTTTTCTTTTAATATATTATTTAAAAAATATTTTAACAACATATATTATTAATAGAAATAATATTATTAAATTAAATTTCAAATAAATATATAAATAAAATTAAATTATTAAAATAATTATAGTATATATTATTATCATTGATTTGATTAACAAACAATATATTTTATTAAACTAAAAAAATACTATTAAATTCGTAAAAAACAATTATTTTATTTTTCTTAATTTACATATAAAAATTTTAATAATAAAATAATTTTAAATAAATATTAAAATTATATAAATATTTATATTTACTAATAAACAATATTAAATCATTTATTAATATTTTTCTTCATGCATGACGTCAATATAAATCTAGTTTTTTTATTATAACTAAAAAATATCACAATGACGTACAGATAAAATAATAAAATAGATCTATTTAGTATTGACGAAACAATGAAAATGTAAAATGACAAAAAAAGAAATAGATAATAAAATGTAAAATTTGATCGACCTATTGATGGAAAAATATTATTGAAATTAAATTCTATTTTTCCTTTATAATACTAGCTACAAAGATACTGTAAAAATTAATTCCGAATTTTGTGTATGTTGAAAACGACCATTTCGAGTGTGTGAAAGCGGTCTTATGCCTTAGACAGGAATTTATTTTACAAAATTTGGTATTGTATAATTTTGTTTCTATAAGGTAAGTTTATGCATTACGTATTTTTTTTATATATATATTTGGTTTTTATAACTATTTTTACTGAAATTAGTTCTAGATGATAGAAAAATTTTAAAAACCCGATCCAAACTTTCAGTTTGAACGTTGTTTTAGGTGGATTTAAGACACATTAAATCATAAGTTAAGCATGTTGCTTTTCTTTTGTTCTCTTGCGTTTTTTTTATACTTTACCAAACTGAAAAAAATAGCAAACAAATAGTATGAATATTATACTCTATTCCTGAAGTAACTTCGGATGGTTTGGTTGCTTTAGCATGATTGTTAATAAAATAGTATCAAAATACGTACTCTTTAATCATCCACATGTATGTTAGTGTAGCTTTGTATACAAAGATTGGAGTTACAAAATATTACCAAGATAGTAAAACTAACCATGATGTATTACAATCGATTTGGACACATTTATTTCAAACTAATATTTTATTTGTTAATAAAGTACATATAAATGATCTGTTTGCAGTAGATGAAGCATAAGAAATGAGAGTAGAGGAAGCTGAGACTAATGAGGATAAATTGAGTGCTACTGTATCATGCGCACATAAGCTTATATTCAAAAATAATAAAGAGGCCCACTCTCCTTCACACACAATATGTTAATTCATCACTACTATCTCATGTTGAATCCTTCTCATTGTTCTTTTTTATAATTTTTAGGGCAATTGACTAAAATAGCACTATTTTAAATTTCTGTTCCAAATATAGTATTAGTCATTTAAATTTCCAAAATAGCACAAATTTAATATTAAAATAATTAAAAATTTATTCCTAATGAAAAAAATTTAAACCCTAAATTGGAAAAAATGAACCCAAATATTATGTTTTAATTTTATATATATTTTATTTAAGGTAAATAATTATTTTTACATAATAATTTATGCTATTTTGGGAATTTTAATTTTATTGTGCTAAATTTAGAAAATAAACTTAAAATAGTGCTATTTTAGGGTATTACTCTTAATTTTATGCTTCTGGTTATATATTTTTAATATATTATTTGTATTTTAAAAAATAATTTTATTAATAGAAATATCATGATAACGTACACAATCATTTTCAAATAAATATATAAATAAGTTTAAATTATTAGAATAATTACAATATATATCATTATTATTAATTTGATTAAAAAATTAATATATTTTATTAAACTAACCAAAAATACTATTAAATTCGTAAAAACAAATATTCACAAATTATACAAAAAATTAATATTAAAAATAATTTTAAATAAATTTTAAAATTATATAAGTATTTAATTTATGTTTAATAATAAAAATATTGTATAATTTACGAATATTTTTTCCACGAAGAAGGTGGATATAGTATCTAGTTTATATATAAAACAGATTATCCTCAGGCATATCAATCGACTGAAAGTATTCAGTTAAGATATGATCAAATAAAGGTATTCAAATAAGATATGTCATATCCAGGGCTGGGCATGAGCCCAAACAAAGCAAGTCCGTGCTTGCGGCTCTCAATATTAATCTAAAAAATAGCTCTTATTTCAAAAGTACTCTTAGCACAAATGAGATAAATAAAAGTAAACTGTTTCATTGAGTTTTTCAGTTCGAGTCCTTATAACAACAAAAAAAATTAAAAATTAGAACAACTCAATTTTTTTATAATATAAAATGGCTCATTTTTTTTTGCTTGCGGCCCTGTTAAATTCAGGGCCGACTCTAGTCACATCATACACTAAGTATGAAAATTTCAGTTCAGTTCGAATGTATTAGCAGTATGCTATTTAATAGTAAAATTATTGCTTATTTTAACGTACTTAGATTAGTAAAATTTCGTTTTAATAATAAGTTTTCTTGAAGTAATTATATTGAAAAAAGGAGGTACATGTGGAAAAAGGAAACAATGCTTATAAGAAGTGTCTCGAGCCTGAAACCAAATCCAAAATTAATTTTGATATTCGATACATAGTGTCTTTTGTTAACAGCTATTTTCATAATGTTATAGATTGCTATATCAATATATAATAATAATAATAATAAGAGTAGTTTTATAGTCTTCCTATGAGGTTGTTTGGTACATATGAGGCAATTTATTATTAATCGATGCAAATCATTCCCCGTGCCTCTTATGCTATGTTTTTCTTTATCATAAAACATTGTAATGATTATTTTGAGATTTGATTATGTTGAGAGTTAAAAAAAATAATTATAATTAGTAGAAGAGGAGGAAAAAATTTGATGGACCCTTATGGTTTCTCCACGCAAGAATCATTCCACTGAAAGAGCAAATACATGCATGCATTATACTTTCAACTCTTGGACCAACAACACTTTGCTTCATTTTTTAATCCTTATAAATAATTTATATTTTTCAATTTGTTTAGGGTTTATTTTTGGCTACACATATTTTATTACTTAAAACTAGTTCTATACGAATTTATTTTTGCCATCTTTCTGCAATTACACAAGCTCAATAGATTTTTTTTCATATTATCTGACATTGTATTATCCAATTGATTTCAACATAACTGTTAATGGTTTATATTAAATTTACGGATAAACCAAAATTTAAAGTTAATTTTTATTGATCTCATATGATTATAATGCTCACACTTAGTTGTGGTTCATTAAAAAGATCAACTATTATTTGTTTTTAAGTATCATGAACGGTTTTATAATCGTATTACATCGATAAAAGCTAAATTTAAATTATTGTTATCTCTGCTACATAGTTTTATTTTTATAAAGTTGGCACAATAATTAGACGTGCTGGCGTAAGCATGCGTCATCTCTTTGTCATATTGTGCAAATCCAACAAGACATTATTAAATGTAATGAAGAGACTTTCAAGAGATTTGGTTCGGTCTTTCCTTTCTATTTAATTGCTTTTTAAAAAAAAAAAAAAGATAGCTGATGATGAGAGAAGGGTGAAGCATGGAGGCCATCATGTTCCCTCTTCCCCAAACCCTCTGTCCTCCTCAAAAGGTATCTGATTCTATTTTTCTTATATTATTTCGTGTACAGTTTAAGTACATCGGATTCATTTTCTTCTGTAGCTTCTTCATTAATTTACGTAAAAATTACTTATTTGAAATCTTTATTATTTCAAAAGTTAAACTTGGGTTTCGTCCGAACAAATAATGTTCAAAAAAGAATATCCATCGCAATGAACATCTTAGAACTCTTTAACTATTTATATATTATTCATTGAGTAATTATCTGTTGACTAATTAGTCATATTTATTATGTTTAATATTCCTTTATATTTATTTGTGTTCGTTGCTGCATATAATTAGATTATAAACTTATGCATGTATTCCTCATAATTACTAATTTTTGTGCAATGTTATAGAATATTCATCTTAGTTTTGCCTTGTGGGCTCATTCATTAATTTGCCTATAAAACCTGTCTCCTACTCCTTATATATATATATATATATGTTTATTCTAACTAACACATATTTGTGTATATATATATAGGTTGATGATTGTCCTAGTTAGCCCCTAGAGTAATGACAATCACAATGTCATGTGAATATCGTCTCAAAACTTGAGAGTTTGAAAGAAAGCAACAGAATCAAAATCAACTTTAGTTATTTGTTTTGTAATTTATTAATTAACAATCTATTGTTCATATGAGTTTTAGTTTTTGACCCTTAGAGATTTGGTTTTACTAGAAATACATAGAAACACCCTCCCTCCCCAAAAGGGCAAATTTTTGTTACTGAAAAAACATATTATTAGATTTACGTACTACGACTAGGATCAATATCCGTAAGAAATCTTGTTAAACCCATTCACTTCAATACTCAAATTTCTGAAGACTTTGGGATAAAAATTTATATTTTGAGGGCAATGAGAGGAGAGTTTGGAAGGGGGTGAAAGGAAGAAGATGTAATGATGATGTTGCTTGGGATATGAGGAGTTTAATTGATAGGTAATGGGAACATTGATACGACAGTGTCTCCAAATCAAAAGCCCTATCACCTATGTAATAAAAACATGTGTTTGGGTTTTAGGGTTTCATCTAAGGTAGACAAATTATAACTTCATAAGCATTAAAGCATATGGTCTAAGAAATATAGGGGGGTGACATATAAAGTATATATATCCATTGTGTTCTAACTATCTATCGTAGATGAAAAGACAAGAAGCTTGCGACAATATGAATAGTATTATTTGTATTGCTATCTGAAATATGACCCAAATCATTGTATCTTTTGCACGAGAATTTAGATGTATAATTTGTCAATATCTATTTAGAAATTGCAAAACATTTTCTCTTCTTTTAACAGAAAGCAACCTATTAAAAAATAAATAAAATCCCCCTTGCATGAAGCTTCTTAGATTTTGTAAGGAATTCGGCTGAATTGTAATGGCCTGACAAGTAAATAGATGGAAATAATAAAGTGAAGAGAACATATTTCATTAAACTTAAATAAAAGACTAAAGGATAGGTAGAATTTTGTTTATATTATTACACTTATAGAGTGATAAAAATAACATAAATATCAATTTTAGTGATTGATAAACACTTAAAATAACAGAAGTATTAGTATTGTTCGTTTGCTCGCTCGCCGTTGGCATCTACGGTTACGATCAATATTGCGGTTACAGTTGCAATATAAATTGTTCGTTTGTTTATCGTCGGTGGTTAAACCTTCAGTTGATCGCAAATTTTTATTCATACTATTCTTTTAACCAGCGATAAAAAAAATTATGACGCAAGATGTAACATCTAACCGCTGCGATCAGCTAAACGAACAACAATCTATAGCAGCTATTAGGCTTAGGCAAATAATCCGAACCGAATAAACTGAACCAAAACCGAACTGAAAAATATATTTCGGTTGGTATTCGGTTATAAAGAAATAATCGAACATATATTATTTTGAAAAACCATGGTTATTGGTTACTAACCGAAACCGAACCAAAAACCAAAATAATATCCGAAAAAAAACTGAATTATTTTCGGTTATTTTCGGTTATCCGAAATATTTTTTAGATATTTTGGATATTTTGATTATTTTTTTGTTATTTTTGGTTATTTTCGGTTATTTTTCGATTATTTTCGGTTATTTTTGGTTTTTTTTTTGTTATTTTTGATTTTTTTTGTTATTTCGGTTATTTTGGTTTTTAAATTTAATAATTGAACTAATCAAAACCGAGGTATAACTGAACCAAAATCGAACCGAAATATAAAAATAACTAAATGGATCTTTGATCTTACCAACCGAAAAAATCGAAACCAAAAATCCGACCAAAATCGAATCAAATATCCAAAAGTACAGGCCTAGCAGCTGTAACCAAATGAAGCTGCAGTTCACAAACGAACATCACTAATATTATATAAGTTTTGAATTTGCAAATTGTTTTTCAGCTGTTGGCTAACATGTCATCATTGTTTTGGCTTTTGAGAAATATAGCGACATGGAAACAGATTTAATATTTTCGTAATTCCATTTGGGCCTTGTTGGGCTGACATGGAATCGATTAAAATATATTGCGTCGTCCATTTGACTTCAAAAATCGGAAAATCATAGAACCAATGAGTTAAAGGTATGAGGAGGTCGTGCAAGAGTACCAACGTTTTATAATTTAAAATTTTGATTTTGTAATGTATTTCAATGGATTTCAAAATAGTTCAAGGTTACAAATACAAAGAGTAAAATTTGTGAGAAAACTACATGTTATCTTTTAAAATCAAAATTTTTTTGCAAGTATTTCTAAATCTGAAATAAATTTCTTAATTAATTAAAATACATTAATAAATAAACACACTTTTTATAAGATTTATATGATTTTATGTGAATCTATGGAACTTGCCATGATTTGATAGTAAAATTCTCTATAATTCGACCTAATAATTATGTGATTTGGATCTTTATATTTTTTTAACTAATAAACTCTTACAAAATCATTCGACGTAAAATAAATCTTTTGAAGTTATTTAAAAATTTATGTTTAAAATATTTCAATAACAATGGATACGATAATATTAGATTTAAAATAAGTAATCCGATAATATTAGATTTGAAGAATTCCAAATTACATTAATACATAACTTTTGATGATTTATATTTGTCTTTTTGGGAGGAAATTACTTAAGAGGAATCATACTTGTCCTTTTAAAAAAATTACAAACTATACTAATACATAGTTCAAATAGATAACTTATGATGGTTAAATATAGAAGAATTTGTTTCCCCAAGTTCGAATTATCCTAAATCCTATAACTGACTAACATTCCACAACTGATTTTAGACAAGATTAGAAGTGAATCTTTTTGCTTTAGGCTTTGCTTCTAAACAATAAAGTTGGGGGAAATTCTAAAGGCAAAATATTCATGATTTTTGTTTGGTCAAAATTTTCAATACCGTAAATACAAAATGTGCATGATTTGACGATCTGCTTGAAGCGAGGCGAGGAGGAAGAGACGAAGCAAAGTGTCGCCCTTTTTCTGGTAGCAATTGAATGAGTTTCCGATCTACGATTCCGTTGGTGAGCTCAGAATCAGAAGAAGGAAAACGCGGAATCCAAATCTGATCTCATCTCATGTCGTTCTCATTCTTCAAGCCATCAAGGCCTAAAACGCCTCAAGAGGTTATTAAGGCGATCAGAGACAGTCTCATGGCTCTCGACACCAAAACTGTCGTCGAAGTTAAAGCCCTCGAGAAGGTTCTCTCTTAAACGCCTTTTCTCCGATAAAATTTTGTACCTTTACGCCTAACTGCTGAAATGTAGATATGGGTTTTACTGATTTGGTTTGATTCACTCTTCTTGCCGTTTGCTTACTTTAGTTCATTTAAATCACTGAAATTGAGCTTTTGCTTCTCTATTCGTTTTGGTTCTATGGTATTTTGGGCAAATCTAATTTGCTTATTGAAAAATGAAGAGTATTGTCTCTGAGAAAGTGTATTGTGGTGTTTTCTTAAATGGTAATCTTATCTTTTCTAGGCTTTGGAAGAAGTTGAGAAGAATTTCTCTTCTCTGAGAGGAATGCTTTCTGGAGATAGTGAGGTTGAACCAAATGCTGATCAAGCTGTACAGTTAGCATTAGAGTTTTGCAAAGAAGACGTTATCTCTCTTGTTATTCATAAGCTACACATATTAGGATGGGAAGTAAGTGAGAGATTTCAATTCGCTCTCTGTGTGTTAATAGAATCTGGTTTGAACCTTCTGAGTAATGTTCCAGGCAAGAAAAGATTTACTGCATTGCTGGTCTATCTTGTTGAAGCAAAAAGTCGGCGAGACCTATTGCTGTGTGCAGTACTTTGAAGACCATTTCGAGTTGCTCGATTCTTTGGTTGTATGGTAAATGCTGTAAAGATTTGATTTCTTTTTCTTTTATCTGGCTGAAATTTTCTGTACTTGATCTGAGCACTCATACCCGTGACTTTACCGATCATGACAGCTATGACAACAAGGAGATTGCTCTGCATTGTGGAAGTATGCTTAGGGAATGCATTAAATTCCCAAGTCTTGCTAAGTAAGACAAACCCAATATCTTGTTTTTTTCTTCGTTTCAAGATTTCCAATGTGATTCCAAAGCTGTTTTGATGAGTTCATGTCGCTCAATTGTCAAGACTTTTTTTCACACGGTTAAATTTTGTAGTGCCTTTTCAGGTATATTTTAGAGTCTGCCTGCTTTGAGTTATTCTTCAAGTTTGTGGAATTGCCAAATTTTGATGTTGCTTCTGATGCATTTTCAACATTCAAGGTGATTTTTCACTATATTGACTTAGACTTGTTTCGGATTTTGCTTATTTATACTTTCCTATCTTTTCACAGGATCTTCTCACAAAACATGAGTCTGTTGTCTCCGAGTTTCTCACCTCTCATTACACTGAGGTTTGCTTCAGCATCTTATGTCAAACCTAGATGAAAGCATGAGAAGCATTTATCGGCTATAAGTCCTATAATGTGATGAAATCTCGTTTAGTTGACAGAATATTTATGGTTTATTTCAGTTCTTTGAGATTTATGAAAGACTTTTGACATCATCAAATTATGTGACGAGAAGGCAATCGCTCAAGGTTCTGTTCGCTACAAACCTTTTCTTTTTTGGTCTCTATCACTTCTTAAATACCATAGTTAACAATGAAACTTGTCGTGGTTGATTTAGCTTCTCTCGGATTTCCTATTGGAGCCTCCAAATTCCCACATAATGAAGAAATTCATCTTAGAAGTTCGTTATATGAAAGTCATAATGACACTTTTGAAGGTGAGCAATGAGTTTGTAGTTTCATCTTTATTGTTTTGCGGCTAATGAATGTATCACAAACTCATGATTTTTTCCTGTGTCACCATTCATGTTCGTATGAGCAGGACTCGAGCAAGAATATTCAAATATCAGCCTTCCATATATTCAAGGTAACATCTCTATTTGTCAAATCCGAAATTAATTTGGTTTACAATGGCTAACAGGAACCAATTTAAACCACGTTTTTGTATCCGTTTACAGATCTTTGTTGCGAATCCTAATAAGCCGCAAGAAGTGAAGATCATTTTGGCAAGAAACCATGAGAAATTACTCGAGCTCCTTCACAACTTGTCCCCTGGCAAAGGTATACTTCATTCTCTTTTAATACTAATAGTAATATACAATGTAGACTTACTCCATAACTTGAAAAATCTTGTTTAGGTTCCGAAGATGATCAGTTCGAAGAGGAAAAAGAGCTGATCATTGAAGAGATCCAAAAAATGTCTCGCCTGCAAAACCTCGAGCTTTAAACATTCTTCTTCTTCTTCTTCTTTCTTCATCTCTCTCTCTCTCTCTTTCTCTCTTTCTGTTCCACTTGATGATTCAAGTCCTGCAAAAAAAGTTTCTTGTCAACTTTGTGTGTCGAAATTTCATGACTGTTTGTTTAAACATGAAACTGGTAATGTAACTTTTGATTCTCTGTGACAGACGAAAGACAATAAAACTTTGTAAGCGTTAAGTTGCTCGGATCCATGACTTTATCTCTTATTTAAAGACCATAACACTTAGTTGCCTTTCGCTAACACTTTGTTGCCTTTTAATAACTTTTATGTGAAATTAATTTGTGTGGGTTTTGAAATTCTAAAATCACTGGAAAACGTAGAGTTTTTACTTAAGTTCTATATTTATTTAACATCTTCATTCCATTCCAACGATAACATAATAAATTTTTTTCCAGATAATGGCGTATACAAGCAAGCAAAGGTATAGAATGAAAAAATAGATGAGAAAAACAATCAGAATAAAGTTAAACACACAACACATAATTACACGATCTCAAGCTCTCGGTTGTGTAAACCGCTTTTTTAAAAAGAAAACCAAACCAATATATTTATTTATCAATCTAGAAACTCAAACTCTCCCGACATTAGGCCTTTCTCCGGCGACTGTTTCTCCAACCCCGACGTGAATAGCTCCGGTGCACAACAACTGCGTAGCACTCACAATTATCGTCATAACTTCAAGAGTTCTCTGAAAAAAATCAACAAACACAAAACATATTAGTATTCGTAATATATTTTGCAAATTCACATTCGTGGAATTTTTGCTCACGAGATTGGCTTCAGTCCAGCCTATGTTGATCTCCTTACAGGCCAATCTGCACCAAAAATCAAATCGGTTAAGTTATTTAATTGAATCAGATGGTTTAATTCTAAACCGGATGGTGAACTTTACCCCATGGCGAGAAGAGTGAGAGACCAGGAGATGAGAGAGGAAGCGGCGGCGGAATGAAGATTCGGAGAGTCCCACTGAAGAACGTTCATGATTCCAGTGAGTGATGTCGCCATTCCTACAACGCCGGCGATCAACGAGAAGATTACGAAAAAACCAGTCGCCATGTTCCCCACCGGGAAGAATATCGGAAAGATTTTCGCCGGAAGAGACAGCACCGACGCTGTAAAATGAATGATCACATTCGATTCTAAAATGGTTGATTTGTGGTTAATTTAAGCAACTTTTAACGAAGGGGTTAAATACCGGACTCGCGAGCTCTCTCTATGCCGTGATTAACAGCCCAAGAAGCAATGACGGTGACGACAAAATAGAGACCAAGATTCAGCAATAGAAGCATGAAAGCTGCAGACTTTGATCCTCCTGAAGCCATGTCTATATATTCTATGAGTTTTCCGACAAAAAAGTAAAAAAGTTTCTCAGAAAAAACAGACAGGTGTTTTCTTTTCTCAGGTTTTGTCTTGGGATAGTTCCAAGATCTTTGTATATATATCCAGCTCATAGGAATAGAAGTTTCTTCAATTGAAAGCAATGTTTATAATTCCTTACTTTGTTCTTAACTGTGGACAAAGGATCAAATCCAAAGCTTCGTTTTTCGTGCGAGGCTGTTTTGTTTATTTGCTGTATTATAAGGAGAAGAAGAAAGAATATCAAGAGAATGAAAAAAAATATAATGCTTTTTCCAGTAAAATCTGTCAGGCTGAAACTTTTCCCCGGAAATAGAGAAACAGTGAAAAAGATAGCTGCTTGGACTTTTATCGCATGTAACTTAAACCAGTAAATTAAAGAATATATTTTGTACATTGTTATTCATTCTTTTTGCAAAACAATGAATCATATTTGAAGCTCTAGTGCAGAGCTCTGATGCTTTTTTGTAGGATGGTTGTTTATAGTCCATTACTCTTCAAGAATTTTCAAGGCCAGCTCGGCTAACGAATGGACTGTTCTGCTATGACGGCTCACTCCAACGGTACCAGAGAAAACATCGAAGTTCTCGAGCTCAGCCGTTGTTTCGAGAACCTTCTCAAGCTCTTTCTCCAGACCCAACTCTCTAAACACCACTACATTATTCTCCACGTCCTCTTCCATCATCCAAACCACCAGCTCGATCGCAAATCTCCTGATTCTTGGAACCTTAATGGCCGGCTTGTCGTGCTTTTTCAAAATCGAAACCAACGAGTTCGCCAATTCGTGTCTCTTGATCCCTGAATCCATGAAGACATCGCTCGATTCTTCTTTACTCATGAATCTAAACACTTGTGCTGCTAACCCCACCATCACTTCTTGTAATTTGTTGTCTTCTGATGTTATTGACTTCAAGACCTGCAACAAAATGAAAGGAAGTTTTCAAATTTGTTACTCAGTATTGTTACTAGACTCGAGTTGCACATAAATCTTTCCATCGAAATTGTTTAACAGAATACGAACCGTTGGTGCTGCTGCTTTAACAAACTTCAGGTCATGAAAGCATTCATCCCCAGAGTATAAGCATAAGTTTCTCAACACTCTTGCAGCGTTCACACGGATCGAAGGAACTTCAAGTGCTTCCACGAGTCTTCCGATAACCCCAAGCCTAAGAACATGGACGCAGTTGCTCTTGCTCTCCAGCACAAGCATCGCTATTGCTTCTCCTGCAGCGATCCTCACACATCCCTCATTCCCATCATCCGCCTGTCTTTCCCTTTTAAAGAAAATGTTGAACAACTCTTTCAAAACACCACCCGTTCCACCAATTCTCTCCCGTGCTTCCATCTCAAGTGCAAGGTTGGTCAAGATCCCAATCCCAAGCTTCTGCAGCTTTGGGTATCTCTCCCCGTGTCTAAGTACATCCCTCACGTTGCTGACTGTGAATACAATCTCAGAGATCTCCCTCCGGAGGCCCTTCCCTGTGTTCCCGGTTGTGCTTGCCAACATTTTCACCAGCTGAAGTGACCGTTTCAGTGTCAGAACCCGTGACCTAGCAACGTCCGCGTTCTCATCCCTCAACAGAATTTCATCTGCGTGTGTGAAATCAATTATCTTCGGGAGAAGACCTCTCGTGTTGCCAAGTTTTCCACAATTGTCGTGATCTTTGGCTAACTTTTTCAGAATCAAAAGGCCCAAATTGTTGAATCTCCAGAAATCATAATGTAGATTATGGTCATGGAACACCTTTTTTTCTCCAATCTCATCAGGAGATTCCCCTAATAATCTTGTGTTCTCTAATAACGATGAAATTGATTCCATTGCACCAGAGATCCCAGCAACTCTTAAAGAGTTCTGTTTTTTGCCCGCTAGTTTTGATAATATCTCCGCTGCTGATCTCCTAATCTCTTCCTCTTGCAGATCTTTCCAGTTCAGCATCTCCACCAACCTAGTGACAAAAATTTTAACAACAATTTCAATACTTGATTCATTTTTCTATAAAAATCTGAACATTTAATTTTTAAAGACCAAACCTTTCGACTACGGGAAAGTTGATTCCAATCTTCTCAAGTGTATCCTCCGAGTACCGTTCAGTCACTGCAAACTGCCTGAGAATCCTTGCTCCGATGAGCTGTTCATCAGAAGAGTTCGAGCCCAAGAGTTCCATACCAAAGCTCACTATATCCATCTTCAAACCATCAAAGATACTCCCATTGACGCACTTTGAGTAGGAATCATAGAAAAATCGTTTGATCGAGACCAAGCCGGTGACCCCAAACTCACACTCTCTTGTCACATTCTCAAGCAAATTACAAACACTGACTTGCCACTCCCAATAAGCTTTTTCAGCAAGAAACAGCATTGCCTCGGCAAAAGCGAGCGAGTAGAATATGTTGAGAGCGGACTGTCTGTTCCTCTTGTCCGTGTCTCCTTTGTGAACATCTCCGTAGTTGTGCCTGACGAGTTTGTAAGAAGACAAAACCACACACGCCGTTGCAGACAGAAGCTGAAGCCAATAGAGAAGCCGACTCACTGTGCTGGAGATGAAGAACCATCTCGCGTAAGGAAGGAGAGGCACATCTGAGTTATTCCACGTCTCCAACGGCGCTTCTCGAACGACACAGTCTCTTGTCGTCGTCGCTTTCCTCGATCGGCCTTGAAAGATCGATTCACTACAGCGAAACAACAAACGATTCGTTCATCCTATGTAACCTAAATCAGACAGAACCTGATTTCGTAAATGCAAAAATGGAAAAACGGGAAAAACCTGAGTCGTTTTACGTTTCTGAGAAGCGAGGCTGAGCTTGACCGGAGAGCGCGAAAGCTAGTGATTCCGACGCCGGCGACGGTCCACGTGGCTTGATGCTGCCACTCGAGTTCGTGGCTTCTACTGAAGATTCTAGCGCCTTCGATTAGTAGAATGATGGTGATAAACCAGAAATCGGAACCGTCGAGTGTGATCGCGAAGCCGCCGAGAAGAACCACCGTAGCCCAGATAAACCCTAGGGTTCCGATTCCAGTTGCAGTTTTCTCAAGAATGGCAAGTTGTAGAGCGAATATCGTTAACTTCTTCTCCGGAGCTGGAATCGTTGATTTTCTCCGAAACGCGGTTCCGGAGGAGACAGAGACTGCGTCTGCGGTTTCGCCGCTATCTCCTTTCTCAATGCTGCTTCTTAGATCAAAAACGGTGTCGTTGGATCCTCTAGCTTCATCCAATTTCTCAAGTTCCAATACCTATACAATTTAATGAAGAGACTACTTAATTAATGTAACTTTACTAATTAAACATCGTTTCAAACTATTAAAAAATTAAACTTTACCCATTTCGAGATTTTAAACTTAATGAAAATATGGAGATAACAACATTTTACCAAAAAAAGTTTAAGTGAAAATGTACAAGCATTAATTAAAAGGCTTTCAAGAAAATCTAAACTGAAAAACAGCTTAACGACAAAAGTATGAAAATTAAAACCTGCAAACGAATACTTCGATCTTCCTCATCTTCGAATTTCCTTGAATCCATTTGCTTCTCTCCAATTCAAATCGTTAATGGAAAACTTTCTTCTTTTATTTCTTTCTTTCTTTGTCTTTTTGAATAGGAGGAGTTGTTGATAATGCAACGAAATGAGGAAAGCGTGATTTTACATTCTTGATATATGTATGGATGTGTGTATATATAGAGAAAGAGAGAAATAGAGGAGATAGAGGAAAGCAAATAGGCAAAAGAGTAGAGAGAAAGTCTGCAAATAAGCTTTAAATAACGCAAGAGAAAATGTGCAAGAAAGTATAACTTCAAGATAATTGTTGTATGCTTCACCTATCAATTTTATGACCAAAATTTACATTTAACATAAAAATAACACTTTTATGACATGTTACTACCATCTTCTTTATAGTTTTCACCTTAAAAGGTCAATTTCTTTATATCTTTCTCTTTATTTGTGTTTTTCTGTGTTTTTTATTCTTATTTGGGTATTCTAAAAAGGAAAGTTTGCTAAGAACACCTTAATTAGTAATATCTTACTTACTGACTGACTACCATTAAAACTAAATAAATAATATTTTTAAATTAGACACATGTCAATAATTTGTGAGTAGTCCAGATTTTTCTTGTTCTGAGACTAAAGGAACTTAGACACAAAAAGCACGAACGATTTTTTTTGTTCTTTATTTCATATTTGCGTCTAGAATTTTTTTTTAAAATTTTGTTTGATGAAAGAAAGATATTATTTGTTAAAATGTAGACCCAAACGAAAAATAAAATTTACGTTTGCACCAATCAAAATGTACATCATTAGCATTGAAATGTTGTAGCCAAAACCTATAAGTCAAGTAAATGAGTAGCTCTAGTTTTCAAGTATAATTCAATTTCGGTGTATAATAACATCAATGAAGCAAAAAAGAAAGAACCTTATAAATGTGAAAACAATATGGTCAAGTTACAATGTTTGACGATTTGTACTTGTTGTGTGTTTAAATTAGTCACAAATTATTAAGTACTAATAAGTTGACGTACGCAATGGTAATGAATTATACAAACTTATAATTAAATGATTAGTGAGTGAATAGCTTGGTGAGTGTTATGGTGACTTGCAAGCATATGAGTTCCAGCTGAAATGTTCTTGTGTGAAGCTAAAGGCTCAAATGGGATACACTCCTTTTTGGGACCCATTTCATAACCAAAAAAGATAAATAATAGATAGTTTCCATTAAATATATCAACTTAATTTAGTAATCTGTAAAATCAATGCACTCTTACAATTTGATCATTTGTACTTCACAACATTTCATGCTTCAATTCTAAAAAATAATAATCAATATGAATACTCTTATTTATAATAAAACTAAGAGAGAAACTCATCTCGTCCAAAAAAACGAACTCTCTCAAACCAAAGGATTCAGATTTCAACACTGAGAAAAATGGGAATTGCTTTTAAAGAGTGATATTTTTATCAAATTGTGACAATTCTTTGATGAACCTTAGACTTCTCAGCATCGATAATGGATTCAACACGCTTAACCGAATCTTCAAGCTTCCCTTTCGCATTCACCACCACGTAATCAAAATCCTTCACATGCCTAATCTCTTCTCTCGCCGTCGAAATTCTAACAAGCAACTCCTCATGACTCTCCGTTTTACGATCAATCAACCTCTCAACCATCGCAAGCTCACTCTCCGCCACAAGGAAGATGAAAACTGCAGAGTTTCCTAAAATCTTTCTAAGTGTCTGAACTCCTTGAATGTCGACCCTCAAGACGATGTCGTAGCCTTTCGCCATGAATTCTTGTATCTGGCTTTTGGGAATCCCTTTGTAATCCCCGTAAACGATGGCATGCTCCAGCAGCTCGTCTTTCTCCACCATTGATAAGAACTCATCTTTAGTGACGAAGAAGTAATCTCTACCGTTGATTTCTCCGGGACGCATTGGACGGCTCGTAGCTGTGACGACGAAATGGAGACTTTCACGAACCTCTCGGAGTTTGTTGATCACCGCGTCTTTTCCAACTCCGCTTGTTCCGCTTATCACGATGACGAGAGGGTTTGGAGGAGGAGTTATCGGATCGACGCTGAAGCAAGAACCCAGATGGAATTCCAGCGCGCGAAGCAATTCGGGCTTTGTGGCGGATGGCAAAGAGGATAAATTAGGGTTTTGAGGGGAATCAGACATCTGAGTATAAGCGGTTTTGAAGGAGGACAAGCGTAGATGAGAAGAGTGATGGAGAGATTCTGTATAAGAATCGGATTTGAAGATGGGTTTGGTAGAAATTGGGAAGATTGTGGAGCGAAAGAGAGAAGAAGAAGAAAAAGAAAAAGAGAGAATTCGAAACATTTGGGGATTAAAAGAGGATCATTTTGGAATGTGGAGAAGTTAGGGTTTAGGGGATTTCCTCGGCGTTGGGGGTGAGTTCTTTTTTTTCCGTCTGACTCTGACACCCACTCAGCTTCTCGAGGGTTCGTTTTTATTTTTTAATCAATTAGATTTACACATAATTTTAAAATAATATTATTTTACAGTATTATTTTTAAATATTTATAATTAAGTATAAAATTAAGTTTATAAAATTTAAAATGTAGTTATTATGATTTAATTTTAAAATTGTAAATTTAATTTTAATCTTATAATATTTTGTGAAAAACATTTAGTATTATTGTTTTAAAACTAAGACTACTATCTTACCTCATTTTACTCTTTGTTCATTCTCCTTCCTCTTTCGTTTTCGTTCCCACCGACATCGATCTACCTTTCTGGCTCAATCTCTGCCGAATTCTTCCGCCGATTATCATTCTCCGTTCTGATTTCCTCAGATTCCAGATTCTTCACTTTGCATTTTCTTTCAAATCCCCTAAATTTTTTTTCCTGGGATTATTGACCTAGATTTCGCTCCTGAATCTGGAAAATTTCTGGATTTTTGCCGTCGTTGTTTCTTGAGATCCGTATTTTTTGATGGGCACAACTAAAGTTTGCGCGGAAGTTTCTGGATCTTGGAAATCGCTTAGCCCTTCACTCACGGTGTCGTCTTCTCGCACAGAAACGATCAATGGCTTCCACGAATTCAATATCAGCGGGTACTCTATCACTAAAGGTATAGGGGTCGGAAAATACGTGGCCTCCGATACGTTCATAGTCGGCGGTTATTCGTGGGCTATCTACTTCTACCCAGATGGAAAGAGTCCAGAGGATAACTCTGCCTACGTTTCGTTGTTCATAGCTCTCGCGAGCGAAGGCGCTGATGTGAGGGCTTTATTCGAGCTCACGCTCGTGGATCAGAGTGGAAATGAAAAGCACAAGGTTCATAGCCATTTCGGCAGAGCACTCGAGAGCGGGCCCTATACTCTCAAGTATCGTGGAAGTATGTGGTGAGAACGCTCTTTCTCTTCTCTCTTTCTCTCTTTCTATTCCTGGAAATTTTCAAGCTTGCAACAAGAGAACACGTTTTCTTGAGTAATTTCAGGTCATTGTTGTTAAAATTTCGGTTATCTTTTGATGAATAGACTGTTTGGATATGGGTTATGGGTTTGTGATAGTTTGAAAGGATATTGATATGTTTAGGTTGCTTCGATGTTAATGTGTTTGATGGTTGCTTGTTTCAGGGGATACAAGCGGTTTTTTAAGAGGTCTAGTCTAGAATCATCGGACTATCTGAAGGATAATAGTCTCTTGGTTCGGTGTCGCGTCGGTGTGGTGAAGTCTCACACTGAGGGACCGAGGAGTTACGATATCCCTGTGCCAATTTCTAACTTGGGACAACAGTTGGGAAATCTTTTAGAAAATGGGAAAGGTTGTGATGTTACTTTCAAAGTTGATGGAGAAACATTCGCTGCACACAAATTGGTTCTTGCAACGCGCTCCCCGGTTTTCAGGGCACAGCTTTTTGGCCCATTAAGAGACCGAAATACCAAA
Organism: Pugionium cornutum; assembly: GCA_018901935.1. Classification (NCBI taxonomy): domain Eukaryota; kingdom Viridiplantae; phylum Streptophyta; class Magnoliopsida; order Brassicales; family Brassicaceae; genus Pugionium; species Pugionium cornutum. The sequence goes on from CM032162.1 coordinate 7,728,473, forward strand.
TGCCTAGAGATAGAAGACATGGAATCCCCCATTTTCAAGGTCCTCTCTTTAATTCGCTTTCTGGGATTACATATGTCTGATCTGGGCATGTGTCAGTAGATATCTAGAGTCCGCCGGTCTTACAAGGTCTTATAGGAAGAGATAGATTTTTTGGTTCCTTGCCTTTTTTTGGTGAGTGATGGTGGTGTCATACAGGATTTTCTATTCACGAGTGTACCATCCGGGATCTTCTCCTGGGGCGCTACTCCTGTTGTCTGAGTTTACTCACCCAGGATAAGGTTTTTTCTTTCTGCTTCTCTTCCTGGTTGGCTGCATGAATATCTGTTTTGTTATTGCTGGCAAATCCGTTTTTGTATGGATATATGGACATCTCTATGTGAGTCAACTAGATGAACAAATGGAATCTTTGAATTGACTAGTGGGTTTAGTGTTTAAATCTCATGTGACTGTAGAAACTTCAAGTTCGGTGGTGTAAGAAGATATGAATCTATTTCTGATATGCCTGTTGTCGTGATAGGTCCTAAAGCCGCTTCTAGGGTTGTTCGTCTTTGCTTTAGATTGAGATCCTAACTTCAGGTAGATTTTATATGTGGATCCTAAGCCTTTTTCCCTATCTTGTTTTGGTGATACTTATACAGGTACTGCTCCATTTTATCTACTGGGACGAATTGCCTGATATGGAAGAGTTAATGGGCACAGAATCTAAATTGGTATCTACTCTTGTTGCTCAGCATTTGCTTGCGGCGGCAGACCGTTATGCTCTTGAGAGGCTCAAAGCGATCTGTGAGTCAAAACTCTGTGAAGGGATCGCCATAAACACGGTTGCAACCACCTTGGCCCTAGCAGAGCAGCATCATTGTTTCCAGCTAAAAGCAGTCTGTCTCAAATTTGTCGCATTGCCAGAGAACCTGAAAGGTAAATACAAGACCATTTTATCTGGCTTTCTGAGTGACATTGTTGAAATTGTCACTGAAACTTTTCCCCATTTGTTGTTGTCAGCTGTGATGCAAACAGATGGGTTTGATTATCTGAAAAAGAGTTGCCCGTCTTTACTAACTGAGCTATTGGGGTATGTAGCGAGGCTAAGTGAACACTTTGTTATAGCATCTGCTCATCCAAAAGACGTATTTGCTGATGGTTGTGATGTTAATGGGAGACGAGTGAAGCAGCGCTTGCATTGAAACCCAACCACCCACTTGTGTACTTGTATTATAATCTCTCTTACGGATAACGTCTGTGATCTGATCCGATCCAGCAACTATAATGAATCCTTATTAATGCTTTTGAAATCAAATATCCAATGGAATTTGGAACTAAAATTGGTGTTTATCATTCATTATAAAGGGATGGGAATTTTAACAGTATATTACGCCTAGATGGACAAAGATCGTTCAAAACACAAATAACACCATGTCAGAAAACTCTTTCTTCATCTTCTCACTCTTCTTTTACTCTTCAATCATGTTCCATCTCTCGATCATATGTTTCGGCTCTTTAAAACGTGATGAGTGATTCAAAGGGCTTCACATTTAGTCCTCTCTGAGACGTGGAAGTGGTTAAGCTTCTTCCAGACCCAAAACATTGTCTTTAGTACCAGCGACTCATTGCAGTATCTTGTGCTGCAGTCACTTTCTGAGGGATATACTGAGGATTTTGTTTCAATCTACTTGGACCTTCGGCCACGGCGCAGTCCTCATCACCTCTGTTACTTTGGCAAGGTTGAGTTCTATTTGGGTATTGAGCCACGCCAGCTGGATTTCTGACCATCCTACGCTGTTGTTGTTCAAGAGCTTCAATGCCTGTGGCTGGGCCGCAGTTGTTATAGCGTAAAACTGATCCAACTACTTTTCCAGGCCTAGGTACTGCTGCACCTGCTTCATTATAACCAGATAAATGTTCAGAAAACAGAGTAATTCTGCTTAATAACATTATATATATACATAGAGAGTGAGAGACCTTGGATCGTCTGAGGGACGTTAATAGGAATCCTCGACATTGGCATCTGCGCATTCCTGTCTGCACCTCGAGGTCTCTCTGTATCTCTCATGCTACACTTGGAGAGTACATCAGTGACGTCAGCTGAACTCTGTTGTGACACCACCTGATTGTTATCAGAGTACAAAACGCAAGCCCTGAAAAACATAGAAAACAAGATTTCAGCGTGCTGAGAATCAATTACAAATCATCAAATGTTTAAAGGAAGTGAAGCATACCTAGGTAATGATGCATGCTGCTGCCTCTCCGGAGGAGTATGAGAAGTACCATTCTTGTAGTGTTCTTCAAGGTAAGCAAACTGTTTCTTGAAATGTTCCACCGCACTGCAGAATGTATAATACATGATCCAAAAGATCATGGACGAGTACACTAAAATATAGCTATGAAGCAGGTCAGCTCAGGACAGTACCTCGGGTACATGAAGTTTGTTGGGTCTGATCCATCCAAGTATTCTTTCAGCATCTTTGGGTGGTACTCAAGAGACTCTCTGTATATGAGCTCTCGCACGTCTTCTTTTGTTATCCTCCGCCTCTCAAACTCAAATTCCAACTTTGAGACAGGTTGAGCAGAAGGCTCTCTTTCAACCTTAGCTAAACCCTTGAAGTATGGATCCGCAAGTGCCTGGGGTAACACAAAAACCATAATTTTAGTTGAATACAACCAATCATAGAGTGCAATGAGCGAAATGTTTGAAGCACCTCTTCAGCTAGAGGACGATCTTTGGGTTCAAAAGCCAACATCTTTTCTAGAAGACGAAGAGCAAGAGGATCCGCATGTGGGAACTTATGTGAAAAGGGAATAGGCTTCTTTTTCCTCATACTGCTTAAGTATCGTCGAGCTTTCTCGTTCCTCACCTATCAAATTTGGGGCAAGAAATTCAGTCAAGCAAAGAAACGATGCACCCTTTGTGTTAGACATCATGAAAAGTGACACTGACCCTTCCAATGGCTTCCGCAGATGGGGTTCCCAACATATCAGTCATCAGATCCAACTGATGCACCACATTTTTCCCGGGGAAAAGAGGCTTCCCTGTTAAGAGCTCTGCAAAAATGCACCCAATGCTCCATATATCTATTGCCGGTGTATACTGAACATCAGCACAATAGAAAAACAAAACATTACAACTAAAAAAAATTATAATCTGTACTTCTGTTGCGAAAAGTTATGCATTTTATTCACTATAATTATTTGAAACAATTGAAGAAATAACGTATGCAAAATCATGGTCACCTTTGAGAAAAATGACCCACACAGTTCTGGAGCCCGGTACCATCGAGTAGCTACATAGTCCTGTGATCACAAAGCAACTAGTATAATAACTGGTTACATGCCAAAACTAGTGATCTTGTTAAGAGTTGGCATTGTAATTGCTACTTACAGTCCAGAATATCGCAGTGGGTGTATCACTGAACGCGACTCTTGCGAGTCCAAAATCACAGATTTTGAGTTTGCAATCGGCATTTGCCAATATGTTTTTGGGTTTTAGATCCCGATGAAAGACATTAGCTGAAAGGAAAAGAAGACGAAATTAAGAAAAACAAGTATCTCCAGAGAGATTATCCAAAACTTATGGTAAACTATGAAAGTTTGCTAGCTTAACCTGTGTGTATATACTTGAGGCCACGGAGTAGCTGATAGAGGAAAAACTGGTAATGCTCAGGAGTTAAATCATCATTTGCCTTAATAACCTGGTGCAGATCAGATTCCATGAGCTCGAAAACCACGTAAATGTCTTTGAACTCTCTTCTAGAAGGCGGCAACAAGATGTGTTTGATCTCAACAATGTCTGGATGGCGTAAAAGTCTAAGAAGTTTGATCTCACGGAGAATGCGGGTTGCATCTGAAACATGCTCAAAAATATCATTGATCTTCTTGATCGCAACTTTCTCTCCAGTGTGTGTATCGTAAGCCGAACAGACGACTCCATAGCTTCCTTTACCAATTACTTCCTCTATTCTGTATCTGCTTCCTTCACCATATTCTGTGAAGAAATCTACTTCGACTGATGACTGAATATGCAGAAAAAATAATGTCAATGAAGGAGAGATTGGATTTAAATGATCTGAATCTGATCAAGAGAAGTAGACTTAAACTAGAAAGACAGTGATAATTCACAAGGATTGTTACAGATCCTAAGTACACAACATCTTACATCTCAATTACTATGCAAATCTGAAATAAATTTGACATAGACGAGAGTGAAAAATTCCGACCTTTTTCCGGTGATCAGACTGCATCTTCAGCTACAAAGCATCCAAAAAACGCTTATGAAAAAAGAAATGAATCACTTCTGCGAGCTTAGAATCAATCTAAAGCTGAAAAATGGCCAAAGATTGTAATCGAACTTGACGCCGGATTTACAGAACTCCTAAGAAAGCTAACAACGCAATGTCAAAACGAAGAATTGTTTTTCCAAATCCCTAAATCCAGAATCGAAAGGAATCGAACAGAACGGAGAATGAAACAAATCAGAGAAGTTTCCGAGACAAAAAAGAATAATAAAGGAGGCAAATTTGATGTCGAAACAATGACTACCTAATTGAGATTTCGATACATTTGCAGTGAAATCAAGGAATCAGAAGAAGTAAGAAATGGAAGGAAATAAAAAAATACAGACGGGTAATATGAGAATGACTTCACTATTCCTCTGAGATGAAGAAAGAAGAGATTCTATCTTCTTCGATCAATCTCTGCGTAAAAATCACTCTTGAAATACAAAGAAGAAAAAATAAGAGAGAGAGAAAAGGAGAAAAGTTGTTCAAAGCCGAGGAGAAGCCTTTATGCTTCAAAAACCAAGATACCAAAAAGGATCTGAACCTCACAGGAGAATCAATAGAGAGAGGGGGACGAAAAGGGCGAGCTTATTCTCCCTTGGTAAAAGAAAGTGCAGAGAGATCTAAATTATCTAATATGATGAAGAAGAAGAAGAACAGAGCAGAACTATTACTATAATTTTTTTTTCTCACTTACTTTTTTGTGATAATTGAAAAAGCAAATAGGTGGAGTCTGATTTTCTGTATACGAAAAGTCCAATTTACCCCTCAGTTTTATGGGTACTCGTTTGCGACTTTGCTTTGGATAATGTCCAAAGGACCAGTTTCAATGTAGTTTGTGGATATATTTGTTAATAAAGCATTGGATTACTGCTTGCTTAAAATTATTAAAATTAACATATGTGAATTGTGTATAAGATATCAAACAATATAAAGTATGAGTTAATGTTGATAAGATAACAAAAACTAAACTAAGAAATGGTTTCTTATGAAACAAAAAGATATAGGTTCTTTTTCACATAATAAACCAAAGGAAGAATGAAGGGTGAAGAAGAACCGTAGAAATGGTTCAGTCCATGTGCATCACATGATTTTTATTATTTATTATTATGACGTATCATTAAATATGGAGTAATAATTATCTTTTCTTTTGTTCTTAAGTTGTAATGATTAGTTCTTTTCTGCATTAATAAAAGGTTAAGTCTTTATTATGCAAAGCTTCACCGAGTAATCAAAACACTCAAACTCGTTTAACTAGGAGCGGTTTCGATGCTTATGCACGGATCAGATCTCAGTCCAAGCAAAGCAAATACAAATACATGTATGCGATTCTCAATATTTAATATAAAAAATCGATTCTAATTGTAAAAATATTCTTAACACAATAGCAATTGAAAATAGATTATTTCATCAAACTTTTCGATTTAAATATTACAATAGTTTTATAAAATAATATAAAACGACATTTTTAAATTTAGGATCGGCTCTACTTATTCATTTGGGCGTAAATGTGATTATATCAAGAAGAAATTAGATTTTCGGTGGGATGAAATTATAGAGAAAAAAATCAACAAAATGATTGCATATAGTTTTACTTGGTTACTACAAGATACTGTTGTTCGTTTGGTCTATCGCCGTCGGTTGCGATTGATTGTAGATTTTTATTCGCACCGCTGTTTTAATTAACGTTCGAAAAAAATTGCGACGTATGACATATCGTATGACCGATGCGTTTGCTGTATGTACATGCGGCAATTAAACGAACAATAATCTGTCGATGCCGCAATGGTAAATTCTACGGCTGAAAAACTAAAATAACCGATGTGTAGAGTTAAGCGAAAGCTAAAGACTGTTGGAAATCATAGCGTTTGATAAAATATTACTCGGTACCATGAAGTTGCAAACGATTCAACCTTTTGCTCGTTATGCAGCCTCACTTGCTGGGTAGTATTCCTTCAATATGCAATCAGCCTCACTATTTAATTAATTTTTTCAGTTAAATCTTCTTAACTCGGTTGGGTCATGATCGGTTTCTGATCTTCTCTACTCAATTTTAAAATGCAGACGCAAACTGCTGTGTTGTGGTCTAAGTTCGACATGCTTCTCGGTTAGTTTGGAAGAAATGCTGTGTAGAGAGTTTAGTTACAATTGGTAGAATTTCGGATTAGTGGGTAAATTCAGTTGAACCAGAAATTTAGAGATTGTGCGTAAACCGAGTTTGGTTTGGTCTGTGTTATTGTTGTAAACGCCTTAGTATAAAAGGGGTACGAAAAACAGAGTTAGACTGGGTGGTTATTTTATTGTACCTTTGTTCCTATATATAACAGAGTTAGGCTGGGTGGTTAATTTTATATGAACTATCATCTATGAGTAAGGGTTTGAAGGATATATCATTTATGATTTTTTGTTTATCGATAAATCGATGTACACCTTTGTGATATCAAACTATCTTCACATCTAATTCTGAGAAGCTTTTGTTATCTTATGGTTTGATCTTAAATTTAATACGATTTGATTAGTTCAATGTAACCAAAATCGGTATAGACTTTAAAGTGTAATTATTTCGATTTTTATGCTTTTTTTTTAATACCATGTAATGTTATCTTAACTATGATATGAATTGATTTGGAATCTTCAAAAACAAATCATAAAAATTAGGATATCGAATATCTTTAAAAATATTTTATTAATTTAGATTACTGTTGTTCGAAAGTAAATTTATTGTTATTAATTAAGTTAGTGTGTTACTTAGTAAATTAATAATCAAGAGAGTCTAGTTTTCGAAAAAATAATAAAATGGTGTATTTTTCAAAAATCAACAATAGTTTAGGGTAGCTTTCTTCTAAAACATTATTCGTTACTTTAAAAAGGCTCAAAGGTTATCCGTCTAACATAGTACTAAATTTAGATTAATACCATTTTATTATTTTAAGTTTTTATTTTAAATTTAAGATTTTAAATTTAAAATTCCAAAAATATCATAAATTATTTTCTAAAATACATATTTAGTTTACCATAAATAAATTATAAATATAATTAAAATATTATATTTGAATTCATTTTTTTCTAATTTAGGGTTTAATTTTTCTTTATTAAAAAAGTGTAAAAGTATTTTAATGCTAAATTTATGCTATTTTAGAAATTTAAATTAATGATGCTATATTTGAAACAAAAACTTAAAATAATATTATTATTGTCAATTGTACTTAAATTTATCCTCTTTTATTATACACTATATTAATATGTATCTAATATGATCATCAGTTTTGTCATTTATATAAATAATAATTTCTGGCAAATATGATAACAAATGACAACTCTTTTAATTTTAAAAAAGAATATTTTAAAATAGTATATTTTAAATTTATCTCTCAAATTTAACACATTAAAAATAAAATTCTAAACTAGCACAAATTATTATATGAAAGTAATTATATACTTCAAATAAACTATATACAAAATTAAAATATTGAGTTTGGATTCATATTTTCCAATTTAGAGTTTATATTTTTTTTATTAAAAAAGATATTTAATTATTTTAGTATTAAATTTATGTTATTTTTAGAAATTTAAACTATTAAGTTTACATTTGGAACAAAAAGTTAAAAGAATTATATTTTAAATAATTTCCCAATTTTAAATCACTTGATTTTGGATCTTCTATATTATTTTAAAGTTACCATCAAACTAATCCACTCAAAATATATATGTTAAAACATAAGACAAACCATTTCTATATCACAGATGCATCTCTAAATCAACTTTCCTTCAGTCCTCTGGCCCAACAAATAAAATAAAATAAAAAAGTTCTTGTAGTGGTCGAAAATTAAGATTCGTGCTTACTATTTTAGCTGCTCTAATTCGCCATTTTTGTTCGTAAATAGATAATAACTGCATACTTCAACCAATAGCTTATGAGAATAAAGATTAGCAACTTGTCTTATATAAACATTTCCCATAACTTTATCTTCAAATTCCAAAGATGATTAGACAATACTGACTAATGCATGCATGCATCTTCATTTTTCGTGTAATTAAAATTATTCTTCAAATATAAAGTATAGCTTTATACACATAAGTGGAACATATTTTACTTAGCCTAAATAATTAACACTGAGTTAGTCCAATCAAACGATGATAACAAAACACATACACAATACAAAAAAAATTGGACTCAGTTGAGAATATTAAAATAATTCAAAAATGCCATTGATATTGAGTTGTATTTCTTGGACGACACGCATTGATACAAAGCTGTACGTATAAGATAAATAGAGTAATAATTGAAGTGTTGGAAAAGATATTATGCTAAGAAAAACAGCTTGTGGCTCGAATACATATCTGACGTGTAGACAAATTGGTAATAATTGAACATTCCAAATTGCTAAGCAACTTGCCTACTGGGAGTAGTTTTTGACTTACATCGCACACTTTAGTCCAATTATTGAACACTTATAGTTTGTATGACAAATACATAATCAAAGGCAAATGGTTACGTAGATTGGCGCTGATGATTTGGATTAGTGAGGAGTTTAGCTGGACGAGGTGGGATAAGCTCGTGAGAGATTTAAAGGTGAGAGGTAAAAGACAAATTGAGTGATTTGTTATTAATTGGAGTACGACGAACTGTTCTCATATTGTAACAAAGTTTATGGTAAAACACATGTTTTAGTAAGGGTCACAAAAGTCTCACTCATTACTCCAATGAACTCAAATAAGAGTAAACAGAATCCAAAATAAAATAATGGCCAAATTTGATGGGATTTATAGTTGTCACTTGTCACTTGATCACGATTATTTTAATGAAGCATAAGTTTAACCAGCAGAATATAATGTACGGATGCAAATTATACATAAATAATAAAAATCACTTCAAATCCATTTGATTGAATTAATTTCACAACTAGGAGAACCCTAAACACTTATCTAACGGCAATCCGCCGTCAAAAGTGGGGTCCATGTCCAACAATTACTCTTTGAGTCCGTTGGATCTTTATTCTTTTTTCTCTCTTTTTGGCAAAACCGCGTTGACCAACGAGCTCTTTCTTAAAACCTAGACTAATCCATCGTATAACCGTACACTATTCCGCACCACATCTTAGCTAAAAAGTACAACTATACCGGAACAATAGGGAATCTTGTCTGTGTCCGCCCCGCGCGTGCACTTCAATTCCCTCAAAAACTGATTCCGTTAACCGCAACACACATTTCTTTCTTTTTTTCTTTAATAAAAACGTCATCTTCTCTGACAGTGACCCATCTCGCCACGTGGCATTATTATGGCTCTACCTTTTCGACCAATATTGCCACGTGGCATTATTGAAAAAAAAAAACTTCTCTTTTCTTCATCATATACATTCCTCTGTCCTTTTCTTTTTATTCACCGCGAAATCGCCGCCACGGCGGCTGGAAGTGGGGGAATGGCGGAGATCTCCGGTAGGAGAATTTCTGCACCGTCCAAATGGTGATGGTCATCACTGTAATTAAGAAACCGTTCGACAGCGAGTGCGCTCGGACGAGCCACCTTGTTCTCCCAAGCCTTGTCGGCTTCTTCTCCTCGCCGGAGAAAAACCTCCGTTGCGTCGACACGTTGCATATTCCATTTCCACTGCTTGTACAGTCTCTGAATCTTCTGTAATTGCCGACACGCAAGCAGACAATTGTTCTCCTTGATTTTCTCGATGGCGGTCTCCAGTAGCCTCTCCGTCGTCTCCGCCGGATAATTCCTCAATTCCGCCCGGAGAAATTCGTCGAGCTCCGGAACTCCGATCGCTCGACGGATTCCGGTGGAGTAATCGGACGAGGAGGGATCGAAGATGCGGCGAACCTCGTCGACGAGTCCCATCTCAACCATCTTATCGACTCGTTCCGAGACAAATGAGTGTAAAACCGGTCTAGAGACATCAACCCACAAGAAGCAGCAATTGTACCTTAACCGGAAGTCAACGCTATCGTTGACCAAAGCCTCGATGTAAGAATTGGAACCACCGGCTATGATCGGGACACGGTCTCTCTCGATGATCGATTCGACGGCCCTGATCGCTTCTCGCTGGAAATCCCCCGCCGTGAAATCTTGGTAAATGTCGTCGACGGTGCCAAGTAGGTGGTGAGGAACGCCGAGGCTTTCCTCCGGAGTGACTTTGTTGGTCACGATGTCGAGACCTTTGTAGACTTGGATCTTATCGGAGTTGACGATCTCCGCCGGAAAACGATTGGCCAGGTCAATGGCGAGACGGGATTTTCCAGTTCCAGTGGCGCCCATGATGAAAACAACCTTGTCTTTTCGCCGGAAAAACGGAACGTCAACCATTTTTAAACTGGCAGTTATTCCTTGGTAGTTCAACAATGGTTGAATCACTTGTTTTAGAGCCGTCATGCATGGCTTCATTCTTATAAAAATTCCTTTTTTTAACTTAATGATCCGCCTGCTGGATTTTAATGATATAATTAATATTTTAAGACAGATCTAATAAAAAGCATAATAACATGCAATAGATTCGTTTTAGGTCAAGGCGAAAGACACACCGTTCCCGGTTTATACTAACCTTGAAGTGGCTTCTTTCCCGGAGCACTGTCTCTTCCCTGTCAACCGATATAAACTTTTATATATACAATTTGATTATAAATTAGGAAACCGAAATAACATAACTAAAATATTTTAGAACTAGGGAAATCTTTTTTTTCAAGATTCTAGCTCAGGTGTGATATGCTTTGAACGAAACTTTGTTGCTCTCAACGAGCATATGTTTGAGGAACGATCGGGGCTTCAAATTTATAGTGCCTGGAGGAATATTGTTACAGCGGCGCGCGTGATGTTCACTTTCTTTATATATTTACAGACACTTACTCTCCATGACACGTTTCCCAATCTTCACTTAAGAGTAAGAATCTTTACTCCTAACCAATTAACTTTGATTCCGTTCAACTAATTCAAATTAGAATATATTATTAAATATATATTTATTATGCAGATTAACACAATAAATATTTATATTAATTTCACATTTTAAAAATCTTATTAAATTTAAATTTATTTTATTAAATTTGTAAAACTGAAATGTAACAAAATAAAATCATGACCACATGAATAACGCAAATCAAATGATAGTAGTTATATTCGTTTCTCAGCCGCAGAAAATTATAGTTACGAATGTGGTAGATTATTATTTGTTTAGTTATTATAGTTATATGCGGTCAATCGTAGCGGTGAGACGTTACATTTTACGTTACAATTTTTTTTATTACTGATTAAAACAACGTTATGATTAAAAATCTGCGATCAATTGCAACTACAACCGTTAACGGCAGAAAAACGAACAATATATGTTATATCTGCAGTCGCAGTGTTAACGGTAGTCGCAACCGCAACTTTTGGCGACGATCAAACGAACAAAACTAGTAATAAGATTAAAATATTAGTAAGTGTTATGAATTTACAAAATTCTATTCACATTTTGTGAAGTAGAACACATTAATCTGACATTATCATATAGAAATATAGAAAACGAATCTCAGAGTGAGTGGAATCAATTAAAATTATAATGATGATGGGATTTCTAGTCGAATAAATTAAGTTCTCAAAGGTTTTTTTAAAACAGTTTTGGCTTTTGTTTTTAGCCTTTTGCTATTTGGCGTAAATATTCCCAAATACCTATTTTTCTTTATTTAATTGCCACTAACACTTCTTAATTAAAATATCAGCACATACATTTATAGGTGTTTACTGTTAAGAAAAACATATACTAAAACTTATGATGGAAAATCACATCTACAGCCTTTCAAATCTATAAAAAAAACATTTAACTCTATCTAATTGAGATTTATAGATTTTAATACTGAGTTTTTTTCAAAATTTTGGTCGCAATAGGGTTGACGTAGGTAAGATTGAAAGAGACTTTTAATGAATGTAAATGGTTGACAAAAATAATAAAATAAATTGTATAATTCCAAACAAAAGTGGGGCTGGTTAGGGAACATTTTATCATATAGCTTTTATTAAGCAATTGTTGAATATTATAAAAAAATATCAATTTTAGTTATGATAATATAAATAACAAAAAAAAAAACAGAAATGATGGTGCAGTTACAAACTGAGTATTAAACATTAGTATAATGGTATAGTCAACTTAAGCTAAAGGAAATGTCTAATGGATTCTTCCATACAAAAAAGTTGATATAACATTATCTAATGTTGGCCATAACTTGTAATTTGATGTTACTTTCATTAACAAAGAAGTTTTGGATTTTTAGTGTATATAAGATTCATTCGGCTTGGAAAGTTATTCATTAAAATGTAAACCATCCATTGCAAATAACACAATTTGAATTCATTATTTAACAATTTTTGTGTATTAATCTTTTGATTAAGGGAAACTATACCAACCATCTTGACTTATATTATTTAACAATTTTTGTGTATTAATCTTTTGATCAATAGATCTTACATTTATTTGACTAATAAAAAACATAACACATTGTTAATTGGTTTATACTTATTTCCCTAAAAAGAAGGCGTCCGTACATCGTTAAAAAGAATCATAGATTTGACATTGATAGCTCTTTTATTCTCTCCCAATTTTCTTTTTCTTTTTCTCCTAATCTTTAGTTTTTATTCTTCAGTATTAAAAAGAATCCCAGGATTTACCATAAAATTTATCAGACAATTGATAAAAATAACAATTTTTAAATTTTTGTTACAAATATTACATGATTAGTTTAAATTTTCAAAATAATATAAATTTAGTATAAAAATATATTAAAATTTCTCTTTAATAAGAAAAAATTAAATTTTAATTTGGAAAAAATAACCCAAATATAATATTTTAATTATATTTATAATTTATTTACAGTAAATATATTTTTAGAAAATAATTTATACTATTTTTGAAATTTTAAATTTGCAATGCTAAATTTGGAATAAAAATTTCAAATAGTGCTATTTTAAAATATTACTTTTACTCATTTGTTATTTGAAATTTAAAATTAAAATTTTATTTGGTAACAACAAATCGAAATTGCATAGAAAACGAAGAAATTGATTAAAATTATTAAATTAAAGTGCACTTCTAAAATGACAAAAAAAAAAGAGTGCCCTTTTAAAATAAAAAATGTTATCATGGTCCAAAGTGGAGATAGGATTACTCATTATTTTATAACATTTTTTTTGGAACCCATTTGAGCCTATAAAGGCATAAGAATAAATACACATAGAAGCATACAACTTCATTAATAAATCTATTAGAGAATGTACAAACTTATAATTAAAAATAAAACTGGTTTTAAAATACTCCTGAAGAAATATTGCAGGCCGACTTTACAAATTCTAGTTTCTGTCTTCTGTCATTTTATGAACTGGTTTGAACTATGGGAATGTTTGATGTCAGATTTCAACTAGACATTGTTTTTAATACGATTTTTTTTAATGAAAAGAGAAAATAATTAACAAAAACACATTGTTTTCACAATTTGAAATCAAATTTTGTAACAAAGAATTGGATGCAGTGATATTGATTAGCCAAAACCTAACAGAACTTTAGTTTTGTCATTCAAATTTGAAAAATTAGAAGACTCAAGTTTAGCCAAAATAAGTCAAAATCCTAAATCTCTTAATTGTAGAAACGAAGTTTTGTTCATCAATTAAGGAATATTATCTCACATTAAAAATTAAAAATAAATTTAAATAATATATAAAAGATATATTGCGATTAAATTGACAATTAAAAATTTTGAATTATTATTTCATTAGAATTAATATTGTATTGGAATCGATACGATCCGAAATTAATTCCATCGATTGAATATATCAAAACTAATAAACAAAAATAATCATCATTTCAAAAAAAAACATATTAAGGAATATTATCCTATATCGCAAATTGCAATGAATATTAAATAATATCTAAAAAAATATAATTGAATACAATCATTATCAACAATTGGTTTTGAATTACAAATACATGATTTTTAATAGAAAACCTCACTTTTTTTTTAATAATAATTACAGTATCTTGGAGCATACAAATGGTTTTTCTACATGTGGTAATTTGCAAATGATTAATCAACCACACAATTGCAATTAGAATTATTCTCTCTCTCTCCCTCTCTCTCTCTCTCTCTTTCTCTCTTCTCCACTATTGTAAGAAATTAATTACACCATTCTATTGGATTTGATAGAGCATTATTCGATAATGGACTTTGATATAATATGCAAAGAAACACATATTGTACATAGTTAGATTCGGACGCAGTTAGCATTTATCTTCACTCTGATTCGTGTTTCAACGAATGTTTTCATATCATTAAGAATAGTTTCATAGGTTTCCTCTAAAGCTTCTACTTTTATTTTCACAACCAATCATTGATATCGACTTTCATTGCATTTATCCCTCGTGTTGGCTATCAATCTTAATTAGTGAGAGCTGAATGATTTCGGTTTAAGGGTGGTGGTGTCTAGTTCCCAGTTAAAATTGATGAAGACATCCGAATCAATATGGACCATAGAATGAATATGTCAAGAAGAAATTACTAGATTCAGACCATGAAAAAACATGTAAAAACCCATGTTGATGAAGAGAAAATTGGGAATGAAGAGCAAAAAATATGAAAAGACCGAATCTCTTTTATTTGTCAAAAGATGAAAATTGTGAAGCTATTCGACAGTCCAATCGTATCCCACTAAGTAAGTTATACTATACGACAAAACAGTCATCATCGATTATGGAGTCACCGGATGCGAACCGGCACTAAGGATGGAATCACAAACCTTCTTGCTCGACACAAGATAACTTAGTCGAGAAACATATTAACTGGAATAGGCTAAACAGAGAGATTGGTCGAGAGACCTCATCCGACGGTCCACCATTGTTTGTACTAAGTCATTCTCCATCCGAAAAATCATATGACTTAAAAAAAAAACTGAGTACCATTGGTCCAACCAGAAGCAGTCCAGCCTCGAACCGATCATGTCTACATTGACAAGAGTTTTCTTTTCATTCTAAATTCATCTACAACCACAACCAACAAGAAGATCCACACACCTACTTGCGTAGTTCAAAACCCAATATTCTAAATTAAGACAACGTTAAATAGTACAAGAATCATGAAATGTGACGAGAATAGGAAGGATGAATTGGGTCCCGATTTGGGTTTAGTTAACGACCAAATCTATTATTTAACGATTGTTACTATGATCGAGAATATAGAATCATGAAAGTTTTCAATGGTCAATGACATAACTATCCATACATATGTTCTGAGATCTATGAGATGCATTGCATGATCTTTGGCTTCAGTATGCTATCTTCGCGAGGTTCATATGTGGGACCATAAAGAAAATCCTTGTGGCAAGCCTTATAGAGTTATAGTTTAGAGTCTTTTGACTAACTATTCGTCACTGTACCACTTTTTATTTAAAATGCTGAGCAATTTGATATACATTCTACCTCCTAAAATATATTGAACCCAATAATTATTTAAAATAATTTTTTAAAAATTTTTTTATTAAAAATATAGTACTAATAGTTTAAATTTTTAAAAATAACACAAATTTAATAGTAAAATAATTAAAAATTACTTATTCATAAAAAAACTAACCTCTCAATTAAAAAAGTAAATTCAAATAATTTTATATATATAGTTTATTTAAAGTCAATAATTATTATAACATGCTAATTCGTGCTATTTAAAAAATTATTTTTAATATGTTAGATTTGAAAAATAAATATAAAAATATATTAATTTTGAGATATTAGTTAATAAACAATCCACAATTAATCCAAAATATAAATATCAATCTATAATTTTCTATATCCAAATAATCGGAAATCAAATTAAAATTAAACAAAAAATGAATGTTATCCAAAATATTTAAAATAGAATCATATATCCAAAATATTATATTTCGGATTTAATATAACCAAATATCTAAAACTATAATCATTATAAATTTGAATAAATATTAATTTTTAAATTAATATAAATCTGTATAACAGAAATATTTGAATCATTAGCTTTTTTTTGTGACATGGATATAAAATAATCCAATATTTTTATGCAAAAATTTAACAAATTGTACAACTATTAAACCAATTAATACATCAAAAAAGCATTAGTTATATTTGTCAGAAAAATATAACCAAATTTCATTAAGATTATCAAATAAATTGATTTAAGTTTTCAATTAAATTTTTTTGTACAAACTTTCAGCTTAGAAAACAAAATATCATTTAAAGACACGGTCAATATGCAAAATTCAGTTATTATCGATTCAGAACGCTTTCCACAATCAACATAAACATTTTCAAATTACTGTTCCAGATTTTAAGCCGAAAAACGAGGGCAATTATACTTTTTAATAATTTTAAAGAACATCAAAATAAGAAACCGATAATACACTAAGAATGAGTAAGAAGTATTGATTCTTCATGAATCAGATAACATTAAAAAAACAATCCTCATTATACTTTTTTGCTTATTTTCTTTCACAAAATCACAAATCAAAACCGTTTGATAGAAGGAAAAAAAAAAGGATTCCTCTCAGACAAATGCCTCGTTTGTCCCCATGATTTAAAGAATGGATTGATCGGACTCGTCATCTATGGTTGTTCATCACTGAGAAACCCTTTCCCTCTACCAAAAAGCAAAACTATTACCAAAAACAAATGTAATATCAAAATCAAAAACCCGTTCATGGGAAAACTAAAGAATTTGCAGATATTGAAAATTCAAATAAGGTTTTAACAATTTGAAGATCGTAGATAACTTATGTTTGTTAGCGGCGTAGAGCAGACTATTTATAAAGAAGCTGAAGTAGGGTTTGGGTTTAGGACGCCCTCAGAAACAACATAAAGTGTAGTTATATTGTTTGAAACAGCGTGTAGTCCTCTATCTAGTTGCGAAATTCAAAACGCCACGAATTCCTTGATTATATATGTGAAACGGAGTGCTGAAGTAACTAATGTTTTCTTCTTAGTTCTTACGAAATGCAGTTTCAATCTCCTCTTTGCTATATCAAAACGACAAACATTGCATGCGTGCATCTACGAAACGAAATCCATAAGCAATTTAGAGAGTATCTACTATCTACCATTCTTGTGTCATTTACCCGACAACAATGAAAGCCTTTGATTTTTTTTATGTTTATTTTTTGTTTAAATGTTAAGATGTTTGATATTTGATTTATATGTTGTCATCTTGGAATTTTCTTCACCACTTTATACATTTTCTGTAAAACAAAACTCTTAAATTAATAAAGTACGTTTTTTTTGCCAACAATATATTTTAATAATTTTGAAAATCATTGTTTACAATCGATTTTAGAGAAATAAAAGACAAATAAAAAAAATATTTCAATCATTATTCTGCTTAAGTATAGAAGAAACTAACAAATCAGCCGTTTGGTTTTCACTTCTTGGTTGATATGAAAAATTTATCTTTTTAAATTTGGACATCCATAAAGTAATTGTTTGGAGATAATGTTGTAAATGTAATCTTATCTCATTTTGGTTGATAAGATTATTTAAAGATAAATTATTTTTTTCAAAAATAACATGTCGAAATCCTAAGGTCTAGGAAGATTGTAAGGCTCAGATGAAAGCTGTAAATTCCTCCTCAATAACAGAAAAACGTCCTTGATATTTCCTTTTGCCCGCATGTAGAAAATGCCCGTCTTCGTTTCTAATAATCCAATCAAGCTCAAAATTTTCGTCTCCATATCTATGAGAAACATCATAGTTATATTTAACCCAAACTTTTGGAGGTTTCTTCCACTTTACTATTTGATTCCTTGCACACGTAGTTGTATGTTGATCATTTGTATTGGTAATTCATGAGCATCATCATAACATTTCTCCATTATGGTAGTATCTGTAGTAATCTTATTGTTGAAGGTGAGATCATTACGTGATTTCCATATGTGACACAATAGATAGAATGGTATATACTTTTGTGGGGAATTCATATCAAAGGAATTATAACTATCCACCAAGTATCGAATATTATCGTGGATGTTCGCATCATCACTATATATTGTAGATGTTAAGATACCTATTTTTCTCCATAACATCTATGTGAACGGACATTGAAAGAATGTATGTATCTTTGTTCCATCATAAATGCAACAACAGATACATTTGTTATCCGATGAAATATTTCGATAAAAAAGATGAGTCTTGAGCGGTAGAACGTTCGATAATAATTTCCACAAAAAATGTTTAAATAAATGAGATTCGTAGAGTCCACATAATCTTTGCCAAATCGGGATGATTTTCTAAGGTAGGTTGTGATGTGACCATAGTTTCACGTTGTACCTCAATAGCCCGACGGTAACATGATTTAACCGAACACATCCCGTTACTTGTATATTTCCAAAACCATCCATCAGATTGTTTTTCAAATATAACAAAACATTAATCTCCCGTAACATCATTTTACTACGTTTTATATCTGATAATATATAGACTTTGAATTGTTTTCCAGACCTCTTCCCAAGTGATTAGATGTTTCAAAATATGGATTTCTAACTTTGATTTTATAAAAATGAAATAGGTCTTATATTCTTTAATGCTTTGATATATTTGGAAGGTGAAAATTTTATTAACAGATTTTACAACAAAATGCCATCAAATTGGTTTCCGCAAAGGAATAGTTGGAAAATTGCGAATGACCCAAAGACTAGAGAAGTGGAGAATGAGGTTCAACTCCAACCACCCTCGGCGTAATGTCAATTTCAATGATAGTCTTTTTTCTGTGATCATCGTATGCGACTGCGGCTGCGATCAACACTTCGATTATAATTGCAATATATGTTATTCGTTTGTGTGTCACTGACGTTTGCAGTTACGGTTGATCACAAATTTTTAGTCGTACCGCTATTTTAATCAGCAATCAAAAAAATTACGATATACGACGTAGCATATACCGCATATAGGTGCAACAGTTAAACGAACAACATATTACACAGTCGCAACCATAAGAACTTACGACTGACAAACAAACATGATCGATATTTGGATCGTGCATGCAGATATGAATAACTAATAATAAAAAAATTATATATAAATTTAAATATTATTATAGTTTATTTTTTTAAAATAAAATTTTAATATATTTTAATTTTAAATTTGTGTTATTATTGAAAATTTAAACTAATGATACTAGTTTATAATAAAAATTTAAAATTTTACTATGTTAAAGAATTGTCTTTGTTTTTAAATGAACCATACTTTTATATAAAATCATAAAATATTCAAATAAAATAAAAATATTTATTTGAATAATTTTGTAAATTTTAATATATAAATTAATTCGAATTGCATAAAATAATTTTACCAATTAATTGTAAGAATATTGAGATTATAGAGGAGAAATGTGAAGAATTGAATCTGAAAACTCAAAGAGAAGTATGAGAAAATGAGAAATGACTTAGACTTATGGAGAAGAATCTCCTAAGAGTATATTATACATTGAGTCTTTACAGCCCTTTTATAGAGGATTTACAATGTGAACACAAAAGAAAACGAATTCAAACTTGTGGATGAGTTTGAATAGAGGAGGAGCCTGTCAACAACCAATGAGAAGAGAGGAGCACATGACTGTTTGGTGTGGTTACCAAGACTGTGTGCAGCAGGACTGTTTGGTGACTGTGCCAAGACTGTGTGCAGCATGGGCATGACTTTTTCACCTTGATTCTTCTCCCAAGGTAGCTATTTAACCATTTCAACCATGTGGTTAATAATAACCCATCCTTTTTCATTTCCCTTGTTATTCAAACTGAATTTTCGTGCTCACACTTGCCTTGTAGGTCAAGATAGGTCTTATTTGATTTTCCTATGTCAATACTCCCCCTCAAGCTAAAGACTTTGGAATCACCCTAAAGTCTTAAGCTTGGGAACCCAAGGCAACACCTCATTAAAAACCTTATTAAGGAAAACCACTTGGGACAAAACCTTAATAAAGGAAAAAGAGTGTGTTGCTCTTGGATTAGGAGACCTTTGATCATGGGTGTGATAAATCAACAAGCCCAAGTTTGCTAAAGATGTTCTTGCAAACTTTGAGACTTGCTGCCTTTGTGAAGATGTCAGCTAGTTGGTCTTCACTCCTTGTATAACATGGCAGAATGGTTCCATCTTGAACTTTCTCCCTAACCTTATGGCAGTCGATCTCTATGTGCTTGGTCCTCTCGTGAAACACTGAGTTTGAAGCTATGTGAATGGCTGCCTGATTATCACAATGGAAGGTAATTGGCCCTGGTTGTGCAATACCAAAATCTTTCAAGAGTGCTTTGAGCCAAGTTACTTCATTTGTCAGCTTCCTCATAGCCCTATATTCTGCTTCAGCACTAGAACATGATACCACCTTCTGCTTCTTAGTCTTCCAAGTGACTAAGTTCCCACCAACGAAGGTGCAATACCCAGTGGTTGATTTCCTATCCACCCTATCACCAGCCCAATCCGCATCACAATACCCGACAATCTCAGTGTTCCCATTCTTGCCCATCCATATACCTTGACCAGGAGATCCTTTGATGTATCTAAGGATCCTTTCTACCATGCTCCAATGATATACAGTAGGCTTTTGCATATGTTGACTCATTTGATTCACAGCAAAACACAAGTCTGGTCGTGTGAGGGTGAGGTAGATCAGCTTCCCAACTAGTCTCCTATACTGAGAAACATCCTTAAATAACTCATCAGCTTTCTCCCCCTTTCCGTTGACCTTGTAGCCATCTTCAAGAGGAGTTTTGGGCGGTTTAGCCCCAAGCTTTCCCGTGTCTGTCAACAGATCAAGAGCATACTTTCTTTGGGATAGAAAGAGCCCTTCTTGAGACCGACACACTTCAATACCCAAGAAGTACTTCAACTCTCCAAGATCCTTGATGTCAAATGATCTGTTTAAGAAGGCCTTTGTGGACTGAATTCCTTCCTTATCATCTCCTGTGATGATAAGGTCATCCACATAAACCAAGACCGCCACGATTCCTTTGGAGTTTTGACGAGTGAACAAAGTATGATCTGAATGGGATTTCCTAAACCCATTATCAGTAAGTGTGGAGCTTAATTTGTGATACCAGGCCCTTGGTGACTGCTTCAACCCATATATTGCCTTCCTAAGTCTTAGAACCTGTCCCTCTTTGCAAAGATCTTCAAGGCCTGGTGGTGGAGTCATATACACTTCCTCTTCAAGTTCTCCTTGTAGGAATGCGTTCTTGACATCCATTTGCCATAAGTCCCAAGTCAGATTCGTAGCTAGTGAAAGAACAACCCTTACAGTGTGTAGCTTAGCCACCGGTGCAAAGGTATCAGTATAGTCCTCTCCATATGTCTGAGTGAAACCTCTTGCAACTAGACGTGCCTTGTACCTTTCTATGTCCCCATTATTCTTATACTTGATGGTGAACACCCACTTGGAACTCACAGCCTTCTTGCCTTTGGGAAGTTCTTGTATATCCCATGTATGATTCCTTTCCATAGCTCCCTTCTCATCTCTTACTGCATCTAACCATTCTTTCTTGCTCTCAGCTTCTTCATAAGTCCTTGGAATCTGACTTTGTTCAATCTTTCCAAGGAATGCTTGATGACTAGATGGCAAGAGGTCAAGGGAACAAACAGCTTGTATGGGATGAGCCACGGCCTGGTTGTTGTAGAATACCCTAGTGTTCCTAAGTCTAGTACTCCTCCTTAAATGCTGAACAGGTGGTGCAGCCTCCTCTACAACCGTTTCCTCTTCCATTTGGTGAATAGGTTCCTCTATACCCACTTCCAAGTCGTCTTGTTCTTGATTTTGGGCCATAGCTTCTTCTTGGATTGGAGTTGGTTCTTGAGTTACCACCCTTGTTCATTCTCTTGGGTATCTTGTGAACTACTTAAGGTTCTTGTTTCTTCGTGTCTTGAATCCTTTGGCAGATCATTTCCCAAATGATTCAAGAGAAACCTCAAACTCGTAGCCAAATCAGAAGGTGACCTTGAGAGATCCTTCAATCCTTCCCAATCTTTCTGATCATAATAGCTTTGTTCTTCTATGAACTTGACATCTCTAGACACATATGTCCTGTTGTTGCTCGGATCATAGCACTTATAACCCTTTTGTGTTGTCGAATATCCAAGGAACATACACTTGATGCTCTTTGCCTCCAACTTGTTTCTTAGATCACCTGGAACATACACAAAGCACACACACCCAAATACACGTAAATGATCAATGGAAGGTTTAGTTTTATTGAGTACCTCAAATGGGGATATATCTTGCAAGACTTTGGTTTGAATCCGATTGATGAGGTAGCAAGCAACCAAGACTGCATCTCCCCAAAAACTTTTAGGAACATTGGTATGAAACATCATGGATCTTGCTACTTCCATTAAGTGTTGGTTCTTCCTTTCAACAACTCCATTTTGTTGTGGTGTGTGTGGACAGCTAGTTTGATGTAGTATTCCATGTTTGTTTAGATGAGCTTTGAATCTTTGACTTGTGTATTCCCCTCCATTATCTGATCTTAACACTTTGATCTTGGCATTGAATTGATTAGTAACATAATTATGAAAGTTTATAAATGCCTCATAAACCCTATCTTTAGATGGAAGTAATGTAACCCATGTATATTTCGATTTCTCATCTATAAAGGTCACAAAGTATTTATTCCTATCTCTAGACATGTAAGGTGAGGTCCAAACATCGGAATGTACTAAATCAAAGCAATGCTCATAAATTATAGACGATTTAGGGAAAACAACACGACAATGTTTGCCAAGGATACAAGCCTCACAAACTGAGTGATCATAAGCGACATTAGGAATTATTAAGCTTAAAGCACGAGCATGAGGATGTCCTAATCTAGCATGCCATAAGACATCTTTATTAGCAAAAACACAGGATTTGAAAGCTAAGGAATCCAAATTGCTTGGAGGGTCTTCAAGAACATAGAGCTCATCTTGAGTTACACCACCTCCAAGTATCTTACCACTCTTAATATCCTGAAAGTAAACATTGTTAGGCCCAAATGTAACATTGCAATTGAGGTCTTTAGTAGCCTTTTGACAGAAACTAGATTAGACTTAAATTTAGGTACAAAGAATGCATTAGTTTCTTTGTCAAATAGTCTTAATTTTCCGGTTCCTTCAATTGGAATACCCTTACCATCAGCTATAGTTACTTGTCCTAGACATGGTTCAATGTTCTTTAACAACCTAGCATTGCTAATCATATGGTGAGAAGCACCTGAATCCACTACCAACTTATGATCTGGTTTATCAAGCGATTTATGGGAGTAGAGTGTGATACCGGAGAGTTTTGAGGCATAGGCCTTGATGAGATCCTCCAAGTCACTCTTCTTAACATACTCCATGGATACATTCATAGCTAGCTCCCCTCCTTGGTTGGATGAACTTGCGGGTTCAGTCGCAACCATTTGAGAGATGTTAGCCTTTGAATCCTTGAACCGGTTTGGCTTGAGATGAGGATGAAGTATCCAGCACTTGTCCTTGATGTGGCCCTTCCTCTTACAATGCTCACACATCACACTCTTCCTATCCTCTTGCTTAAACACGCTTTTGTTGGCCATGACTAGTTCTCCTTTACCACCAAACAAACCAATGTTGCCTTGCTCCCTTTGAATCCGTGAGCACACCTCTTCGAAATCAGGGAGTTTGGCTCTCTCAGGATGGACTTAATCACATCCTTAAAGGCTGGATTTAGGTTGAGAAGGAGCCCAAATATCTTGTCTTGTTCCTTCCTTTCATTAAGCACCTTTGGATCCATAGAACTTGGTCTCAACATGTCAAGCTCGGACCATGTTGACTGGAACTTGCCCAGGAATTTTGTGAACTCCATATCCTCTTGGTGTAGATCATTGAGAGCCTTCTTAACCTCATACACACGGCTGAGGTTTGAAACATCCCCATACACCCTCTTGAGAGTGTCCCAAAGAGACTTGGCAGTTTCACAATGTGAATAAGCTTCAAGAATGGATGGGTCCAATGAATTTTGGAGGAATCCAAGGACTGATTGATCTTCTTGGAACCACCTAGCTTCTTCTTTTCTTGTTGCCTCATCCTTCTTCTCCTTTGGATCATCTATAGATGGAGTATTATCCTCCAAGATGTGATTCCAAAGTCCTTTGCCACAAATGGCTGTCTTGATGGTTCTTGACCATAATGTGTAGTTCAAGCCTTTGAGAACTACTGCTATCACCGTAGGTTTCAGGCTGGAACTAATTTGAACTGTATCCTCCATTGTTAGGCTTTGAAGAGCTCAAAGGAAGCAGCTTTTATGGTTGAATGAAACCGTGAGTTTTAGTCTAAAGACTAAGAGATTTTTGACAGAATTTTAGATTAGAAACTGAGAGATTTGAGTAGAAAAGATAAGAGAATGATCTTATGCTCTGATACCATGTAAGAATATTGAGATTATAGAGGAGAAATGTGAAGAATTGAATCTGAAAACTCAAAGAGAAGTATGAGAAAATGAAAATGACTTAGACTTATGGAGAAGAATCTCCTAAGAGTATATTATACATTGAGTCTTTACAGCCCTTTTATAGAGGATTTACAATGTGAACACAAAAGAAAACGAATTCAAACTTGTGGATGAGTTTGAATAGAGGAGGAGCCTGTCAACAACCAATGAGAAGAGAGGAGACAGCAGGCTGTTTGGTGTGGTTACCAAGGCTGTGTGCAGCAGGCATGACTGTTTGGTGTGGTTGCCAAGACTGTGTGCAGCATGGGCATGTCCTTTTCACCTTGATTCTTCTCCCAAGGTAGCTATTTAACCATTTCAACCATGTGGTTAATAATAACCCATCCTTTTCATTTCCCTTGTTATTCAAACTGAATTTTCGTGCTCACACTTGCCTTGTAGGTCAAGATAGGTTTTATTTGATTTTCTTATGTCAATATTAATTATAATAGATTTTAAGAATAAAATTTAATTATAATTTTCAAAAAAATTATTTTGACTTGCCTATAACAGATATAAATCTATTTTCATCAGTATCAATCTAAAATATATAAATTAATAACAATAGAATCTAAAATATTTTAGAAACCACTTGTAATTCATCTACCAATAACCGTAATCACGTTATCAGACATCATATCTGAGAGAGAGACTAATTATGTAACGTTATAAATTAAAAGATTTAAAGCATAACTTGGGACGCAATAGAAAAAAAAAGTCCGACATATATACCAACGACTCCCTCCAAACCACGCGAATGACAGCGCATGCATTCCACTCGCTCAAATTTCCTTTCATTTGTTCCGAATCTGAAACCGTCAGTCGCTAAATTCTTCCTCTCTTAAGTCTCGGCGAAGCCGAAAATGTCTCTCTCGCTTCCCTCTTCGTCCACCGCTGATGCAACGGTGTCGACATCGGAGTCATCGTCTTCTCCGGCGGGTGCTTCGTCTTCCTCCACGACCACGTCCTGGTTCTCAGGAATCGTTCGTGGCCGAGGTGGCAAATCCGGCGACGCGAAGCCATCTAAAAGCGCCCCCATGGTGGGAGGCGGAAGCGGAGATTACGGTGGACCCATCAAAGGGAAGAACCAATTTCGCGGAATTTTGTTTAAATACGGTCCCAAACCCATTCAGGTTCCTTTCGATTTGGTTTTGTTAACTGTGATTGCTATTGAGTAAAGCAAAAGAGGGAGAATTTGTTAATACATTAATATCATCATTCCTAATTCCGGATTTGCTTAAAAGAATGTAGCTTCTTTTGGATTTCTAAACAATTTAACTTTTTGTTCGTTATTTTGCTGGTGACAATTTTAGCAAAACGATTGTGTTATCTCAAGCTTGTTTGCTAACTTTGACTTTTTTTCCCCATGTTCTGAATTTGCTCCCTTATTATTATTTTTTTTTGCTAAGATAGCTTTTGTGTAGATTTCTTGGAGTTTTGGTGAATCGGTGAGGAAAAACAATGAGATTAGGTGATTTAGATCAACAACTCAACCCATGTGAGACATTGATTTTAGGTCTTGCATCAAGTGAGATGATTTTAGTTGACTAATTTTGTCAGCAGCGATCAAAGTCATCAAAGATGATCCTTTTTCGTCGGAATGATTTTTGCACAAAGCTGTAGATTCTGTTGACAAGTTTCATGGCTATTGGTTTTCTAGGTTCGATTCTGGTAGTAACAGCCTTCTTTGTCTGTTTGGCATGTATCTCCAGGTGGCTTTTAAGACCGGAGAGTATAAACAACAAGTGATCTTTATCGGTGGATTAACCGATGGACTTTTAGCTACCGAGTATGTGGCTTCTCTCCTTTCCCTGAATCTTCATCTTTTGTCATAAATTCTGCAGTGTTTCCGCTGATTCTAGATGCTGGTTTTTTTCCATACGGTTGCAGTTTCCGTTCGTATACATTGATTGATAGAACATTCACAAATTGGATGTTTCAGTTACTTGGAACCTCTTGCAATTGCTTTGGATAAAGAGAAATGGTCACTTGTTCAACTACTGATGTCGTCTTCATATTCTGGATTCGGCACTTCCAGCTTGAAACAAGTAAAGAATCGGTTTGGTTGTCAATTGACATAAGGAAAACTAAGGTTTTCTCCATTCAAAGCTTTACTTAACAAGATATCCTTATTTCTTTTTATGAAGGATGCACAAGAGATCGACCAGCTAATAAGCTATCTCATCAACAAAGAGAACTCTGAGGGCGTTGTTTTACTTGGTCATAGCACTGGCTGTCAGGTCATTTGTCGTACTCCCGAACACTTTATTTTTTTGGTTCTGAAAGAAAGTTTAGGACTTTCTTCTCGCACATTGAAACAGGACATTGTTTATTATATGGGAACAAATGCTGCATGCTCCCGAGCTGTCCGAGCTGCAATTTTTCAGGTGCTAATTCTAGAGTCTTTTGACTTATATTTTGGTTTACTGCAGCTTTGAACATATTCTCTATTGCAATGTTTACTTAGGCACCGGTCAGCGATAGAGAGTACAAAGCAACACTTCCTGAAACACCAGCTATGATAGACTTGGCTGCAAACATGATAAAAGAAGGCCGAGCAGAGGAGCTGATGCCTAGAGAAGCTGATCCTTGTGCTCCAATCTCTGCCTATAGGTAAATATCTATTTCCTTGCACCATATTTGCATGTTTAAAATGGAACAGTTGTGTTTCAAAATGTCTGAATACGAAAATCGATTTTTATCTGCTTCCTGCAGATACCACTCGCTCTGCGCTTACATGGGAGATGATGATATGTTTAGTTCAGACCTTAGTGATGATCAGTTGAAAACTAGACTTGGGCATATGGCTAACACACCATGTCAGGTAAAAAGAAAACTAACCATCAAGAAAGTTCCAGTTCTAGTGAACATAACTGTTATAGTTGTGACCATTTGGGCACAGTTTAGCTTCTGAAATCCTCTATGTCGTTTGTTTTACACAGGTGATTTTCTCCATGGGTGATGAATATGTACCTGATTATGTCGACAAAAAAGCATTGGTTAATAGGTGAGGCTAGAGTAAATAAGAATCTAGAAACTACTCAAGAAATGAAGTTATCTTACATATACAAGGATGTCCCTTTTGGGTTCATATATCTGGAATCTAAGTTGATATAGGTATATACAGAGAACTATATATGCAAACTTTGGATCAAAACGATATTGAAATGATTGCACATGAAGAAACAAATCAAAAGAATTGATTTGATCTCTGTGATTACAGACTAAGCAGGGCCATGGGAGGGGCAGAGAAAGTGGAGATAGAGCATGGGAATCACTCTCTCTCCAATAGAGTTCACGAAGCTGTTCAAGCCATTATTGGTTTTGTCAAAAGAGAAGGACCCAGTGGTTGGGATGATCCTTGGAGCTAAATCAGTTTTTTCTCCATATATTTTTAGATGAAAATGATCCAAACCTAAATCTCATGAATTAATTTTACTTGTTGCCTGATTCATAACTATTTCTTCTTGTGGGTAAAGAAAAGGAATATTTTTTCTCATTTTATTCTGATATATACTTGGATCGTAAAAACAAAGAGGTTTCTTGTTATATAATCCTCAAATTTCATTGTTGCTTACCATTTTATAGACTAATTTGGCAACTCATTTGTGTTCATAAACCGATTTTATTTGTACTAAATTTCCTTTGTTTTTATAATCGTATATATTGACTAATTTTTGACAGCCATTTGTTAGCTTGGATCTGTACTGAAAGTTTCAACACTACTAAACTAAGTTTGGTTCTAGAGTCTTAGGGGGTATTGGTTGATAGTTTTGTAAAAGAAAAAATGCACAAAGGTTTGGTAAACATCACCTAATTAGGGCTGAATTAACGTTGCCTAGCCGCTGGTTTCCCTTGCCGAAAACCATGGTGCGACGGAGCATTAGCTGAATTAGAGAGCAACGGGTGGGTTTACTCGAGCCATGGCTCGTTCAAGCTATTCTCCGGCGATTCGGCATGGGATTGTTTGAAGACCAAATGGATTTTCTTCTGGGGAGATTCGTATCACGTCGATTCGATCAGAAACTTGCTGAATTTCGTATTGGGTCATCCGGAGATCCGGGCAGTGCCAAGGAGATTCGATTTAAAGCTCACGAATCCGAAAAACTCATCGGAAACCGTTAGGATCACGAGTATATATCTTCAACGGACATTGGAATGAGACCCAAAACTATCAAGGTCTTGATTCACTTAAAGATCACGGCTTTAGAGAATTGCTTAAAAGCTATTTCACCGAAGAAACCGGCGTTCCTGACGTTATGATCGTGAACTCATGTCGGACGGAATTCATTGGTCTAACCTTAGAGCCTTTGCGAAAGGTGCGGAAACCGCGACTGCATTTTGGAAAAACGTTTTTGACTCGGTGAAAAGCCGTGGCTTCCGACCACCGGAAGTGGTTTTCAGGAACATGATCGCGACAGGCGGTTTTGCGAGGACGCTCGCATTGTTGAACTGATGCTTGTTCATGTGTTGTTAAATGCAATTTGTGTGTGGAGATAAAGACTACGGAGATGTTAGGAGCAATGATTCTTTTAAATATGTTAGCCACAGCTGAGTAGTACTAAAATCGTTGACTAGCGGAGTCATAAACCATGACGATTATCTTCTACTTAAGCAATGTTGTTACTAAGCAAAATGAGGCGATCATCCACCATTTTTAGGTGGTTTGTTTTACACAATTACTACTATTCATCATTTTATATTTTTTTAAACATTTTCAGTTTTTGCATATATTGTTTCATTATGTAAACTGATTTGAAATGAATATTTTGTCTATTTTTATTTATGATATTTTTCTAATTTTTTATTATTATTAGTTATTTGTTTGTTACTTTTTAAATTAAAATAACCAGTTTGGCAAAAAAAAATTAAAATAACCAGTACATTTGAATTATCTCCAAGGCAAAACTGCAAATATTCGTATTTATTTTATTTTTATATGTATGGGATACAAAACTTGAAATAACCAGTATATTCTCTTCTTTTTTGTAAATTGAAAATTGACAAATTAGTCCAATAAGCAAAATTGATAAAAAAAAAAATATAGTTATATGAACTTGTTTATCCAGCAAGTAACTATTATAAATTATAAATGTAAGAGGACAAAGATGTCTTTTCCTTTACCTGAGTATAACATCAGTAAGTGAGGTGAATTGCCACATTACCATTTTTATGCACATATGTTTACCTCATATAATCATTTTTATTGGTTTAATTTTTTATTACTAAATGCTTAAATATTCTATTAATTAGTTTTCTACATCTTACACGACTATAATATAAAAAAGAGACGAAAATTTTAAATTAATTCATTAAATTTGTATTTAAAACATGTTATGCTATATAAAACACATGGAATACAACAGTACATTTATTATTTACTATAATACTTAGATAAATAAGCTTTATATTTATAAAAAAAAAATCTCTAGGCATAAAAGTCTAAACCTAAATATAAACTATAAGCTTTAAACTCTATAAATAAATCAAAATATAAATTTATCTTCTTTTATTAATATTAGATAGTGTTTATAATTAAATACATGTTTCTAGTATATAGACACACATATAATAGAATAGTATACTATATTATTTAACATGATATTTAATTTTTAATATAATTTTAGGATATTAAATTTAGAATAAAATTTTTAAAAAGTGTTATTTTATAATATTACCTCAAAAAGTTGATTTAGAAAAAGTATGAAAACCAGGAAATGGCTACTCTGTCACTGATTATCTTATTCACAAAAAAGTCGCATGGTTAGAGAGAGAAAGAGCAAAATCACAAAACATATTATGAAAATCTGTTGAGGACGGCCCAGCAGGCGGTTTAATGTAACGAGTCAGAATTTATAAATTCTTATCTCACGCTAAATCAACAATTCAATCTAAATCTCACCCCTTCACGAAACCCACACCCAAAATTTCTGTCATTTTCCGTTTCGGATTAGATTATCTCCAAGGCAAGCGCCTGAGCAGAATCTTCACCTTTAAGTTTTCGTGGCGGTTGCGAGAATTCTCTTTGTTGTGGGTTCTTTTATAAGCTCGCTTTATCAGGATAACAATCCCCAAGATCCGGAATCGCTGTGGAAGAGTTATTGGAGGACGATTTTAGCGTCGTTGTGTCGCCGTTCATGGCGTTTACGTGGAAATCTGCTCTCCGGATTTTCGTTCTCCTCATCCTTGTAGCTGCAATTGTCTTAGCTTGCTATTTCCTCCCCGTCGAGAAGGTCTATTTCTATTTATTGCCTTCGTAATTGGCGAAATTGAGGTTTCTGTTGTGGCTCTCTGTTGTTGGATCGCTGTTCTTTGAGTTTCTGGTAATTGTGGGTCAATGGGCATCGTGTGAGGCGAATAGTCTCGTTTGAGGTTTCATGGCAATGAAGAATTGTGATTTTCCATCATTGTTCTGGTCATGTGAAAGAAGAGTTTTTTCCCTTTGCATATGCTTTCTGGCCAAGTTATCTATTTATGTGTGGTGAATTGCTTAGCAAATTTCAGAAAGCAAACGTGGCTTGTAAAGCTATTACATTGATCTCTGGATGATATCTTCCCCGTTTTGAATTCGTTTCATTTGAAGTAGTTATTTGTAGCATTTAGCTGAAGCTTACTGTTTATTTGTATTTTCAGCTTTTGAAGGATTTTTTGTTATGGGTTGAACAAGATCTAGGGCCATGGGGACCATTTGCCTTGTAAGTGTCTCATCTTATTGTTCCTTGAGCTATGAAGCTAATTACATAATTGCGTGAATTATCTACACTAATGGCGGTAGTTTTATCTCTGTTTTTCTTTAATAATGTTTTATCTATGACTTGGTAAGTCTCTGCACTCAAATCTTCTATTAATTTAGGAGCATAAGAATGAAGAGGTCTTTTGTCACAGGTTGTTTACCTCGGTACTGAACTTCTCTTTCTTTTGTAATATGTGTAGAGCTGTTGCGTACATTCCTCTAACAGTTTTGGCTGTCCCTGCCTCGGTTCTCACGGTAAATACATCAGTTCCTGTTTCTTTTGTGTGTGATACATTATGGTATCATACCTTCTCTGTTAGAGTCACATGTGTATCTATCAAATTGAGTAATCTTATTTGGTTGAAGCTGTAATATTCAGCTCGGTGGTGGCTACCTTTTCGGGCTTCCAATTGGTTTTGTGGCGGACTCGGTTGGGGCAACGCTTGGCGCAGGAACAGCATTTCTTCTAGGCCGTACGGTAGGCATCATAAATTTCTTATGAAGTTTGAAGTTTGGCTGACAGACTTATCCGTGTTTGTTTTAACATCTACATGATAATGCTCTTATGCAGATTGGAAAACCTTTTGTAGTTGCAAAACTGAAGGATTATCCTCAGTTTCAATCGGTGGCACTTGCGATTGAGAAATCTGGTTTCAAGGTTTGCTCCAAGAACCAACACAAATTCTCGTCTTTTTGGACTGACAGTTTTCTCTTTGAGAGCTAATGAATATGCAAAACTGAATAGATATGTTTGTTGCTCCGGCTTGCTCCTCTTCTCCCCTTCAGCATGTTGAACTACCTTTTATCTGTGACGCCAATTACGCTGGGGCCGTACTTGCTTTCTTCTTGGCTAGGGATGATGGTAATCTTAAACTAAACCACCTCTCCATAACCACTGTAAAATATTGTAATTGTAAGATCCAAAATATACAGCTTGATACATTGTTAATTTGCAGCCAATAACGCTTGCGTTAGTGTATGTTGGAACAACTCTAAAAGACCTTTCTGATGTGACCCACAAATGGCGTGAATTCTCGCCAAGCCGCTGGGTAAGAACCCGCGCGAATTAACTAGATTCTCGGCTTCTTGGTTCATTCTCTTTTCTGAAATCCGTATTTCGCAATTTGCAGGCATTCTTGGTTTCAAGCCTTGTAATATCCGGTTAGTTCAACGGTTCATTTTCACCACATAATCTGTAGGAACGTGCAAATGCATAATGTTTCTCGTTTCTTCCTTTGCAGTGATATTAATGGTCTGTGTTACGAAGGTGGCGCAGAACGCTCTAAGAAAAGCTCTAGCAGAGCAGGGAGGAGGCATGAACGGAGCTATTGCAGCCTCGCCGGAGCTGAACGTTGAGGCTGATTCTCCAGCTGATTTAAACGAGCCTCTATTAATAAAGATAGACTCTCAACTACCTCAGGACCAAGGAAACAGTAGTCGTTAAAGAGGCTGCTGAAATACTTTGTATAATCTTTATTTTTAACTTACAAAGCATAGGTTCTTTGGATAAAAGAGTCTGCCGTTAATGATCTATATCGTCGTAATTTTTCGCTTTTTTGTGTATATTAACATATACAAGATTTTGTGGAAATGATTTTTACATGTTTTTACAAAAATTTAAATGAATAAAAATTATGTAAAACAAATACTAAAGAAAATGGGTTGACTTTAACTATTAGTGGAAAAAATTATGATTAGACAAACGTTTTAATTTAATTATAAGGTTTTTAAAATATTTATTTTATTAAAATTTAAATATGTTTCACATCTGTTATTTAATCACAATTATTCACAAAATCGGCTATCCGTATGTTCACATTTCGAAACTGAACCCATCAATTGAATAAATGGGTGTATTCATAATCAAACCGGTTGGTTTGGTTATGAATTATGTATCATATCTATCGTATTCACTTAGAGAAGAAGAAGAAAATTCTAATTGAAAATTTGTGAATTTTCAGGACGTGCTAACATATATTAGTTAAAGACTTGTATAAGTTTAAGATCTAAAACATAATTTACTGACATATATTTAAACTTAACAAGTTTCTGGTATATATAATTTCTAGATTTTAACAGGAAGAAATTAACATGTCTCTTTCATTTTTAGTATAAATAAACGGTCAAGTTCCTTGAGGAACATCCGATTATATAAATAAAAAACCATCGTTGACATTTATTATTTTGAGACAAAAATGGCATGTAGCTATTAACTGTGCAAGTAAAACTGTATTACTCCCGCGGTTAAAAATCATTCAAGAAGAAAAAATCTTTGATCTGACTCTCTCTCTCTCCACATCTCTCTTTCTTCAATCGTCTTTCTGTCTTCTCTTGTCTCTTTCTTCAGCTATGGGGATTTCCTTCAGCAACCGTAGACGAGATAATCACCACCGTCACCACCACAATCATCCTCCTCCTCGGCCTTACAGTTACCATGATCCTCCACAACAACCGCCGCCTCAACCACCGCATAACGAGTACAGCTACACTCACAACCACCTCGTATCAACTCCACAGCTCTCTCTTCCTCCTCCGCCACCGCCTCAGCCGCAGAATAATTACAGACCGTACGGTCAACAAAACCATTATTACCCTCAACAGCCTCCGTATTTCCTCGGTTATCATCATAATGGGTGGAATCAGATGATGAGACCGGCTCTCTTCGGTCCGCCTCCGCCGTACGTTGAACATCAGAGCGCGAAGAAGGTGAGGAACGATGTCAATGTGCATAAAGATACGGTGAGGCTCGAAGCAGACAATCTTAACCCTGGTCATCATCTAGTCTCATTCGTCTTCGATGCCTTATTCGATGGCAGGTAACTATAGAAATCTCTCCAAAAACGCTTGTTTGCTTCCGGAAGATAAGGATTTTTCCATTTAGGTCAATTTAGGTTCGATAAATCTGAAAACTGACTGAGTTTACGACTAGATTGGCTATTTAGTGTAGAGAGTAGTTCTAAAGGGGAGGTCTTTAACTTGTTGAACTGCAATTCGATTCTAAATTATGCGAATCTCAAATTTCGATAAAAAAAAAGGTTTAAACTTTCGACGAAGTACCACTCAAAACCCGTGTTTCCTTTATTTACTGGAATTTACGGGTTGTTCGTTTTTGGATAATTTCGTCATTTAAGTTGGGTGAATTTCTGATTGTTAGAGCCAGAATTTGGATGAGATTGGCTAATTTTCGTAGTGGGGATTTCTAAGAGGAAGGTCTTTTATTCATGATTTGATTCTACATTATATGGAACCACAGTTTTGAATTTGAGAAAAATGCTAAATTTACATGATCTAGCTGATGAGCATGTGATTGCATTTAATATTGGTTAAGAAACCAAGCTATTTAGGCTTAAGTTACATAGCTGATGCAGATTTTGCATTAGGGTCAATAGTTCAGTTAATGAATATCTGTAGGAATCAAACACTAAGCTAGTAGCTACTGAATCAATCTCACTGCTATCTGTGTGTCGCATGCTGAGCCTAAGGCTTTGATGTAAGAGTGATCAAACCAATAACTCATTTTCTGATCAAAAACAAAATTCAAATTTTTTTAAGTCAATTGTATGATTTGTTATGAACATTATTAATATTATCTACAAGGATTCTCCTTACGTTCTTGTCTCCATTTTCAGTTTCTCTATCATCTTTTTCGCAAAGGAGGAATCAAACTGCACAATGGTCCCGCATTTACCAGAAGCCTACCCATTAATTAAAGTCCCTTTCCAGAAAGGAACAGCACAGAAGTTTCTCCAACATTCAGGGAGAGGAACCGACCTGGGGTTTTTTGCATTGGATGATCTTTCGAAACCATCATCAGACGAGGTGTACCCACTAGTAATATCAGCCGAGACAGTAATCTCACCAAGCTCGGTTTCAGAGGAACTATTAGTTCATAAGCAAGTCACACTAGCGTGTTTGGAGAAGAATACTGATGGTGGATCTTTCAAAGTGAAAGTCATGAAGCAGATCCTATGGATTGAAGGGGTTCGATATGAACTACATGAGTTGTATGGGATCGATAACTCGACCACACAAGGTAATGCTGCCTCAAGCTTAGAGGATTCCGGTGGCAAAGAATGTGTCATATGCTTGACAGAACCGAAGGACACAGCTGTGATGCCTTGTAGACATTTGGTAAAAGATTTTCCCAATTCTCTTTTGCTTTGGTCTTTCACAAGTTTTCATTTAGTCAGTAAACTTATAATGACTTCAGCATTAAACATGAAGAGACAAATTCACGTTGGTGTTAATAGTCTCTTAATACCAAATCTTTGACAAGAACCTACTTTTTGGTTGAATTGTTCTTAAGACATGTTGTGTTGTCTCTTGCAGTGTTTGTGCAGCAACTGCGCAAAAGAACTGAGGTTTCGGTCAAACAAATGTCCTATTTGTCGACAACCAATCGATGAGCTTTTAGAGATTAAAGTGGAAAGTACTGATGAACAACACTGAAAAAAAGAGGTTTCTTCCCTTCACCTAAACACCAAGTTTGATTCTTTCTTTCTGAAACCCTCAAATCGAATTCTTTTGCCTTTTTTCAATACAAATCCAATCTGTGTTTTCTCATTTCACTTTCTGCACATATTTGCTGAATCTTAGTTCCGAAATTTGAAAGAAAAACAAACATCAGTAATGTATATAAACTTTAAAGAAGCTCACTTCGTATCTTTCTTCTTCTGGTGCTCATCAGTCATCTGTTATTGAATACATTTTTTGTATGCTTATCTCTCGAGCAGATTATGTTTTTTATAGATAATTGATCGGATTATATCGTAGAAACCGAACCTTGTAGAGTAGCCACCACATTTTTATTTTCTTCTCTAGAAAGTGCAAGAAGTCATAAATGTAGACCTTGAAAAATTACAGAGATTTAAAAGAAAATAAAGAGAGATGGAACTGAAGTTGTTGAAGAACATCAAACAAGTAACCTTTTCTTTTTTTTCTTTTCTCTACTTTTTGCTTTCTGTCTATAAAAAAGGCTAATCAAGAAAAGGAAAAGCTGTGTGGAGATGGAGAATGTTTCCTATTCAAGTTAAGCCTGCAAGAAAAAATTTATTTATAAAAAAAAAGGAAAGTGAATATGTGTCCATTCTTTTTACAGAATGTTCAAACTTTTGAATATCAAGGAAGATGGAAACAATATCTTCATTTGATTGTAGTGAAGTAACCCTCTTCACAAGCAAACAGATTGTAAAAACAACTGCAAGAATGGCTTCCCTCGAACATTCATATCGAGATTAGTTTTAGGATTAGACAATAAACATTTGAGTTATGTCTGATTACTTGTACAAAGATACTAAAGCATACGACCATTTGCGTCAGTTCATAAAGTCAAGTTTCAATAAAATTGTCAACGTTAATCAACTAAATATGGATTAATAGACACTAAGTAAAGCATTTTCCACGCTAAAATATAGCAATTCAAGTCCGAAACGCATTGTGATAAAACGTTTGTTAAAAATAGTTATAAAAAACGAATCTGAAGGAAAATATGGAATAACGAAAAGGAGAGAATAGGGACAAAAACTCCAATTAATGTCATTTTGTCAATAAGAAGACGACCCCATGTGAACATTGAAGAATCATGTGACTCAATTTTATCATTTTAGGCACAATTTCAGTATATTGCAATAAACCCAAGATTTATTCAAATGTTGGTTGTTTAGCCCACTAAAAATTAAGTTGTTTTTTATGTTGTCAGATTCGTGTTTTGAATTTTTCTGTAAAACAATATATTCCTTTCTTCGTAATTTTCAGTCCAAAGAAATGTACAAACTATAAATTCAGAACTCCACGTTATAAAAAAAAAACTCCACTCATCTTCTTTTGTTTGTATTTTGAGTTTTTTTATCAATACTATAATAACACATTATTATACACCATCATTTTATACTTTCATAAAATGTTAATCTTATAAAAAATTTATAATAGATAAATTAAAAAAGTAATACCTTAAAATAATACTTTTTAAGTTTATCTTCCAAATTTATCATATTAAAAAATAAAATTCTTAAAATAACATAAATTACTATGTGAAAATAATTATTTAATTCAAATAAACTATATATAAAATTAAAACATGTTTGGGTTCATTTTTTCAGTGTAGAGTTTAAATTTTTTTACTAGTATGAGAATTTTAATTATTTTAGTATTAAATTTTTGATATTTTTAAAATTTTAAATGATTAATAATATATTTGAAATAAAAACTTAAAATAATGATATTTTAAACAATTGTACACTGTGAAAATTGTACAATGTCCTTTCGTTATAAAACACTTGGACTATATTATACAACAGATGTATGGATTTATCATTACTTTTGGCCTATCCAATTATATGATACAAAGCTACAAATGAAGCTACATTGATATGGCTATGAAATATCTAGTAGTGTTTTTTTATTGACGTCAAATATCTATTGATTTTTATAACGATTTATTTTGCATTTTTTTGCTATAACACCAATTATATACATACTATTAGCACCTAACATGCCTGTACCTCGTTCGTCGTGTGTTGATTTCTGAATTTTTCTACAGATAAACTAAACAGTAAAGGCTAGATTTTGTTGTGTAACAATTTATGTACATTATGTTAATCTTTCTTTATCTTTTGACATACGAGAGAGCAAAGAGCTTGAACTATAGAAACAACTTCTACACTGCTCACAATGCATAGCCACCTTCACGGTTAGGTCCGAGAATACGAAAACGCATCAACCATGTAGAAAAGCAGATATGTCGCTTGATATTGCTTAAAGGCAATCGCACAGCTAAAGCCATGAAATTTAGTACAAATCATGAAGATTTCTAAATCCAAGGAGAAACTAAAAAAGATGTCTTCAGTTGAAGAGACAGAGGATACAACCACACAAATCCAAGGAAGAGTCAGTCGAGATAAAGCAACAACCAGAGTGTGAAGCCTTCATCCACTCAAAAACCATAGAGAGTTCTCATTTCCTTTTTAAGAAACTAGACAACGAATGTCCAAGAAAAGCCATCGTTTTGAATCGAACTGTCGCTAACGTAGCCGTGAATCTCAAAGGCCACACAGAAAGAGTCATATTTGACCATGACTTCCGCGTAGCACCGGCCAAGTCACGATGTCGCATTCATGAGTTCCCGAACAATCTTATCTCACCGTTTCAAGATTCAACATCGACGAGCAAGTTCAAGTTTCAGTTTATCAAAATATGAGAAGATAAGAGAACAAAAGGGAAGAAGATGACGAGTGCCGAGACTGAAAACGTTGTCGGGCGTTAGTCAGATGTAGTGAAACTGTAGAAAACAGAACGGTGATATTCTGTTACCAGATTAAAAAGTGAATTTGTTACAAAAAGCCCACAAAATATCTGAATAGCAAACAAATTTGACTGGTACTAGAGTGAATTTAGATTTTTCTTGTTTCGTTCAACAGTGAAATGTATTTATAAATTATTTAATTAAAAGTTAAAAGAAAGGAAGAGGAGGAGAGCGTTTCATGCCATGTTTACAATATTTAGGCTTTTGAGAGAAAGCGCAATTATGATCAAATGCGTAGAAGAAAAGTATCTTTAACTTATTGAAAATTAATGTTTAATAACTCAATTAAGAGAAATTATGCGGCTGAAAACGTGATTATGTTTCATTCGTAAGGATGAGGTTTTCATCATTTACCCAACCTCACCTTTTTCTCTTTTTTCGTTTCTGTTTTTACCAATTTTTTTTTTTTACTTTTTAGCTTTTGTTATATTCAGGAACTATCTAATGTTATTAATCGTTTATACTATTATTAATTACATCATTTTTTATTTTTTTTGTTTGTTCGTCAATCATTGTTAAATGTTACATTTTGTTATAACAGTAAAAAAGTGGATAACCATTACTGTGCCCTCCAATTATGGATGTGCGTTATATATAGAGTAAACTAGTCAATTAATTATGATCTGTTCTGTTGTTAATTATTATATATAGATGAAATAAAAGAAATACATAAGTCGAGTATAATAGTTAATGATTAAGAAAACAGGCATGCGTGAAATGATATAATTGGAACAAATTCGAATATTGTGACATAGTTCTTTGAATCGTAGAATTAAATTAACCATGATTGGTATAAAATCATATCAGACAGATGAAACTCAAAGAGAGGTTGCATAGTGGTAGTCTCTTTTGGAATCGAAAATATTTTAAATATCAGAATTTTCAAAGATGATCTAATATTAGGATGGAACATATTTTGGTCATAAAATACTATATTTATACTACGTAATTTATGCTAATATGTTCCAAACAATCAACTTTAAGAGGATTATGCATGAGATAATTCAAACCGGTGTGAAATAAAGAGAAACCGGTTTCGATGGTAGTCAAAAAGCTTGTCGACGGGAATTGATGTGACATAGTTATCGAATGATGAGATTATTAGGTACTATTCATTTAATATGTGGAGCCATCATAATTAATTGATTGCTCCATTTGTCTAAAGTTACGCTCGCAATATTTACCATTTTACAGTTTTTGTTGTTTCTTTGTTTGGGATACGTGTGAACGGTAACAAATTAAACATTATGTCAATACTATGATATTTCAACTCTTAATAATTTGAAAAAGTTGTTTTTAAAACTACTTATGAACAAACGACACATTCTTGTTGTTTGTTCATAAAAAAATAACTTTCTTTTCTGGACATCTATAAAAAATTAACTTTCTCCTCTCTTTTTTCAACTCTCATAATTAATCTGTTTCTGTTACCTATTTTCAAGTCTTCATAATTCATAAATTTAAAATTCGTTATATTATAAGATAATCAGAGTAATTAGAGTGTAATTGGGTTTTGTAGTTTAGAATTTAATTAATTGAGGTAAGAAAGAATGAAAGATCGTTTGTAAATTTAATGTCGCAAAATTCCTAGGACCGGTTTATACGGAAGGAATAAAGAGAGAACAACTTCACGTTTTTTTCTCACATAAGTAACGTTCTTTGTCGTAATTAAAAAAATATAATTTGACTAATTTCCATTAAACAATTCTTACTTTAATTGAGTCCTAGCCGAGCCCATAAGCCGAGCTACTAAATGTGATAATGAGTAATTTAAAATAAAAAGCTATATTTATATATACGAGATTTTATGAATATTCCCATTTTCCGACGTTTCCTTTTGATGTGTTAGTTTATACAAATTACACTTCACAGTAAAATGTATTCATATGGATTTAGAACAATAAAAACGGTGACACCATAACAATTACTTTTCACATCTTACCATTAAATAATATTTACACAGATTAGCCCAAAATCAGAGTACTTGCACTCACTCCATTTCTCCCAATAAATTAAAGCACTTCTTAAAAAAGATAACGAAGTAGCAACTTTGCATCATCTCTCCTCTCTCTCTCTCTTTCTGAAATAGATGAAGTAGAGAAGTTAATGTTCACCAAACTTACTGTAAAGCCTGAAACTTTCTTTCTTCTTCTTCTTCTTTGCTTCATTCAAGTAAGTATCTGATTTGCTTTCTCTGTTTCTAAATCTTCTCTTTGCATATTTGTCTTCCATGGAAAATATCCAATAAGAAAGGAGACTTCTTTCTCTCGAGCTATTGCTTCTGTTTTTTTTTATTTCGGATAATGTGTAATATTTGTGCGCTCATAGTTCTGTTTTGATTCTGTTTTCTATATAAATCTATTCTTCTAGTAACATTTTTTCTGGGTTTTTGATTTTGCAGATTGAACTTTCAAGAACCACACGACTGTCTCAGATCTAGTGACAAATATAGATCTTCAACAATCAAGAAAAGATGAGTAAAGAAGAGTTTATGAAGATTCAGGTTTGGTTGCTCATCACTGTTTTTTTTCCTATGGTTTTTTATATTCTTACGGTAATATGAAAATTTACTTCTTTTTGTTGTTGTGTAGACTTGTGTTCTCAAAGTGAACATTCACTGTGATGGTTGTAAGCAGAAAGTGAAGAAAATCTTGCAGAAAATTGAAGGTAGTAAGAATTCCATAATCTTTTCCTTCTCTATTTTGACTTTCTGGAGAAAAAAATATCAATTTTAATTCTGATTTGACTAACCTCTCAATTTCGTAGTAAAGATTTTGATCTTTTGAATAGACTAATGGTAAGTGATTTTGGTACTGAAACAGGTGTTTTCACGACGAAGATAGACGCAGAACAAGGGAAAGTGACGGTATCTGGAAACGTAGACCCTTCTGTGCTAATCAAGAAGCTCTTGAAATCTGGTAAACATGCCGAAATCTGGGGAGCTCCAAAAGGAAATAACACCAATCAGAACCAACCCAACTTGGCCAATCAGTTCAAAGGCATGCAAATTGATCACGGCGGCAAAGGCGGTGGTGGAAACGGCGGTGGAAACAATATTAAGGGCCCGAAGAACGGCGGTGGTGGTGGTGGTGGTGGTGGTGGTGGCGGTGGAGGTGGCGGAGGTGGTGGCGGTGGCGGTGGCGGAGGAGGTGGCGGAGGAGGTGGTGGGGGGCCACCGAAAATGGGTCTACCTCAGTTAACTCC
Source organism: Pugionium cornutum (assembly GCA_018901935.1). Classification (NCBI taxonomy): domain Eukaryota; kingdom Viridiplantae; phylum Streptophyta; class Magnoliopsida; order Brassicales; family Brassicaceae; genus Pugionium; species Pugionium cornutum. The sequence goes on from CM032162.1 coordinate 7,770,423, forward strand.
ACAACAGATGCAGCAGCTAAATCCTCAACAGCTTCATCAGATGAAAGGGTTCCAAGATCTAAAGCTCCCTCCTCAGATGAAGGGACCAGGCCCTGGCTCTGTTCCAGCCAACAAGAATCCTCAGAATCCTCAAAATCCTAGTCAGAAGGCTGTGAAATTCGATGTTCCAGATGATGATGATGATGACGATTTCAGTGATGACGAATATGAGGATGAGTATGATGATGATGACGAGTTCGGTGATGATTTGGAGGATGATGAGTTTGAAGACCATCCTCCGCCTAACAAGATGAAGCCTCCTATGATGGGTGGTGGTGGTGGTAACATGATGATGCCTAACGCTCAACAAATTTTAAACGCTCAGAAAAACAGCGGTGTTCCTGGACCAGCTGGTGGTAAAATTGTGGGTAAAGGAGGTCCCGGTGGTCTCCCTTTTCCTGTTCAAATGGCTGGTGGCGGAGGTGGAGGTAACGGTGGTAAGAAGGGAGGCCCTGGTGGTGGTGGCGGTAATATGGGGAATCCAAACCAAGGTGGAGGTAAGAATGGCGGTAAAAGCGGTGGTGGTGGTGGCCATCCTCTAGATGGAAAGAACGGCGGAGGCAATGCAGGTCCTAATGGTAATAAAGGAGCCGGAGGCCAGATGAACGGTGGTCCCAACGGTGGCAAAAAAGGTAGTGGTGGTGGTGGTGGTGGCGGCGGTGGTGGTGGTGGTGGCGGCGGTGGTGGTGGAGGACTCCCACCCGGTTTTCATCCAATGGGAGGTGGCAATGGTGGAGGACCGCCGACCATGAGTATGCCAATGGGTGGTCCGATGGGTAATCTACCACCAATGGGTGGTGGTCCTGGTCCAATGGGAAATAATATGCAAGCAGTTCAGGGATTACCTGCAATGGGTCCAGGTGGTGGCGGTGGCAGTGGCGGTGGAGGTCCATCTGGAGGTGCACCGCCAGGATATTTCCAAGGCCCTGGCACCGGTGGAGGCAGTCAAGACTCAATGCCGGGAAATCCCTACTTACAGCAGCAGCAGCAACAACAACAATACTTAGCGGCGGTTATGAACCAGCAACGAGCCATGGGCAATGAGCGGTTCCAGCCAATGATGTACGCCCGACCACCACCAGCTGTCAACTATATGCCACCGCAACCACACCAACAACATCCGTACCCGTATCCATATCCGTACCCATATCCACCTCACGGAGGTGACCAGTATTCTAATTACTTCAGTGATGAGAACACATCAAGCTGCAATATTATGTGACCAACCCAACAAACAATAAGACTTTCAATAGTTTGTGTATCATTCTGGTCTCCTGTGATTATACATGGAAATGGGGGTTTTTTCTTAATTATTAGGGATTCTTAGAATCCTTCTTCTTCTTTTTTCCTCCAACGGATCAAATCCTAAGTTATATTAGGGTTTTTTTTTTAACTTGTGATAGTTCTTAAGTAATTTTATAGAATCATAATATAAAATCAAACGAATATTTAATATTGCAGTTCTTGCTTTTTTTGTTCTCTGGGTTTTTACTTTCGTCCTGAGATCCTTTAGTGTTCATATGTTGTTTATATGTTCCAGAAAAAAATGGAAAAACAATGCCTAATGGAATGAGTTTTTTTTTCTTTTCTTATAATGTTCTGTGTGACTCATAATATTTGTTTATTCTGATTTTAATGAATATTACGCAATTGCGGTGAACAAGTTTGGTAGATGATAGATACCAAAACCCTTGAGGAAATAAAATCCGATTGCGTTAGTGATATTGACACTTTTGATTCAAATCAACTTTTTTATTTAGAAATAATAATTAATTGTGTATTTCATTTGTCAAACTGGGAAAAAACAAAGGCGTAATGGAATTGGACTTGTGTCCCACCCACTATTGTTTTAGATCATTTTGTCCAATTCGGTTTTGGCTTTAAATTTATCACTTTTGTTATTAGGTTTGAATAAATTTCGAAAAAAAGGAAAAAAGATTACAAAGTAAACAGATCAGTTATATTTAAATAAAATAAAGTAGACAATAAGAAACGCTGAATGTGAGAATGACAACATTTGCTACTACTTGACTTGTTAATTATATCAACAGAAAAAAATAACTAATGAAATTTATTTACATGAAAAAAAATTGTAGCAATCGATAAATCATTATATAATATGGTGATCAATCGATAAATCAAAGCTTATAACTTGCGAAACAAAAATAACATATCATGATCGTTATGATTATGATGATGGATTAATGCAAAATGGGACCCATAGAAGTGAAATTAAGAGAAGCTATTAGTGCTTTCGCGTCACAGAGTCAATACACGTTTTCTTCTTCTTTTTTACCTTTTTCTGTTTAAATGTTTTCATTGCATATAATACACAAACTTATTAAAGAAGAGGCTTTGGATTCGCCAAGATTTTGCTTCTTTCATACGTATTCTGCTTTGAATTTCTTTTAAGACTTATTTTTCCAAAAATTATTTATTACCGTAATTGCATTGCCTAGATCCTAGATTCTGGTAATCTATTGGACTTGTTTTGCTTTAATATAATGTTAAGAGGGTTAAAGATTGAGAACAGGCTGCTCGCTGTCCGACACTTGTTTATCCTTTGTTCGTTTGCAGCTCAAACGCTATCCTCACCGCGAATTACTAGTTAACTCACTTCGTAAACAAAATTCTGCGTTCCCACTTTCCCAAACCAGAAACCCGTTACGGTTATTGACAAACCAACCCATCTTTTCTCACAGAATGGAGGATTTACATCGATATTAACAACGTATAAAACAAATTTGAAGTTATGTTTGCACAGTAACTTTGGAGGTTCTGATTCAGCTGAAAACTGATTTAGTCAGATAAATCTCTTCGCTTCAGAAACGGTCCAATAAGATAGTGCCAAGTAATCAGCATTGATATATTGAACGTTTCTAACGTCTGGGAATCACAGCCGTCCGATTGGAGATGCGCTCTAAGATGGCGCCAGAAAGAAGCTCGGCTATCGAGGACACGCGTAGGAGAAACATTGGCTTCCCTGCTTGCTTCACCGGTTAGGAAACCGCGCGACCGACGAGTGATGACGTGATGTTTTTGGTTAACGGCGTTAAAATGTCATAATTGTCATGTCACATGTAAAAGGATAAATAAGGAAAAAATTAGATAAAGTAATAATAAAGGGTCCACGTAATTAATTATAAAGTTGGTAATGCTTTCATAATTACAATCAGAGACCAAAAAAAAGGAGCTTTATAAATTAACGCAAATGTTCCCCATTCGTACCATGAAAACCTGCAGACCAATCGAATTGCGGGCAATAGCCCAATCACCTATTCCTTAATTAAACGTATATATGATTACTATTATTTTCCCAAATTAATTATAGTGTAACTTTTTTTTTGGTTGCCCATTTTATGATATCTAATTTTAATATTGTAAACGAAAATCAATCAGGATTCTAAGCAACTCAACTTGAAGTAGCAAAAGTAACTCGGCTTAAATTTTGTAGCTACTAATTATCTCGATTACATTAAACCCCTTTAAGTTACACCACTTGTTTCTAATCGATTGATTTTTAGGTATATTAACTTTTCTAGATTTTCTATACACTGTTTGATAACTAATGTTAATTAGTTGATAACTTCAAGAAATGTTAACTAAAAGTATTTTAATTGTTACTAGTTTATAATTATAGAAAATTGTGTACGATGAAAAAATACACGGATTGTTGAATATTTGTTGGTTTTAATTTATATGAAAACTTTGAAATACTATTGTTTTAAGAAGCGAGAGAGTAATTTTTAACTAGATATATAGTAACATGCGCATATAACGCAAGAAAAAAAAATTATAAGTTATTTTGTTAGATTTTTTGAAATAATTTACTTAATCTTTTGTTTAGGTTATATACTAGATGTAAAATAAAATACTAAATAAGAAAAAAATTGTTAGTTTTAAAAATAAAATACGTATATAACTTGTTTGTAATCAACCTGATAAAAATTGATATGTATTTTTACAAGTATAGGACTGAATAAACTATAATTTAATATTTTTGTTATACCAAAATATATACTACATTTACGGAATATAAAAAGTTATATACAATTACGCATCTTAATCAAGCAAAGATTTTTCTCATACTATAATCTCCTTCAATATTTACCCAAGAGAATATTTGATGCACAGTACCTTCCAACCTTACGAATAATCACCTGAACTTCTTGTAAGCTTCGCATTTACCCAACAAACCTGCCTTGTAAATCTCATGAAGACTTAGAACCTACCTCAACTTGTTTCCATAAGGATCAAATATGCAGCTCGGCAGTCTATTGGCTGGTTCTTTCCAATTTCGAGTGTCTTTATGAACATTTATATATATATGATGATGAATGTATATCTTTTTCTCTGAATTTGATTTATTATGGTAAATAAGACATCTTTAACCAAAAAACTAATCAACACAAATGGTTTATCAGATGCCTAAATATCGTCCGGTTGATTAGGGCATCTACCAGAATTAAGAGATACGATTAACTGAACTGAAACAATTTGCCACCACCGAGTTATATTAGTAGATTTCTAATACGCCTGCTCAAAGTTACGTTCTTTTTTGTTTATTGATCATCAATCATTCATCATATATTATATATAACTGACCATAGCCCATTTTGGTACTGCATATAGATCATCCTCCAATATATGTATAGATATAATGTGATTTCGAGTTAGTAAAAGACATGCAATAAGTTTTTTTCTTCGTGCAGACATAAAAATATTGAGATGGATGTGACAGAAACAGAAAGAGCGTGTGTAATATTGAGTGCCCCGAAAAAAGATTATTGGAGAAGGAAGTGTGAGCACATGGAGAGGCTTATTTGTGTTTCCGATGATGCGAAAACAAAAAAAGAAGAAGAAGAAATATTATATTACAAACCAACAAAAGTCAATTCTGTCTTATTTGGAACACACGGATCTGAATCGTTTTGACATTATCAATCAAGCTGAACACTCTGAAATTATACAGAAAAAAAATTCATTCAAATCAAATATTTTTCTCTTTTTTTTTACATCAAAATTCAAATCACATATACCGATTTAACATCAAGAAAGATTCATTTTTTTTACTAAATCTTCTACCAAATGCACATTTTAGCATAATAGAGTATATATTTTAGCTTAATATAAGTAAAATTTTCCAAAAAAAACAGTGTTGACTTTTGTTGTGGTCAAACGTTAGAAGAAAAAAAATCAATATGAACAAATATTCTTGGATTCGGTTTGGTTTATCTTTTTGGTATATCGAAATTTACACATAAATGGCAAGAAAGTAAAAATATTCCTTTTATGACATATCTAACTTCTTCTCCTTGACATTTACTTGCATTCGTCGATATTCTCTAACCATTCCCCAAAATGGTCAATGCATACTTTATTTTTCACAAACGCATTATCACAATTTTTTCATATAAATCTACTAAAACAACAAATAATAAATTCAGAGAGCACTATCCATTTTCTACTTTCTTGTTCTGTTTCTCGTATTTGGAAAGCTTTTACCCACCCATTATAAAAGTTATTAATCTGTTGACTTTCAGAAAGAAAAAAAAGAGAGAGAGGATAATTAAATGGCTCACGTGAAACTCATATAAGAAGCAAAATCCACTTTGATAAATAACTAAGCAAGTATGCTAAAAGTCTTTGACTATCAATAATTGAAACCACACGCTTTCTCACAGTTTTATATTAATCTCAATTATATCATTTTGTTAATTGTACTACTTAATTTCCTGTTTCACTTACAAACTAAAAACACAAAACGATGAAAATGTTAAGTAAACTCAAGACTGTACTTCAATTTCTACATATATGTACTAATACATTATTTCTCATTAACGTGCATTCGTAGTCGTCAACTTTAAGTATGCATGCATGTGTGAGACAACAAGCATGTGTAGAGAAGTGAAGGAATCAAAGCAATAGGACACAAACGGGTCACGGGTTTATAGAAATATAATAACAAGAGGCAGTGAGATATGGAGATATAGATAATGCTTATTTGGACAACCCAGAATGTTGCAAACAGACTTTTTTTCTTCTATATATGAAATGAATTATTTATGTTGAAAAGATATATATAAATATGTAAATTAGTGTACAGTGTACTCATTATCAATTATCATATGATCCAAAAAAAAGCTCATCAGAAAAGACTTGTCCTTGTAATGCATATGATTGATTATCAACACTTAGTGAGTGGGCTTTAATGGGTTCGATACCAATCCTTTCATTTCCTTTATTTTTTCTGTTTTTCTCTCAGATATATATTAATAATTAGTATGAAAATGTTTCATATTTATATTTTTGTTAAATGTATATGAATTGAAATTGTCATAATCGAGCCCAGACATGTTTCTGGTAGCACCACGTGAAAGATAGGATAACATTTATTTAACTAAACAAAAACAGGTCAGAGCTCACTCCACCCAATTCCCATCTTTTATGATTATTTTGTTTTCTTATTTACTAACTTCATTATGAGATATTAATATGTAGTTCTGTACAAAGATAAAATAACAATTATTCTTTGCCTGCACCTAAAATCGGGGGAAAAGAAATTCTCTTCATCTATTCTTTTAGAATTTTATGTACTGTTTTATATTACATAAAATGCTTAAAAAAATTGGAAGAAGAAGAAGAAATTAGTGAAAGTGTTAAAATATAATTAAAAAGGTAAAGTGAGGTTAATTAAAAGAAGAGTAAGACTTGTAAGAGTCAAAGTGAGGAGTTCGAAGTAGTAGAGATGGCTCAAGACCCAATAGTGTCTAGTGTCAGTGATATTCACATGGCAATGTCCACTCACCGGCTGTTTCCGGTTATCTTTCAACGGCTAACCTTTTTTTTTTTACTTCCCATCGAATGACCGGAAAAAGTAAAACACAATTACGCAATTTAATGTCATTTGTTTGGACATAATTGTGATTTGTTTATTTTCCGAGGTAGTTTGTGTTTTCACCATCAAATGTTCGTGGCTACAATAGATATATATATATATATATTCATTCAGATTTTGATATATAGAATAGGGGTATGGAATTTGTTAGTATATAAATATTTATACCCAATACCAATATTACACAATAATTAATGTTAGGATTATTCAGATACTTATTACTAAGCCCTATTCTAAAAGAGAGGGATTGGCCTAAACCATGACCGACAAAGCCCTTGAATTATGGTTGCTGCATTCTCTTTTCTTTGTTAATTCCCAAGTTTCATCTCAACTCCATTTTTTTTTTTATTAATAACATTATTCCCTTGAATTTCGAAATTTAGCCGACTAACTTTTTACTTCGACAAAGAATAATTCCTCACTGACTCCTAAAGTATAATGCTACACATTCGCTTTGCCATTGGTAATAACTAAAAAATTTAATACCATTCACGATTTAGTCCAATGCCGGTCTATACTAATATTTATCCAGAAAATATTACAAATTTTATTAGTATTTATGATTTTAAAAGAAATTAAAACAAAAAGAATAAATATGAAATAGTTATAAAGTTATTTACATGGTAAAAAATAATCATTTTTATTAGACAACCTCTTAAAACATTTGTATTGGTAGAGTACAAAAACAATAAATATGATTTTTTTTTTGTTTCTAAACATAAGTAATGTAATTTATTATAAATATTAGCAACGACTTCAAATACAAAGAAGAAGAGGGTGGATAACAATATAAATGGGATACTCATCTTTTCATCCACCACCTTACACACATCACCTCAAAAAAGATTCTCAGATTTTATGTCGGAGATCTTGTTTTTAGTTGGTTAATTTCCATGCTTCAATTAGCTACTGATTACTCATATTGTTTAGATCAGTTTATCCTTTAACAAAAAAATTGGAGATTATTCAGAAATCATGTAAGATTTAGTTTTCATTTATAATTTATTGTATTACAAAAACAGTAATACATAATTATTTATAATTTAATATAATTTTATATATAAGATTCATAAAACATATTAAAACTAAATTAGATTCACTATATTATCATGTTCATTTACATTATGAATATAAATTATACTTGTGAAATTTTAGATTTAAATTTTTTCATAATTAAGAAAAAATTCTATATGGCTATAGGCTATATATCTGTCTAAATGGCTTATACAAACAAAAAATCGAATTTCTAATTTCTTCGACCAATTTAATTAAAATCACAATAAATCGATAGAATATAACACATATACAACCGCCCAAAATTCTAAATGGATAGATGGCCAAATTTTAGAACAAATGTTAATTTTTAACTATAACTTTTTGACAAGAAAAAACATTATTATTTATTTTGAAAATTATTTGATTTTTATTTTAAATAATAACTAAAAATGCATGGTTAGATTGGTTTTATCCAAAAAAACCAAGTAACCTCAAAGATTTCACGATTGCAAAAAAAATAATTCCTGCATATTGATCTGTTTATTGAGCAACTAAAGATATTGCATCTATAATATATCTTGATTGCAAACATATATCACTATTTAGAAGATTTAGTATTCTGTATTTTGAAGTAAAACAGATTCTTGATTTGCTTGTTACGTCTGTGAAAAAGAGCGAATTAAAAAAAAAATCTCCTGCAGTCAAAAAGGCAAGTTAAAGGCTACAAATAAGAGAGAAAGAAACCTAAAGGGTTGAAAGTATAATTTTCCGGACGCTCAGATCTTGAGTCGGCTCGGCTCGAGCCTATGAGTAATAATTTAGTGGAACGCAGATCAAAAAAAATCTCGATATAGAAGGACTAATCCAACGGTGAGAATTGTGGCTTCGTGGAAAGATTATGGGTCCCATGTATCTAATATGGGAATCTTTCTGATGTACGGTGGATTTTCAAGTAGTGGACCCCACGTTTCTTAATACATCAGTACACCCCACGCTTCATTATTACTCTCTTCTCTTTTTATTACTAAACTCATAATGATTTAAAATTTCTTAATTAGGGTAATTAAAGATAAAGTACGTTAAGAAAGCAACACAACTAATCATCATAAGAAAAAATTGATTATTGTTAAGACATTGGCGGATATAAATAAAGAAGAGAGAAGAAGAAGAATTTAAAATTAGTGGGAAGAGATGTTTGGGCATGTGAAGCAGTGAATTGTAAATAAGAGTTAGAAAAAGTGATTGGTACGAAATGTTTTAACTTAAAAAGAGAGATCACAGAGAATCTGAAGACTGTAATTGCACAAAATCCCCCGATGACTTTGTATGAAAAGGACACAACCACATATTGACACACAAAGAGACACGAACAGCAAGTGGAACATGTGAGTGTGATTCCCACAACATTCATCTAATGGGTCTTTTTTTTAATACTTGGGGACATTTTTCTCGATACACATTTTAGTTGTATACACAGTTCTGTAATTGGACTTTTATGCAAACTATTATGGATAGATGTATTGTTCTGTTTTGTTTTCTAATGTTGTTGTGGTTTGGAATTTATCGAATTTTGAAAGAAAGTTAAAGACTTCAAATTAACAACCAAATAATATTAAATTCGATTATCATATCTCTATTTTGATATATCAGTAACAGTGTTTGGGATACCATTGATGATATTTATCTTTCAAAATTGCTAATTGAAATTAAACTTTAAAGTCAGTAAATCCTATCTCATATTTTTCAAAAGAGCAATCAATTGCATCGTACAATAATCATAGGATTCCCTTTATCATAAATAGTTGATGGAGAAATTGATTTACCAATTACCACGATAGGTATTTGACTGGCTATTTAAATTTAAATGGTTGATTATTTGTTTAGATTTGTCGGCGACATTTATTTTGGGCCGAATCTGAATTCATGTATATATGGAATACAAAAAGAAATTAGATCATATGAATTGGTGTTCGTGAAATGATACCAATGTATGGGCTTTTTGGTATCATTGAGCTTCGTTTGATTTTAGTGTTAAGTTGGTATATAGACTTGATCTCTTTAGTTCCATTTGTCACGAAGTCCACCATCTTAAGATCGGATTAGTTAATGGGTTATGGATTTACCCATGGAATCGACAGATTCAAAACATTGATGCAAATATTACTATATGGTATCCGTTTTAGCTCACTGGGCCATATTTAGATCACAACTTTTACATCCAAACAAACACAAACCCATTTCGGATCTTCCAAACAACAAAGGAAACAAAATTTCGAAAACAATGAGGAACTAACGTCGAATATCATCCAAACAACAAAGGTTTTCAAAGTGTAAGACGAAGGATTGAGGCAAGAAGCACCAGTGGTCTAGTGGTAGAATAGTACCCTGCCACGGTACAGACCCGGGTTCGATTCCCGGCTGGTGCATATGTTATTTTTGCTCTTGTAAAATATGTATAAAATCAACATTGCTCACAAATCTTTATAATGTACAATTAACCATGTCAAATTTTCAACAATATCTAATTTTACTGTTTTAAAAATCAAAATTTTACTAGATTGGTGGTGGATCTGCTTCGGTGCCGGAACAAAAGTCATAATTTTTGAACTAAATCTGTACCATCTCATGGATAATACGTTACGTTTTGGATCTTTTAGTGAAGATGAATTGTTTTTCTACTCCACACCGGACGGTTTGAACTTCAGATTTTGATTCATCTCCCTCCAAAGTTCAAGTCGTCCATACTTCCTTCTGCTGTACCTTGACGACGTTTCTCGGACCTTCACCAACATCACTGTTATAGCCTCGGATGAATTTTTCTTCGAAGTGGGATAAATCAAAATCGGTAGAAAGGCGTTTTCCTTATGCAAAATTTAATACTGACTAAGCTTAGCACGGTGGTTAGTGGTTACTTTCATCGTTCAGTTACGGTTAAAATTAGATGGTGGTTGTGAAGAAAGGAGTGATGTCTTTGACTTTTGTGGAAAGTGAAGAGAATTGTGATTGGTGGGTATGAAATATGAATGATAAATTGGTGGAGATTGATTTGAGATTGTTCAAACTTAGTTTGACTTCTCTTCTTCGATTTAACACTTCTTGTTCTCGTTTTATACCACTCACAACAGATTGGACTTATAACAGTTTGTGATGGATTGTAAGTTTCCCTTTTCGATCCGGTTCAACAGATGTAATGGATTCATTGTTAAACTGTTGCGATTTTTACTTATCTTTTCTACCTGAATCTACCTAGAAGAAAACTACGAGTCACATGAATGAGTTTTGAAAATCTAGTAAAAGCCCATGAGGAAAAGTTATGTCAAGTAACAAAAGATGAATTTTCACTTTGGGCATACGATCTACTCTTCCATCATTTTCACCGAATTAATGTTATAATCTATTTATATCTATTATAAAAGTTTTAAATTTATAATCTCATATGTACTTCTTCTTTTTTTTGTTAACGGGGGTACAACGGATCAGTCCAATATCTCAACATTTTCATACGAATATTTAATTTTTTCATGAAAACAAAACTGGAATCGAACTTCATATATCTCAGATAAACGTATAGGTAGTACAACCAGTAGCTTACTTGTTTTTTCCTCTTAAAAATGGTGATACAAGGGGACTTCACAAGAAGTCACCCATCTCAATAGGCCAATACTATTCTCGTTCAAATATGATTAACTGCGAAATTCTGATAAAATCCGATGCATTAGTGTTGGTATAATCACACTACTACAATATTTTCAGTATTTAATTTTTTCACTTGAATATTTGAGAAAATAAAATATCAGATTTATTGGGTGAAAGATATTGGATAGAAGCGCAAAATTAAGTTCAAATACCACCAACATCCACACTATAATATGGTGAAGTTATCGAACATGAACGAAATGACAATGCTGTCTCAAAAATGATGGTGCATGGTTTGCAAAAAAAAAAAAATTAATATTTGGATTCATATTTTTTCTACAGTTAATGTACACTCAAAAAAGAAAATTAGAGAAGACATATCAAGACTATGAAGCATAAATTGCTAATACAAAAATGATATGGATACTATATTGAGAAATTATATTTATCAAATAAAACATAACTAGATTTATATCTAATAAAAACATTCACAATTATAAAATATTTTTTATTAGTAAATATAAATTACATATTTATATAATTTTAATTCTTATGTAAAATTATTTTTAATTTTAAATTTTATATATGTAAATTTTAAAAATAAAAATAATGATTGTTTACTGTTTTAATAGTATTTTGGTTAATTTAATAAAATATATTAATTTTTTAATCAAATTAATAAATTAACATATATTATAATTATTATAATAAATTATCTATTTATATATTTATTTGAAACACGTTAACATAGTATTTTATTAATAACACATTAAAATAAGATTATTTTTTAAAATATTTATTAAATAAATATTAGAAATATTAAATAAAAATAATGCAAAAATATCATTTCATAGTCCATACAAATACGTGACGAAAAGTAGTTCCATATGTAAATAAGGCCCATATATATAATCACAGTTTTCGTTTGTGAATATATGTAAAGTGTATATATTCGAAAGACTAAATTGCCAAAGAATTTCTAAAAGTACCGAACCAACAACTCCAACTTGCGGTAGTAAAAGGCATAAACCTTACACGATTACGCATATTCCCCCAAAAAGAACATAATTAATTAAATAAACACTGAAAAAATCCTCTAATCATTTCCTTTTTTTCCTTTAATATAAATGGATAAACATTGACCAAAACCAAAAAGTGAAAAAGAAGTCCCAACAATCCGCGAAACGACACGCAGTCTACTCAGCATTTACCTTAAAATTAACCAATCCTTATCGATTTAGATTCATTCTATAATCAGCGTCGCCCCACCGCATCTCAAATCACAACCTAATCTTTTTTAAACCGTCCAGATCCATTTCCTCCCTTACTCAATCACACTTCCAATGGCTTCTTCTTCTTCTTCTCTGAATCTTTTCCTCCTCTCCTTCTTCTACACTTTATTCATTTGCAATTCTCAGATCTCTGGTGTTGATTTCCCCGTCATCCGTGACCTACCAACCGGTCAATACGTCGCACAGATTCGCCTTGGGGACTCGCCGGACCCCATTAAGCTCGTTATTGATCTCGGCGGTTCGCTTTTATGGTATGACTGTTCCTCGGGACATGTTTCATCCTCTCGGAGCCTCATCTCCGGGAGCTCTAGCGGCTGTCTAAAGGCGAGGGTTGGAAAGGAACGAATATCTCATGGAGACCAGAACGCCGATTGCGATTTGCTTGTGAGAAACGGCGCCGATGGGCTTGCGGCGAGAGGAGAGCTCGCTAGAGATGTTTTGTCCTTTGGATCTGTTTCTTCTTCTTCTTCACCGAGAACCGTTGATCTGCTTTTTGCCTGTGGTCCTCCGTGGCTGTTACGAGGGCTAGCTAGTGGGGCCCAAGGAGTAATGGGCCTAGGAAGGGCCCAGATCTCTCTCCCTTCACAACTCGCCGCGGAAACCAACGAACGCCGTCGATTAACGGTTTACCTCTCGCCGACTAACGGCATCGTGTCAACGAGTTCGGTGGAGGAGGTTTTTGGAGCAGCCGTATCTAGATCGCTGGTCTACACGCCTCTATCAACTGGCTCGAGTGGGAATTACGTTATTAATCTGAAATCAATCAGAGTCAACGGGAATAAGCTCTCAGTCGAAAATCCGTTGGCAGCGGAACTAAGCACGATGGTTCCTTACATGATGCTGGAGAGCTCGATCTACGCAGTGTTCGCGGAAGCTTACACCAGAGCTGCTATTAACGCTACATTGGTGGCTCCCGTAGCACCTTTCGGGCTCTGCTTCAAGAGTACGACGCAGATGGAAGTTGATTTCCCGGCGGTGGAACTGGCCTTGCAGAGCGAGATGGTGAGATGGAGGATTCAGGGGAGAAATCTTATGGTGGATATTGGTGGTGGAGTCCGATGCTTGGGGATTGTAGACGGCGGGTCGAATCGTGTTAGCCCGATTATTATGGGTGGGCTACAATTAGAAGGCTTTGTATTGGATTTTGATTTTGGTAACTCGATGATTGGCTTTAGGCAAAGAGCACGCTCTGATTCTTTGCAACCCGTAGCTTTGTAGTTAACCAATCTAATTAACTCGTAGATATTCTCGATTTTGCTCTCTATCTTTGTTTGTGTGATTACATCGAAAGAAACCGTTTTTACAGTTCTTTCTATAAGCAACTACGTATTTAGTACACTAATAAGGCATAGAATCTGAGTTTTAAATCTAGCTTTACTAAAATTTATGCAAACAAAGAATACAAAAACATGATGGGTGCGAATCAAGTTAAAAACAAAACCAATACGAAATTACATTCATTCAATTTTCTAACGATCGAAGATACATCAGGCCTCTCAACTGTAGTTAGCGAGCGACACACAAGCATATAACAAATCCAAACAGTGTGGATAACTTCCGCCCAAGTAAATGAAAAAAACGTTAAATAAGAATTATGAAGGATGAAACAAGATGCAGAGACAAAGGAGCCAGCAAGGAAGGTGAACCATACCTATGTATAGATATGTTGCACTCTTCCACGCCCACAGCGACTCTAACCATGTCCAAAACTCTCCTCCAAGACTCAACCCTACTAGCCCTTTTCCTATCAACCCCTTCGATATTGCGAAAAACATGACCGGGAACCCTATGGTCACCAACACCATGCTGCAAAACGCACCCAACAGGGTCTTAAAACGTCTTGATCTCAAATCGGGTTTTATAGGCCGAACCATTAAACACATTGGCACTAGTAGCAAAGCTCCGATCTCTGCAGTGGCGAAATTGATTATGGACATGAGACATAGACCAATGAAGGCAGCTGAGACAGTCACTGATTTCAAGACAGCCCAGTTGGTTCCATGGAGCCGAGAGGAGAACGGAGAGCAACCCGGGATTGTGATAAAAGTTATAAGGAGAAGCGAACAAGATGTCGTAGCCCACATGATGGAGCGGTTTGTTGGAGAATGTTGGCTCGGTACTTGACAGATGAAGTAAGGAAGCAAGGTAACAATGAAACCCAATAAGTGCAATGCAAACACCTGTTTGGCTGCTTCTAGCCATTTCCATGACTTGAGGTCTTTCGCAGGGTTATTAATGGCTTTGGAAAGAGCATTACAACCATCAATGTATAAAGAGGCTGCAACCATTGGGAGAGGGGCTACAAGAAGAGCAAAGGCAATCATGTAGACTCCAACAGAGATAAATTTGCTTGATGAAGTTAAGAGGTAAAGGAAAAACGATTGATGGAACTTCTCGAGGAGGTTGTTCACCGATCTTATAGTTCCTTCCAGTAACCTGCATTTAAACAGAAAAATACAAAGTTTCATTGAACACCCATACAGAGTTTCGGAGTAGCAAGCATTACCCTTTTTTTAAATTCTACTGTAGCATAAATGATTTGTTTTCGTTGTTTATTTAGCCTTACAAAATTCACGTTAGCTATCAGTGGTCGGTATACGCTGTAAAATGGGAAATAAGGAAAATATAAAGATGAAAACTCACTGGCCACTTCGTAGAAAAAAATCTTGTTGCCTTGCCTTATTGTTAGGGGGAAATCTAGGTGAAACTTTCAAAGTAATTGCATCGACTTGATAATCCCGGAAAGCTCCATGAGGACCAGTTGGGATACCAAGGGCCTGATGAGAATGAATAAAAAAATAAGGACATGTTTTTTGCCAACCTTCAAGATTTTCCTTTACTACAGCGAATCAGTGTGACTACACGCACAATTTTTTTCCAATTAAAGAAAAGATAAAAGCACACACTTTTACCTGGGCGAAGAGTGAACTTGCCAGGGTAGCACTGCCATCAAGATAGTCTGCGGCTGGGATACCGAAATTCCACTCGGAATTTAACATACGAGCCACTTTTCCAGCAGCTTCAAATATTTCCCCAACAATCTTTAGCCAACTAGAGGAAAGTAAAGATACAACCTTCTCCACCCTAACATAAAAACCCTGCCTGTGCACTGCTAAGTAATTTACAACATTGATGAGGTCGAGATTTGGCATCTGACCATTAGATGCCTCCGCATAGATACTTACTGTGTCCTCGAACCTTTCACTTTTACCATCAACTTTTAAAACCAAAGCAGCAGCCATTGTTCCAGCCCGTCTGAAGCTGTCAGTTGTATTAAGCTTGTCACATTTCAGCAAGTCCGAGACCTTAAATGAAGGTGTGTGGTATTCACTCAGCCATGCAGCAACAGGCCTATAGTCCCCATAACGAGAATCAGCAACAAGCCATATTATGTCTTTGGAAAGCCAGGTAACTCTAGCAAGCAAAGAAAATAGAGAACTGGCAATGCCTAAAGACAATGCCTCATAATCTCCGCCATTTATAGAATCATAGGGAGTAACCAGCACAATAGACTCCTTTCCGTCACCACGAGGGGCTCTTATAATCCCAGCAACATTGACACCATAAGAAGCACAACTGACATTCCCTAGCAATGTATATGAAGCAGGGCCAGAGAAGAAGTGCAGGGGGTGAAACTGATTTCCTTCAGGATGGAACTTTTGGTAATAAACTTCTGCACCCATTTCTGACATGTGCTTTCCAATGAGCCTTTGGAATTCACTAGAAAATAAGTCACACAAATGGAGAATAATTAAATTACTTGGGCAAAGGCAGAATCAAGAGAATATCACTTTTTCAGTTTCATTTACTCATAACGTAGGAGAACGCACAATTTCATGCGAAAACTGTGGAAAGATTTTACAATGGAGAAAATACATACACACCCTGGCCTTCATGATTCAACCTAAAACTCTTTATGTCCTTCACCAGTTTTCTTCCATCAGAAACATCCCGATGAGAGAGCATAGACCGTGCAGAGCCTGAGGAATAGAGTTAAAAAGAAAATTTAAACCACCCTCGAAGTTGGCAAGCCATAAACTCAGATGATGTTGAACCCTCATATAAGATTTCAATTTCAATCGTATAGAACACTAATTTGGTTAACAACCCCAATGTCATGAAGGCTACAGAGAAGCAGATCCTTGAGTGTATAGAAACAACCATAATATTATCACATAAAATGATGATATACTCAAACTCAAACCCTAGAAACAGTAAGCATACTTTCTTTTGTATTGACAACGAGACTTGAGTCCAAATTTGGAATCTCATTGCATTCTAAGGTATGCAAAAACCTGGCATTAGAGCATTCTCGGAGATGTAAGTGTTCTTTGCCAATAGCGGTAAAAGCAGCAGCGCCAAAACACCAGCGGCAGAGAAAACCACACTAGAACACGATCGCAGCATCAATGAACCAACATAGAAAATAGTCAAAAACACAGAAACTACAAAAATCGTAGAGAAATGACAGAAAATACTTCACCTGAAAACGGAACTGTGAGCGCTGAGAAAGATTCCCAGCTGAACAACCCGTCTCGGTTTGATTTTAGGACATCCATCATCAGTCTTAACCTCATCCTCCTTATCCCGTTTCTCCGCCTCCATGATCCACAGATCTCCGATTAATTTTGGTCGGGAGTTTGGAGTCAACCTTCGAACTATGTGTGATCTCCGGGAGCTTTAGCGGCTACCTGAAAGGAAGAGGTTGGGAGTTGTAGACGTCGGGTAGAGTCGGGTCAGCCCGATTATGATGGGTGGGCTAAAATAAGAAGGCTTTGTATTAGATTTTGATTTGGGTAATTCCGTGACGGGCTCAATTCAGTTTTACATCACATTCATTGCATGATTTGTGTTAATGGTCCTACACTAATTCTTTCTTAGATAATACGGTACAAATATCTAGGAGAATAGAGTTAAAATTGTTTAGGTGTCATCATCATATTTATTTTCAAAAATTTTATTAATTAATTTAATTTCAAATATAAATTATTTATTTTATTATCTAAACATCTAAGATAACTTAATTATAAAATTTAATAAGTTTCTAAACATTATTTAATTTTCAAATATACGAAAATTCAAAAATTAAGAAATTTTGAGTTAGTAAATTACACATTTAATTACTCGCCAATTTTAAAAATAGAAGATTGTTTTTTACATAAATAATTAATTATTGTACACATATATAAGGAAAGTCAATAGGTCGAATTTTTATAGATATAGAAACTTCATTAACACTATTTAATTCTATTTTTATATTATATGCAACTTTACTTTTTAACTCAATAATTAAAATCAATATATTGTAGTAATAATTATTTTATAATATATATATATATATATTATGTAATAATATAGTCGGCATATCTAAATCACAAATTATATAGAAATTATATCACTCAATTTTTTTTTGTTTCCAAACACAATCAATATATTTGTAAATAAATTTTTTTATTATATGAGTTGTTTGTAATATTAAATTTGAATAACTAATAATTATTTTTTAGTATGACAACTCTATATAAAAGTAGATTCTATAGCATAACAAAATTAATTAAAACTACTAATTTTATTAATTTAATTTAAAACATGTTTCAAATATTTTACTAAAAATTTATAAATGTATTTTTGATTAACGTAAAAACAACGATAAAATAATTAGATATTATTTGAATAATATATAATAATAGTAATATCATTCTTTTATAATATATATAATATTTTAAATTAAACTATATTTATAAATTTTTTATTCAAATAATAAAAAATTTTATAGTATTAATTTTAATTTGTGCATAGCACATGTAGTATTCTAGTTTATATATTATTTATACTATCATATTCATTTTATTTTTTATTTGTTAAACTAATTTTACAGTTAAGTAGGTTTTATTTAAAAAGAAATAAGAATTTATGAAAAGGAGATGTTTATAAATCCAAGTAAAGATAAAATACATAGTGGGATTGTGATCGCATAAAAGAAATAATAATACAAAATGCCAAAAAAGAACATTATGATTAAAAGACGTGATATGAATCACAACAAATTTTTTTTATTAAAATACCAGCTAGGAAAACACTTGCTATGATTTTTTTAATATTCTTACAATTTATACAAGTGAATTAGGAAGTGTTTTGTGGGGTGCATTTTTGATTGACACTATAGATGATCTAAGATTTAAAGCTAAGGTGATTGTGATTGTGATTGAGATGGGTGACCATTTTTTTTTTGCCTTTATATCATCAATGATCCAATCATAATTCGTTTATAAAAATGATTCTAAAGTTTTTGGATCTAAATATCAAACTAATACCAGTACAAGAGAAAATTCAAAATCAAAAAGATTTGAAATTCTAATCCACCACAAAATTTTTTAATAAGAATTATCATGTTGGTTATGTGACAAAAAAAATCTTGAATATGTCATGTTTCAGATGAGATAGTACTCTTGTGTTTGAATTTTGTTTTTCTTAAAGATAAATAAAGCAAAAAAATATCAAAGTCGTTTTCAGCTTTTATAGTTCCCACTCCCATGCCCATGGTTGCCTCAAGTCTTTCTTTCTTTTCTTTATAATTATTGTGTGAGTGGATAAAAATAATTATATACAACTTTATTCCAAATAATGAAATTAATTAAAGGGATATGTATTTTGTTTAACATCAATAAAACAAAATTGATAACGTCAGTCATTGTTTAACTCTTGACTTTATATTATCAATATTGTTCGAATGAATATTATTTTTGGTAGAGTTATTTTAAAAACTATTACAATTAATTTTTTTTCTCCTTCTTGGATAAATAGTGTTGTTCAGATTTTGGTGTTATGATGAAAATTTGGAATAATTAAGTTGTGCTGTTATGCAAATTAATCAGTGGTAATCAAGAATCTATGAAAACAAAAAAAAAAAAACATTTGATTGGTTAAGAGGGACATGAATTGTGGTCTTTGATATTTGGTTCTTATTTTATACAATTCTCGGTTGTTGTCACCAAACGTTTTATTTTCTTTTATGGTTTTCACATTTCGTGTGTGTCATTTTCTTAACCAATTATCAAAAATCTTCAGCAAGTCACCCATCTTTGTGTTTAATTGAAGGCTTAATTTCTTTCTTGGAGTTAAATTATTATTTAGGTCACGTAAAAAGGTATGAACAAACTAAGTTTGGTTATGTGTGACTTCTATTACTACTAATTTTTTATTTATTTAGTACTTGTTTTCTAGTTTTTAAATTTTGACCTTTTTATAAATCAAGATATTTAATATTAAAAAATACAACGGGAAATTGTCTTTGGTATTCCCTTTTTTAAGTGGATTTGAATTAGTTTCCTCTATTTTTTTATTTTTATGAAAACGACTAGAGTAAAAACATTTGAGTTCTTGTTTGTATTACGTTGATAGTTTATATAATTTATAAATTTAAACACTTCTAATAAATTTGCCTAATTCAAAGTTTTCCCTATAATAAATCTTACATAGTATTTTGTCCTCTACCACGCGAATGCACCTCTTAATATCTTCCTCTTGGATTTATGTCAATTTCTGTAATTTGTTCTCTATTTTTTTTTTGTTCTCTATTAAAGCTTAACTAAATTTATATTTACGTCATACATCAAGAAAATATTAGTAAACTATATAATATTATTTATTAGTAAATATAAATTAGATATTTATATAATTTTAACATTTATTTAAAATTATTTTTAATATTAATTATTTGTATATATAAATTAATAAAAAAATAAAAATAATTATTTTTATGAATTTAATAATATTTTTAGTTAGTTTATTGAAATATAATTTTCTAACCAAATTAATAATAATAACATATATTATAATTCTTCTAATAATTTAAATTCATTTATATATTTATTTAAAATTTATTATGATTATAATACGTTAACATAATATTTTTGTAAATAATATGTTAGGATAAAATTATTTTTTAAAAATATTACTCAAATAATCTATTAGAGATTTTAGACTTTTAAGTAAGTAAACATTTTCTCATTAAAAGTATCGTTAAGGAAACAAATGTGCAAAGATAAATTTACTAAAAAAACAGTGGGCAAAAACAACGGGCGTCCACTGTTTAACATTCCAAATATTCTTTTATTTTTCTCCTCAACACATTCTTAATATTCTTTTTGACATAATATTTTGGTAGTCCATTTTTTTTTCTCATTGAAACTGAAACAAGAGAATAGTTTCTACAATGAGCATTCATAATTGAAAAATTTATCCTCCATGACGAAAAGTTTGATTAAAATTTTTTTTTTTAACTATATATGATCCAGAGGACAGAAACAAATTCCATATGGGCACCCAAGATTCAATCATCATTTTTTGTGTATACTAATTTCTGATACGTAAACATTTAGATGACGTACTTGTTTTATTTTAATTTTTAGTTTTTATCTGTCATATCTTAATCTATGAGACAAGAAAGATTCTTAAAACTATTAATTTAAATATAATTAATATTGAAGATGATAATTAATAATGATACCATACATTTATATTAGGTTCAAGGTGCTTTCAAACACCTAACAGCCTCTCGCTCCTAGCTGATAATTGGCTCATAAAAACAAGTATGATTTAGACAAACAACTAAAATCACAATTGAATGTTTACATAGTTACAGCGAGCCTCCTTGACCATTGGCTAGTCCTCAGTGCCTTAGGTACGACAGTACGTTAAAACTAGACACAATACGAAACCTTTAGAAAGTACCCAACACCCGGAAACCTCCACTGATAGCTCAGAGATATTCCCAGCGGCTTTGAGAATCGAGGCAAAAAATCTGAACCTGATCTCACATCCGAGCAGCAGCAGAAGTCGCCTCCAACCACTACAAAAAAAACCTCACACTTCTTCTTCCCTAGTAGAACCCGAAGGTAATCGACAAAGCTTGCAAATTACAATAATCATCAACGACTTTTATGGAGACATAAGATTATATACATAGAGAAGATAGAATAATTGGAGTAATTTTCAATACCTTATATATTCAAAAAGAGATGGATAAGACAAGAGATCCACAAATGGCTAAATGGGTCACACAAAAACAAGAATCCAACGCTCCAGAATGATTTCATCTCTTCTGTGTGGGACCTACGTATTGTGCGTCATTGCCATACGTATACAAGTCGAGACGTTAATTTCAGTGTAAGAAGTGGAAATGACGAAAATACCCCCGATATCCTTCATCATCTGCCTATATTAATCACCAGCTCTCTCTCCATCTCCGATATATCCATCTTTAGCAGAGAGAGAACTGCAGAGGTTTAGATTTTTTTTTTTGGGGGGGAAATTGAGGGACTAATTGTTATCATCGGGAGAGAGAGAAAATGCTGGGAATATTCAGTGGAGCGATAGTATCGCCACCGGAAGAGCTGGTGGCTGCCGGGAGCCGAACTCCGTCGCCGAAGACAACCGGATCGGCTTTAGTAAACCGGTTTGTAGAGAAAAATCCTTCATCTGTGTCCATACAAGTTGGAGACTATGTCCAGCTTGCGTACAGCCATCACAACGAGAGTCCTCTCCGGCCGAGGTGAGTCGTCGGCGATTTACTTGTTTTCATTTCTTCTTTAAATCAGCTTTACGTTGATTGCAAAGTTTCTCCCGTCCGGTTACATCTATCCAACGGTGATGATCATCGTCGAGGGTTTTAATTTCGCTAAGGAATTAAATTAATGTTTATTTTTGCTAAAAAAAATAAATTAATTCTTGAGTAATACTCTAAAATAACACTTTTAAAATTTTTCTTCTAAATCTATCATCATAAAATTAAATTCTCAAAAATAGCACAAATACTTATGGGAAAATAATTATTTATTCTAAATAAATTATACATAAAATTAAAATATTATATTTGAGTTCATTATTTCCAATTTAGGGTTTATTTTTTTTTCTATTAAAATATAATTTTAATGTATTTTAATCTTAAATTTGTGATATTATTGGATAAATTAATGATGCTATTTTTAAAACAAAAACTTAGAAATGTGTTATTTTAGACATTTGCCTTTAATCCTTCAAAACCATGATAATATATAATTGACCAAACGCGAGCTGCATGTATTGACCAATTCGATCCTAGTTCGTCCGATTTTCTTATCAGAAAAGAGGGAATCAGTGAAAATTATTTAATTGAATATAGGTTTTGTTGATAAATGTTTTTTTACTAGATTCCAATTTACATTAACATAAAGGTCTTATTCTTATGAGCAATCAACAAAACCTAAGTTATATATATATGGTTTAGAATTATGCATATACAAGGGACATCATAGGTAAATTTTATTTAAATATATTGATACTAATTTGTATGGATGATTCATATAAGAAATTTAAAACTTAAAATAATTGAGTACATATCCATGTAAAGGTAGCTTCATTGGTTCAAAAGGATTTCGTTTCAATCTTTATGTATTTACACGTATCATTTGAGGATCCAGAAATTTTAGAAATCTTAAAAATAAATTTTACTAGTTGATTTTGTCGGTGACGGTGACGGTGACACACAGACACGACTTACAACTTATAACTGAATTGCTCATGTCACCGAGACTTCGATTGCTAATTGGACTATAAAATAAATAGCACAAGAATTAATTATCAAATCTTTAAGGATAAAATAAAGAAGATATAGATCCTTGTAGAAAACATTTGTATTACGCATTAACCATAAAATATGTCCTCGACAAGAGAATCTTGCATGCATGCGCTTGAGATCATCATCAATTATTTTTGTAAGATACCAATAACTTGGTACAATTATTATCCATGAGTCAATTTTTTCATAGGCTTTTTTTATAAAGATTTTTAATAGAGTTTTTTTGGGGGGGTTTTCGATGGATTCACTACAACAATAACCAATAAGAGACATTAGGGTAAAAAAATGAAGTTATATTTCAACAATTCATCCACAAATCACTATGTAGCTTTTGTTGGTCCACAAAACCCACCACAGCCATTAATGAATTATGATTCCTCTTTTTCTATCTTTAGATCTTATCCATATCGATATCAATAATTCATAATTGTGTCTATTTAAAGATCTAATGTTGTTTCATCGGTCTGAATATTCTCATTAAAACCATAAATAATTGGAATACTTTTCTTCAATTGGGTTTGAAGTCAACTTTGTTGGTATAGAGATCTCAAATTGAGTTAATTTGGACTTAGTGATACATAGGCTGTTATTTGTTTTTAATTGAGGCAGGTCATTTGGAGCTAAGGACGAGATATTCTGCTTGTTCGAAGGCTCACTTGACAACCTAGGAAGCTTGAAGCAGCAATACGGGCTTGCAAAGAATGCAAACGAGGTTTTGTTGGTCATTGAGGCTTATAAGACTCTCCGGGACAGAGCTCCTTACCCCGCCAACCACGTCGTGTCTCACTTAGATGGCGATTTCGTCTTTGTGGTTTTTGATAAATCAACCTCCACTTTGTTTGTAGCTTCTGTAAGTCCTTTTTAATCTCCTCGAAAACCCTTTTTAACTGTAAGGTAAATCGAATAAAGTCGGTTTCAATTTGCTGCAGGACCAAGTTGGTAAGGTTCCCTTGTATTGGGGAATAACAGCTGATGGGTATGTGGCATTTGCTGATGATGTTGAGTTGCTAAAAGGTGCTTGTGGCAAGTCTCTTGCTTCTTTCCCTCAAGGTTGGTTTTCAATTTCTTTTCCTTTTCTTATTTCACTCATAACTTCAAGATTTTGGGGGCATTATAAGCTCAATTGATGCGATTCTGAATGGTTGTGCATGCATTGCAGGCTGTTATTACTCGACGGCGTTAGGTGGACTTAGGAGCTTTGAGAACCCTAAGAATAAGATCACTGCCATTCCTGCAAATGAGGAAGAAATTTGGGGAGCCACCTTCAAGGTAATTGATTCTTCAAAAGCAAACCATATTAGTCTTATAAATAGAAAATAAGGTCATAACACAAACAATGGTGGCGGGAACAGGTGGAAGGAGCAGCAGTTCTTGCAGATTGAGAATCAAGAAAGAAGCAATGATGTAGGAGAAACATGATGTATCTCCTCTCTCCTGTCTTTTGCTTCTTTGTACAGCCCGTGTATGTCCCCCCCTTGTGGTCTTTCTAATGTCTTCTTTCTAATAAATTATGTCTGAAAAACCCAAATCCTATCTTCTCTGGACCGTTATTTCTCTTGTTCATTACTCGTTTCTCCAGTAAATTCTCAATCTGTCTACACTCTCAAACATTGATCTGTAACACGAAAATTTTGGGATTGGCAGAGAATGGGTCCCTGAGTACTGATTTGGTAATCACAGAGTCCAGGTTTTATTATTGAAAAAACAGTACAGAGGAAAACGGATACAAGAGAACAGAAACAGGAACAAGCTCACAGACTATAGGATGTAGTAGAAGACAATACAACTCTAGTTCATGTGTTTTGCAGATTAAGAAGCAGGGCAGATACTCTCCAAACTGTTGAACAAAAACCCCCAAAAGTATTATGATTGAGACGAATTTTATCTGTGAATTCTGCTATTTAGCAGTTTCAGTAAAAAATAAATCCATACCTCTCCCCTAAACATTCGATAATGTCGCTTGTGAGAGTTGATCTCTTATGTTTTGTAAAAGCTAGAGATGCAGCCTTTCTCAGCAGGCCAGAAGCAGCTATGCATCCCAAGATGGCTGGATTCTCAGAGCAACTGTTTCAATTTTTTTTTTGTTTCAGAGATTGTCAAATAACAACTTTTCTCAACTAATGATTGAGCTAGAGAATGATTGAGAAAAAAGTAAAGTAGGTAACTAACCTTCCAGGACCTGACTTAAGCTGTTGGGCCCATGACAAAAACACTGCGACACTAGATGAAACCATATACATGTAGGGGACCTTAAAGGTTTAGACTTTTAAGCGTAGTACCCCGAGCAATTATATGAGATGAGATCAACTAATATGAACTTACCTCCCAGAGAGAATATCCCCTTGTCCACCGCAGCGCCTTGGTGAACCATTAATGCTCACTGATTTTACTGCAAAAATAGACATCATTACACCTGGCGTTCTCAAATTTCTCTATCCGAAAAAACAGAAAGATATAGAAAAAGTTGCTCACATGTCTCCCCGTTGCTTATAAGATCAGATTTCCCTTTCCTCAGAATCGTGACGCCACCAATCCTGAATGACACAAGCATCTAACTTTATAAGCATCAGATTTTCTGTTGCAAATAATCAGATGAGCCTGGGAAGATAAGGCTCTCTAGATGACTTTTGTAGAATTTCAGATTCTAGTACATGTAATGTGAGTTTTATACTTACTGTTTGGCTAAAGAGCGTAGCTGATCTTCAGCATTCTGTTCATCTACTTCACAATTCAGCACTTTCTGCACCAGACGCTTATACTCGTTCACATTTGGGGTTAAGACAGCAAGCGGATAGCTATTGACAAGATCAGTAGAATTTGTTACAAGAAACAGCCCGTCCTGCAGAATCGCCATAAAATCATTAGAACATAAAAACAATCAAGATTTGGGGAAAGACGACAGCCTGTCAAATCCGCTCTTTTATGCTAACATATCACTGCTTACCCCATCTACAACAAAAGGAACATTTGCCTTTTTGGCAAGATTCATGATTTCGCTCACACATTCCTGCAGACAGCAGCTGTGTCAAGTCAACGAATAAAGTATTGATGAAGTCCATGCAACAGAATCTGTACCAGGAGAAATGGATCCCTTCCCAAACCAGGACCAATTACAAGGCAATCAAATCGTTCCATCCATTTATCGACTTCCCCGAGCACTTTATCCTGGACTTTTCTTTTCTCTTCCTCTCTGAATTGATTACGTCCGGATACAAAGCATAAATACTATGAAACTGGGCTTTTCATAAAACCTACTGAATGAAATCAGAAGGTAAGAAGTAGCACACATTGTGGAACTGGAGTATTCACCTAATGCTGTACGATTCCTCAAGAACAGGGTGAACTATAAGTTCAGGACTATAGCTCTTTATAACAGGGGCCGCGTCTTTTGTACAGAAGACATGAGACAAATCAGCACCCTACAATAATGAACAAGAAACTCTTCTCTTTTGTGTATTACAGATTAACTTAAATCAAAGACGAGTAGAAAAGAAGAAAAAAAGCTGTGATGGTTAATGGAAACGAAGCAACTGACAATTTTCAAAGCTGAAATGGCGGCGAAGTATGGAGCTCCTGTGTATTCACGACAGCCTCCAATCACAGCTATCTTTCCTGATACAGAGTTTCAACACTTGAGCTAAACATAAAGAACCACAAAAGACACGAAACACAAAGAATCTCGAATTGATTCATCACCTATGAAACACAGAAGGGACAAAACACAAAATCCAGCAGGAATTACACAGAGACGAAAAAGGGTTCTAACCAGCTTGGCCTTTGTGTCGTTTGGGGTCGAGCGATGGCGTGACAATTCTAAGGACACTCTCAGCGTCGGCCTCCGATATGGAACTCATAGCTCTGATAAGCTTGGGGCGATGGACTTTTAAGCCGCAAAGAGCACGTACCAAGAACTGTTGCCTTCTGAGCACAGTTGAAGCAGATGAATGAGAAGTCAATCGTCCCAAGCCAGAGATGACGCTATGCTTCGCCAACATTGATTGATTCTATACAAGGGCTGAGAAACCCACCGCTTCCGATACAGCATCGAGTCGGAACCCTCTTTTCCACTCGGAGTGTCTTATTTATTTATTTTATAGGGAAAGGTGAAAAATTAACACACTACCACAATTCGGAAGTTTTCTCGGATGAAGAAGATGAAGCGGACGGCGATGGGCAACGCGATTCGATCCTTCGGGGTCGTGTTAGGAACACTGGCTTTTGGCTACTTGTCACTGGAACATGTCTACAAGCCTTTCCTTGAAAAGGCTGAACAATACGAACGATCTCTTCAGTCTCTACCTTCTCCACACCAACAAGGTCTTGTATTCTCTTTCTCTTGCAGTCAGTAGAGTCTTGCTTCTGTTGCGTTTTCTTCTGTGAAAATCGTAGGTAGATTTATGCGGTGAATCATTGATGATTAGTTTGATGATCCGTTTTTTCTGAACTGTGGAAGTTATCAATGCGTTTCGAAAATCTCGCGAATGTAAATCGCAGTGTGGGTTTTGTTAATTAAGATCTATCTTTGCTTGAAATCAAGGGAAAGTTTTGATATTTCATGTATTGTAAAAGAAAGTTGCAGCCTTTCCTCTACAGTCTGAAATCTAGCTTCTGGTTTGGATTGGTAACAA
The DNA here is from genome assembly GCA_018901935.1 of Pugionium cornutum. Taxonomy (NCBI): domain Eukaryota; kingdom Viridiplantae; phylum Streptophyta; class Magnoliopsida; order Brassicales; family Brassicaceae; genus Pugionium; species Pugionium cornutum. The sequence goes on from CM032162.1 coordinate 7,798,530, forward strand.
TGTGTAATAGCAAAATCAAGAAAAGAAATAAAATTTTGGAGTGTGAAACTTTAAGACCTCAATAGTTTTGATATTGGTCGGTTTCCTCTGCCATATGAATCATTGTACGAGAAAAACCGCCTGAAGGCAGAACTTATTGGATTTTTGATCATTAAACTTCCATATTTGAATCATTTGATGAATTGGTTGAACATAAAATGTGATAGTCTCTCGGAAACATGTGTTCTTCTTCAGTGTGTTTCCATAGAGTGTGTTTTGTTGAATCAATGAATAAGGTGATGCTACATGCTGAATCACTTTCCAGTTACCAATACGCCTATGCCCCTTCATGTTCTTAGTCATTGTGTCTTAGAGAACTTAGAACTTTGTGATCTGTTAGAAGGTTTAACTTAGAACTTGTAATATTTGCTATGTTTTTCTCACTCTCTGATCTTGTAGATGAGCAAGAAGAAGTGGGGTGGGAGTGCGACAAGAACAATACCGAGGGATGGGAGAAGAAATGATAGTTTTTATGACGAACCTATGAACATGAGATCAATCTGTAATTCCCTTTTTTCAATCACTCGAATCTTGTCTCAGTATAGTACAGATTCTCTAACTGTGTTTGTTACAAAATGGCTTATCTGAAGCTCAATTACAATTATGTAGTTTTACTTTGTCCTTGTGAAGATTATTATGAATTGTGGCTTGAAACACAAGGAAACAACTTATTATGAGATCCATCCTTGTCTCTTACACTGTAGAGTTCGACCAAATCATTATAAACAATAAAATTGCATTTAATCATCAGTTAAAGAAAAAGCTTGTAATGATCTTGGCCGGCACGCAACCTCTCATCGGTTCTCACACTCTCTGACTAATTGAATCTTGTCCCTAGACAAATGACATGTGATGTGTTCATACAAATCTCCGGCATGGACGCCTCCGAATCGGAATTTCGAGCTTCATGAATTTAATTTACTTTTCTTTAATCATTAGAAGATTCCTTCTGATTTCCAAATTATTATTTTTGTGTAAAAAGTACGATGCACGAACGAATAGTAACTCCGTTTTTAAACCAACTACAATTTTTTTAACTGTGTATCAATCACATGCACATTTATATAAAAAGTATCACGTTTAGAACAACAATAAACGTACAAAACGCTTCAACCGTTTTTTTGTTCAAATTGAAATCAAACCGCGCACTAGTAGCCACGCCGTCTATGTCCCCACCACTCACCATTTCGCTTCGTGTTAATACGTGCGTCACGCGCCATGACACCGCGTGTGTCATCTTTTGGATCTACGAGACCCACCGCTTAACAAAAGGACCCACGATTCATATACACACTCCTCAGTCTCTCTCCCTCTTGTGAAACACTACGGTCAAGAAAAAGTTTTTGCATAATAAATCCTTCGTTATGCGGCATGGTCCTTGTCTTTTATTGTTTCTGATTCAATTTTTTTCCCTCTTGAGTAGCCGAGAACCCATCTTTTCAGGTGTAAAACCTTTTCATTTCTTTTCATAGAGCCACAAGAAGAAGACGAAGAATCAACGTCTTCAACTTCTGCATCTGTTTTCTCTCTCTTTTTCAAAAACCGCAGATGTCGAAGAACCCATATTTTGAAGACAACGAAGCCATGCCAATCTTCGAAGTAATTAAGAGATTCAAGCGTTTAAGGCTCGTCTTCGAGCCGTCACTGGGAATCTTGGGGTTTTTCTTGGTGGGTTTGTGTTTAGTTTTTAGCTTTTTCTACCTCGATTACGGAAGCGTGGCTAAATCTAAAAGTCATGGCATCTTTTCGGATCAATCGGAGAGATTCCTTTGGCTCAAGGAACTCGATGTTGGGCCTGGAGATAACAACAACACCAACAACACCAACGAAAACAGTAGAGTTGGGTTTCTTGAAGAGAGTGGGAATGGTTGTGATTTGTTCGATGGGAGATGGGTTTGGGACGAATCGTATCCCTTGTATCAGTCCAAAGATTGCGTCTTTCTTGACGATGGATTCAGATGCACTGAGTTCGGAAGACCTGATTTGTTCTACACCAAGTGGAGATGGCAACCTACACATTGCAATTTGCCCAGGTGATGTTCTTTACAGTTAATGCATTTTCTTTTCTCATGACATGGATCCAAAGATTTTCTGGGATTAGAAATGTTATGTTTAGGATTTTGGTTCTCACGGAGATCAAGGAAATGTTTTTGGCATGGATTTATAGATTAGATAGGAGGAAGAATCTACGAACCGCGTAATACCAATGTTGTTAATATGTGTTTCTTTTGAATTCAGATTTGATGCGAAGTTAATGCTGGAAAAACTAAGGAACAAGCGGCTAGTATTTGTAGGAGACTCAATTGGAAGAAACCAATGGGAGTCTCTGCTTTGTATGCTATCTTCTGCGATCAAGAACTTGAATTCGGTTTACGAAGTTAACAACAGACCCATTACAAAGCACATGGGCTTCTTTGTGTTCGTGTTTCATGACTACAATTGCACTGTTGAATACTATAGAGCACCGTTTCTGGTTCTCCAAAGCCGTCCACCTAACGGATCACCAGAAAATGTTAAGACGACTCTTAAACTAGAGACGATGGATTGGAATGCCGACAAGTGGAGAGACGCGGATATATTAGTGTTTAACACTGGTCATTGGTGGAACTACGAGAAAACTATTCGCGGGTTAGCTTCTTTCTTCTTGATTAACAATCTATGGAACAAATAAGACTGGTTTTATCCAGTGACCGATCTTGGATTGTTATTGCAGAGGTTGTTACTTTCAAGAAGGAGAAAAAGTGAAAATAGAAATGAAGATAGATCATGCCTACAGACGAGCTATGAAGACTGTTCTGAAATGGATACAAGAGGAGGTTGATTCAAGCAAAACTCAAGTCTTCTTTCGCACATTTGCCCCCGTGCATTTCAGGTTTGTTACATAGTTTGAAACAACATCTTTGATCAAATCTAATTGCACATTTCTTTCGTCATTTGATGTAGGGGAGGGGATTGGAAAACCGGAGGAACGTGTCATTTGGAGACACTACCTGATTTTGGAGCTTCTCTGGTTCCATCTGAGACATGGGAACATATAAAGCTCCTTGAGGATGTCTTGCCGTCTCTTTACTACACGAAAAGATCAGAGACGATTAAACTGAAACTGTTGAACATTACGGCCATGACTGCTCAAAGAAACGATGGTCATCCATCACTGTATTACTTGGGCTCGGCTGGTCCTGCACCGGTCCGCAGGCAAGACTGCAGCCATTGGTGTCTCCCTGGAGTTCCTGATTCTTGGAATGAGCTTCTGTATGCGTTGTTTCTTAAACAGGAAGGTTATTCAAGATCAAACAATGGACGTTCAGACAATTTTACATGACATTTTAGGGGGTAAAGAGTGGTTCTTGCTCTGCAGAGGCTTTTTTTTCTCGAGAGGCTGAGCTCAAGTTTTTGATTGGGTGATTAGACTAAATGGGTAAGGAAATGTAACTAGTAATTAGGTTAAGAATCATCCTTGGTTGTAAAGATGATTCTCATTATTATTCAAAGATTTGAGTGACGTTGTCAATAGGAGGAGATTGGCTCACAACTAAATTGATAATTTTTGGACCCTTGAAGACAATATCCTTCACTCAAGTCTTTACAAATCTTGCCATAAATGGCCACAAGCGAGACCTTCGACTTTGAAAACATCTTGTGTGACTGTGTTTTACGCTTTCAGTCAGTCGGTTGAATTAGCGACGACGAGAATCAACAACACATGGTTATCACAACAAAAATTAATTTCCATCTTTGTACAAAGACAAAAAAATATCGTAGGTCTACTAAATTTAAAGAGATTGATAAATAAAACCTTTGTGGTAAGAAAATCTGCCAAATATTTTCTTAAAAACTTTGATAAATCTAAGATTTTTTTTTTTTTTTAACTATTTCAAAGTTTTTTCATATTTTGTTTTAAAAAAATCTAAAAAAGTTGATATTTATTAAGAGCTTCCCGTGTATGATTTTAGACTTTTTAGTTCAAGGAATCAAGGCCCAGCCCATAGTTGACCCAATAAACGATAAGGGTCGGGTCAAGAGAGGTTTTGGAGCTCTGTGGCAGTGTGTCGGCTTCCTGCCTCCTTTGAGTTTTCGAGCTATCCTCCGTGATCATTCTTGGTGAATCGCCACATTCTCTCTCTTGCACTTCCCCGCCCTTTGGTTTCAATGGCTGATCTCGATGCTCCCCAGAGTAGGTCAAGAGACCTCGACAAGCTTCTACTCCGGCCTGGGAATCTCGTCGGCCCCGATTTCTATCCTGGAACCGAAGTAAAAACCTTACTTCTCAATTCTCTGTCGTTGCTTTGGGTTTTATCTCATGAATCATGCGGTTGCTTCTATATGAGCCATTTTCCGTAATTTGTATCCTTTATGCTTTTCTGAACGAGAAGTTTGTGAACAGCTGAGAGACGACATACGGGATTATGTGAGAATCTTAGTTGTTGGTGCCGGTGGATTGGGTTGTGAGCTCCTCAAGGACTTGGCTCTTTCGGGGTTTCGTAATCTGGATGTGATTGACATGGACCGCATCGAGGTTACCAATCTCAATCGCCAGTTCCTCTTCAGGCAATTTCTCCTTCTTTGTCTCTCGTGGTTTCCGAAATCCTCTTGCACTGGCTTGGATCCCTCAAAATTGAATTTCGTTAACAGATTGATCTGTTAGGTCATGTTCCCTGTGTCTGTTGTGTGTGATATCCCAGTAAGATTTCTCGAAATTGATAGCTATCTCTGTAGGACTTAGCTGCACGATTGTTGGGTTAATTTAGTTTGGTCTTGTATTAGACTTGAAGACGTAGGAAAGCCTAAGGCAGAGGTAGCAGCAAAGCGTGTCATGGAGAGAGTGAGTGGAGTGGAGATTGTGCCGCATTTTTCACGTATAGAAGACAAAGAGCTTGAGTTTTATAACGATTTTAGTATCATTGCACTTGGTCTTGATTCAATCGAAGCTCGGAGATACATCAATGGAGTAGCTTGTGGGTTTCTTGGTATGAAATCCTTTTAAATATTTTAACAGTCAACCAAACTCTTTATTACCTCTCAACATTTTAATTCTCTGCCATTGTGTTTTCCTCTCTGATCATATGCTTCTGAAATTTAGAGTATGATGAAGACGATTCCCCGAGAAGAGAAACAATCAAGCCGATGGTAGATGGGGGGACCGAAGGTTTCAAGGGTCATGCGAGAGTTATCGTGCCTGGAGTTACACCCTGTTTTGAGTGCACAATTTGGCTTTTTCCACCCCAAGTGAAATTTCCTTTGTGCACTCTTGCAGAAACCCCTAGAAATGCAGCTCATTGCATTGAATATGCTCATCTAATAAAGTGGCCTGAGGTATGTGAATGGATTCTTTTTGTAGCATCTTTGAAAGGGAATCTTCTTAGTTCTTTCCAAGCGAATATGTATTCATTTTAGTCACGGTATATAAAATTCTTCCTGAAGGTACATGGTGGAAAATCCTTTGATCCGGATGAGCCAGATCATATGAAGTGGGTCTACGATGAGGTTAGTCTTCTTTTGCTTTCTGATGCTATGGGTTTAAGTTTTTTTTTATTCCATATTCTGCATTGTCTTCACAGGCTAGCAAGAGAGCCGAGCTTTTTGGAATTGCGGGTGTCACATACTCTTTTACACAAGTATGTGACCATATTTGCTTTTTCTGTCTGTTCACTTCCTAAATTTTCCAGTAATCATCTGGAGTACTTGTGACCGTTTAAGCATGCAGGATGAACCCAATTTGCTATTTGTATTTATGAGAGGAAACTTTATTGTATAGGGTGTGGTTAAAAATATAATCCCGGCGATTGCTTCCACCAACGCCATTATATCAGCAGCTTGTGCGCTTGAAACCTTGAAGATTGTGTCTGGATGCAGCAAAACACTTGCAAATTATCTTACGTATGGTTTACTTCTTCCTTTCTGCCTTACTTGCCAGTGCTTGGACTATAGTTTCTACTTAGAAACAGAAATTGCAAAGAATTTGATGTTATCCTCAAGCAATTTAGTTGGTTTTCATTTTCACAAGGTATAACGGTGGAGAGGGTCTCCACACCAAAGTGACTGAGTTCGTGAGAGACAAGGATTGTCTTGTGTGTGGTCCGGGCATTCTGATTGAGCTGGACACCTCAATTACTTTGCAGAAGGTTGATTCTCTCACCCTATAATCTCATTATCTTCTTAACACCGCGATGATCCTTGATTTGATTAGCCATTTATTGATTTAATCATGCTAAATTATTGGCTTTTTTCTAGTGCCATCTCCATTGATGCAATTATATTCGTTCTTGTATTGATGCTTGACTGTGATTATGAATTCATTCAGTGCCAATACCCGCTTTGTTTGCCTATTTAAAATTCTCTGCCATTTTGGTCATGTTTTTTTCCTTCTCCCAGTTCATTAAGATGCTTGAAGAACATCCAAAGCTTCTATTGTCAAAAGCCAGTGTCAAACATGGAAAAGACAGCCTCTACATGCAGGCACCTCCGGTTCTAGAAGAGATGCACAGACCAAACTTAAGCAAACCGCTTTATGACCTCATGGGAAGAGTCAAGAAAGACACTATCCACGTGTTTGGCACAGCTCTCAAAAACGAAGAGAAACAGTCGTGCTTAACAAAGCTAAGGGTTGTTTTCAAAGTAGCCAATGGTGTTGCAGACATGGATACAGCCATTATTGGGGCATGAAACAACGATAATGATCGCAGCTAGATCCCTTAAGGTAATTGGGCAGCTTGACTTTTGTCCCCTTCTTATGATTGGTCCTTTATTTTATTTTATTTTTGGTTGTGTCCTTATAGCCGTGAAAGCAGATTCTTACTGCGTGATGAAAAAGAAAATAAGTTTTCCTTTTACTTCAAACAGATCGGATTGTTGTTAACCTCGAAGATGTGAATCTGCAAAAAAAAAAAAACATGACTCTGAAACAAGTTTGTATCTTTTTTGTTGAACAGTTAAACGAGACACGTTTTGAACAGTTCAGAACCGTTACTGTGATTTGATGCTAACACCACCAAAACTAACAAAACCATATTCATTTGTTAATATATAATGATCTTTCGGTTTCAATTGATGTACTATATATTTGGTTTCTTTTGATCTTCTTCTGTTTGTGGCTATGCTTGCTTGCACAATCTAAGAGCCTTTAATTAAAACTAGACCTTTGAAACCTAGTATGGGGTCGTGGAGATAAGGTAGTTCCACGACTTATCTCACCAGACAATTCGAAGCTGCAATCACTAATCAAAACCCAAAAAAGAAATTGAAATAAAAAAGTCATATTTTAAAAACGAAACATAAAAATGAGGTGATATGAAGAAAAAATAATCATTGAATACGTAGAATATATGCAGAATATGAAGCTTCACTTGTGAAATCGTTTTTATGAACTATCAAGTAGAATCGGTGTGTGACCCTACTTCACTCAAACACTATCCTCAAACCATACCATATCAATGAGTTAGACTCTATCTTTCTCTCTCTCTCTCCAAAATCCAAAATCCAAAGTGTTCATTGTCCATTTCCTCAATTGCCCACCACAAACTGTATTGCAGATCGATGTGGCTGTTTTAAGATCGTATAGCCATAACAAAGATTTCCTTAGGCCTTATCATAGAGTTATTTTTTTCATTATATATAGGGTATCTAAATGAATGGTTGTAACTTGGTAATATCAAATATGACTACATGAGGCATAATGATATGTTAATGTGATAAAAACAGAGTGATTATGGGTTGTATGTGAACTTTGATTTCTATCTTTTAAACATTTAACAACTGGATAACACCAATGCACAACCTTCTTCTGTTCTTCGTAATGTGTTGTTGTAGGGACTTAAAGCCAGATTAGATTTACATTGTACAAAATCTCTTTCTTTTCTCAGGTCCCACACTCTCACCCACATGCTCTCTCTCTCTCTCTCTCTCTAGGGGCTAATTTCTTGCCTATTTATTTGACTCTTTCAACATTCCCTCTTAACTCCACTTGAAGCAAAGAAAAACAGACTTGTGTCTACAGAACAACCAAGTCTCAAGAAACTTGTGAAGCTTAGATATATGGCTATGGACTTAGAGCTTGATGATGATGTCTTCTTTGCAGACATAAGCAAACAGATTTCTCTTCTCATCATGGATGAAGATGAACACTTAAACCCTGTTTCTCTCTCCTCTTCCTCCTCCTCGTCTCACTCTTTTCAGGTTTGTTTCTCTGTCCTCTCTCCCTATCTCCCTCTCTCCCTCTCTCCCTCTCTCTGATTGTGTTTCTTGAATCTATGTGGAAACAGGGTTTGTTCAGAGGAGGCTACCAAACGGCTCCATATATGTACCATCAAGAACAGAGCAAAGGGACTGGTGTGTTCATCCCTAAATCTGCTCAGCCCAGAAGAAGACCTCATCATCCGAAGCAAGGTAGGTTTAGTTCCTTAAACGCCAAGCAACAACACACTCTTCATCAGAACCGACAACAGTATCACCAGAATCATGACAACTCAAGAAGTACTCTCAACATTCACAACAACAATAGCAGCATGATCACTAGTAATCTTCATGTTTCTATCCCAAGAAGAACCTACAGAGATGCAGCATCTATCTACTCTTGATTAATTTAACAACTATTCTGTCGAGATTCATGGTTTTGTGTGATTGATTCATAATAGATGCATAATTAAGATTCATTTGTTTGTAAATCAGTGAACAATAAGGGTTCTATAAGTAAGGTCTTGGAGATTTGTTCCAAGTTTGTTCTTCTTGTTATATGACTCTTTCTTGTCATTTTTAAAACAGTTCACTGACTTTTCCCCATTTGTAATAATCTTTAATTTAAGGATTGAATTAAAATCGAATTTGTGAAATCTGTTGGTTGATCACAATAAGATTGATGGAGGAATGTGTAAAGACAAGCCCCATGTGAGATTAGCAAATGTTCTCATGCCTTTCTCTCTCTCCAATCAATCAATATCTTTGGGACATCACAAATGAGTTTGCCACTGTCTGAACGTACGAAAAAGGTCAGATCTAAAGACTGTCAAAAGCTCACACACCTTCTGTCTTTGCCACTCACACACTCACATGCCTCTCTCTCCTTTATTAAATCTCATTTAGTATTTCTATTTAGAGTAAAAAATATGATGTTCAACTTCTACATTAATATATAAGCTCACCACATATATAGACAGAGCATAAACCTAATTAAAGATTTTCTAAATTTCCAACAAATGAAGATACATTAGTTTAACAGAGCACAAAAGTTAAAGATGATGAGGTTAACATAATTTATTGTAGTGAATAGAGAGACTATTTAGTATGTAAGCAACCGACAACCCTCGAGATAAAATTTTGAAAACATACATATTATTTAATTTATATATAATATGTTATTTTATATAGCTGGCGGTGGGTGGAATCAATAGGAGATTCTTTTCGTTAAGTAAAATTTAGTTGGCAATAAAAGATTCATATATTATAATAATTATTATTTTTTGTTTCTTGACTTTTTATATAAATTCTTTTAGTTATTTTTGATAAATTTTAATATTAAATCCGTTTATACCTATCTAAAGTTTCTATGATTATATATGAGTAAAATTTTAAAATATCATTTTTAAAAAATTTTATTTTTAAAATAGTATCATTAGTTTAAATTTTTATTAATAAAACAAATTTAAAATTAAAATTTATTAAAACTATATTATAATAGAAAAAATTAAAAAAATTAATTCAAATATAATATTTTAAATTTATGTATAATTTATTTATCATAAATAAATATTTTTATATAATTATTTGTATTATTTTTACAATTTTAATTTTAAAATATTAAATTTTTTAGAAAAATTAAAAAAAATATAGTCCGGAACCAAAACTTTCGAAACGTGTTAACGTGGTTATGATGTCATGTCTTAAAAGTTTTCATCGCCGTGAGCAGATACTCGAGCGAGTGAGTGTGGAGACTGAAGAATTTCAATGGCGGAAATTTCTTTTCTCTTCCTTTTCTTCATTTTCTTTCTCGTTTCTCTTCTCATCATCTTGGCTGTGATCGTACGACCAAGATCCACCAGGATCCCAATCAAGTCCCGTCACGTCTTCATCACTGGTGGATCAAGCGGCATCGGTCTCGCTCTCGCCCACCGTGCCGTAGCCGAAGGCGCTCGAGTATCCATCCTCGCTCGCTCCCCTGAAAAGCTTGCTGAGGCGAAACGAACCATCCAGCTGGCGACTGGCGTCGAGGTCGCCACGTTCTCAGCGGACGTTCGCGATTACGACGCCGTTTCGAAGGCGGTTGACGAATCGGGGCCTATCGATGTGTTAATTGTGAATCAAGGCGTGTTTATTGGGAAGGAGCTTGAGAAACAGAATCCGGAAGAGGTCAAGTTCATGATTGATGTGAATCTGGTGGGAAGCTTCAATGTGATTAAGGCTGCTTTGCCCGCCATGAAAGCCAGGGAAGGTGGTGGCCCTGCCTCAATTTCTCTCGTCTCCTCTCAAGCCGGCCAGGTTCGTCTCTCAAATCTCTCTTACCGTCGATTCATATTTCGTAGTCTCCATATAACACTTTAACTAGCACTATTGATTAGCCATGTAAAGCCCTTTGTGATAGATTATATACAAATACAATAAGCATTCGCTTCGATTGCAATGCCATCAAGCCACGTTTCTATTTATTCCGGTCATTGCAAGGATGTAGAAGAGAATTTTGCGTTTTGAGATTGAATTAAATGCAATCGAGATATCAAGAGTTTCAAGTTAAAACTAGATGCCATATCCGTGGTTTAAGTCAGGATTGCTTGCAGAGTTTATAGCAGCTGCATCAGTTTGGTAATTGTTGAATTAACTTTTGTGAAAATGCAATCATCTCTGGAAGTTGAGAGATGCATTTTCTCAGATAAGACAGCTTGTGATGGCTTGTGTGTTTTTTACCCTTAGGCAGGTATCTACGGTTACACTGCATATTCAGCAAGCAAGTTTGGGCTTCAGGGTTTAGCGCAAGCTTTGCAACAAGAAGTTATTTCTGATGACATTCATGTGACTCTTCTGTTTCCACCTGACACAGATACACCTGGGTTTGAAGAAGGTAAACAATCCTGAATCTTTTTTTTAGACCATTGATTCATCATGGATATGTCGAATATGACAAATCTGAAAACATTATCTAGGATCGTGGATTGACATTTAGGTGTCTCATTATAGTGAGCACATGATTCAAGTTTTTATGAGGAACTGACTAATGTTGCGTCCTCTAAGAGTTAGTAAGCAAAACTACGGTGAAACTTAAAAAGTGGATAATGTTTCTGGTTAGATGTTGAACTTTGTGAAACTTTTCAGAAGAAAATTATGGAAGGAGAAAAAGAATGCATTTATTCTGTAACTTTTTTAACTGTTCGTTCGTGTTCCTCCACAAAAACGTAGAATACTGCACACCATTAATTGCTGTTCTGATTTCAGAGTCATGATTAAAGAGATTAGTTGATTTTTCTTGTTTGGGCTCTCAGAACAGAAGAAGAGACCAGAGCTCACTTCCACCATAGCCGCATCCTCTGGCTCAATGAAAACAAAAGAAGTAGCCAAGATATGTCTGGATGGCATCAAAGCAGGAAAATTCACTGTGACGTGCCATTTTATCGGCTTCTTACTATCAATTGCGACCACCGGCATGTCCCCGCAGAGATCGTTTTGGCTCGCTTTCATTGAAGTTATGTTCGGTGGTCTAATAAGACTCATTGGCTTGTTTTTCCAATGGAATTGGTATAAAACCATAGAAAAAAGGAGTCAAACACAAAAGAAAAGCAAATAGTAAGTTAGCTCAGGTCATCAAACTATTTGTTTTAGCATATGAACTATTGTTTCTTGGGAACAAGTTCATGATGTGTTCAAGAACAAAAGAATAGGCCGTTCATGGAATGTATATTATCAGGCTTTGTATAAAATAAACGACGAGCAAGAAGTGCAGTGGACAAGTTCATATTTTGTAGTCTCACTTCTCTTTTTCCAACTTCAACTTTTGTGTGTTACAATCAAATGACATGGATTTCACAGATTTGTAAAATTGCCAAAAATGACACGACAATGAAGTGAAATGTATCAGTAAATTCAGTTAGTGAAATTGATGTTCCATTTCGTTATCCTCCTCTTCCGATTTTTTTTTCCCTTTCGGAAGTGCTCATCAATGGCGTCCAAGCTTTTCTTTGTTCCTAATCTCGCTTTCTTCCCTAAATTCTCACCCTTTTATCCGTCGCTCTTCTCAACACAAAGGCCTAGTTTCTTTCACTCTCGTTCGTCAAGGAGAGCTCTCCAATCCTCCTCCAACTCTCGGATTCTTAACTTCCAAAACGTCGCCGACGCTTGCACTGAAATCGAAGGCATCGATGCCACCGAAACAACTGCTTCGACTTTACGAAACATCTGCCAAGGTTTTGTGCCGGAGCATATTTTGCACAGGCAAGCTTCGTTCATTGTTTTCTATCGGTGGAAATCGAAAATTTGTGAAAATTTGTTTTTTTTTTTTTGAAAAAAACGGTGCAGAATGGAGGAGATTGGGTTTATCTTCCCCACAGACATTCAAAGAGAAGCTCTTCCTACTTTGTTCACGGGTCGTGATTGCATCCTCCATGCCCAAGTCTTTTCCTAATCTTATTTATGATTCTCTCTTTTGATTATCTGTTTGGACTGTCAGAACGTTCAATGTTCCTATCTTTTTGGTAATCTAGACAGGTTCGGGCAAGACATTGACTTACCTGTTACTCATATTCTCTCTTATAAATCCTCAACGATCTTCTGTGCAAGCTGTAATTGTTGTTCCCACTCGGGAGCTCGGTATGCAAGTAAGAGTGCAGGCACTGATTTCAATCTTCCCCTGACTCTATCTTCTTGTGACATACTCGAAACGGTTGCCTTTTGTTTTGTGTAGGTTACAAAAGTTGCTCGAATGTTGGCTGCAAAATCTACGGATATTGAGGTCAAGGGATGTACAGTAATGGCTCTCTTAGATGGAGGGATACTAAGAAGACACAAAAGCTGGCTAAAGGTTGAACTTGGACATGCAGGGTTTTTTGTTGTATTATGTCGGATCACTTCTTATGATTTAGTTCAGCAAGTTTAACTTTTCTCAGGCTGAGCCACCAGCAATTGTGGTCGCTACGGTAGCAAGTTTGTGCCACATGCTAGAAAAGCACATATTTAAACTTGACTCGGTCAGAGTTCTTGTTGTAGATGAGGTAAAAAACGTTTCAACTATTTATAGTAGTTGCAGCATTGAACATCATGCTCGAAACATTTTCTGACCCAGGAATATTTTTGAATGGTCACTTGATAGGTTGATTTCTTATTCTACTCATCAAAACAAGTCGGTTCTGTACGGAAGCTGTTGACAACGTTCTCTTCATGCGATAAACGTCAGACAGTTTTCGCCAGTGCTTCCATTCCCCAGCATAACCATTTTGTGCGTGACTGTATACAGCAAAAGTGGACTAAGGTTAGCTTATGAATGATTCTTATACTTTGAATTATGTTAGGGCTTCGTTTATGAACCAAATGATTTGAGCTGCTGTAGATATCCCATCCCCTACAGTTTAACAAATTACAATTCTGAACTTGGGTTTCAAGTAGCTTGTCTTTTTTTCATATTTCTACAGCGGGATGTTGTTCATATTCATGTGAACGCAATCATGCCCATGCCTTTGTGCCTTCTTCACAGATTTGTAGTAAGATCTAACTTGTTCCATTTCTTTAGTCATGATATGCATCTTTTGGTACATCTAATCTGTATTTTGGTAGGTGTGTCAGAAGAGAAACAAGCATCAAACACTTCTTACCTTGTTAGAGTCTGATGCACCTGAATCAGCTATTATTTTTGCTGGGGAGCAGGTTTTGGAAGCCTCTATTACTCTTCTGGCTACACTTAATCTAACCATGTAACACTCTTTTTGTGCTCTTCTTTTCAGTCTGAGAAGTCAAAAAAGGCTGGAAATGATCCATCGACAACTCTACTCATTGAATTCCTCAAAACTTCATATGATGGCTCGCTAGAGATCCTTCTACTAGAGGAGGACATGAATTTCAATTCAAGAGCTGCTTCACTAACAGTATGTGATTCTGTTTTCCTTGGAATGCTTATTCTTTATTACTAACCTTCAGGACTTCCGATAGGAAATCCGGCAGGGAGGAGGGTTTCTTCTTGTTTCTACTGATATTGCGGCAAGAGGGATTGATCTACCAGAAACAACTCATATCTTCAATTTTGATCTCCCACAAACGGCTACAGATTATCTACACCGAGCTGGAAGAGCTGGTCGTAAACCCTTTTCAGACAGGAAGTGCATTGTTACCAATCTGATCACATTGGAGGAAAGATTTGTCTTGCAAAGATTCGAAAATGAACTAATGTTCGGTTGCGAGGAACAGATGTTGTAGGTACAGTATTAATTTTCCCAGTAGGCCAGTACATAAAATTTGCATCTTTCATGTTTCCTCCAACCACCAATACAACGAGTCAAAATGCCATCAGCCCAATCCAACTAATTAAGTACATGGAAAGATTATATTCATTATCAGATAAATTGCTTTATTAATTTGGTTTTGAGTTTTCTGCTTTGCATTTTTAGTTCTCACAATTCTTCAAAAGTATCATATCACGACTCCATCTCCAATTACTGAATTCTTCAGGATTACTGTAATGCCAGATCTGATGTAAAATCCATCGGATGACCTATCGGCTTCTTGTATTCCCTGTGAATCATCACATTAGGGGAAATGAGTCAAGCAAACAAAAAAAATTGTATGTCGGATGGGTCCATTTTTTCTTAACTAAAAGAAAAATTTACCTCCGAGTTCGCAATGATTACATTCTTCCCGACTCTAGCATTCTTGTCTATTATGCATTCTCTGTAGGGAAAAGGCGAAGACAAGGTGAAAGTGGAAGTAATGAATGACGAAACTTCAGAAATGACAGCTGTTTCTAAGGTAAGCCATGTAAAGTTGATAGTTACTCTTACTTAATGTTTGTGTTCTCTCCTATTCCAATGGGAACTCCTCCCTCAGCAAGCAGTGATGCAACTTCTGCATCAGTTTCGTAGAAGTCTGCCCCAAGCATCACAGTGTCCTAAAGTTTCCATGCTTTTATATCATTATATGATCTTAGTGCGTTTAACCCTTTCATTATGATTTAGAAAGATAATTATTCTGCCTACCTTCAGTTGAACATTACTGCCTACTCTAGATCTAATTCCCACAATGCTGTGGTCAATTAAGCAGTTGGTTAAGAAGCTTCCATGAGAAATTATGGAATCAACGAGCTTCACATGTAATGAAACTTAAAGGAGTTAATCTCGAAGAAAGTTGGCCAAATATGGAAATACATAGAAGTAGGAGAAAACATCATGGCTGGTTTTACTTACCTTGGACCCGTCTATTTTCGATGGTGGCAGGTTTCTCCTTGATGTATATATCGGTTTCGCTGCGTTGTAGAAACTAAATGCTGGTGGCTAAAAGTTATAGAGGTCAACGGAAGTGATATTAAAATGACTATATAATGATTTCATTGTGAACAATATCCTGCAAAACAGAGTTGTCCCAGAAAAGATTTGTCCTTACATGCTTAGTGAGAGCGAGATTGGCCTCGAAGAAAGATCTTATCGTTCCTATATCTTCCCAGTAGTCATTAAAGAGATAAGCCTGCTCAAAAGATCTTGTTATTCAAAAAGTTATTCACTTGACTGAAATGTTTGCTTAATCTGAATGTTACTGACATTCACATAGAATTCTTTAGCGGAGAAGGGTATAATCTCTGAACCAAAGTCGTTTGCTGTGGGGAAACGCCATCTGATTTCAAAAACAGATGCATCTTATTTATTCTGCACTGTTCTCAGAATGCAGAGACAGCATATAGAACTAAAAGTGTTACCTCAAGAGATTCAACAGTATCTCTTTCTTGAAAACATAAACTCCCATTGACGCTATGTATGGTTTCTTTTCAGCTTCCTCCTTGGAAAGTCCTAAAACGGTTGTGTCTACTGCCTAAGAATACCCGAGGTTAGAACAATCTTTGAGGGTTTGTTTCGAGATCCTATTATGTTAACCTCGAAATTTTCACAGTACCATGGCTTTCAGGTCGTCTCCTTTAGGTTTTTCACTGAAAGAGATAACTCTTCCTTTGTCATCTATCTTCATAAGACCAAAATCTGAGGCACGTCTACCATGTAATACAGAAAGAGACTTAAAAGAAATCATGATCCTTTTGATTCAGCATACTAAGCTCGGGGAAGGAAAGAAAAGATCTATACTCCTCTTTTTTTGCATTCACCTGTCATCTATTGGTATGCAGGAAATGCTTATATCCGCACCACTCTGCCGATGATCCTGCAGATATAAAGTTCAAGGTATGAACCTCTGAGAGTAAGTAACTCTTGATGAAGTACATGGGCTGATCAAGTAATCTTATCTCACCTGTACAAAATCCATATAATCCATCCTGTAAAGGTGATCTCCAGAAAGAATCAACACATCCTCTATCTCCTTGCTTCTTGCGTCCTATGAATGAAAACAAAACAAAAAGTGTTGGACCTTTTGTTTTCCATGTAAAGATAAACAAAGTTAAAGTCAGATTTCTACCTCGAAAAGCCAATGGAACTGCCGAACCGCATCTGCTGTACCTTGGAACCACCTTTTACCAGCTTCTCCTGGCGTTTGAGTGGCTGCAAGAACCTGCAATATTTGAAACAGTTGCTTCAGATGCATCAAAACAGTTTGGGTAGTAATGGAGGATGGATAGAAAGAATACCACACCTCAACATAGCCATCTCCAAAGCCAACTCCATTGGAGTTGTAAGCACGGGCTAAATGCCTATTCAGTGATGCTGAGTTATATTGTGTGAGTATGTAGACTTTGTTGATTCCATTGTTGATGCAATTGCTCATCGGTACATCTATTAACCTATAGGCTCCCCCGATTGGAACCTACAATCCACAGGTATTCACCCATTAGTTAATACTTGTGCTGCAGGAAATTCAGCAATATTGGAAACATTGCAACTAACGGCAGGCTTTGCACGACGCTTTGTGAGAGAAAAGAGTCTTGTTCCTGCTCCACCTCCAAGAATAATGGAAGCGACTGTCCTTGGATCCCTTTTCTCAGTCTCAATCTCTTGTACCTGGAGGTTATTCACACATTATTTGATGAGCTCAAAGATCGAAGAAGAAGAAGCAGAAAGGTTGAGACTTTGTTTTATTACCTTACTCTCTCCAGCTACACTAGTTAAAGACATTGAAACTCTCTTCTGAGAGAAGTTAGTAGAAGAAGATAGAAGGCGGACATTTGGAAGAAGCTGTGCCAAGTTGAGTTTCTTCCCCATGAGGTCTCCATTGCAGAAGCTACGAAGCTTAATGTGGTTGGTCAAGTTCGTGGAGCCGCGTAGTGAGATTCTGCAGTCAGCAGAGACCACCATTTTAGCTGACTCTTGAAGGGTTTGAAGAGAGAGGGGAAGATAAAAGAGAAGAGTAAGGAGTTTTACATTTTACTTGAGTATTTGCTCCACCCAATCTTCATCAACTGACATCCACCACCAGTTTTTGTATTTTGTATTTAGTTTTTTAACAGATATGGCTCTTTTTTTTTGTCTGTACATGTCTTTACATTAATGGCATATTCTACCGGAGGCTTTTATGTCAAGAAACCTAAAATTGCCCGAGAAAATAGTGTGCACATTTGTTTTAAAAAACAAACGTAATTTTGTATTTTTGTTTCGTATCAAACATAGAATGACATGAAACAAAATATTTCCAAAGAATTAGGAATAAGAGATAGACATTTGAATATTCGGTTCCCTTTTTGAGTTTCGAGTTTGGATAAGAAAAATTTAGAACCCACAAAGAAATATAAAAAAAATCGGTTTGGTTCACTTTGAATATATTTCAAATAATATAAATGAAAATTGAAATAAAATTTGAATTATCAAAAAATATCTAAATTATCCAAAATATCCAAATAATAGTTCAATCTTAATGAAACTTATTTTATTGAACAAATGTTTAAATTTAACAATCTAATTAAAAACATTATTATATTTCAGTTATTTTGAGTTTTAAAAAATATATTTAGGATTTATATTTTTAATATTATATTTGGACTATTTCATTTATAAATAGAACTAATATTTGGATGTTTGTGACAATCTAATTGTTCTTTCTAATTTGGTTTGGTATGGTTCGGTATGGTTTCTAATCTTTAAGTTTCGGTTAAATTCTAAGGCCTATAAGGAGTTTTGAACATCAAAAGATTTTTATGTGTTGAGATCCAAAGTCAAAAATTAAGGTTACCGATTCAATGCATTATGTTAAATTTGAATATGGATATAAACCGGGAATATTCGCACATCAACTAGGTCATAGTAATGATCGATATAAAATTCCCAGTTTTTCTTCGATGGATAGTGACTATCGCGTTGCTTATATGATTTTAGATGGAGATGTTCTTAGAGGCTTTTCTTTGAGGAGCTAGACAAGGTAAAGCCAAAAATGGTCTCCGTAATGGGTAATATATATATATATATATAAAGAAATTTAATTAAACATGATGTCCTAAAATATTTATATTATTTGACTCTTAAAACTCTTGATTTATAGATTTTAGCCTAAGATTGACATAGATTAGATGGATATATGTCAATCTAAAAGTAATTTTTTTGTCATTATAAAAGTATAATAAAAGAGGATAAAAACACAATAATACGAAAAGAAAATCCGAACATCAAAAATTAAAGAGAAAGTTATCCAACAAAGCAGTCATTAAAAAATAGAGATCAAATGAAAAAAGAAAATCAATTGGTAATTTAATTTCATTTAAGTCTAATATTAAAGTTAGCATTTTTTCTTCCCAAAGAAATATTTTGTGATTGACTTGAATCAAATTTTACTTTTAATATTAAACTTCATTGAAGACTGGCTGGGTGTTCATATAAGAGATATCGTTGCATGGTGGTCTCCCGGAAAAGGCCGTGACAATATGTTGAGTTAGTCAATGTCTGTTGAAAATTAAACTTGATTTTGGGTCAAGTTTAATTATTGGATCAATGATCCAATAATACTAATTGGGCATAAGTAAAACTTGATCCAAATTCTAGACAAATTCTAGAATATATCTAGAACCATCTTCCACCTCCTTAAAAAGAAATATCTAGATATTTGTTTAAAGATATTTTGAAAGAATTCTCTAGATTTAGGAATAAAATATTGAGATATTTTGTAATTTGGAGGCTATAAATACCTCCATACCCTCTCATTTGTAGTCAAGTTGTTCCAAAGAAAAAACAAGTTGTTCCAATAAAACAACAAGTTCCTCTAAAGATAAAATCTTCCTCTTCTTCCTAAAATTCCTATTTTCTCAAAGTTTCATAAACACCTTCTCCACCACTTCTAAAATTATTTTCTCCCAACAAAGTGGTATCAGAGCCATACTACTCTTTTAAAGATGGCAAATAATGGTTTTCCCCTCCAAGTTCCGATGCTCACAAAGAGCAACTACGATAATTGGAGTCTTAGAATGATGGCAATTCTAGGAGCACATGATGTGTGGGATATAGTCGAGAGAGGCTTCATTGAATCAAACAATAAAGCTAATCTATCTCAAACTCAAAACGATAGTTTGAGAGATCTAAGGAAGAGAGACAAGAAAGCTCTCTGCCTAATTTATCAAGGTTTAGATGAAGATACATTCGAGAAAGTCGCCGAAGCAAAAACGGCCAAAGAAGCATGGGAGAAGCTTCGAATCTCTTACAAGGGAGTGGAACAAGTCAAGAAGGTACGTCTTCAAACTCTAAGAAAAGAATTTGAAGCCTTGCAAATGAAAGAAGGTGAACTAGTTTCCGATTACTTCTCAAGAGTGTTAACGGTTACTAATAACCTTAAAAGAAATGGTGAGAAATTAGATGAAGTGAGAATAATGGAGAAGGTTCTTAGATCGTTGGATTCAAAATTCGAGCATATTGTTACCGTCATTGAAGAGACAAAGGATTTGGAGACTATGACGATGGAGCAACTTCTTGGATCGTTACAAGCTTATGAAGAAAAGAAGAAGAAGAAAGAAGAAATCACGGATAAGGTACTCAAGATGCATATTGATAAAGAAGAAAGCGATCGAATCCATCCAAGACGAGGTGGAGGTCAATTCCGAGGAAGAGGTCGTGGATATGGAAATGGAAGAGGTATGAGGTCTTTTGAAAACAATGTTAACCAAAGAGGAGAAAACTCATCAAGAGGTCATGGGAGAGGAAATCAAAGGTCAAGGTACGATAAATCAAACATTAAATGTTATAATTGTGGAAAATTTGGACATTATGCTTCCGAATGTAAAGCTCCAAGAAATAATCAAGTTGAGGAGAAGTCCAACTACGTTGAAGAGAAAATCCAAGAAGATGAAGTGTTATTAATGGCTAAAAAGAAAGATGAAAGAGATGATGCTCAAATGTGGTACCTTGATAGCGGTGCAAGCAATCACATGTGTGGAAAAAGAGGCATGTTCATAGAGCTTGATGAATCGGTGAAAGGAAATGTGGCATTAGGAGATGAATCAAAGATGGAAGTAAAAGGCAAAGGTAATATTCTCATCCGATTGAAGAATGGAGATCATCAATTCATTTCCAATGTTTACTATGTGCCAAATATGAAGACAAATATCTTGAGTATTGGACAACTCTTAGAGAAAGGTTATGATATTCACTTAAAAGATAATAACCTTTCTATAAGAGATTGTGCAAATAATCTCATCACCAAGGTGCCAATGTCAAGAAATAGAATGTTTGTTCTTAACATTCAAAATGATATCGCACAATGTCTCAAGATGTGTTATAAGGAAGAATCTTGGCTTTGGCATCTTCGATTTGGACATCTCAACTTTGGAGGATTGGAGCTACTTTCTAAGAAAGGAATGGTGAGAGGATTGCCTTACATCAACCATCCAAATCAAGTTTGTGAAGGGTGTCTACTTGGAAAACAATTCAAAATGAGTTTTCCGAAGGAGTCAAACACAAGAGCTCGGAAGCCACTAGAACTTATACACACAGATGTTTGTGGACCGATCAAGCCAAGTTCACTCGGTAAAAGTAACTATTTTCTTCTCTTTATTGATGATTTTTCAAGAAAAACATGGGTTTATTTTTTGAAGGAAAAATCAGAAGTGTTTGAAAACTTCAAAAAGTTCAAAGCACTTGTCGAGAAGGAAAGTGGTCTTGTGATCAAAGCCATGAGATCTGATCGTGGAGGAGAGTTCACTTCCAAAGAATTTCAGAAGTATTGTGAGGATAATGGGATTCGTAGGCAATTGACGGTGCCAAGATCACCTCAACAAAATGGAGTAACAGAAAGAAAAAATAGAACAATCCTTGAGATGGCAAGGAGCATGCTCAAAAGCAAAAGATTACCAAAGGAGCTATGGGCAGAAGCAGTTGCATGCGCGGTTTATCTATCAAACCGATCTCCGACAAGAAGTGTCTTGAAAAAAACACCACAAGAAGCTTGAAGTGGAAGGAAGCCCGGTATTTCTCATCTAAGAGTTTTTGGAAGCATTGCTCATGCTCATATACCGGATGAAAAACGGAGCAAACTAGATGATAAAAGTGAGAAGTATATCTTTATTGGTTATGCCAATAATACCAAAGGTTATAAGCTCTACAATCCGGATACAAGGAAGACAATCGTTAGTCGAAATGTCATTTTTGATGAAGGAAGAGAATGGGATTGGAGTTCAAATCATGAAGATTATAACTTTTTTCCACCTTTTGAAGAAGAAATTTTGGAGCAACCTAGAGAAGAGCAAGCTACACCACCAACTTCACCAACTACAAGTTATCAAGAAGATGAAAGTCCGAGTGAAAGGACTCCACGTTATAGAAGTTTACAAGAACTATATGAGGTAACCGAAAATCAAGACAACCTTACATTATTTTGTTTATTTGCGGATTGCGAACCCATGAACTTTCAAGAGGCTATGGAGAAGAAAACATGGAGAAATGCAATGGATGAAGAGATCAAAGCAATACAAAAGAATAAGACATGGGAGTTAGCTTCACTTCCGAATGGGCATAAGGCAATTGGTGTGAAGTGGGTGTATAAAGCAAAGAAGAACTCTAAAGGAGAAATCGAAAGATATAAAGCAAGATTGGTGGCAAAAGACTATAGTCAAAGAGCCGGAATCGACTATGACGAGGTATTCACTCCTGTTGCTCGTTTAGAAACTATTAGACTAATCATTTCTTTGGCAGCCCAAAACAGTTGGAAGATACATCAAATGGATGTCAAATCAGCATTTTTAAATGGAGATCTTGATGAAGAAGTCTACATTGAGCAACCACAAGGCTATATAGTCAAAGGAGAAGAAGACAAAGTCTTAAGATTAAAGAAAGCGCTTTATGGTTTAAAACAAGCACCAAGAGCTTGGAATACTCGAATTGATAAGTACTTCAAGGAGAAAAATTTCATCAAGTGTCCATATGAACATGCACTCTATATCAAAACTCAAAAGAATGATATATTGATTGCATGTTTATATGTAGATGATTTGATATTCACAGGCAACAATCCAAGTATGTTTGAGGATTTCAAGATGGAGATGACAAAAGAGTTCGAGATGACGGATATTGGATTGATGTCTTACTACCTTGGAATTGAAGTGAAGCAAGAAGCCAATGGAATATTCATTACTCAAGAAGGTTATGCTAAAGAGGTGCTCAAGAAATTTAAGATGGATGACTCAAACCCCGTAAGCACACCAATGGAATGTGGAGTTAAGTTGTCAAAACATGAAGAAGGAGAAATGGTGGATCCAACACTATTTAAGAGCTTGGTTGGAAGCTTACGTTACTTAACATGTACAAGACCTGATATTTTATATGCGGTAGGAGTTGTGAGTCGATACATGGAGCATCCAACCACAACTCACTTTAAGGCGGCCAAGAGGATTCTTCGATACATCAAAGGTACAACAAATTTTGGTTTACACTACTCTATTTCTAATGATTACAAGCTTGTCGGATATAGCGATAGCGATTGGAGTGGAGACGTAGATGATCGAAAAAGTACAAGTGGATTTGTATTTTATATTGGAGATACGGCATTCACATGGATGTCAAAGAAGCAACCGATTGTCACTCTTTCTACATGTGAAGCGGAGTATGTAGCTGCTACTTCATGTGTTTGTCATGCAATTTGGCTGCGAAATTTGTTAAAAGAGTTGTGCTTACCACAAGAGGAACCAACGAAGATCTTAGTGGATAACAAATCAGCAATCGCATTAGCAAAGAACCCAGTCTTCCATGATCGAAGTAAGCACATTGATACACGCTATCACTACATTAGAGAATGTGTTACCAAGAAGGATGTGCAAGTGGAGTATGTGAAGACGAATGATCAAGTAGCTGATATTTTCACCAAGCCACTCAAGCGTGAAGATTTTATAAAGATGAGAAGTTTGCTTGGAATAACAAAATCAAGTTTAAGAGGGGGTGTTGAAAATTAAACTTGATTTTGGGTCAAGTTTAATTATTGGATCAATGATCCAATAATACTAATTGGGCATAAGTAAAACTTGATCCAAATTCTAGACAAATTCTAGAATATATCTAGAATCATCTTCCACCTCCTTAAAAAGAAATATCTAGATATTTGTTTAAAGATATTTTGAAAGAATTCTCTAGATTTAGGAATAAAATATTGAGATATTTTGTAATTTGGAGGCTATAAATACCTTCATACCTTCTCATTTGTAGTCAAGTTGTTCCAAAGAAAAAACAAGTTGTTCCAATAAAACAACAACTTCTTCCTAAAATTCCTATTTTCTCAAAGTTTCATAAACACCTTCTCCACCACTTCTAAAATTATTTTCTCCGAACAGTGTCTACGTCGTCACATTAGAGAGAAAAGCTTAAAAAATGACTTTGACGAGTCAAGCCGAAATGCCTATAAACTCTCTCTCAAACAATAGTAACAAACCATCGCCTAAATCAACAAAATTGTCCAGATAATAATCTTTGTGTCAATGGCGATTTCCAAGCTCCACCTACTCTTTCTTTTCTCCATCGTTCTCTCGCTTCATCGTCATGTTCTTTCCGACGACGGTAAACTCTTTCGTTTCCCTAAGATCTTCTGGTTTCTTGACACTGTTCGTTACTGTTTTGAACTAAATCTGGTTTGAAAACTATCGAATCTGTTTAGATTTTTAATTCCTGATCATTAACTGTTTTTACTAGTTGACTTTCGATTGGAATTCATTAACTTTTGGATTTCTTCACTTCACTTGCAAATTTGCTTTTTTTCTATGGAAATCTACAGATGAGGAAGACGTCCTTCTTACGAGCATCAACAACTACAGAACATCCTTAAACCTAACAACATTAACACCAATCAAAAACACAGATTGTCTCGCAGACGAAATCGCAGACCAATTAATCAAGAACCGACCTTGCAGTAACACCACTGGCTCAGCTTCAGTCCCTGGAACCGAACCTTGTTTCCCAAACTACGCTAACCTCTTCACCAAGTGTCATCTCAACATAACCCTAAGCAGAGACTGTGTAATAATGCCAGCTTGTGTCCCTAACCTTGATCCAAGCCTTGTCTTAACCAGTTTCACAAACTCACATTACTCCAAGAACCTGAATGATTCTAAGTTCACTGGAGTTGGTATTGGTTCTGATGGTAATTGGATTGTAGTAGTCCTCACTACAAAGTCACTGGAGCCTAGTTTTTCTCCGGCCGTTATTTATCATCGCCCCTCAGGAGGTTTCACATTCGGCGTTAATGGCGTCGTTAACATATTTCTTTTGTTAGTTCCTTATCTTTTCCTTTTTTCATGATTTGAATCCCATTTTCTTTGTTTTCGTGTATAAATAACCACACTGCCTATGTTTCTCTATCGTTTCGTTTCCTCGTGAATGTTGTTGTTGTGATCAGTTTTTTTTACTCTCCAAAGTTTCTTCTCCTTTACCCTTTGTTTGTTTGGCAAACATATTTTCTAAACAAGGATTAGTGTAGCTTTCTCTTCTTGAAACCGAAGTTTTAAAGAAAACATTACTTTATATTTTTGGTAGATTATCAACACCGTTTGTAAGAGCTAACTGAAAAATAAGTTCACATAAATAGTTTAGGACACAAAAAATAGAATTTATTATATTCTATTAAGATTTGCTATATCGATTTAGCTGATTGACGTAATTTTAGCCTATTTACAAGATAATTTCATTGTCTATATTGAAAAAAATCAAAGAGCATGTTATTTGTTGACTGGAGCAACAGTACAGATAACATGTGACCATAGGCCCGTATATTATAGCAATGTAGAAGATAGGCCCATACAAGTTAGGCCCATTAATGA
Organism: Pugionium cornutum; assembly: GCA_018901935.1. Lineage (NCBI taxonomy): Eukaryota > Viridiplantae > Streptophyta > Magnoliopsida > Brassicales > Brassicaceae > Pugionium > Pugionium cornutum. The sequence continues at coordinate 7,823,893 of CM032162.1, forward strand.
AAATACAAACACACTTCACCGACGAAATTTGTTGGTACTTGCCTACCTTGCCTACGTTGGTACTTTGGTAGTGGTAGAGTAGCTTTTAATCAGTTATAAACGAGAATAAATTACATAAATAATTAAAATATTATCAATGGATTCTTTAATTCCAATTTAAAAACATCATATAAAATAATTTAATCGAAATATTATTAAAGAAGATTAATTTGTATTGAATAATTGTAGGATTAGAAATATAAAACGAATAAGTAGTTCATTAAAAGAAAATTTTAAATACAAACATATTTTAATAATCTTTATATTTAAATATTAATATAGGATTAATTATATAAAAAGAATCACTTGATATATCATCTATATGACAAAAGAATCTCATAAAAAATATAGAAAATAAAAAGAACTCATATGACCTAAACCAAACTAAAATTTTGGACTACACTATATTAATAATGTATAATTATTAAATATTTTAACAGTAATATCCTAAAATAACATCATTTTAAATTTTTGTTCCAAATTTTGCATTGTAAACTTATAACTCCAAAATAGCACAAATTATTTTCTAAAGATATATATTTACTATAAAAAAATTATATATAAACTTAAAATATTATATTTGGTTTTATTTTTTTCAATTTAGGGTTTAATTTTTTTCATTAACAATAAATTTTAATATATTTTAGTATTAAATTTGTATTATTTTTAGAAATATAAACTAATGATGTTATATTTGGAATAAAAACTTAAAACAGTACTATTTTTGTCAATTACCCATTTTTTAAATTTAATTAGATATTTAAAATTTAGTTCATAATCAGATCTCTAATTCCAAATTCTATTTTTTGTTTTAGAGCTAAAAAATTATAAAAATCTATTATTCTTTTAAAAAAAATATAGTCTATATGTTTTGAAGAAAAATTCATTGATATTTTCATAAAGTAGATGTATATATACTAAAACAATGTTAAAATATTTTATAAACGAGTACAACATTTTGTAATTTTAATAAATGTATTGTAGTCAATTATTATTTTTACTATTTACCGGCCCACAGTCAGTAGAGTCTTGACTCTTGAGTAAACATTATTATACACTTCTTTGAAATAGTAAAAACATATAACACTTATCATAGTGCAGTTTGGTTGGTTGGTGGTGTCCGGACGTGAAAGCAAACAAATCAAAGCTGTAAAATAGAAACAAGAATATCTTCTCACTTTTGAAATATGGATTTTGTCACGATTTCTATAATCTATCTTTAGATTTTGTGCCCTCCTTTTTTTATATTTGTGTGTTCTAAATGTGAGGGAGCGTTTTGATTGAAGGATTTGACTATTTTCAGAGACGACAAGTGAATTTTGCGTTTAGGATTCGTCTTTGTAACGTCACTTTCTTTTCACTAACAAACAATGAAATTAATAATCTCTCATCTCATGACTGAAAGAAATATCAGAGAGAATCGTATCTAACTTTCTCACTCTCACTTTTTTTTTTTATCTTTTAAGCAGGAAACAAATTGAAAAGAAAATACTTTTATTATATTAAAGTGTTTTTTTTTTCAAATGATCGGATTAGAGTGGACCGATGGTTTGGATGATTCATGAAATTTGATGACACACCGACATAGACTCTTAATTCAAAGGAGATTAGGAGGAACAAACGACATATGAGACTTAATCCTATTATTAGTGATATTTCATAACCCTATACGTAAAGAGATCCTGAAGCAACGACATAGACAGAAAAACGAGAGACAATCAAAATACATTTTCAATATCATTAATATATTATTTAAGGAATATTTAAAAAAACAATTTTATCTTCACAAATTATTAACATAAATACTATGTTGAGGTGTCATAATCACAATGAATTTCAAATAAATATATAAATAAACTTAATTTATTAAAATAATTACAATATATTTCATTATTATTAATTATCACTATATTTCATTAAACTAACCAAAATATTATTAAATTCGTAAAAAAATTATGTTTTTTTCCTTAATTACATATATAAAAATTAATATTAAAAATAATTTTAAATAAAAATAAAAATTATATTATTGAATTCATATTTATTAATAAACAATATTATATAATTTACGAATATGTTTCTCAAAATAATGATGTGAGTATAAATCTAGTTAGTTTATGACTAACAATTTTATCGATAACAAAGACAAACCTAAAACGTGAACATGAAAATGTTCTAAAGAACTAACGAATTTAAAGAATTAAGCCACTCTTAATTCAATCTTTAATCCATTATATATAAAAAATCAAGCTTTAATCTGTTGGCTCCAACATAAATGGATTTTACATTGCATATTTTATCCAATATACTTTTGACACTCAAAAAGAAAACTTTTAAAAAACTTCTAAGAAGAAAAGGCTGTGCGCAGTGAATGCATGTAATGAATGACTTTCTTATATTCGTGTCCAAGAATTATAATTTTATGAACTTTTTGGATCTTTTCAATTATTATTTATATTCCTCTGTCTAATTATTATATATCAACAAATAGTATGTGTGTCGGTGTGTGTATCCAAACGAAGTAGATCGTCACTTATCCACGCATTTTTCTAGGGCAACTATAGCTGTACTAGGGTTTTATCGTGTCACCAAAATAACTATTCCATTATTCAAATATGGAAGGTAATATATCATTCCAACATATATATCCGTATGGTTTTCAAATAATTGATTATATTATTATTATTATTTTAGTTTATAAGTTAGATTGTTTTGTCCAAATTTTGAATTTTAATTTTCTTTCATTTTCTAAAATATTTTTAATAGCAAAATTATATATATATAGAGAGAGAGAAAAAAACGTTACTAATCCACGTTAAAAAAATCATTCTATATATATTGTATTGAATTTATAAAAAAAATAGGGCAGGAGCAAATCCACCAATAGGATTTGGTTTAGTCGCCATGTTGCCACTACTCATGACTCACGGATCCATTCACCCACTAATTTAATAAAAAGTAATATTTAAAATTATCATATTTTAAGGGTTTTTTTTTTAAATTTACCATCTTAAAATTAAAATTTCAAAAATAAAATATCACAAGTAATTATACAAAAATACTTATGTACTCTCAATAAACTATACATAAACTTAAAATATTATATTTGAGTTTATTTTTCTAATTTAGAATTTAATTTTTCTATTAAAGTATATTTTAAATACATTTTAATATTAAATTTATGTTATTATTAGAAATTTAAACCAACAATGCTATTTTGGAACAAAAATTTAAAAATATACTATTTAAAAAAGATTCTTTTAATAAATCCATTTTTGCAAAATTTAATGCTTATTTAATTTGTTGGCAATTTTGTTTTTTTTTTGTCAAAACATAGGATGCATTTTTAATAAATAAATGGTTGTAGTATTTTAGTTACCAAGAAGCGACTTCATTTACATGGTTAATTACATCGTTAATGTAGGTTATATATAATGATTATGTTCATATAATCTGGCAACATAATTTCGATGCTGCAGTAAAATTCATAAGTTAAATTATTTGGTCAAAGAGAGCGACATCATCATAAAGAATCTAAAGGTAGCCCACATTCAAAGAAGGAAAAAAAGGGAATAAAAATCTTGGAAAAGAAGGGCAAAAGAGTAATTCATACGAGGGGTGTGACCGTTGTGAGGATAAAATAGAAAAGAGGATGTGATGGTCGCGCAATAGTTCTTTCAATTCACTAACTAATCCTTTTGCTCTACTTAGCCACAAAGAAACCTATCCAATTAATTGCTTTCTCTTCATTTTTAGATTGGATATAAAAAGTTTAACATAATTGTTAACCATACCAAAAAGACATTGCGTCACTAATGATCATATAGAGCTTAATTATCAAGTTGTGGTGGGGCTAATGAATTATTTATATTGAAAACAAACTGATGGTCATTCACTTCACTCTATATTTGAATTATCAATTATGCATATTTAAAATGATTAATCGTTTTGATACCATACAATATGTGGAATATTGTAATTCAATCCACAAATCACTATTTCATATCTTTGATCCAACGGTCTAGTCATGTTAAAAAGTTATTATAAGAATGTTCAGTAATTTACTAGAAAATCTGATGTATAATAATAATAAAAATAAGAGTAATACTTTAAAATAATATTTTAAAAGTTTTTGTTCAAAATCTAGTATTTTAAAATTAAATTTCCAAAAATATCACAAATAATTATGTAGAAATACTTATTTATTCTAAATAAATTATAAATAAATTTAAAATATTATATTTGGTGCTAATTTAAAATTTAATTTTTTCCTAGTAAAATAATTTTTTAATAGGTTTTAATCTTAAATTTGTGTTATTATTGGAAATTTAAACTACTGATATTATTTTGCAACAAAAAATTAAAATATGTTATTTTAGAGAATTGCTCTAATAAAAATAATCTTAGGTTTTGGATATTTAAGAATCTTTATGTTTAGTAGCATCCTTCTAGTAATTTTTCCTCATAAAAAATATTTGATTATATTTCATTTTTCCAAAAAGAAAAATATGTTTTCGATGTTTCATATTTTCCACACAATAATATTTGTTTCGATATTTCATCTGTTCTTTTATCATTAATAATATATACAAGAATGAATTATAACTTAATTTATACAGAAAGTAGCAATAGTTCCATTTTTAGTAGTCCAAAATAATTAAAACATGCAATATTTCCCAAAAGGATAGACGCGTTATCCCATGCAGACTACTTTGCAAGAAAATAAACTTTAGAAATCAATAGCCACAGTAATCATAATTAATAATAACAATAACCAAAAGCCAAAACTCTTAAAAGCAAAAACAACAAAAAAGTTTCAAAGCGCAGTCCAGTAGTAGACTAGAGTTTCACGTGTCGCTCACTACATTTCTAATTATCCTATTTCATATAAAGAGAAATCGAGTGGGCACTAAGGTGCACAGTTGCACTGTAATTAAAGATTCCTCATTTGGAGACAATATTTAGTGAAAATATCTTCTAAGTTATTACATATATAACCTAAATTAAATGTTTTTTCCTCAATTTATATATGTATAGATCATTAAATAAGAGAATAGTATACATTTCAACATTATTTTTCGTTGATATTCAATCTTAAGTGCGTTTTGTTTTCTATAAATATTTTTTGCCTTTTTCGGTGGACCTAGTGAATAGAGAGACCGAAGATGGTAATAAATATCTCGATTTATTAAAAAAAATAACCATAATTGTCTCGAATAAATAACTAAAATAACAAATAAAATATTAGAATGATATCTTAAAATAATATTTTTTTTTTAAAAAAATATATTATAAACTTAACATCTTAAAATTAAAATTCTAAAAATAAAACAAATAATTATATATAAATACTTAAATATTTATTATTCTAAATAAATTACATATAAATTTAAAATATTATATTTGGATTTATTTTTCTCTAATTTAAGGTTTAATTTTTTCTATTAAAATAAAAATTTAATGTATTCCTAAATATTAATCCTAAAACGTACATTTTTGTTTTCTTGCTTTCTAACAAGTCTGAATTTGAAACCTTTTGAAATCTAAATTTCCGAATCATACTTTTTGGAGTTGGAGTTGATAAAATAGCCAACGTTTTAAGTTTTTAAGTCTATTTCAAATGTCAAGCAACCTAATTTAGAATTCAAAGTATTAGCGTTGGATAATGTATCACGTAGATTTCACAGAAAATGTAGAAAATAGACTTATAAATTTGATAATTATATTTCTCCTCGGTTAGAAAATTTTCTAGTCGATCGCCACTTGTAGGCATACTGATGAAGGTATTTACTAAAATAGGAAATATATTTTTAATGAAAGTTGATGTTTCCAAAAATACGAAAGTTTATATTTTTTTTGTAAAACCAAATAAGTTTTGTTAGTGTAGAAAATTCGACAGAACACAAAATTTCACAAACGATATCTTTTATTAACTAGAATCTTGTTAAGTTGATTACTACAAATCACACTTAATCATTGGCAATTACACAACTCTACCCTTGTAGATTGTCCCCAAACGATTCCTAGTCTACCCAAGATATCCTAACCTCACTTGTTTTGTTCACGACAGAGCAGACTTTTTCTTGCTCAAGTGAACCAAAACAAAACACTCTCTAACCCTTACAAACACTCACCAATTCACTAGAAAACCCTAAGCAGTCTTTGTTGTGCTCAATTTCTGGATGGTCTTTCTGAATGCTCCAACCTCCTTTTTATACTTGGCGGTTATATCATTTAACATGCAACTTTCCTTTTTCCACTTAAGGAACTTGTCTCGATCTGTCTTGATGTTGTTTCCTTTTCGCATCAAGATCCTCTTCTCCTTTTCCTGTTTTGAGGCTGTTTCCTTCTTGCTTATATCCTCACATATTCCTTTTCTCTTTGGCTTGTTTCCATTTTGTTTATTTCCAATTTGCTTGCATCTTCAATCTCCCCCTTTTTAGCTTAATGTGATACTCAAGCAACATGATTCAAAAACACTCATCTACACAACATTTGCACAAGATAGAATGATTCAACAGATAACACGTACTCCCCATTTCTGAAAGAGTTAACCAGTTCGTTCACATACACAATAACATATCCACTTGAGTAAACAGTTCACATAGTCTTCAAGTAATTAAAACAGAACAGAAACAACAAACAAAACACAGCCAGGAGGATAACACTACTACTTGCTCCCCCCATAATCTAATCCTGGTTCTTCTAGGCCTTGTTATCCTCATCATTATCACAGTCATCTCCCCCTGCTTGAGTGCACACTTAAGATAAAAACATCAGAAGGGAAAGCAACATAACTAAGGGGGAAACAGAACAGAAACAGAGATACCTGGATGAAGCAGGCGCTGCATCAGCTGAATGGCAGCCTAAAACGTGTGGCGATCATCAAAAGATAAGTTGGCCGAAGAACTAGCCTCGTGTCGAGGAATGAAGCCACCCAAGTTTGTGTACCAAAACTGGCGTACTCGAGGAACCTTCCCGGTGAAAGGAATGGGATGTTGAACATTCAGCAACCGGAATAACAAGCTGAGAAAAGGGAGATGGAACTTCGAGGCAGGATTGCGAGCAAGCTGCAGAATGTGCTCAAAGACCAGACGCCCGAAATCAAAAGGCACACGATTCACCACATTATACACCAAACGTGCTCGTTTGGGGTTGGGGTAACCGCTATTCTGTGTAGGTGCCCAGTTATGGCAGCAAATCTTGAACATGACAGTAAGGTCTGGCAGAAGTGAGACAAAAGGAGAGAGCTCCACTTGGTGACAGCACCACCACTCATGAAGGCAGCCAACTCATCATGAGAGGGTTTTGCTGTATCGTCCTCTACAGCAGCCTCAACAAGCACCCCCAATCCGAACAGATCATTGATCAGTTCAGGCGAAAACTGAAACATAAACCCCTGAACTGATACATCCAAGCACGTAGACCGGGTTTTGGTACTGGGCAAATGGGACCAAAATTCCCAAAGAGCCGTTTTGTCAAATGGGAGTATATCTGTGACAGTAGACTCAAGTCCAGCAGAGACAATGAAACGCTCAACCTCACGAGGAATTATTCCAAATTGCACCTCTCGTTCTTCGAGGAATTGATGCTGGGAGAAAAGAGTGTACCTGGCCATGGTAGGAGCAGAGCGAGATGACACTGGAGGCGAGGCCACTAGAGGGACTGCCTTCTGAGAATGAGTTCGTTTGCGAGGCAAAGGAACTGTTTTTGTCCGAGGGCGCTTCTGTGACTTGACAGCAGGAGAGGAGGAATGTGAGGCCCTGTCGGAGAGATTTCAACCGAGACGGTGATAGAGGAGGGTGCTGGATCTTTGCGAGAAGATGGAATCGCCGGTGAGGATGGCACCTGATTATCCGAGGGAGCCACAAGGTCAACCCGAGAGCCACTCGGCATAGAGGGCACTTGGAGGGCCAGAGGGCCTTGAGGCAACTCATCCGTGGGATGCATGTGACCGTCAGAGGCAGATCGAGAGTTGGACGGAGACGATGGCGCACACTAGGGCTACTGCTCATAAGTCGAGAGAACCCAAAGAGGAAAGCCTTCATGGTCGACTGTTTCGAATGACTGATGGAGATGAACAGACACGCGGTTGAAGGAGGCTTTTAAGAGAAGCGAACAGGTGCATCGATTGGACCAAAGGTCACATCTGTTGGAAAGTAAACTGAACCAGTACAGACACTTGAATGCACCATAATTATTAGACCAGTGTGAAATATTAGGAATAAAAATGCATAAACAGAAATGTGGATGTGAATTACTCGGGAAGTTCAAGACTATAGATTTAGATTCATGTTATTCAGGAGGTAATGGGACCCAAAACGAGAATGATATATTGTAAACATATAGATAGCCACAGCAGGGTGTGAACAAAAATAGTGTAGGCAAGAGAATGACATTATCGAATTTGATCCAGAGCAGTATTTGAGTACACGACCAAGTCCCACAAACATCCTTAACTCAGACCAGAGTTTCATGACTAGACTTTCACACACTCATACCTTCATCCTTGTAGTTTGAACTAAAACACATTATCCTTACAGAAGGCAGTTGAAATTTTCCTTTGAATGGAAGAGAACAATATGTGTTTTGAATAAACAATTTTTCCCTCCTTTTTCTTTTTTTTTTTGTTTCTCCTCTTTGTTTCTTTTGTCATTTTTGTTGTTGTTTGATACGATCTACTCAACAGTTACCATCACTTGACTTCTCAGGTAATTGAGGGTGTTGAGAGATACTTCAATGCGAAGGATCTCAAAAATTCCATCCTCAGCTCATTGACCACCTTCTGATAAGAACAGCTTAGTCAATAACTTACATAGGACAGTATGAGTGGTAGCTATTTTTCATTAACTTCAAGAGTGCTGGAGTAATCAGACTGAATATGTGCCTAACATGTCTCAAACACTGCCTCTGTCACAGATCAAAACAACTTACCACACACTGTTAGAGTTCACAAACACCAATAGATTTCCAGAGATTTATGAATCGACCAAAATCAAGGGGTTTTGTAAACATATCAGCTAGTTGCATATCTGTGTTCACATGATCAATCTCGATTAGTTTCTCCTCTACCAAATCACGAATAAAATGATGTCTAATATCTATGTGCTTTGTTCGAGAATGATGTACATGATTCTTGGCAATATTTATAGCACTTTCATTATCATAGTGAATGAGTAAAGTATTAGAATCCATACCATAGTCAGCAGCCATCTGTTTCATCCATAGCAGCTGAGTGCAACAGCTTCCAAGAGCGATATACTCTGCTTCAGCAGTGGACAAGGACACGCTGTTCTGCTTCTTGCTGTGCCATGAAATCAGATTATTTCCTAGAAAGAAACATCCTCCACTGGTGCTTCTACGGTCATCAAGACACCTTGCCTAGTCAACATCATAGTATCCAACAAGATGTCGATTTGTCTATTTGCTGTATAGAACACTCAGACTGGTGGTTCCTTTTACAAACTTAATGATCCTCTTTACTGCTTGAAGGTGAGACAGCTTGGGTTTGGCTTGATACCGAGCACATATTCCAACACTGATACACAGATCAGGACGGCTGGTAGTGAGATACAAGAGACTCCCAATCATTCCACGATAGAGTTTAGGGTCGACATCTTCACCCTTCTCGTCCTTGGATAACTTCGTATTTACAACCATGGGAGTTTTCGTAGGTTTACTCTGATCAAGTCCAAACCGTGTCACAAGATTCTTGGCATATGTGCTCTGTGTAACAAAGATGTGATCTTCAAACTGTTGAATGTGAAGACCGAGGAAATGGTTTAACTCTTCTACCATACTCATCTCGAATTCTTCTATCATCTTTTTGACAAACTTTTCAATCAGAGGTTGATTTGTTGCTCCAAATACTGTTAGAGTTCACAAACTGTTAGAGTTCACAATAAAATCAACTTACCACACACTGTTAGAGTTCACAAACACCAATAGATTTCCAGAGATTTATGAATCGACCAAAATCAAGGGGTTTTGTAAACATATCAGCTAGTTGCATATCTGTGTTCACATGATCAATTTCAATTAGTTTCTCCTCTACCAAATCACGAATAAAATGATGTCTAATATCTATGTGCTTTGTTCGAGAATGATGTACATGATTCTTGGCAATATTTATAGCACTTTCATTATCACAGTGAATGAGTAAAGTATTAGAATCCATACCATAGTCAGTAGCCATCTGTTTCATCCACAGCAGCTGAGTGCAACAGCTTCCAAGAACGATATACTCTGCTTCAGCAGTGGACAAGGACACGCTGTTCTGCTTCTTGCTGTGCCATGAAATCAGATTGTTTCCTAGAAAGAAACATCCTCCACTGGTGCTTCTACGGTCATCAAGACACCTTGCCCAGTCAACATCACAGTATCCAGCAAGATGTCGATTTGTCTATATGCTGTATAGAACACTCAGACTTGTGGTTCCTTTTACAAACTTAATGATCCTCTTTACTGCTTGAAGGTGAGACAACTTGGGTTTGGCTTGATACCGAGCACATATTCCAACACTGATACACAGATCAGGACGGCTGGTAGTGAGATACAAGAGACTCCCAATCATTCCACGATAGAGTTTAGGGTCGACATCTTCACCCTTCTCGTCCTTGGATAACTTCGTATTTACAACCATGGGAGTTTTCACAGGTTTACTCTGATCAAGTCTAAACCGTGTCACAAGATTCTTGGCATATGTGCTCTGTGTAACAAAGATGTGATCTTCAAACTGTTGAATGTGAAGCCCGAGGAAATGGTTTAACTCTTCTACCATACTCATCTCGAATTCTTCTGTCATCTTCTTGACAAACTTTTCAATCAGAGGTTGATTTGTTGCTCCAAATACAATATCATCCACATAGATTTGAACTATCATAAATCCTATCTTGTCTTCACACATGAATAAGGTCTTATCAACTGTTCCACGCTGATATCCTTGGTTGATCAAGAATGATGTCAGTCTGTCATATCAGGCTCTCGGTGCCTGCTTCAGATCGTATAATGCCTTTTTTAGTTTAAAGACATAATCAGGATTGTTCGCATTCTCAAATCCCTTAGGTTGCTCCACATAGACTTTCTCTTGAAGAATACCATTTAGGAATGCGCTCTTAACATCCATTTGATGCAGTTTGAACCCAATTAAACAAGCCATTCCTAACAGAAATCTTATGGATTCTAACCTGGCAACTGGTGCAAACGTTTCATTAAAGTCGATGCCTTCCACTTGAGAATAGCCCTAGGCTACCAATCGAGCTTTGTTGCATACAACATTACCATGTTCATCTCGTTTGTTCTTGAATACCCATTTAATTCCAACGACATTCACGTTTGCTGGTCTGGGTGTCAGAGTCCATACGTCACTTCGATCAAATTGTTCTAACTCTTCTTGCATTGATCGTATCCAGTACTCGTCTTGTAGAGTTTCTTTGTAGGTCTTGGGTTCTACAATAGATACAAAACATGCAAATCTGACAATTTCCTTGAAATCAATGTGTTTTTTGCGTGTGATTCGTTCACCGTTGATTTCTCCTATCACGTGCTTTTCAGAGTGATTCCGGTGCACTTGTGGTCTGATCTCATCACCTGATTCGGTATCTGAATTTGACTTAGGCTCTGTTTCCTCTATTATCTCTTATTGAGTTGATGTAGTCTCATCAGGACCATTGTCAACAAGTCTGATGAGTAGTCCCTGAGAGGATATGTCATTAAACACAACGTTCCCTGTTTCCTGGATCATCTTCAGCTTCTTGTTGTATACTCTGTAAGATACCATCATCACTTCTTGAATCGAATTTACCTAACTGATCTCTTTCGTTGAGAATGTAGCACTCACATCCAAACACGTGAAAGTAACCTACACTTGGAGCCTTTCCCTTCCAAAGCTCATATGGCGTTACAGTGGTTCCTTTTCTGACATACACCCGATTGATAACATAACATGCTGTACTGATCGCATCAGCCCATAAATGTTTTGCCACTTGGTTGCCATGTAGCATAGCTCTGGCCATCTCTTGTAGAGTTCTGTTCTTTCTCTCAACAACTTCGTTTTGCTGAGGTGTTCTAGGGGCAGAATATTGATGAAATATTCCTTGTTCACCACAGAATCTGTCGAACATCTCGCTCTGAAATTCCCTACCATGGTCACTTTTTGATTGTACATTTCTTCTCATTCATCAACTGCAAAACTAGAATCCTGAATACTGCAAATGTTCCTGTCTTCTCTCTCAGAAATCTTACCCATGTAAACCTGGTGAAGTTGTCCACTAATACAAAGATGTATTTCTTCCCAGCAATGCTTTCAACATGGATTGGCCCCATCAAGTCCATATGAATCAAATCCAAGGGTTCCTTTGTCTGTACCTCGGGACCGATTTATGGTGTACCTTGATCTACTTCCCTTTAGCACATGGTCCACAGATGAATTCTGAATCCAGCTTTAGTTTAGGAATACCTCGTATTACTTCCTGATTTGAGAGCTTCACCATAGTCCTGACGTTCATGTGCCCGAGCTTTTGATGCCAAAGTTGTAGATCGTTCATTCTTACAGCAAATCACTTTTCAGAGGGTTTCCATACGTAGCAGTTGTTCCCTGTTCTAATACCTTGAAGACGTGTCACATTCGATATATCTGTTGTCATGCATCTAATACTGGTGAAGGTTACTGATAGGCCCTTATCACATAGCTGACTTATGCTTATCAGATTCGCTTTTAGCCCCTCAACCAGATACACACCTTCTAGTTATGGACTTGTTATGCCTCTTTTGTTTCCTTTGCCTTTGATTTTCCCTTTTGCTCCGTCTCCGAAAGTTACCTTTCATGCTGCTATCTGATCCACCTTTGACAGGTTATCCTGTGATCCAGTCATGTGTCTTGAGCACCCACTATCAAAATACCAGGCTGAATCTACAGGTTTCAATGACTCTTTTGCAGTGTAAGCAGAATAAGCATAAAGATCTTGCTTTTTTACCCATGCCTGATTATACCTTCTTCTATCTAACCAGCATCTATTGTCTCTTAGAAGTAGTCCAATTCTGTTCTACAGTCGATAACATTGAGTCTTGATATGTCCCATCTTACCACAGTAGTAGCATTCTAGATCAGGATATCTGGCCTGTGTGGGAGCCCAACTTCGACCATATCTTGAGCCACTCATGTTGATTCTTCTGTATTGTTCTAGTCTTGATTTTCTGTTCTAGACATACCTAGAGTAACCTCCACTCCAGCCGGCATAATTTCTCTTGTCAATGCTTCTGGACTCCTCTTTGTAGTACTCAGGCCTTGTTTCAGCTTTGACAAATCTGGTCTCATTCTTCATTGCATGTCCAAAGTATCCAAGCCCCAATTTGTGTGACTGGTTCTACCCACAGGGAGAATCTTGTCAAGATTCTGAGTTCCTTTGCTCAGCATCTTGATATTCCTTAACTGTTCTGTTAGCCTTCCATCCTAGCTCTTTTGTTTTTTCACGTTCCTTGATCAATTCCTCCTTTATTTGATTTGACATCTTTTCTAGCTCTTGCTTTTCCTTTGTCAATTATTGCTTCTCCAACCTTAAGGCTTCGTTTTCGGCTTGAATCTTCACAATGGATTCACACAAGATCTTGTTCTCATCATATAGCGAGAGTCCCAATTCTTCTTCTTGTTCTGATTCAGCTTCCTCATCTATTACCCCCAGATAAGCTATGCAGTTTAGCATATCACTTGAATCTTCATCATCATCATCATCATCAGAGTCCGATTCATCATAGCTTACAAAGGACTTCTCTTTCCTTCTTGTAGTTCCAATACACTCTGATTTGACGTGACCATAGCCTTCACATTCGCTGCACCTCAGATTCTCTCGTTTTTTAATAGTTGGAAATTTTGCCTTGTAGTGTCCAATCCCTTCACATTCATGGCACTTGATGTCAGCTTTCTTGAACAGTCTCTCAGGCTGAGCTTTAGTGTCTCCTTTGGGTCCATTGAATGTTGCTTTCTTTTGCCCTTTCTCAATTTTTTTGAAGTATTTCCTTATAATCAGACCAACCTTCTCTTCGAGGCATTCATCTTGATCTTCCTTTTGGTTGACTGTTAAGGCGATACCTTTGCTCCTTGTCAGATTCTTCTTGTTCTGCTCTAGTTCATAGGCTTGCATCATCCCAACAACCTGGTCAAACCTCATCTCATCTGAGTTTAGAGAGACTTAGATCGCTGATCTGTGAGCCTGGAACTTCTCAGGAAGACAACGAAGGAATTTTTTGACCAATTTCTTGTCTTTGTACTTTTTTCCTAGCACCATGGCTTCATTAGCGATGGAGTTGAGTTTGCCACTAAAACCTTCAATTGATTCATCATCTCCCATAGTGAGTGTTTCAAACTGCGATGCCAACATGTCAATACGAGTTCGACGCACATTGTTGGTTCCTTCATATGATGTCTGCAGGGAATCCCATGCTTCCTTTGCTGTTGCGCATCCTTGTACCCTTTTGAATTGGTCCTTAGTCAAGGATGTCCAGATCACAGACAATGCCTTGGAGTTGTATTTGGACATGATCTTTTCGTCAGCTGTCCAATCCCTCTTTGGTTTGGGTATTAGATCTCCATCTTCTGTCTTGATCATGGGCTCTATCCATCCTTCTTCCACGACTGTCCAAACATCTTCATCTATTCCTTTGATTAGAGCTTTGATTTGAACTTTCCACCAACCAAAGTTTTCTGTTTCTAGTAACAGAGGTTTAACCGAAGTGAAGTGCTACGAGTTTTCCATGTTATGGCCCCTGAATCTCACATGTTTTATAATTAAAGAACAAAATTTCTTACCAGGTGAAAGGTTCTGATACCAATTGTTAGTGTAGAAAACTCGACAGAATACAAAACTTCACAAACGATATCTTTTATTAACTAGAATCTTGTTAAGTTGATTACTACAAATCACACTTAACCCTTGGCAATTACACAACTCTACCCCTGTAGATTGTCCCCAAACGATTCCTAGTCTACCCAAGATATCCTAACCTCACTTGTTTTGTTCACGACAGAACAGACTCTTTCTTGCTCAAGTGAACCAAAACAGAACACTCTCTAACCCTTACAAACACTCACCAATTCACCAGAAAACCCTAAGCAGTCTTTGTTGTGCTCGATTTCTGGATGGTCTTTCTGAATGCTCCAACCTCCTTTTTATACTTGGCAGTTGTAGCATCCAACAGGCAACTTTCCTTTTTCCACTTAAGGAACTTGTCTCGATCTGTCTTTTCCTTTTCGCATCAAGATCCTCTTCTCCTTTTCCTGTTTTGAGGCTGTTTTCTTTTTGCTTATATCCTCACATATTCTTTTTCTCTTTGGCTTGTTTCCATTTTGCTTATTTCCAATTTGCTTGCATCTTCAAGTTTCTCAAAATCTCGAAACTGTTACAACTATATCTTTTGTTAATTAAGTTTTAAATTTCTAAATATTGTATATATATATATATAACTATATTCAAGTCTAATTTTTATCTTAAGAAAATTTAAGGTTTTATCGAGTTGTTGTGTTGAGACCAGTTTAGATAAAAATAAATGCTTTCGATTTTCTTCAAATTAAAATTTTTTTATTAAGTGTTTTTATTGTGTTTTGTTGAGATATCAATTTATGTCACACGTCAAAAGTTTAGATAAAGATAGTGTAATATATTAGTTAATTATCATTTTAATTATAATGAGATTTTTTGGGAAAGACTTCAAAAATAAATTTGTGCGAATATGATCATTATAACTAATGGGTGAAGTAAGCTTTGAGCTTAGTAAGCCCAATAATTATTATCAGAGTTTAGGTTTTAAAAAGCTAAAACTAGAGAAGTGGGCATGAGCAATTGAGCATTATATGTTTGTTTCGGGAAGAGTCTTCATAAGGTGACTTCACGATTAAGGATTGTAGTGAATGTGTCGAAATCATTCTTAGCTATGTGGAAGATTAGGTGAATAATTATGTTAATGATTATGATGGTACAAAAACGGATGTGCCATATTAATAATTGGACTTTGGAATTGAGTTTGATGAACCCAACCGGTTTTCACTTCAATTGGTTAAATTTTAAACGAATAGATAATTTCACCATTTTGTTCATCTAGTTTATCAATAAAATAAATGCCTCAATAAGTTTATGAAAAATCATATTAATTTATAAAAGTCTTACTCTACTATATTTAATTTGATGTGTTGTCAATTAAATCGGGAAAATAAAAAGAAGGTTCTGGGTAGAAGACGTTGAGGAGGTTGCCATTAATTTGGGACCACTCGGGGAATCTTTCTTACCAAACTAGATTAACTGCCGACCAGTCCACAAGCATATTCCCTCTGCCCATTTCTTCAATTTTCTTATATAGTTACTTTCTATTATAATTTTAACTAATTTACCTCTTTCCCGAGTTAAGAAACGGCGATTAAAATAATTTCAGAGAAAGAAAAAAACAAAGTACGTTGAAAAAATTGTGGAACTGTAAATACAGAGCAAATTAAGAAGTTTCTCTTTCTTAGGAAGTAGCAACGCAGAAAGATTCCCAATTTAGGAACCCTATGGTTTCCCGATCTCCTTCAACACATCTTCTTGATCTTTGAACATTCTCCATGTCTATCACTTCCTCGTTTTCTTCTTCCTTGTTATATTCTTTGCTTTCTTCAGGCTCAATCATCTCTTCCTCAACCGCAATCATCTCTTCATCCTCGTTCTCTACGACCTCACCAGAGTCTTTCATGATAGAGAGACGGAGACGACCGTTGCTCCTGTCAGCTTGAAAGCATCGGTTACGAGGGGGTGCTTTTGTGGCTGTCATGACCAATCTTCCATCTTCACGGTGTGGTTTCATTTGAATGCTTTGAGAGCCTCTCATGCTGGTCAAAGGAGGTGGTAGTTCACTAGGGCTCACATTTCCTTTCCTACTTTTTAACGTTCTTATCTCCGTTGTTGTTTTCTTGCTCTGCACGTCAGATAAAGATAGCGAGAATAAATCTTCGACGTCAGTAACATCAGAGCCAGTTTCGCTTCCGAGATTCTCAGTGCACAATGCTAAGCTCTCGTCGCTTAGAGCCCTACCAGAAGGCAGACGTTGAACATATGTCTTCTCTTTCTCAGAGCTCGTCTTTGCCGGAGAGGAGGAGGAGGAGGAGGAGCCGAAGGATAGATACTGGAGAAAGCTCCAGCCACTCGAGTCAGAGCCTGAGTAAGCAGCTGGTTTTTCATCATTACGGTTTGGAGTGTCCTCTGCAGTATTAGGGGAGTCAAGTAAATGAGACTTGAGAGATAAACCAAAGGGTTGAGAGAAGTGAGGATTTGGTGAAGATAGCCTAAGCCTTAAAGCCCTAGGCTCATTAAGCTGCGATGACTGAAAACCTTGTTGATACACAACAGTTCCCATTTTGGTTAAAGAAGATAGAAAAAATCTGTTAGGAGAGAGAGAGGAAAGAGTAAGAGGTTATTGTGAGTCAAAGAAGCAAAGAAGTTTTTGGAAATAAGCATGAAGGGTAATGAGAGGAAGGGTGCCAATTTGTAGTGTCACAAAAGTGAATAAAAAAAAAGAAAAAGGAAAAAAGAAAGAAAGAGGAGTGACTATGAAAAATGTGGAGAGACTAGAGAGATGGTAAGGAGCTTTTCCACACCACCACTTGAATAATGCAAATTTATTTTATTTAATTATGTCACACAATGCATATAGAAGAATATTAGTGTATGTATATGTGTAAAAGGTGAAGGAAAAAAAAGTCAGTATATATAGTGCACATGGTTAAAATTCAAAAACTCTGTATGTAATCTTTGTACTGTTATGAAGGAAAAAACCTGATTTTAGTCTGTGAGGGAAACTTGGTTAATCATCGTTTTTTTGACTAATTTGGCAAAAAAAAAAAAAAAAGAATTGTTCAGCAGCCAAGGAAGTTTCGACCCTCATGTGATCTGGGACAGAGACCACCCAGAAAAATGAGAAATTGAGAAAGTTCTATGAAAAAGACAATTAGCGAATGTGGTTTAGATTTAATAGTCCGATTGTCTCAAACAACTATTTGTGTTTATGGTTTAGACAGAGAGTCCGATTTCAGACATAAGTAAGCGTAAGCATTTGTGTATACTATTGTTTAAATTTTTAAAACATTTGATCATTACTGAATTTCTTCTTTAACTGCTTTTGTAATTTTGTAGTATAATTAACGATCTAAATGAAAAAAAGCATGATCAAACGCATATAAAAAATAATCGACCATTTAGGGAGAGACACGTAATGGGATTAACATGTCAAAAGTTACAGACAGGTTTTGCTCTTTCTTTTATATTTCTACCTTCTACAAAAGTAAAACAATCCAACAAAAGCTAATGAAAGTTCACAAATTTGGTTTCCTCAATAGTGCTATTATAATTATGAAAATGTTTGTTTGTTTTTTCCTCTCTAAAAACGTTCTTTATAAGTAAAGAGTCGTGTGAAACACAGGTAGAGGGGGGTCAAAACCTATGTCGGGTAATTCATAGACCTATTTTAAACAACATGATAACAACAGCCCACTAATTTTGAAATCTAAATCCCATCACCAAATAAATAAAATGTGTAATTGTTGGCACAAATCAAGGAATAACTTAAGAATGAGTCTCCATGCAAAGTTTTAGAAAGGAATGGTCATAAATTGAAGAAAATTGTCAGGTATCAAGAAGCCACGACGTGATACACCCACCGCAATTACGTGTAATTTAAAGTGTATTTTCAGCCCACTTATTATGACCAAAAAAATGAAAGAAAAAAAGTTGTTCGTGAATATATAAAATATATTATGTTTTAACAGAAATGATGAAAGAAAGAAACATATCAAATCAAAGTGACGAAGGTTTTACACACTTGTACGAAATATAATAAGTTTTAAAAGACAAATAAAACGACACCACCTATGTTTCAAACATTCGAAACTTTTTATCTAATTGTAGAAAATGTTGGGTAAATTTAACATAATATATTTCCAGAAATTTAAATTTCATGATTTGCTCTCTTAAGCCATGTTATTTTACTATAAAGAAACCGTACGGAAACAGCTTATGAAGACAGAGTTTAAGATTCATTTAAGTCGTCAGCAACAACAAGTGATTCCCCACTAAACACTTTTCTTTCTTCTGTCTCTCTGTTAAATCAGATGCTTACGTACTTAACCCCATTTCTAAACAACAAAAGACACTTTTTTCATCGTAAACAAATGCCCTTTTAGGGTCACTGACTTTTCCTTAACTGTAAGGCAAGTGGATTTATTATTACTTTACCATATAGCTTACACAAAGGAAGGCTAGAGAATGCGTGAGCTGTTCCTATACCAAAGAGGGTGGGGAGAGATTTGTGCGATCTTCCTGGGTTTCCTGTAATAGAAAAAACCATCTCAGTTTTGTACTTGTATTATAATAAAGAATGTGTAACTACTACCATTGATTAACTGTTAGCATAATGCTCTAGCTTGTGTGCTGTATAACTCTATGATCAACTTTATTCACCCATTACGCCTTTTCAAGGTTTATTGCAGACGCGAACAAAGCAAGTGGATCTTAGTTTATGTTTTCAAGAGATTCTATGATCACTAAAAGGATTTCGTACTAAGATACCTTTGATTATGTATATTGCACAGAGAAGACCATTCTTTTATTGTCAGATTTTTTCCAGTATCAGTAATCCGCTTCTGTAACAAGGACCATGTTACTACATATTCCCAGTGTTTGATCACGTATTACTTGTGCAGTGGAAGATACAAATGCAATAGAGAGCAGATATATGGTAAACATAGACCTCTTATTAAGAACATTTGTTATTAAGAGCCTGTGGTTTGTGGCAATAGATCTAGACAAGAAAGTTTTCAGTTTATATAACTGTAAAAATCCATAGGTTCACAGTCAACGTTTTGCTATTATTTATGATATTTTCCATAACACTGTCGTTTTTTCTAGTTCCTCTCCCTCTGCTGAAGCAATCAAGAATGGTATAATACTTAAGCAGCTAGTTGACATGCTTAGAATGAAATAATAATTAAGATTCTCTAACGTAAGCAAGAGTAAGAAAGTTAGGACATAATTTAACTAATAAAAGTGGAAAAAGGAGCTGACCTGCAGACGTAATCTCCAGAAAATATCCACAAATTGAATATCGAGCAGCAGAAGTGGTCCTAACATCCGAACTACCCCCATAGAAGAGAAGAAAGTAGCTCAGCAACCTTTGGCCTCTTGAAGGGAGAATGCTTTTGAGTGTGTCCTTGTACAAAAGGTGCTTTACATATAATTATTACTACAACAATTAAGTGAGTAATGACAGAAGCCAAAAGCATCAAATTCAAATCAAAATATATTTGACATCGTATCAATCGCTTTGTTCATGCCCATGACGCAAGAAAGTTGAACAAAAATAAACAGAGTGAAACTTCGAATCATAATCCATCAATGTTCGCTATTGGTTTCAAGTTTTTTTAACTGATAGAGGATCTAAAAGCAAGGAAATACGTCATACCACTTGAGCTTAAGTGGAGACATATGCTTAAGCCTTACGTTTCCATCTATGTAAATCGATCATTTAGCGTAAAACAAGAGTATTGCATCTCATGGCTTAATATAAATTGGATAACAAAATAAAGAAGCTCTCCACCATCTTTTTGACCAATATAAGTGGAACCTTTATGAGCCAATTCTCCAACTTTTAGAATTCTGACCCAGAAAGAAAAATTTATATCATTAGAATGAGATGTGAAGCTTATCTAAGTCATGCATACATAAGTTATTGGTTAACACAGTTCACAACTTTAGGTAGAGAAAAGAATATAAAAGCTTATATATTAGAACTTTTTCCTATGCTTTTTATGGAAGCATGACATCCACCCAAAAATATCAATCTCATCCATTGGTAATGTTCCAAACAAGCCAAAACTTCCACAGCTTAGATGTCAATATTGTAGAAAAAAGTTTGTTGTAGTAATAACGACCCAAGTACAGGTTAGTACGAACAAAATAACACTCGGGTAAGCTTATATTTAGCACCTGCTAGAACAATGATTCTTCACTAGGTCGGTCTAACCCAAATAAAAAGACATGTTTATTCATCATGGAAAGTCTTGAACCTTTTGACAGTGGGAAAAAATCTCAAGTTAGAGGACAATTTTGAGCTTTCAGACATTGAGACAGAAACAGATCAAAGCAGTTTATAGCGTTCAGAGTTATTGAACAATTCTCACTCGACATATAAGAATCTGTCAGAAACAAAGATTGATCAAGCTAATTAGCGATAGGCAGAGAGGGCTACTTTTACAGTGATATGTAAGATAAACAAAGTAAAACAAGAACGTGGACAATCTTCACGAAAAGCATCTACAATTTGTTGAGATCAGACTGCATTGGTAACACGTGTGCACTTGCTAACAGAGAGTAACATGACTAAGAAGTTGAGTAAAAAAATGAAAAAATCGCATAAAAATCCTCGAATTTGGCAGTCACTAACACTTTAAACCTTGATAATTTATCACTTACACTGTAAGTAAACATATGAAGTTCAATTTTTATCATTTTTAACATTGAAATTTATATCTGATTACTCTCCGTTAAATAGATCTAACAGAACATAAACTCACGTTAAAAGTGATTTAACCTCCGTTAAAACCGATTTGCGCTCCGTTAAAAACGATTTAACCCCGTTTATTTTAAGTTAACACGTGGGTTTTAATTATCTAAAATGGGAGAGTTGTCGAAGGGCATTAGGGTTTGTGAGAAAGGGGAAAAATTGAAGGAAGAGTGAAATGGTCCGAAATTGAAGAAAGAAAGAGGTAAGATTGAAGATAGAACGAGGTAAGATTGGTGAAAACGATGTTAATTCGTCCGAATTTGCTTGCGATTTACAGGGGCTCGGTTTCGATCTTGGGTTTCTTTTGATGTTTATGATTTCAGATTTTCTTGTTCTTGTTGAATTTCTGGGTTTCGGGTTTGAATGTCTCATAGGATTTCGGAGTTTTAGGGTTTACGAGTTTCAAAGTTGTTTGGGAGGATTAATTTCTGGGTTTTGAAGTTGTTCTCATGAGTTTAGGAGTTTGAGTTTCGAAATTGCAAAATTCATTGATTTAGAGAGGAGGATGAATTTAGGGATGAATTTATATTGTTTGCCATATTTAGTGTGTTTATTTGACAATGGAATTCTCGATTTGTTTTTGGTGAAGATGTCTCACAGTGAAAGTTCTTCAACAATAGAAAACAAAAGTGGGAATGTGTTCTGTAATTGCAATCGAGCAGCAAGAGTCTTGAAATCTTGGACTAATGACAATCCCGGGCGAAGATTTTACACTTGTAAAAGGCGTAAAATTGGTCAAGGTTACGAGTCTTGCAATTTTTTTCGTTGGTATGATTTGTAGAAACCGCATGGATGACAACACATTGCATTATTGGAGGCAAGAGATGTCATGAATGATCAAAGAGAAGAGATTAAAACTTTAAGAGAAACAGTAAGAATGTTAAGCAGTGATAATGTGGTAACGCCGAATTCAATAATTGATGAATTGAAATTAGAATGTGAAGCACTCAAGCGAGAAGTGTTGGCAATAAACGAGAGAAGTCGTGTGTTGTATAATGTTCTAATTTATTCGAGTGTTGTAGTGGTTGGAGTTGTGTTCGGAATTGTAGGAATGTACAATGGTCTTTTAGTAATAATATTCATGTTTATGTATATCATTCTTTCTTCAAAACAGTATAATAAGCATAATAGAAGTTCCAAACAGAAGTTGAAGTCGAAAACTATCATTGAAGTTCAAAACAGAAGTTGAAAATACAAGTTCAAAATACAACCAAACGCCCAAACAAAATACATTCAATCCTGTAGTAGTGATAAGTTATTGTGAGGATGTGAAAACATTCAATCACACTACACAAAAAGTCATTGAATAATTGAGTAACAATAGTGAAAATTCATTGTGGTGGCTATGAAGATTCTGCAGCTTTATCATACGCTCGGCCAGGAAATACATCGAATACTCGATCCGTAAAAGGACTCCAAAAAGTGCTAACACCCCTAGGTATGTTTCCGGGTTTAGTTATCTTAAGTGGGCGTCCACGCTTAGCCTTCTTTGCTTGGTAGTTGGAGGTTGACGGTTCTGGAGCACTGGAAACAAGTGGATAGGTGGAACTTGATTCACCAGCTCGCGTAGGTTGTGAACTGGAAATAACAGAAGGAGTTTTCCGCTTTGTTCTTGGAACTGTTGGGCGAGTTGGTACCTACACAACAGAAATCACAAATAATCATACCATATACAATAGTGAAACATATATAATAACAATAAGATTAACCTCAGTAGGTAGTTTTCGTGGCCTGCCACGTCTGTTCTTTGGACCATGAACTACAGCTTCTTCATTCTTACAGCTTCGTTTGATGTGTCCAGCTTGACCACATTTACTACAATGTGGAATTCTACCATGATGCGTGGCTTTTCCTTTGTTTTTCAAATCCTCGAATGGTTCTTTCCTTTTGTCCTGGGATTTTGGTCTACCACGTGGTTTTCGAAACTCAGGAATCCTAATGGTAGGTTTGTCTATTTTCTTCCACAACTTCTCGCCATTCACTGGTTTGATGTTCTCAGCATATGTACTCTTCATAACACTTGTGTGGTAACATGTAGCTGTATATTTCACAGGGTCTTCTTTGTTGTCATCAAGGACACACACTGCATTCTTGCATGGTATACCTTTGGAAGAAACACAAACAACAAAAAACATGTGAGTAACTCAACTAATTCAAACAAACAATAGTGTTTCGTACCTATGAGATCCCATCGGCGACAAGCACACTGTCTTGTGGCTAAGTTAACCGTGTAGCCATTGTCAAACTCAACCACTTCATACAAATTTGTGCTGCTCCGTATAGTTGTGCAGTACTTCTTATCAATCCTTGCCTTCTCCAAGATTCCCATCGTCACTGGTGTTAGTACTGTGTCACACTTCATTGTTTTCACATATCTACGTGCTATTCTTCTCATCGCTTGTCGTCTGATATCTTCCAGCAAGCTAATCACGGATTTTGTTCTCGCTATTTTGATTGTCCTATTAAAACTTTCGGAGAGATTGTTATGCACGTCTGAGCAGTGTGAGTCTATAGAGAAAAATGCTCGGGACCACTTATCTGGTTCTCGTTCCAGCAAATCCGCATATGCAGCAACATCATAGTCTTGTAAGAGCTTCATTTTTTCCTCGTACTCTCCTTGGTTATAGCTGTATGCCACTCTCCAAAACAAAATCTTGTACTCTGACTGTGTAAACAGCTTCCTCCAATTGGCATATATGTGTCGTGCACATTGTTAGTGTTCTGCGAAAGGAAGTTCAGCCTGAATTGCAAGACACAAGCCCTGTAGAAACAAACAACTGCTTAGAAACAAATATAGTAAGTTAACTTACTATTGAAACATATAATTAAAAACACATAACATACCTTTTGCTTGTCTGAAATAAGTGTTAAGTTCTCACCCATGGACAAATTGAGGTCCGCTTTTATTTTCCTTATAAACCATGTCCACGTATCTTTATTCTCACCTCGCACCACAGCCCATGCAATTGGGTACATACTGTTATCTGCATCTCTACTAACTGCTGAAAGTACATCACCAGTTAGCTCCCACTTCAAGAAACAGCCATCTAAGCCAATAACAGGCCTACAACTCGTCAACCAAGCTCGTCGAATTTCCTCGAGACATATATAAAAACAGTCAAATTGGTATATGCCATTTACAGAGAGAGTGTTCAGTTCAGTAGTTACACCGGGGTTTGATCGCCGTAGTTCAGCTTCGTAGTCCCATAACTTTGCAAATTGATTAGTTTGAGCTTCAAGTATTGTGTTCAATGCAATACGTCTTCCTCTATAGCACATGGAAATTGACATAACAATGTTATACCGGTCTTTTATGGCATCTTTAATTTATGATGCTTGTAAGCCAACATTCCGTCTAAGCTCCTCTCTAAACAAGCCAACGATTACACCTTGTTTCAACATAGAAACCCGACTTGATTTCCCGTGATTGTGGTTGTTATGACACACCTTCACCATCCACTTGTTGATTGGAACCTCAACTGAACAAAATACTCTCCAAGGACAATTCTCCGTGCAACAAATAGTAGCTATCCGGTTTGCTTCTGACTTTGCCATTTTCACATCATGTTGTGTGTTAAGAGAGTATCGAAGCAACTGATCCTTGAACTCCAATCCACTGTTGAATTTTTGAAACAACCAAATGTATGGTTTCTTATCAAAATCTCCGTGAAACTTATCCCCCGTCTTTGGAGTTTTCTTAACTGCCCATTGATCCCATTCTTCTTCAGACTCTAACGGTGTATCCGAATAGTATGTATCACCACCAACACCATTTTCTTCCTCACTCACTTTTGCCTCCCTATCCTCTTCTGCTTTTTCTTCATTACCCATATTAGCCCTCACTTCTGCACTTGTTTTTACACTTTCCTCGTATAATGATCTAAATCTTGCATCATTTGTATCATCCTCTTCTAAAACAACATCATCACCTATGTCACAATCATTTTGATTCAAGCCTTCTGCTGCAGGTGTTTCATCTTCAGATTGATCACCTTCAATATCTTCTCTCGGCCTATCAACATCACTCTCATTTCCACTATCCACATTATCACCTTCAAGATCAGCTTATGTTTCCTCCTCAGATACGTGTTCAGCTTTATATTCTCCATCATAGCCGACATCACAATCTCTTTCTCCTTCATCCTCTTGCTGACTGCTTTTCAGAAAACAACCAAATTCAAGAGGACTACGACTCTGTTCTGAGCAATCATGTTCACAGAATATCTCCAACTCCCCAGCTAGTTCAGCAAGAACACATAACTCTGGTAATTCCTCATCCAAAGGCTCCAATGCATATTCAATGTTTGCCATGCTTTCTATTACTTGTTTGTACCAAAGAAAACATATTGGTGCACAAACTTTCTCATCCGCCAAAAACTCTTCGAATTTCGTCCATCGAATGTCCGACAACTTCCACTGTACTCTTTTCAGACCCAATTCTTCTAAATACTTGTAGACTTCACCTTCTTTTTTCATAAATCCACTGTAGTAGATTATGAGTTTCACCATACCATTAACACTGTCCACAAAAAAAAGTATAAAAAATCCATCAAAATGTATCCCACAATTAAACTACAACAAATAAATTACAGACCGCATTTACAGAAAACATGTTGTATGGAAAATCATATTCAGCTTCTATCACACAATATCGAACCGACTCAGCAAAATTAAGTGGCAAATAAAATTGATAGAGATATTGGAATGATGTGAGTTTGTAACTTCACATTCGTTTCTTGTTCTAATTTTTAATTTTCTCTATAAAACTACTTGTAATTGGATGCTAATGAATTGTTGAATCTCTCTGGTTGAGACTTAAAATCATCGGGTTAGGTGGTATGTATTATTATTTATGGTTTAAATATTTAAAATAAGAATGAAAGAAGTAGTGAGAGTACCAGCTCCTGAATCAGCTCCTATCACACAATATCGAACCGACTCAACAAAATCAAACCCATAAACTCGAAATCGGAACTTAGAAATCGAACCCAAATCGAACCCAAATCGAACCCAAATCGAACCCTAGAACACGAAATACACAAATCGAACCTTAGAACACGAAATACCCAAATCGAACCTAAATCGAACCCTAAAACATTATGTCGATCCCCAACAACGAAAAATCAAACACGAAATACCCAAATCGAACCCTAGAACACTATGTTGAACCCCAACAACGAAAAATCAAACACGAAATACACAAATCAAACCCAAATCGAACCCTAGAACACTATGTCGAACCCCAACAACAAAAAATCAAACACAAAAGAACAACATCCAACCAAATATATCCAAAATCGAACACTAGAAGCCTAGAAAATCACAAACCCTCAAAATTACAGTCGAAAATAGCTTCGATTCTAAGTTCAAAACTGATTTTACCTCATCTCGATGCGATGTTCCTCTTCCCAAATATGAATTTCGTTTGTTATTGATTTTTGGAAAAACCCTAAATCCCAAATTGATTTCGGGTTTGTTTTCGCGATTTTGGTTTTGTTTTCTCTAACTCCTTTGTGGAAAACGGAGTTATGGCAACTGTCATCGGGGTTAAACGGCGTTATCTACACTTACACGGTGTTATTTCAAACTAAACGGTGTTATGAAGTCCGTTACAGATTTATAACGGACTGTTATCGAAAGTGACAGTTTAAGGTTAATACTGTACCAATAATATTTTTGAGTCTTTAAAATGTAAGTCACAAAATCTTGATGTTTAAAGTGTTAGTGGCTGTCAAATACGAAGTTTTTTATGCGATTTTCCCGTAAAAAAATTGGACGTTTTGGCACACCGGATGTAGTTGTAGCAAGTAATTGTAGCAATATATATGCTTGTAACATTACAGTTACTAAGTCTCTCAATAACCAATCTAGAATAGAGAAATGTCTGTTCGTTATACAATGTCATTAAAATATCCCATACATTCCCTAAGAAGTTCTTGTTGAATTTCTGAAGCAGACAAATAATGCACTCTTGATCATCAAAGTGCAACCCTCAAGAAATCCCCATCTTCACGGGTACAATAGGAAAAACAAAAATCTAACATTTGAAAACTTGGAATGATTTGGCTAAAAGTTCAAGGGAAAACAAAAATCTAACTTTTGAGAACCGGAAATAATTGGGCTAAAAGTGAATATAATAGCATTAAAACGTTTTGTTGGAGGTGGGTTTCGTATTTCCGAGGAACTCTACCCAAGAAAGAATAGTCCCAACAATCTTGAGATTCCGTCAGAGAATGAGATTTTCACCGTTTTTAAAGAACCAAAAAGATCTTTCAACACTTTTGATTTTATCAGATATCAAGGATGTCCATAACTTTTTCGACGAATAGCATTAATAATGACGAAAATCTTCAAAATTTATTGAATTGAGAATATAAAACAAAATGATTGGCGCCATAAATAACACACAAAAAATTAGTAACTCTAAGTTATTATTATTGAATAGTTCGTCCAAGTTTTGTAATGTCGATGTGATTAATATAATACACTTGTTTTTTTTTTTATTTTAATCGTTATCTATAAATTAAATTATTTAAGTTCTGATCGTATAACCATGGTCAACACGTCTCATAAATCTATTACCAGTGAGAGAAAAACAATATCTTTCGATGACTCTTCACATTTCATCGGACATAAGCGGAAAATTCATAAAACAAAATGCAACATCAGGCTAATAAATGCAATAACAATGCGTATAAATCGTGGAAATGATGAAATTAGTGTAGTAAATGTCTCCATTTACTTTCCCTTTCTCGGATTAATTTATACACATTTTATATGTATAATGACATCGTCATAGCAATCAAATTTCGATTTCCGAGTGCCGTCTCCCACAAATCGACGACTCAGACATAGAAATCTGTGTAGGCGCGATTCACGAACAGAGATTTCTGACATTTTAGTTTTTGAATGTGAAAAACGGAATGGCAATGGCGTAGAGAACAGTTTATGGGGTAATGTTCTGGGACTCGGAATCGGCCCTGTGACGTGACCTCTTCTCTTCCTTCCTGAATTCGCCATGGAAAAATAAAACAAAAAAAAATGCCGAAAGAGATTTCTTGGAACGAATACTAATAGCACGTGTGTCACGTGCCATTCTGGACTCGTTTAAATTGGATAAAATCATACTGTATTTTTTTCCTGCATCAAAGTGGATTAAAGCATTTTCCAAGAAAAAAATTGATCCATTTGTGATAAAAAAATGTGGAAATAGTTTAACTCATTTCACTAAAAAAGAACACAAATGTTTTGTTTTTAAAACATGCGTATACTATTTTGCAGGGAAAATGAGTAGAATGAAATTTTCTTTATTTCTTTCATTCAAATCAACTATTTTTATTTTCTCTATTCAATTGATTTTTCTACTGGTAATCATTTGCATCCTTTTACTTTGGTCTGAATTTTGTAGCAAACGAGTAACGTTTTTTTGGCATAAAAATAAGATTCTCGATATGATGTAGATTTTGATAAGTTCTCGGTTAGCACCATCAACAATAGAATTGGAGCTTTTGACTCAAGCACATAGTAGTCAAACCGACATGAATTTTAATTGATAGCTCAATAATAGTATGATATTAATATTGTGTTATTTACATTTTTAATTAGATTTTTTTTATACCGTTTATATTATATGCTACTTGGAAAAATCCTTGTTCTTATGTACAATCGAAGCACAATAAGAAACATATATTTACTAATTTTTTTGTCACACATATATTTACTAATTATGGGATGTAAAAACTGTTTCGATATATTTCAAGAAATTTATTTAACAAAAAAAATTGAACCCCAAATAAATGTGACGCGTCTAGGAACAATGGACTCGCTCGCTCTACCCTGTCAGTGTTGAAAAAAATAGAAGAAAAAAAAAAGAGAGGAACTAATAAGAAAGAGGTGAGAATAATTCAAAGCGAGGTTCCGGGAATCAATCTGGAAGAGAAGGGTGAGGAGAGAAGGAGAGAGAGAGAGAGCGAAGTCGATGGCGATGTTAGACAGGAACATTTTTGGGATATTCATGGTGCTTATGTTGCTTCTCATCACCCTCATCATCCTTTTCGCGTACAAGCCATGGCGCTACCTTTCCCGTTCCCGATGCTTCCGATTTTCTTCTATCTTCGAGGTACCTCTCTCTTTCTCTCTCTATTTATCAATCTCTTGACTCTTTGTTCCATTGGTTCGTTTGATTCGATTTCGGCTCGCGCGGGTGTTGGATCCCTGCGAAATGATTAATCGTGAGTTTCTATTACGCTTGTTCATCAATGACATGTGTTATGTCGCTTAGATCATACCTTTCGCGTGGCTTGATTCGTACGAATTAGGCAAAACCTGGCTTCCGCGAGAATTTGGGATTCTTTTTACTCGATTGGTGATTTCTGGGATTGTGGCCGGTGTGAATGGTGCAATTGTGTATTGACTTCTGGAAAAGCGAATGTGTTATTGATTTTTTTTTTTTAGTGCTGGATAAAGTCCGGTTCCCGGAGGATGCTTTTTTCTTTCCCTCTCTAGCCATGTCTGAGTCAGTAATGAACTGGGATTTTGCAAGGGTCAAGGGTTTCAAGTTTGTGCTCAAACTGTTGATGTGCGTTTAGATAGACATTGCACATAGGAAATTCAGTAATTTGCGTGCAAACTGGGCGATCTGTTTCTGAAATTTGGAGCTTGCTGCTTATCTTTAGGCAATGTAGCCATAGGAAGGACAAGAGGAATATGAAAGTGGGACTAACAATAGGGATGGAAAATGTGAATGTTGCAAAGAAGATTTCTGTTTAGTAAATTCTTCTTTAATAGTTGCCTTTTTGTAGTTCCATGAATTTCTTGTATTTTGTTTTTTAATCGGAGATTTGAAAGTTCATGAAAATGGTAACAAACAAAAGGAAAGGGGAGCCTTACTAGCCTAACAGGTGGTTCTATCCTCACTGGGAATACTATACAGCTCATCTATCGAATATATTGCAGTTCATGCATGTATTTCATTTGCATGCAATTTCTGCATAACTTGGGTAACATATTATATTTGAATAAGAATGAAATCCGGCATAATATATTGCGTTCTTCATATATGGGAATCCGTCCTCCGAGTTTCTCATTTTTTGGCTATAAAACATTCTATCCATTTAACTTTTTTGCTTCAGTCTAGTCCTGATACTTTCATCGCCTTTTTTTTCAGGTGGACGATTTGCAGAGACCCCTTGTATCTGATGCTGTAAATTTGATCCAAGGCCAACCCAGTGAGGTAACAAGAGAATATGATTTAGAGGGAGCTTGCTACCAAAATGAAGGGCTTTTGCATTCATCTCTGACCGAAGGACGGGTTTACAAACAAAGGCTTCCTTCTTCATCTCCCAATTTTACCCAAGGTAAGTCTTCGCATCCCTCTTTCCTCCCCCTCCTATCCTGCTCTGCTGAAGACAAGTTGGCTTGATTCTACATCATCAACTTGATGGAAATCATACAATTCTCTTTGCACTATGAACTCTATGCAACACTCATTCTTGCCCTTACCAATCTACCCAAAATTATGTAGGTGAAAGCTTTGTTCTAGAAGTAATTTCTGAACCTTCTGACAATGCTTTGGCTGGTCAATCGCTTAAACATCCAGCTGAAAAAGGTACCCTGGCGGAAGTGCAAACATATGACTTGCAGAATAACAGAAGTCAAAACTTGCAACATGATCTGGAGAAGGACAGACTTACCAAGCTTTCTCCAAAAATCGTCAAAGATCAAAGTAATTGTATATTCTTTTGCTCCCCTAGGGTGTGTAATACAACTTCAATTCATTTATTCAATTAGTCGTGCAAGACATATATCATATTTTGTGTTAGAAGTGCAGGAAGTTGGCTGTCCCTGGAGGTCATTGCTGGTCCTTCCATTGGGCTTCAACATGCTGTGCACTCCACAAGTACCTCCAAGCTGCCAGTGAAACTTGGAAGGGTCTCTCCTTCTGATTTGGTATTGAAAGACTCAGAAGTTTCAGGGAAGCATGCACAAATAACATGGAACTCTACTGTAAGGAGCTACATAGTTTCATGTATTCTACATCTGCATGTCACTTCGTCACTGTGTGTCACACCTGCTTAGATTTGATTTCAGAAATTGAAATGGGAGCTGGTAGACATGGGTAGCCTAAATGGAACTCTCTTGAACTCTCGGTCAGTAAATCATCCTGATTCAGACAGCCGGAAGTGGGGTAACCCTGTTGAGCTTGCGAGTGAAGATATTATAACTTTGGGAACAACTACAAAGGTCTATGTAAGTTAATATGAGGGTTGAAGGTGCTTGGTGGTAATTTTAGTTTTCTTAATTGATCTGTCATGCAATTTCTTTTCATATTTGGAAGGTCCTTATCTCATCTCAGAATGAGTTTCAAACACCATTCAGAATTGGCGTTGCCTCAGATCCCATGGCTGCACGTAGAGGAGGCCGGAAACTTCCAATGGAAGATGTTTGTCATTACAAATGGCCGCTTCCTGGGGCTAATAAGGTTACCTTGATTGTTGTTTGTGTAGTGATGGACGTCACTGCTTCTGCTAACATTATTCTAAATGTATACGGTTTCAGTTTGGGCTGTTTTGCGTTTGTGATGGGCATGGGGGAGTAGGGGCTGCTCAATCCGCTAGCAAGTATGTCATTTTTTTGTATCACCTCTATTCAGAATTTCTTTCGTAACATTCTCCTTGTATTTCCTATTCCACTTCATGCTCAACCTACCAAAGATAGCTGCATTTAAACTTCTAACAGCCTCTGCCTTTCTGAGTTTTGTCTTTTGATTTTTCTTCATTATTAAATAACTTTCTGATGTAATTGAAAAATGTAGCTATGATTAGCCTTGCAAAAGTGTTTAAGTTATGGCAGTAGTGCAGCGGGGAAACAAAAATTGTTGTTGAAACTTTTTCTGTTCATTTCGTAAATGGGTTAGTCACTATATGTTAGGAGCCTTCACTAACAACTGGGTTTGAAGTTTTGTCTCGAAAAATAACAATTATATATTCTTATAGTTAACCTAAGTAAATTTTTCTCCAGAATCATTCCTGAGGTTCTGGCGAATATTTTATCAAACTCGCTGGAGAAGGAAAAAGTGTTATCGCAAAGAGATGCTTCGGATGTCCTTAGGGACGTGCTTGCTAAAACAGAAGCTCGCTTGGAGAATCACCTATACGAGGTTCTGCAGCTTGCCATTTCTTTTCCTTTTCCGTTGATTGCATGTTTGTCTTCTTTACGATTTGGCTGGAATTTTCCACTACTTCCTACCTTAAATGAGTCGATCAATGCAGGGTTGTACAGCTACTGTTCTCTTGGTTTGGAAAGATGGTGAAGAAAATCTCTTCGCACAATGTGCCAATCTTGGAGATTCAGCATGCGTTATCAAGTACGTTAAAGTATTATATTGCTCTCTTAAGATTCTTAGTTACTGAGCTTGCATTAACCATAGTACAAAGTTGTAGCTGCAATTCTTGGTGTAGAAAGAGGGAGAAGACTTGATAACTAGAAACAAGGATCTTGCGTATCTGAAGCGTGTGTGAATGCGGTCCTCTTAGTTGAAACCTCTTGTTTTCGAACCAGAAGATTTTTTTCTTATTATCTTGGGTTTATGATAGAGTAAATAGACATTAATAGATGAGAGATCTATGCGTTTATTTTTCCACGCTGTAGTATAATGTGAATTCAAAAGCCTATTGAATAGAGTATTGTTGTTTTTCGCTTTGCAGATAAAGAGAGTTTAGCTCTAAATTTTCCTTGACGCCTATCTTGATTGATAATTGCAACCCTATGACATATAGCTGTTTTGCTCTTAGTAAATGACGGTCTTTCGTTCTGCAAGTAGCTTCATATTGATCACAGTTTGGTTTACAATTTTGCAGTGTTAATGGAAAATATATTCAAATGACCGAAGATCATCGAGTTACTAGCTCGACTGAGAAAAAACGAATCCTGGAAGCAGGATTATCCTTGAGGGATGGGGAGACTCGGATCTTCGGTATTAGCTTAAAAACTCACGTGATTCTGTCTCTCTTATGACAAAATGTTCCAAAAATGTGATTCGACAATGTTCTTCAGGTATAAACCTCGCGAGGATGCTTGGAGACAAATTTCCAAAGCAGCAAGACGGCCGTTTCAGTGCAGAGCCATATATAAGTGAGCCTCTGCGTATCGATCAGCCTAAAGACGTGTTTGCTATATTGGCTAGGTGAAAACATTAACACAATAAGTATTCACCCCTTTTAATAATTCCTTTCTCTAATCCTAACAAACAATTCTGCAGTGATGGGTTATGGGACGTGGTGAGTCCGAAGAAAGCTGTGCAGCTGGTGCTTCAGGTAAAACAATTTCTTCTTCAGTTTTAGTCGTCAAGACATTTGCAATTGTCTGAAACCCTTAAACTCATTTAGTGTTTATGTTTCTATCAAAACGAATATGGCAGATGAGAGAGAAAGAGAGAGGTACAGAGAATTGTGCAGAGAAGATAGCAAACGGTTTGCTGAATGAAGCTAGAGCGATGCGTACAAAGGACAACACCTCCATTATTTACTTAGATTTCGATACTTCCTTGTAATATTAGAAAAAAATAAGATTATTTATTTCTCTTAATATGTATGTATATTTGGTAAGCGTTTTCCTTCGTGTACAATCTTTTGATATTTAAGTTAGTATCTTAGGGTGTTAAGAAGAAAGAAAACTCAAGGTGGAGAGCTTTTAGGATGGTGACGAGTGATGAGAATTCCGTGTTTCATTTTTTGCTTATATATAATAATAATAATATTAACAATTATATTTTATTAGTAAATATAAATTAAATATTTATATAATTTTAATTTTTATTTAAAATTAGTTTAAACATTAATGTGTATATAAATTAAGAAATAAAAAATTATTATTTTTTATGAATCGAATAGTATTTTTTGGTTAGTTTAATAAAATATATTAATTATCTAACCAAATTAATAACAATGACATATATTGTATTATAATAAGTTAAGCTTATTTGTATATTTATTTGAAATTTATTTGAAATTTATTGTAGTAATGATACGTCATCATGATATTTCTGTTAATAACACATTAGAGTAATATTATTTTCTTAAAATGTTTCTCAAATAATATATTAGGGATTACGGTAATAACTTAAATCTATTTATATTTATTTAAAATTATTTATAAATTAATGTATAAAAAATTTAAAGAAATAAAAATTATTGTTTTTGAAAATATAATAATATTTTTAGGTTAGTTGAATTAAATATATATATATATATATATATATTTTCTAACCAAATTAATATCAATGGCATGTGTTGTAATTATTCTAGTAAATTAAACCTATTTATATATTTAAAATGAAATTCGCTTTGGTGTTGACACGTTAGCTGGTATTTTTGTTATTAACAAAAAGTATTTTGTTAAAAAATTTTTCAAATAATATATTAAAGATATTAAGGGGATGATTAACTCTGCTTGTTATTAGTCAACATATATGTGACGACGAAATACAATTTTATTTTGACAGCATTTATTGTGGCATACATTAAAATGCCATAGAAGAAGGAACACTTATGTAAAAATATCTGCTATTTTTGGAATCAAATATATATATATATATATATATATATATACTAGTTTGCTTATATATAATAATAATAATATTAACAATTAAAGCTGTATCTCTGTCAAGTTTCAGTTTTTTTAAATGATTGATAATTATGATCTATGTACAACTAATAAAGGGTGATGTCTAAGAAAGAAAAATGTTTTGTCAATCTGCTATATAAAGAACTATTTTAAAAGTATAATGCTGTGAGTATTTTCTTTTTTTTTTATATTTATATAGCACAAAAATCCATAAAATATATCTATTTATATATTTCATTTTTCATCGCACCTTTGTATTTTTATGCATGATAAATATAAAAGTTAAAATTTTATATTTTTCTCTAGCACTCTATTAATTAGTTATTGTGTAAAAAAGTACTTTTAATAAACAACAAGTATTTACCAACCATACTTTCAATTTAAAAATGCTGCTAAAATTTTACAACAATGGTAAAAAAATCAGACACTCGGAATGATGAATAAAACAAAAGGTTCTTTAATCCAGTTTCACCTAACTTTAAATTAATCTCATTTTAAATTAGTCATAATTTTATTTTATTACCCTGAAACTTAATACATGAGTTAACATCTTTTGTAAACCATTTTAAATTTAATAGTTTTTTTTTTACTTTTTTATGATAGAATAAATATTATTGTGTAGTTTTAACACTATTTTCGTTTTTGCCAAAAAAAATTATTTTGTGATTTTGACAAAAGAACTATTTTATGATTTGCTGAAAAATATTATTTTATGGTTTTGGGGAACATAATATTTTGTAGTTTTAGCAAAAAAAAAATGCAATTTCACAGTTTTATCGAAAAACGCGTGAAAATGATGTATTGAATTTTGGTGAGAGATAAGCAACTATACAATTATTCATGATTATTATATATATACTAGATTTATATCCACGGCATGCGTGGAAAAAATATTCATAAATTATATTTTATTAGTAAATATAAATTAAATATTTATATAATTTTAACTTTTATTTAAAATTAGTTTAAACATTAATGTGTATATAAATTAAGAAATAAAAAATAATTATTTTTTATGAATCGAATAGTATTTTTTTTTGTTAATTTAATAAAATATATTAATTATCTAACCAAATTAATAACAATGACATATATTGTATTATAATAAGTTAAGCTTATTTGTATATATATTTGAAATTTATTTAAAATTTATTGTAGTAATGATACGTCATCATGATATTTCTGTTAATAACACATTAGAGTAATGTTATTTTCTTAAAATGTTTCTCAAATAATATATTAGGGATTACGGTAATAACTTAAATCTATTTATATTTATTTAAAATTATTTATAAATTAATGTATAAAAAATTTAAAGAAATAAAAATGATTGTTTTTGAAAATATAATAATATTTTTAGGTTAGTTGAATTAAATATATATATATATATATATATATATTTTCTAACCAAATTAATATCAATGACATGTGTTGTAATTATTATAGTAAATTAAATTTATTTATATATTTAAACTGAAATTCGCTTTGGTGTTGACACGTCAGCTGATATTTTTGTTATTAACACGTCATAGTAAAAGTATTTTGTTAAAAAATTTCTCAAATAATATATTAAGGATATTAATGGGATGATTAACTCTGCTTGTTATTAGTCAACATATATGTGATGATGAAATACAATTTTATTTTGACAGCATTTATTGTGGCATACATTAAAATGCCATAGAAGAAGGAACACTTATGTAAAAATATCTGCTATTTTTGGAATCAAACATATATATATATTTTTGAAATTGAAAACGATGGTTAAACCGAGGCGGGCCCAAAATCAGGAGTAGTTCGCGTCCACACTAAAAGCATGTGTCCCCACACCACCAGATCCTACCCTCATTTAATCCTCAACTGTAAACCAAACCCCACACACTTTTTTTAAAACCTTGACCTCAAACACTTTTCGGTAGACAAAAAATGGTTCTGCACCCAATCTCCGACGCCAACGAGAGCAATCCCTTTGGCTCTCTCTCCGCTGATGAATTCTACGCAAAGCATTCCGTTAGCCACTCCTCTGCTTTCATCACCAACGCTCGTGGCCTCAAGCTCTTCACCCAATGGTGGTCCCCACTTCCTCCAACCACTCCTATCGGTATCGTCGCTGTCGTTCATGGCTTCACCGGCGAATCTAGTTGGCTCCTACAGCTTACTTCCATCCTCTTTGCCAAATCCGGTTATATTACCTGCGCGATCGATCACCAAGGCCATGGATTCTCTGACGGCCTCGTCGCTCATATCCCTGACATCAATCCCGTCATCGACGACTGTATCACCTTCTTCGATGATTTCCGGAGCCGTCAGACGACGCCGGATCTGCCGTGTTTTCTCTACTCTGAATCCCTAGGCGGCGCAATCGCGCTCTACATCTCGCTCCGGCAGAAAGGCGTCTGGGACGGACTCATCCTCAACGGCGCCATGTGCGGAATCAGCGCCAAATTCAAGCCGCCGTGGCCGTTGGAGCACTTGTTATTCGTCGTCGCCAATATCATCCCTACCTGGCGCGTCATCCCCACTCGCGGATCGATCCCAGATGTTTCCTTCAAGGAGCCTTGGAAAAGAAAGCTCGCGCTGGCTAGCCCTAGGAGGACAGTTGCGAGACCACGCGCTGCCACGGCCTATGAGCTGATCCGTATCTGCAAGGATCTGCAGGAGAGGTTCGAGGAGGTGGAGGTTCCGCTTCTGATCGTGCACGGAGGAGACGACGTTGTCTGCGACCCGGCGTGCGTCGAGGAGCTTTATCGGCGAGCGACCAGCGAGGATAAGACGCTCAAGATCTACCCTGAGTTTTGGCATCAAATTGTCGGGGAGTCGGAGGAGAATGTCGATTTGGTTTACGGCGACATCTTGAATTGGCTCAAGTGCCGAGCGGAAACCGCGGCTGAGAGGAAAAGGGAGGCACGCGCCGCCGTTAACGGTGGGGCTTAGAGTACTTTTGACTCATCGGGTATTGTGTTGTCATCTAATGGGGAGGCGCCATCTGGCAAGCGAATATTTATGGTTCAGTGTTTTGCATGGTTCAGTGTTTTGCAGCACATGGTTTACAGTTAAACCAATACCTTTGAGTATTAAATAAATGTTAAAAATAAAAATAATCGTTGACAAGAAAAAGAACGAAAAGATATAATTATGATTGATAAATCAGTCAGTCTATCAGCTTGAGAAAACTGGAAAAACCTTTTCTATTATGTCGTTGATTCCGTTAAGCAATGTTAAATAATCAACGGAACGTGAGACTTAAATCTATCGTAAGTAATGGTTCACCAATTTTTTTTGCTCGCAAGTAATGCTTATCCTAAAGGCTAAAAAACCATGAACCGTCAACTTTACGTTATTTTGTTTCAATTGAAAAGCCACGTCATTAATGAATAGACCGTATAATAAGCCCAATGGTAAAGCAAATAGAGGCCCACGAATCCAGTAAGAATCAATTGTCATTTATGAATATGCCGTATAATAGGCCTAATGGTAAAGCAAATAAAGACCCACGAACCCAGTAAGAATCAATTGTCATTAATGAATAGGCTGTATAATAAGCCCAATGTAAAGCAAATAGAGGCCCACGAACCCAGTAAGAATCAATTGTCATTAATGAATAGGCTGTATAATAAGCCCAATGGTAAAGCAAATAGAGGCCCACGAATCCATTAATAATCAATTGTCATTAATGAATAGGCCCAATGGTAAAGCAAATAGAGGCCCACGAACCCATTAAGAATCAATTGTCATTAATGTATAGACCGTATTATAGGCCCAATGGTAAAACAAATAGAGGCCCACGAACCCAGTAAAAACCCAAAACCACATAAACCTGCCATTCGCCGTGGCTGCAGTCGCCGGCGGCAGAAATGGGGAAGAGGAACAAGAGAAATCATGACGAGCCTGACTTCAAACCGGAGCCAGAGCTAACGACAAGGATCAACGAAAACTCAAAAAGTAAGAAGAAGAAGAGAATCCATGACGATCCGGAGGAAAAGATGAGTCCCGACGGAGACGCGAAGAAGGATGAGCTTGAGATTGAGCCGGAGGAGGAAAAGCCAAATGTAGGAGAAAAGAAAAACGAGGGCAGACCAACTGTCAGCATAGCCATAGCTGGTTCCATCATCCACAACACTCAATCACTCGAGCTCGCCACACGTGTATTCTCTCTCTCTCTTCGTTGCTTTGTTTTGGCTTCAGCTTCTATTAGCAATTAAACTGGGATTCCAACATTACTCAGCTTGCCGGCCAAATTGCTCGTGCAGCCACAATTTTCCGAATCGACGAGGTATGTTATTCCTCATCTTTCCATCCAAATAGTTCGCAATACTTGCTGCCCGGGTTGCATCAAAAAACACCACTCAATTTGATTCAAGTATGCTAAAAAAATGTGCTAAATTCAATAGTCATTTTTGGCTTTAACCAGATCGTAGTGTTCGACAATAAGAGCAGCTCAGAAATCAATTCTTCTGATAGCAATGAAAGTGGTGTATCCTTTCTCGCTCGTATCTTGCGGTATCTAGAGACACCACAATATTTGAGGAAATCACTCTTCCCCAAGCAAAATGATCTTAGATATGTGGTGAGTAGAGTAGTCACTTTTTGTTAACTACTCTTTCTTCAATTTTCTCATCTTTCTTTTCTAGTATCTTGTGAGTTGTGACCCAGATTTGTGTTTGCTTTGTGTGATCTGTAACAGGGTATGTTGCCTCCTGTTGATGCTCCTCACCATCTACGTAAGCACGAGTGGGAACAATACCGTGAAGGTAATATAAAAATCTCATATGCATCCAAGGAGATTGCTTTAAACCTGCGAATTAGTAATTGCGATTACATTATTAGAGATAGCATATGAAATACCAATTATCTTACAAGAAGCGGGTGCAGAGAAATAAGATTCAGGCTACGACCTCTCTTTGTTGAAAAACTGTAACATGATGGTTTGTTTCATCTTTGTCTTGGAAATGATAACTTTCTAGGTGTGACGCTGAACGGAAAGACCCCAAACTCTGAAGGCACAATGGTTGATGTGGGTTTAGTCAAGGTATTGTTAGTTCCTCCAAATTGAGGTATCTAAATCGGATTTTTAAAACAACTTTTGGCATGGAATTGAACTTTATTTGATACTTGTGATGCAGAACGTTGTTGTTGATCAAGTACTTAGTCCAGGAGTTAGAGTTACAGTAGCCATGGGAACCAACCGCGATTTAGGTACTGCTAATCTCTTGTATTCAGAACATCGTTCAGGTTATCGACTCATCAGTCAGTCATCAAGATTATTTACCTTATTTCTTAAATCTTCGTTGCACCTGGAAAAAAATGTATAAATTTTGAATTTGGTTCATCTAGATTTGGTACGTCAGATTGTTCCACCTTCTGAGCCAAGGGAAGAAGCAGGAATGTACTGGGGATACAAAGTACGATATGCATCACACTTAAGTTCAGTATTCAATGAATGTCCTTACCAGGTAATAATAATGATACGCTACTCCTCATCCTTCTGTGAATGAGGCCATATTTCCCGCATAATCTGATTATGTAATACCAAAAGCAGGGTGGTTACGATTATTTGATTGGTACCTCAGAGCATGGTGTTGTAGTTAGTTCATCAGAGCTGAAATTACCAACATTTAGGTGATTCTCATTCCTAACATGGAATAAGTTTATATTCTAATCACAGTATTAGCAGATAACTGACTCAGATGGTTTTGGCATGAAACCCAACTATAGGCACCTGTTGATTGCGTTTGGTGGACTTGCTGGACTTGAAGAAAGTATTGAAGAAGATAATCAGTATAAGGTATAAGTGTTTCCATGACCCTTATACGATCAAGAAATCTATTGTTCAGAAATTCAAAAGTGTTAAAAATCTTATGCTGTTTTGGGCATTAAGTAAAAGACTTCATTTTACAGGGAAAAAATGTTCGGGATGCGTTTAATATATACTTGAACACTTGTCCACATCAAGGAAGCCGAACCATTCGAACAGAGGTATTTGCAGATCTTTCGCATGAGTGTTTTTTTCCTCTCTCTTTTAATGCAAAATTGGTCTTCTGGATGTTCTATGATGATAGAGCTGAGAAAATTATGCGATAAATATGCAGGAAGCAATGTTTATATCACTTCAGTACTTCCAGGAACCCATTGACAGGGCAGTGAGAAGACTTGAAGCTTGATAAAAGTATTCAAGAAGCTATTGTTCTCATATATCTGAGGGTTTTTTTTCTTATTTAAGAAGAGTGATGTAATGTAATTTATGTCGAGAAAATTTCTAATTGAGATGTTCTAGAATTTTTGTTATTAAATTTGTTTCTCCAGAAGTTTAAAAAAAAAAACTTGATTTCAAATATGAAATACGGTTATGGTTTGGTTTAGTTAGTGATGTATGTTCCCCTAAAACTTCATCATGTTTGTTTAAATTGAATATAAACCAAAACAGTACCAATTCAAATCGAACAAAAATCAGTTCTGTTTCAGTTTTTCAGTTCCATAAATTGAATAATCCAAAAACCAATACTCGAAAGGGAATTAAAAACCTTACCTCTAATAGCCTAATACGAATTGTTTCAAAATAAAGAGATGACTGTTGTGAAAAAGAAAAGATGGCAAAAAATTAAAGCTAACAACAAAGTCTTAGTATTTTGGGACTTTGTAGCAGCAGCTAAAGTTAAATACTGGTACAAGACAAACGATAAACATTGGGAATTAACAACATCACGGATGATTAACTTCAAGGTTCTTCAGCTTTAATTCCAACTCGTCATTCACATTACCTTCATTATCTTCATCATCTTCTTTGTCTTCCTTATCATCATCTTCTTCTTCTTCATCTCCGTCAGGATCATTCTCGTCCAAAGCTCCAAGTAACTCTGGAGACTTCTTAAACATCTCTTTAACTTCTTCAATTCCTTCCTCTGATATGATATTACCGTCGATGTTCAACATCTTGAAACCTTCTTTCTTGAGAGCAACATGAGCTAAGGCTATTGCTCCGGCTCTTCTTATGTAATTGTTGCTCATATCGATAAATTGCAATTTCGAATGACCCTCTTCTATACTCCTTGCAATCTGGATACATCCTTCATCCTTGAGCTCATTCTCAGACAAATTCAGCTTGTTTAGATGTTGTTTTGCTGCTACACAAGCTGCAATAGCTGAAGCAGCATCAACTGTTATGTCATTTCCTGCCATCTCGAGTACTTCAACGGGCGAAGAAGACTCCTTGAGAGCATTTGCTATGGCTACGGCGCCTTCATCCTCTAGATTTAGATAACTCAAGTAAAGCTCAGTCAGATGTTTGAAGCTTGAAAGAGTTTTGCTCAGAGAAACTCCGGATTCTGTGCCAAACATATTATCCTGCAGATCAAGTTTTTCCATATGAGTACAATTCTCCAGTGCTTCTGACAAAGCAACTCCTCCTTCTGAGCCGACTCTTGTGGAAGAACACCGGAAATTCTCCAGCAGCGGCGAGCGCTTGACAATCTCCGCAATTGCAGCTGCCCCTTGATCTCCTGTCATGTTATTATGAAAGTGAAGGATTCTCAAGTTCTCTGTTGAAGGAATCAACTCAAAGACCTTTCGTGCAGCTTCCTTAGAGATACCATCATTAATTAAAAACAGCTCTTCCAAAGACCTCTGAGATTTCAAGAGTGCCCCAAATGCTATAACACCTTTCTCGCCCAATGCATTTTCTGATAAGTTGAGAGACGAGAGACTACTACCTTGCAGTGCATTTGAGAATATATTCATCACATCAAGAGCTTCAACCTCAGGTCGTCCAGCAACAAAATCCGACAAGTCAACTTCTTTCAGCTGACCTTTTAGAGACGTCAATATAGGCTCAGCGACGCGAGCAGCTCCTATCCCAAAACTCCTATTGCTAAAGCATATCCTAGTGTAAGCATTGCCAGGTTCCTTCAATGGTTTGAGAAGCTCCTCAGCCTCCTCAGCCTCGATTAAAGCCCGCTGGCCTTTGGAGATATCGAAAACAGTTTCACAAGGAGAAACAGATTCTTCAGAAATCGATTCTCTTGAGGCAACCTTATCAACAGGGGCTTTCTTAAGAAGTTCCAAGATAAGCTTACTGCATTCTTTGGCATAAAGCTGTACAGCCAAACCGCCATCACCATCAGGTTCCCTCTCAAACTGTTGGTTTGCGGTGGAAAAAGCAATGTCCTCGATCCTCTTGGCATTCTCCATAGCCTGCTCTGTGGTTAAGCTACCGTATTTCTGAGTAAAAATGGTCTTAGAAGAGAGGTTGTTCGTTATGCGCTCTATAAGAGCTTGCCTTGTAGGTAAACTCGGTGGCCACAGTTTAATCGAAAATGTATGAGGTCGGGAATCAAGTGTATCAGCCATAATCACAAATCCAGAGTTTTATATCACTGCAAAACACAAGTTATATTATCAGAGGAGGCTCTACAGTTGTACTAAAACAAAGACCATCTGCGCCGTCAATTATAATCACACTTTCGAGAGCAGAAATGGAGGATACAACAAAATCATAAACTGCTGTGCGTTAAATTTATAATAGAGATTAAGAACAATAATCATTAAGATGGGCGTAAGTGGACAGTCTCAAGAACAAGCATCGAATCAGAAACTCCGAGAAAGGAACATCAGTACTAGTCGATGGGGACATCGGATCCGTATGCGATGAGAATAAATCGAAAGAAAAGCGTACCTAATCGATGAGGAACGGCTGAACCTCGGGGCTCTGAGACAATGGCTGCGAAAATGAAGGAATAGGGTTTCTCTTTCCCAGAGAGACACTTCTTAAATTAAAATCTCCCTCCCACGTTCAACCAGACAGAGTCTTTTTAAATACCTACCATTTCATTACCATATCCATTGCATCGGAAAAAACCATAAAATATTATACTATTCAATTTGGTAGTTTTGATGTTCTCTAATCTTATTCGATCACCACATAAAGTAAACAAATATTTGATACTTTTTATACTAAAATTTGCACTTTTTCTGGACTCGAAACCATATCATTCTTTTATTATTTCAAATATAGCTAAATTCCTCATTTTCATCCTCATTTTTATTTTTTTTTATTTTTTTATTTTAAAATAAAATAAAATTTCACAAACTAATATTTACTTTTTCAATTTTAAAATTAAATATGCTCTACGTATGATCTAGTTATTTTTTTACCAACAAAATTAATTTTATTAACTAAAAATATCATTGTTTACAAAAATTCGTAAAAAAAATGAACAAACAACAAAAAAACTCCTATCAACATTGGATATATATAATAATTTTATTGATAGCTTTTATAATAACCCAAAATGGCAGCAATTCTAGAAGTTTTCTTTGCCCTATTTTGAATTCTTTATTTTTAACATTATATTTTGATTTTCAGTCCAAAAAGAATTTTAAATTAAAAAATAAAGTAATACTATAAAATAGTTTTAAAAATTTTGTTTCACATCTAACAATATAAAATTAAAATTTTAAAAATAATACAAATAATTATATAAAAATATTTATTTAATATAAATAAATTATTATAAATTTAAAATATTATATTTAATTTTTATTTAAAATTTATTTTTTTATTTAAAAAATTAAAAAATTTTAATTTAAAATTTTTACTATTATTAAAAATTTAAACCAATGATTTTAGAATAAATATTTAAAATGTTAATTGTCCTTAAAACAAATAAACAAAAATTCAAGTCCACACAAAAT
Organism: Pugionium cornutum; assembly: GCA_018901935.1. NCBI lineage: Eukaryota > Viridiplantae > Streptophyta > Magnoliopsida > Brassicales > Brassicaceae > Pugionium > Pugionium cornutum. Next base: position 7,868,818 of record CM032162.1, read on the forward strand.
GCTATTATTATTATTTTTAAAAATATTTATCAAAACCCTGGTGGATTAGCGCCATTAATCACCTAATTACCAAAAATCCGTACCGCATTCAAGAGAAGATCGTCGGAGCGTTGGTGGATTTCGAATCGAATAATGATGGAAGTTTTACCATAATGGTGTTTTTGATACAACGAGGCGACGACTTCTTTTTAAGACCGATTGTGATCACAAGAAGATTAATAAAATGAACCAAAAACACATCAAATAGCTAAAACACAACTCATGACAGGACGATAAAAGACCTCTCTAATGGCGTCTCTCTCAATCTCTCTCTCTCTATATATATATATTCCTTGTCTACTTACCTTTCTAGTTAGATGCAGTCTTCTTCTTCTTCTTCCACATCCTACAACCTCAAGCTTTGCAGGTTTGTAGTAGACTTTGTTAGAGCTCTACAAAAGTACTCTCTTATCTCTGGTATTGTCCGCTGCACCAGCTGGCTTTGCCTGCATTTTTTAAAATTCACTATGTTTCAGACAAATGGCAATGAGAGAGAAAGAGCGAGAGAGAGAGAGCGAGAGAGAGAGAGAGAGAGCAAGAGAGAGAGGAGAGAGAGAGAGAAAGACAGTTTAATATCATTACCAAGGCTTTGGACTCAGTTTATCGAAATGCTCAAGGATGAACAAGATACAAGCTTGCCTCAGAGACATCGCGTGGAATGCTTCTGACAGATCATACATGTTTCCGATGTTTTCCAACGTTATATCCTTCCATTCATACAAGCAGCCGTGTCAGATTTACTGCAAACGGCCAATCACATTACTTTACATTGTGATAATTCTGGCTCACCTGAGCAATTGTGTATTCACAGAGTCGCTTTAGCCCCTCTAAGAGATACTGATCCGCTGCTCTTAGAAGATCTTCTGATATCCTAATTGTTATGTCGACTGATCCCGTGTAAATAAACCTGTTAACATCATAATATATCCAAATGCGTGTCAATTACATGTAAATACAGAGTTCTCAGAAACTAGAAGCCTCGACACAGTTCTTCATTACCTCATCATTAACTCAAAAACCTCCCATTTGATATTCGGAATCTCAATATCTTTAGCGTCTTTTTCCTGTGGTATAAACGAAACACAATCTGAATGACACAAAGCAGCTCTAATTTGCACACAAGATCCATAATTTTCAATATAAATGACTTTTTTTTCATTTCCTTCACAAGAACATATTGAAAGATTGGTCACCCAAAAAGTTCAGATCACTTACTCTGTAACCACCATCAAACATTGCGCGAAATGCATCTGAAGATGCCAGCAGACAAATTCTGTGTGCATAGAATGTTCTTCCTGCAGTATGATTTTTTTTCTGTTTTACATATGGAGTTTGGAGTTAACAACTTCCGGATTAATATAAATACCTTCGACTAGAAAGGTTACATCAGACAGTGTAGCATTATTTACATACTGCTCTCCGAGATAAACCTGTCACAGAAAGAGAAAAACAGAAATACTGCAGTAAGACTTCCATTGTGTTAGAGAACTGAAGCAAGAAGGAAACTCACCCTTTGTGTTGGAGAAGGAGGAGCAGCATCGACTGGAGAAAGCGCCACACATTTATTTGCTAATTTGTACAACGCTGCAGCACCATCAAGTTGCTGCTTCGTGTTTGTAGAACCAAGAAGACCGAGTAGCAAATCCAACCCTGTCAAAAGACACCACGATATTAAACATTTTGCACAAAGGACATCTAAACTGAACGGGTGGCACATTACAAATCATAATATAATACAAAAAAGCATCACATATATAAAATCAAAAAGCTGCCACATGCCATTGTTATCTATGAATATGGTTCTCTGATCCTCTGGTGAACAGAGATGAGCAAGAGCAAGAGCAACTCGTCTTTGGATAGACTTCTCTGAAATGCGCATTAGGTACAACAGATGTCTCAGAACCTACAAAGAAAAATCAAAGCACATAATCTCAAAGGTTGAAAAGAGGAATGATAAACTTCTACAGATCTCAGAAACTAGCAGTCTCACTACAAACCGTGCATTGTGTATGTTATAGTCACCAGAAATGGAACGAATGACATAATTTCACTTACTCTTCCATGGATCTTCTCCTCCAACCTCTTCAACGTTTTGGAGACACAATCTTTAGTTGCCTACAAAAAAAATTTATATTATGAACACCTAATGAGAGATTAAATTAAATACAGTGAAGCTGCTAAAAATATGTCGACATGACTCTGGAAAGTAGGGGAAGGGTAACCTAAAACCATACATACCTGAACAATAAACTCTCCATCTTGTAGCTTCTGGATACCTCCCACCCTGATAAAATTCGACACATTATCCTAGGGGAAGAAAAGTGGATCAATAACCCATTTAATAAGGTTTACCATTTAATAACCTATTAGCACATATACAGAACATAACATACAACATACCTCATTATCGGCAAGGCCATAAAGCGCAAATGCAGCATTGTGTTGCAAGGATCCATTTCTTGAATCCAGCAGCTTCAATAAAGGTCCTAAACCACCACTATGGGCAATACCAGCTTGATTGTGGGAATCCTGTAAAAATGGTATGCAAGAAATTAAAAGGCATATCTGTTTTGTTATTTAATTTAACTCAATGCTACTTAAAGCAGTTTTAGAAGCATAATATTGAAAAAACACACAGGTCACTATTATAGGAACTCATCTTCCAAAACCAAGGACGCCAGAATTTTTTACGTCTATGAAAACAAATAAATCAAGGAGTAACCAATAAGAAAACAGTAGACAACCACGGCAACAGAAAATTAAAATTATCCAGGATAGCAGGTATCATTGAACAAATTAAGAAGAAAAAAATACACAGTTATGGCATCTAATATTCACAGTGGAAGCAAGAATTGAGAACACTGAAAGAGCAACATTGCAATTTTACAACCCTTGAATGGGGAATGACTCAACTTTTAAAACTGAAGCTAATAAATGTTTAAACCAATAACCTGTGCCAGTCTCCCTAGTGCAAAGGCCGACATTTCCTTCAACTGAACGTCTGGTGACTGAAGCATTTCAATTAAAGGACGGACAGCACCTCTTTGCACAATGTGAACCTGCAACGTTAAATTTTTTAGTAGAAAGTGAAGAATAAAAAGACAGCACTAAATCAGAGAAAATGATAGAGCTAGTGGGAACTTGGGAAGTGGGAATGTTTATTCTATTAACAAACAATTCATCACCTAGTATAACCAAGCAGAAAACAAAGAGTTCATGCTTTGGGTAATGGCAAGGACCAGCGCATATAAAACTCAGGATGAATTAGTACCTTACAATCAGAATCAGTTGAAGCAAACTGCCCAAGTAACAAAGCTGCCTCTCTTTGGCTCTCAGGGCAACAAGAGCTGAAATAGAAAAAATTATAAGCAAGGCATCTTAGCAAAAGAAAAACCTCAGCGACAGAGAAACTAGTAGCATTTACAAAAAAAAAAAAAAATCAGCTCAATTCAAAGCCATAACAGCTCTATGCTTAACAATGTAAATCGAAATGGAGAGTTTCCATACCTAAGAAGGCCAATGACAGGTTGCAACGCCCCGGCAGCCAAAACCTCTTTTTTAATGTTTGGCGATGAATGTACTAGATTGCCTATAACTCCAACCTAAAAGCATGACTCAACTGGTTATTTCAATGTCAATACGTAGATAAATAAGTAGTAAAACAGTTGATGTGAGAACTCTCGACCCAGTAAAAGAATCCTAACCGCTTCATAATGTATAGCAGCATCCTCTGATCCTAGCATTAGAATGAGCGTTGGAAGAGCATTGCATTCAACTATCTGCAAAAAAACAATTATAATGCTCCGTCCAAATCTCAGTAGAAGCTGTAAGGTAGCAATATTTACCTGGTTCTTGTTATCATCATTTTTAAATGCAAGGGTTCTCAATGCCCCTGCTGCTGCTCGCTGAACCTTTGAGTCAGAAAATTCAAGCAATTCAACAAGAGGTGGAATACCACCTTCTAGCCTGTTTTTCAAGAACTGGAAGTCATGAGAATGGTTGTACTGAAAGCAAAACTTTAAAAGGATGAAATCACTTAAATAAGCTAACCTAACACGGGTCTTGATGCTGCTGTTTTCATGAGCAAGATTGGTGATGGCATCAGCCGCTCTTCTGATAACACTATTCAGAGCTCGAGAGCTAGAATTATCTTTGTTTCTCTTCAATAGATTCACAAGATGAGGTAAGGCACCCTTGTCTACTATCAGTTTCTGATACTCGGGCTGTTAGCAGTCCATTCCACAATAAGATCACACAACAATACATAAACCCTCGGCAAATAAAAGCTTATCAAAAGTTGCCATTAAAAAAAAACTAGATTTGGAGCAGAATAACAAAAAGGCAACTGCTTCCTAAGACTATACACGTATGTGACCGAGAGAAAATGAGGATCAAACCTTAATTGCAAGAAGGCCAAGAGCAAAAGCGCTCCCCTTCTCGACCTCATGTTCAAATGGCTTTTGAGCCGTGTTCCCTTCAATGTACGGCGGCGCTTGTAGATGCGTCATAAGAGCTGGAATAGCACCTCCGTCAACAATCACGTTCACTAAGTCCTCTGCTGAACATCGGAAGTCACTAGTCATGCATAAAAAAATATGAAGAAACCGCAGGAAAAAAGAAACAACATCGTGGTCTGATCTTCACCATTTTTGGCGAGCTCAGCCAGGACTTGAGTGGCTCGCTTAGCGGCAGCGCGATCGGATTCTTGCCAGGAAAAGGCGGAATTTAGAACGGAAACTTGAGCAGCAACCTCGCTGAGAAACGCTTGTCTTCCATCGGTGGTTACAACGGAGATCTCTCGATCCTCTGCAGCGGCTGCTCCTTCCTCTAACTTTCTCTTCTGCCCTTTGCGCTCCGGGAAGCTCCGGCCGTCTCGCCTCTCTGGTTGTTGGTCCATCGATCCCACAGACAAAGACGATTGCCAAGAAAAGGAGATCAGGAAAAGAAAGTAGCGTTTCGAAATCAATCCAAGCAAAAATGAGATCAGGGGTACTTTCGGTATTTGAGTTATTTTTTTGGTTCATTTCCTAAAAATATACAATTTAAGTAGAACATTTTAGGTTAAGATGTCCCAAAAGCATATCAGCATTACATGTAGAATTCGATAATCTTGTTTTGGTACTTTGGAATGTCCAAAGAATGGATATTTTGGAATGTTCAATTGGTCCGACTTAAGAATCACATGTGTTCCAACTTAAAAATGCTGTCGAAGGTGAGGACCGTAGTCGAAAATGGACGTAGAACGAGGTTACAATGTGTGTGTAAGAAACTTTTGGGTTTCGGACTAATGGATGACTAAAGTATATAGACTACGTAGTTCGGAACGGGATTCGTTCAACTTCTAAGTGTAGCTTTAGGTTAACCTTAGTGGTGAAGTAATTGTTGTCTTACATGTGTTTTGATGTTGTCTATGGTAGAATGTTGTATTCCATTTATTGGGTATGTTTCTATGATCTAACACAACCACAAAAACTCAAATTCGAAGTTGGAAATGTATTCTAATCACATAATGCTAATTTGCGTTCGACAGATGGGAGACGAGCATTTCCGCTAGCGTGTTGTTATCATTGTTTGGTAATTTATAAAAATAAATAAGTAGGCTCTTGGACTTTTTGTGGTCTGCCACAAAGGAGACGTGTTTGAAAATGTGAATTAAAAAATATATGTGAAGAAAGAAGTATTTCTTTAACTAAAGAAGAGAAATAAAGGAACCATATCTTTATAAATGGTGACCACATGAAAATGAAAACTTCGGAGGCACGAGCATGCTTTGACGAAACAAACAGAAAAACCGATAATGTCGGGAAAAAAGGAGTTATTATAAGTATTCACATCTCATTATGATATATCTTCCTACATAAGCATATAATATAAACTTTACCAAGTATAAATATCTGTTACTGAATTCAATAAAGATCTATACAAGACTATGTACATCTTTTTAATTTCACAAAAGAAACAAGCAAAAGAAAAAAGCAACATCCCAACACCCATCTTTGTCAAAATTTCGTAAAGCGCCATTTAGTTCATTATATTTACCAAAACGCCACTACATACACATTATTAGTTTATTACCAAAACCGTCACTACAATCAATGGGCTTCGGCTTGGTGTCATTATTATATTTATAGTTTAGTCTTCATAGTAATCGGAAATAGCAGAGCAAAGTTTGATCCGAGGCTCGAGTGATTTAAGGATTTTAATTATTTTTAAATTTAAATAAAATTATGTGTTAATTGTTCATTAATTTATTTTTTTACAAGAATTATTTTCATTACAATTTAAAAATATTAACATAATCAAAATCTTATTATATTCCAAGAATTTACGTAATGATTTATTTTTATAGATTTAAATGAATTTAGAAAAATCTCCATTAAAAAAATAATAAAACAGAACTAAATAAAAAATTTACAGAATTACAATATTGATTAAATTTCACAAAGTATATTCTAAAAGTAATACATTTATAAAAGATCAAAATCCATGGATCACATAGTTTTATTAGTTAAGGTTTTATGAATGAGAGTAATAAGTATGCTATTGGTTTCACTATATCTCGACTCTAGCATCCCTTATATTAAAGAATTATTCGTATGAATAAGTTGAATTATTGTACCGCTGCCTTATAGTTCAATGACAAAAAAAAAGTTTCATGAATCAAATAAAAATGATAGAGATGGCGATACACTCTGATTAAACCGAGTGATCAATGGACAAGAACTAGGCTTATATTCCATGAAACTAAGGTAATTTGATTTCACAAACCCTAATTCGCAAATGGAATGCTCAAAGACGATATTTTGAAACATAATCTTGATTGAATGAATGGTGAATAAGAAATAAAAAATGGTCGAGTCTATATAGAATCAGAAAACAGTGAGCAAACAGTCATAAATGAGTAGAAAAGAGAAATAATACATTAGACAGAAATGGGAAAAGTTTGTAGACTAATTATCCTAGTCGTTGGGCTTTGAATGTGGTGGTCCAGATTTGGTAAGTTGATGGCGCCATAAAGATCCTTGCGTGCTGGTGAGGCATGTGAACTCTCTGGTTGAGAAGGAGGTTTTGAAAGCTTGGTCAATCTCTGGTCTATGAAAGTAATCGTTGGGGATCATTTGTTTAAATGCGTTTGATGCCAGGAAGGTCGAACAATGGTGATCCCTTTGTCTTCTAGGAGCTGGCTGGAGAGATTTAAAGCTTTAATGTTCTGAGTATCTTTCTTTGGGTTCCAAAAATGGAATGAAACAAGTGTCTGGATTGTAATATAATGGGGTTTCCTTGATTATGTAGGTAGAAATATGTTAATTGATTTGTTATTATTAATAGGTTGGAGTCAAATATGCTGAAAATTTGATGTCGAGTGACTTGTAGAATCTGGGATTTTGTTTGTTTGAATTGTGATTTTAAAATCTCATGTTACAAGGATGATAAGTACAAAAGAGAGTTACAGCAGTGGACCCTTTACTATTAACGTTGAACAGAGTCGCTTGGTGGAGTTTGCTTAGAGAAAAGGACCTAACAGAACACATCTGGAAACTTGCATGTGCACATCACTCTTTGACAAACACTGTCTACTCTGCTTTCTGGCTCTTTCGTTATTTTTTTGGCATCTACTCTATCGTCTCTCGCACTTTCTCAGATTTTAAACTAACGAATCATCTAAACCAAAAGATTCTTGATCTTTCTGAATAACCCAAACCTTAGAAAAACTTAGGCTTATATACAGACAGATATCCCGAAAGCAAAAAGAAAGACTTTTTGGTATCCAAATACATAATGAAAATAGAACAAAACAGAGGAATGAATCTACTAAAATGATAAATTTCTTATTGTTTTCGGGTATGAAAATGTCTTCAGATTTACACTGTCACACCTCAGATTCTCATCAATCATAAAGCTAAACAAAACACAATCCATCTAATCACAAAACCCATGGATAGATGTTCATTAGGTTCGTCTCTCTACTCTGTTTTTCTGTAGCCTTAACGGAAACAAAGGAGGCAATGGAGCATTTGACTTAGACGGAGTACAAACAGGAACATGAATCATCGGTCTTATCCTCATAGTCACAGATCTAGTCCTCTCTAATCCTTTCTTACCTCTCTTCCCTTCCTTTTCTCTCTCTTCTTTCTTCACCGCATCTCCAATCGAGCTCGAAGAAGATGAAGTCGAGCTTGAAGAAGAAGACGGCGAAAGAGACGATGCTCTCGTTGACGTATTTGTCGTGGTCGTTCTCTGTTTCTTCAACCGCAAAAGCTCTTTCCATAGAACCGTGCACTTTGGTGGACGAGGAGAAGGGTCGTCGTCAAGAAACCAACTTCCTCTGTTGTTATTCTCCTGCTCCTTGTTGTTAACAACTTCGTCACCCTTCACTCTTTTCTGATCTTCTTCGTCCTCTTCGTCATTTTCGATAGTTTTCAGGGTAACGTTTTTAAGCTTCTCTGAATGATTTACCTGCCAGAAAGGAAGCAACTTTCCTTCGGAGAACAACTCGTCGGCGGTAATCATCGTTTGGGTATCCGTTACATTTTCCGACAGAAACTCAAAGTCTCCGGCTTTCACCGAGCTTTTGTCTTTTTCAAGGGGGTTGACGCAGATGAAATCTCCTTCGCTATCAGACGATGACAAATCCGCCGAGAAGGAAATGCGAGGTCCAGACAACGGCGGCTCCGTCGTGAAAACCATCTTTGCCTCTGTCATTTTCGCCGTCGTAGATTCCGCTGATACCATGATATCGAAGTATGTGTCGGACTTAGCTATGAAGTCACAGACAAAGCAACGTGTAAGCTGAAGTAAGTGGACTTTGAGAGAGAAGTGAGAGTAAAAATGAGAATAATATATATAAAGAAAAGGACAGAGAAGACCACATGGACACGTTGAGATGGAAACAGAAGCAGACAAATTAACAGTGATGTAAGAAAACGAAGAACCTATGGAAGATGATGAACATGCAAAATGCATAAAATATAAGATTCACATCGATCAGGAGATACATTGAGTTATTCAAAAGAAATTAAAATACTCATTATTTTTGTTTTTCCATGAGGTAATATAGTTAGTTATTAAGAAATTATTTTTTTTAAAATGTCGATTTGGATTAGAAAGAGGGATCGAGGAAATGAAGGAGAGGGAGGGAAGACGTATTTGGACAGTAAACACATGTCCTCACATGATATTCATGTCATTGCCATGTGAAAACAAGTACAACTCAACACGAGATACTAAATATCCGATCAATGTTTATTTTTGTTCACACATTACACTTGTAATCTATTTTTGGATTTCGTTCAACGGATAAGAAGAAATTTAAGAAAAGATATTTACAATCCGTATGGAATACCATAAACCCAATATAATAGAATAAAAACACTCACTATATACAACAATTAACAATAGGATTTATAACATCTTTTATATATGCTTTTAAATCACAATACCCTAGCGATACGAGCAATAATGGAAATATGTGAGTGTGAAGTCAAAGAAGCATTACCTTCCCAACACGTTTAACGAACCTTTGACAACCACACCTATTGTTTTTTTAAGATAAAAGTAATTACAAAGCCGTTGCATCTTTTATTCACAATTTTTCTATAGATACATTTTCTTCCATTGCAGTTATTCAAATTGGGATTTTTTTATTAGTTGTTACATACTTTTGTGCTTATATATGCTTATTATATTAGAATATTGAATCTTTTATTTATAAAAATATATTATATATTGCTTTTATAACATTTATGTTTTTTCAAAGCTATTTGTTTTCATTGTGGTTAAATAACTAAAAACATGTTTCATTCCGAGATACTATTTCAATGAGTAATACCATAAAATAACACATTTTTAAGTTTTTGTTTCAAAAATAACACAAATTATTTTATGAAAATACATATTTACCATAAATAAATTAGAAATATAATTAAAATATTATATTTGGGTTTTTGTTTTTTAATTTAGGATTTAATTTTTATTATTAAAAATAAGTTTTAAAATATTTTAATATTAATATTTTTAAAAATTTAAACTAATGATATTATATTTGAAAGAAAACTTAAAATAGTGCTATTTTTTGCAATTGCCCTATTTCAAATTTATGCAATCTTCATATTTATTTGGTTTTTGTCTGTCTGATTAATAATCATCATTCTTAATTCGGTTTACACTTTTTCACTTACAATCATAACAATTTTATAAAATACTCCAGATGTATCTCCTTATTATAATTAGTTTATTTTTATATCTTTTCACCTTTATTCGTGTTAACAATCCTAATTTGTGTTAATCAAGTATATGACGTGTGAGATAGATAATTGACTCGACTTAGGAGAAAAAAATGTATTGCAGTCACTGTAGTCAAACTAGACGTAATGCAAGTACTCGTAAGAATGAAGAACATCGATTAAGTTCATGGTTCAAAACGAAGAAGAGGTCGTCTAAATAAAACTGAGGTATCTCTAAAGACAATATTCTGTTTTAAACGATTATGAAGACGTGTTCAATTTTTTTGTTTTCATTTATATTTGTTTGAATAACAAAATTAATTGGAAATGGAGACAAGAAAATGGTGCATAATAGAATTAGGGCACGGTGCAACACTGAGTGAAGCATTACAGAATTATTGATAGACAAATATTTAATTATTGAGAAAATGGGCTTACATGACAAAACTTTCACCCATAATTAGAAGTACAACATTTCATTATTAGAAATACTGTTTAATTTTTTAAAACCCCATTGTACTTCTACTAAATGTGATCATAATTGCATATGAAAAAGATCTAATAAGCGAATTTATCTCTTTTGTTGTTGAGGTATTGGTGTACATCCCACGCATGCTCAAGTTTGCCAAATCTCATTTCGAATTAATTTGGAATATGTTTGTATATAATATAATTTGGAATATATATTTGTTAATATTTGTTGTTGAATAATATGTACATATAATTTTCATGTAATTCATTATTATAAATATTTTTTAATATGTTCCATAAATATATTAATTTACAAATAGTTAATTTATATCACTAAACAGAAACTTACATGTAAATTCATATATTTGCATGTTTGTGATAAACAATTTAATATGATATAATACTATTGTTATCAATCTAATATGTTTATAAAACATAAAGTTGGATATAAATTATAAAACAATATATATTGCATTAGTGGATAAACAAATTATTTTGGCTCACTTCATTTTCGATTAGTATTTTAATAACATAAGCAATATAGAATTCATAAAGACACATAATACATGAATATAAAAAATATATTTAGTTACAAAAATATACAACGTCTAACGTTTGAGTTACAACCAAAAATTGCATGCTCAGTCATATGTTTGTATATTATCATAAATAATTTAACATACACTATTGTTATATACGGTAAAAAATATATTATTAGATGTATTTTTATGTGTTTGTATAAAACATTTAAGTACATGGAAATCCTCTAAAATATCATGCAAACTGATTTTAAAAAATCATAAGGTCCACATTCATCTGGAAAATTTATATAAAATCTACAAGTATAACTTATAACTTTAATTATAATCATGAAGATTTATTTAATAAACTTAATAATTTAACATGGCACTCGTTTGAAAGATATATTTATTATATGGAAATTGGTGTAAAGTTCATACATTGGGTGGGATTTTCCTTTATATTTACACAGAAATTGTTTACTCCGTTCTTCTTTATTGGACAACTCGATTTTAATCAATTTGTGATTGATTTTTTTGATAATTTATTTTTTAAATTGGAGGCACGTTGATCCGCGAGTTTCTTGGTGTTGGACCACTTGGCTTTGGCTATGATGCATAATCGTTATATTGCCAAAATTAAAATAAAATCACTACAATTATTATTACTATTACTATTACTGTTAACTACAAAGTCCAAATGATTGATTAGTTCTCCTTGTATGGTTCTTTTGTTATATTATTTCCTACTTCTTTTTATAAAATTTTCTGATTTGCATAGATTAAAAAATATTTTTTCTTACATAAATACTTAATTAAAAATACTTCAGTGATAAAAAGTACATAATAAAAATGGTTATAGAATATTTAATACATTTAATTTTGTATAAAATATTACAAAACATTTAATAAATAAAACAAAAGAGTACCATTTAAATTTTCTGCAACAGTACAAGTACAAATATTAAACGTGGTCGTTGAGAGGAGTGAGAGAGAGACAGCGATGTTACCACAAATCTTACTAATCACATTTCACTGTTTATCATTAACTTTCAATTTTACATGCAACATCGCAAATACAAAATTCCAAACCTACCCTATATTTTTCAATACTTGTTCTCGACTAATCAGTCATTAACCACATGATTAGCTAAATATCGCTATTCACAACATCAATTTTAATCTTTACAAGTGCAAGAAAAATAAAAACTACATTAAAAAGGAAATATTTATTCACTCATATATATCACAAAAAAAGCACAGCTCTCTTGTTATATTACTTTCTCCGTACGTAAATCACACTTTTTATGAAATTAAATTAGTGATTTTGAATAAATTCAAATACCACTAGACCACCGTCTTTTTGATAAATGTTATATATTAATATTTGTCTACTCTATTCTTTTAATATATACAACCTTTTATGAATGATGTTCTCCGAATCTGAAGCTACCTAAAATAAACTAAAATCTTAACCAAATTTATAAGAGATCATCTTCTATATTTGAAATATATATCCATTGATATATATATATATATATATGATCCAAGCATGCATGCCGACGACTGCAATAGACCTCCATAATCTCTATCATATCACTATATTGAGATCAGAAATATGAGATCGATATCATGAGTTGTGTGCATCTTCTAGTTTTTTGTTACTTGGTACTTGAGAAAATAGTAAGGAAGAGGTTTCCATGAATAATTCATATGGTAAAGAAGAAAGAAGGATGAAGAGGTCCACATAATTAAATGAAGACATAATTGGGTATGATTAAATGATACAAGTAATTATTTTAGTTTGTAGTGTAGAAAAAGAAAAGTGTAGATAGAGGAGCTTTGACTTTTGACCACATTAGAATCTTTATTACGTACCCAATGCGAAGAAGCACATGCATCCCTCCACTTAGAACCAAACACATGCATATGTTGTTAATGTTATTGAGCTTCTACTCCACGTATATTATTGATTGTATATACTTATAATCTTTGGATAAAAAAAAACTAACAAACTTTTATACAAACATATGTATTGTTGTGTAATTCAACTTATTTTTTTTGGGATGCCTGAGTTTTAATTAGCTAGAAGATGTCACTATAGGTCGATAAATTTGGTTTTGAATAGTGATATTTTAACTACGTTTGCTTTAACCATTTAATTATTTACGTGTACTTGTTTTGTTGTCACCATTTGAAACAATCGTGATTATATGGGACAATGATCAATTTTTCAATTTGAACAATTTTCGATCGTACATTTTTATATAATCATAAAATCGTATTGTGAATTTTAACATTTAATTTTTAATAATTTAAATTTTAAACACAGTTTAACAAATAAATACCTTTTTGATATTTTTATTAATAAAAATCCAGTTTTCGTTAATATTGGTTGGTGTGGTATATGATTTGGACAGGTTGGATGATGTGATACTTTGTGTGAAATAAATCGACATAATTTTAATCGATTAAAGCGATATTGTTTATTATAACATATGCTTTTTCATTTTTTCTTTTTTTTTAATCGTGATTAGAGTTTTGGTATTAGGAATTTTACGAAATATTTGCAAAATTGACAAGTAAAAAGTTAAATCGATTTTGAAAAAATTTTGTTTTTGAAAAATTCTTGATACTAAATCCTAATCGCAATTGATGAAGAATGTAAAGGGGAGCATATGCACTCAATAAGTAACATTACTTTCAGTGACTTTTAGAGTTTCATAAGTTTTTATTAATGAGATCATGTCCAAAACTTTGTTTAAACAATGACTCGAATTATATTTGTTTGGTATCCAAATGTCATCACATTTATAGGTTTGTAACAATTTTATCAAACTTTTTGAGTTAATTAAATGATACAAAATCATGTTTTTCCCTTGACAGTTAATTTGGACTCCCTAAACGTGAAACTATATCACCATTTCATATGACACTTCGGAAAACTCTTAAATGACAAAAAACATCTAAATTTCAGTTTTAGTATATCAAAATATAGCGTCAACAAAAACATCATAAGTAATAATTGGATACAGATATTTTGAAGTCAAATATTAAATTGAAAGAATGTACATTAGACTACTTTATCATTAACGAACACCGACAATAACAATATATACAGAGAGACGATAAGGTACGAAGATGGGAACAATTTCGCAGAAGAGTACATATTGAAATATTCAATAATCTATTTCTTCTATTATTTTAAAATATAAACCCCACCGTCGTTTTCTTGTTTCCCTCAATTATTTCACAACGTCTATCTATCCTAATATTTTACGTCATAAATGCAAAATATTAATAACAATTAAGAGACAGCAGAACAATATAATTCGAAAGTTATATAGATCTTGAAATGATCCATCTATTACAGTGGTGTCTTCTTCTGATTTAAGTTAATCAAACAGAGTTCTACATATATATAACCATAGCATCGTTAATTAGATCGGATGTTTGGATTACACTTGCAATACTAAGACAAAGAGTAGATCAAACTATTAAGTCAATGAAAAGGATTTAAGACAAAAACATGAAGAAAAAAACACATATATGGTTTTGATGATTAGATCAAAGATATTATTACTAGATCTCGAGGCTACTAACCAAATTCTTCTGCATCATTGAGTTCTTGCAATGCGCAATGGCTCCTTGAATAGCGCTTTGCAACTCTTCCATTGAGGAAGACATACTGTTATTGTGGCTGCTACTTGCTCCGGGCGTTGTCACCGGGAATCCGCCACGTGTCAATACACCGGAATGACTCGGGGATGACCTCATTGACGACGGACAGCTCGCCGCGCATCTTCCTCGTTTTGTGTACTTCATTAGGTTTCCGGAGAAAGAGATTGGTAGCCCGCCCCCGCCCCCGCCGGAAACTACTGTTGATGTTGCTGCCGCGGTTGTACGGATGTTTCCGGAATCTTTGAGAGGTGGCTGTTCTGTTTTTAAAGCGGTGACGGTGGAACTCTGTTTCTGAGATAACTTCTCGTATAAAGGTTTGACTTTTTTCATGTATTTGCGAATGACATCTTTCGCGGTGGAGCTCATTCTCTTAACCGAAGATGGAGCGGCAGCGGCGGAGGAGTGGTGATGGAGAACGTTTTTGGGATCTTTCTTGAAAACAGATGAGAATCTAGAGAGTGAGAAACCTGATGATTTGTTCTTCGGTGGTTTAAAGAACAAGTCTTCTTCGTCGGTCACGGAGCTAGGTCGGGAGGAGTCACAGCAATCCAGCGGAGGAGCGTGGAGGAGAGGGAAAGAGGCGGTGGAATCAGTTGAGGAGGAAGATTCGGTGGAGTCACGTGCGGTGGCAGAAGAGGAAGAAGAAGAAGAGTAGTCAGAGGAAGAACAAAGTGTACGAACGAGAGAGAGACGAGGAGAGAGCTGGAGAGGGAGAAGCTGGCCTTTATAAAAGAGCTCATCGGCAGGACAAAGCGAAGAAGAGGCTTTTCGTGGCGAGATAGAGATGTTGAATTCGAATTCCGATGAAGAAGAAGACGGAGACTGCGATGGTGAGTGACGCGGCCGTGGTTGACGTCTCATTCTATCTCTCTCTTTCTCTAGGATGAGTCTCTGCTTTGTGTTAATTTTGGCTTCTATATGTAAAATAATAGAATCAGAATGCAATGTTTAAATTAATTTAATATAATACAAAGAAGCTACTGCAGTACAGTTGATATCATGATTCATGAGAAAAACCCACGATGATCGCCAGATTGAAGCTGTACTCACATGCAATGCAATTTATTATTACTATTTCAGAATTAATTAGTGTCATATGGACTGTAGGATTAGAGAGTTGTTTAATGACGTTAATTAATTATATAATAAATTTTATGAGTGAGGACTGAGCAAAGCTAGTTGTGGTCCGATCTCGAATATTTATGACATCTCTTGTTTCTTTTTTGTTCCTTTCTATCAAAAGAAAACAATTTTCATATGATGGTAGAAAATAAATAATTAAGATTTTCCGTGATTAAAATTCCAATCCAACAAAATCGTACTAGTCTTAATTTTTTTTTTTTTTCAATTTTATCAATGATGTGTTTTGTTGTTTTTCAAATACATAATGAATTTGTTTACTAAACGACATTTTTGTAAGAAGATTTTGTTTTTTTGTTGTGAAAGAAAGAAAATGATTACAGACAATAGAGAAAAAGACAATTTAGTTTGAACATACGATTGAATAATAAATATTATTGGTTACCAGCATTTATTTACAACAGTGTTACTTACAACATTGTGATGATGTTGCAGGGTGATTTTTTTTGAAAAATATAGAATATGTTTAAATCGTTAAAATAAATATTATTTTATTAATTTGGTTAAATATTCAAATTTCCGTTATTAAATTTATTAATATTAAATTAGTAATTTCTAAAATGAGAATATATACTAAAATATCATATTTAGTGATCATAATCCAACCTAGAGTCTATTACTTTCATATGTGCATGTATTCCATGCATCTAATTACATGGAAACTAATTTTCCACAAATGCTAAAATAGATTACTTAAATTTCCCAAATAATTTTCCTTTTCTTTAAAAATGTCCTTTTGTTTTAGAGATAAGTCTTTTTTTTAATATGTCAATCCTAATCTTACTAGATTTATACCCACGCCATATGTAGAAAAAATATTCGTAAATATAGTATTGTTTACTAATAAATATAAATTAAATATTTCTATAATTTTAAATTTTATTTAAATTTATTTTTAATATTAATTTATATATATGTATACTAAGGAAAAAATAATTTTTTTTATGAATTTAATAATATTTTGGTTAGTTTAATAAAATATATTGATTTTTTAACTAAATTAATAACAATGACATATATTGTAATTATTGTAATAAATTAAGCATACTTATATATTTATTTAAAATTCACCGTGCTGATGACACGTTAGCATGTCATTTCTATTAATAATATGTCAGAGTAAAATTATATTTTAAAAATGTTTTTCAAATAATATATTAGTGATATTTAAAATCTAAGCAGTTAATTCTAATTTTGATTCGTATGAAATATTTTGGAGGAATTTCAAAAATAAATCCGTGCATGTTTTGTTACTTGATCCAAAACCAATAATAATAATATATTAATGAGTATAGTGTAGATCGGTTTAAGAAGTTAACAATTAGTATTAAATCTCATAGTAAAAAAAGTGGACCTAAAAGAATGAGTGTATAACCCTAACTTGATTAAAAGATAACTTTATGCAGTTGAGAGGCTTTGAGTTTGTAAAGTATAAAACTTAGTGTTAATTTACACTAAAAATGAGCTAATGACTACGACATTTAAATCAATTATTTTTTATATTTTTGCATAAAAATCTAATACTTTTTTGTTTAATTCAAAGGTGTTTAAGGTTTGTGAAAGGTCATCTATTCTATGAGTTATAGGCTAAAACAATTTGTTAATGTCATAAATTATATTGCTTTTCATTTCAATTAATTTTGCTGAGTAAGCTATTTGATTTCGACCAATATGTAACGATGAAAACTATACAAGAAAATTACGAATGCAAGAATTGTTCACTAAGCTGTTACGTTTGAGAAGGATTTAAACCCTTAAATTATCACTATAGCAAATATCAATAATAGTTCTTTTTTTTTTATCATCTCTAACTCTATGTTCTTCTCATGTAGTTCATAAACGACTTACACAATTTACGATTGAATAGACTTAGAAATTGCAATAATTATAAAGGATCAATTCGCCATAAACAATGGAAAAAGACGAAAGGCTTGAAAATTTAAGAATATGGTGAACATGATGACTCAGTCATCTCAGATTCTCAATTGTCTCGTTGATATAAAAAGGTAATATTTTAAAATATTATTTTTAAAGTTTTTTAATTTCAAATTTATCATTTTAAAATTAAATTTCAAAAATAACACAAATAATTATATGCAAATAGTTATTTATTATAAATAAATTATATACAAACTTAAAACATTATACTTTAATTCAGTTTTTCTAATTTAAAATTTAATATTTTCTAATTAAGAATTTTTTTTAATATATTTTAATATTAAGTTTATGTTATTTTTGAAAATTTAAACTAATGATACTAATTTTGATTTTTTTTTTTTAAAATATGTTATTTTATAGATTTATCAATATAAAATACCATGAATTTGGAAAACCCGGAATGGATAATATCATTAAAAATGGACCATTTTAGAAAGCTAGATTTTTGAAAAGAAAAAATAGAACTATAAATTCATGGTTGACCTACCTAGATTAAAGACCAAACTTAGTTGATATAACATTCTTTCAACAATATTTATAAACCTTGTGAAATGGGCTTCAACCTGTGGCCTACACATTTCCTTACCTAATTTCAAAACACATTTACTTAGGTCTCATTTTTAGTCAAACTTGAGTTCAATACAAACATGCAAGTGCACGTTAGTCACTTGTAGTATTTTTCGTTTGTCAATCCACAAGAAATTAAAATAATTCAAAGAGAATTCACGAAACTAGTTAAGCTAAGTGAATAAAAGAAAGTTGGATTTTTAATTAGTTATAAGATAACTTAAGCAAATAAGAGCAAAACAACTAACCAAAACAAAAGACACTAACATGCAAAACTAACAACATTCGGATCCAAACAAAGCATGAAAACAAGTCAAAGTGCTAAATGTCTTGAATCAAGACTAAAGCGAATCCTTGGGTCAAGGCAATTGATTCGGACGATTCCTAACTAATCCATTATGTTCATACAATAAAAAGTGATAATCCTTAGATCTTGGATTGCTAATCTATCTATATATCTATATCTATATAATCTATATAATATATTAATTGAGAATCATTTTAACAAAATAACCTTATGTTTACGTGTGATTTACAAGTGTGTCACGCTGATGTGTCACACTATTAGAGCATTTTAAAATAAATATTATCTAAGACATAATTTACTAGAATATTTACGAAAATTACCATTATACAATATATTATATGTAAATCCCTAATATTTCGACATACAATGTATTTTGTCATAAAATATAAATATAATATAAAACAAATATAAATTTTGAAAAATTAGTCAAACAAAATATAAAATAAAAGTTTAGTTTAATTGAATATTTATTATATATATAATTTTATCCAAAATAGATACAGTTTAAATGTATTTGTATAATCCGATTTTATTATCTATTTTATTTTTGTAATCAATATTAAAACATTAAAAAAAAATATTTTAAATATGAGATAAGTTATATATATATATTTGATTTAAATTAACAAAATAAATAATTAATTATTATATGTGAATATTTTTTTCATCACATTGATCATTTTTTAATCATGTAATTCACATAAATTCTCGTTCATTTATTAATCATGCAATTAACATAAACTCTCATTCATTTATTAATCATGCAATTAACATAAACTCTTGTTAGTTGATGAACATGCATTAATCAGAATTCGAAAAACCATTAAACACTAACCATTAATTTTCATTGACAAAAAGTGTAAAACAGTGATGAGATTTTAGGGTATTTTATTATTTCCAGACAATAAATCACTTAAGTTCTAGATCAACTTGCCTGAGACTAATCTAGCATTAAGATCATTCACAAGCAATGATCCATATAAATCCAAGTTTTAAGTATCATGAACCAACCCAAAATCACCTTGATATACCAAAGATCCTAGATGAACTACTGCCTAATCCCCATCAAAACATAAATATCAATGAAGAAGCTTTGCATAATCATGAAATATTATAAGAAATAAAGATGAATATAGAAAAAACGTTTGATTGCATAAAATTTTAATGAAATGTCATACAAAGGAGTTTGGAACTTTAAAGTAGTAAAGATTATTTGAAATAAAATATAAAATTATAGAAAGATAAGTTTAACAACTATATATATTAGTGTTGTTCGTTTGTTCATAGTCGACTGCTCCGGCTGTGAACAAAACTGTAGTTGCGGCTGTGAACAAAACTGTAGTTGCGGCTGTGATTGTGGTTGCGGCTGTGATTGTGGTTGCGGTATATGTTGTTTATTTGTCTACTGCTGACGGTACGGTTGCGATTGTGGTTGATTACAAATTTTTAATGATGTTTTAATCATCGGTCAAAAAATTGTAACGCAGTACAAAACGTCTAAATGATGTGATTAACCGTATGTAAATGTGGCAGATAAACGAACAAAAATTTGGCGCAACTGCAGCTATAAAAAGTTGCGATTGACAAATGAAGATGACTATTGTAAAATTGAGTCGGATCAACCCAAACCAAATCGGGTCAAATCTTCAAATTTGAGAGTGTAAAATACTTGTGATTGATCTAGTGGTCAATCACACTTCCCGTGAATCTCCATTTGATCGGTTGTTAAGTGTTGAATCAATTCTTTTTCGAATTTTCTGATCTAATTATGGTTGATGGGATCTTTTTTTAGCCACTTTTTGGTCGGTTGATCACATTTTCGATTAATTTTTACTCCAATTTTGATCGATAGTCAAACTTATTCTCCATTTTTCATACCTCTTTTCATCTTTTTTTCATCCTCAATTCCCAATTCACCTCCATGGTTCCTTAGAAACATTCGAAAAACACCAAAGTTCGATAAGGTCATGCTAAAACTCACTAAACTCTAAACATAGGAAAAATTATAAGAACACCATGACATCATAAAGAATATGAAAACTAGGCTAAATGTAAAAACTAGGTAAACAATGCAAACATCCTTTTTACTCACGTGTAGATTCCATAACATACAATCACGAAACTTTAAACTAATAAGTATTTCAATTAGTAATAGAGCAAAAACTATTAGACAAAAAGAATAACCAAAAATAAAAGAATCAATTAGTTTAAAATTGAAAATTAGACACATCACTTCACTTAAAATGAAACAATAATATTTGATTAAACATAACTTGCAAACGTTACATTAACATCAGGATCTTAAAAAGGTCTTTTAGGTCAAGTTTCTATTCATAGATGGGTATGTGGGTCGTAGTATAAGTTAGCTCAAATAGCAATATGGAAAGGGATCAAAAGGGCGTGGATGAAATATTGCAGACAAAAAGATAACAATCAATGGAAAACTTTAAAAGAAGCACTAGCAAATATGTAACAGTGAGGTTGCTGCGTTTGATTCCACTCCTTACTAAACTTTTGTCAATCGTATTTGTGGGATGAATAAAAAGCATGAAGGCGAAGGATGCACTTTAAGTTTAAGGTCATCAAGTGACCAAGTCCATTCCAAATTGTATTCTATTTTTTGTGTTGCATTTCTTTTTTGAAAAAAATAATTGAGGTGCTTTGTTAATGTTAATTTTGATGTTTATTCCATGTAATATAAAATAATCCAAATAATATAAATCTGTTCATAAAAATGTTTTGTCTTTTCGGTGCAAAATTTGTATATTTTCTTGAATATATCTTAAAATATTACTGTTTTAAATTTTTGTTCTAAATCTAATATACTAAAATTAAAATTCCAAAATAACATACATTATTATATAAAATAGTTATTTATCCTAAATAAATTACAAATTAAAATAAAATATTATGTTTAGATTCATTTTTTTTCAATTTATGATTTATATTTGTTGATTAAAAACATGTTTTAAGGTATTTTAACATTCAAATGCTATTATTAAAAATTTAAATTAGTAATTATATATTTGGAATAAAAACAAAAAAATATTAGTTTGGAGAATTGTCCTATTTTTTATACTTTATTTCTATTAATTAAATTATAAATAACGTAATCAATAATAAAAACACATTGTATTAGGTATTGCAATCATGTATGTGTGGAAAATATATGTAACAAATTGGATATATAAACTGTAACTTAGTTTCAAGGGTTTACTTCTATCAACTACACGAATTTATGCAAATAAACCTATTTCCATCCGTACTTTTTGGGTTTTTTATAAGTTATATAAACTGTATTTTTCTTCTGTAAACTACATAAACTTCATAAATTATTCCAATTACAAAAATTTCGTTAATGTTTACACGTTAAATTGTTATTAAACTTTGATTTACTTCGAAAATCTGGTTTTCATTTCAAAATAAACCCAAGTTAAAACCAAATTTTCGAATTAAAACTAGATTTAATAGCTATTTAACGTATAAACATTAATAGAATTTCTGCAATTAGAAGAATTTATGAAATTTGTGTAATTTATGAAAAAATATAATTTATGTAATTAAAGGAAGATCCAAAAAATACAAATGAAAATAGATTTAATCGCATAAGTTTGTGTAGTTAGACGGAAGTAAACCTTGCTTTCAATACAAAAGTTGTGCCACATAAAAATTTAAACAAATTTTAATTTATGTTTGAAGGCAAAGATTAGCGTTCGAGGCATAATTTTGGAACACGTTGGTATAATAAGCATTCTCTATCACAAAGCATTTTTCAATCATACAGGAATCATAAAATGATAAAACATATGCAGTTTAAAATCTGTTCCCTGTGATTGAATCCCTAAACCCAGGAGTGTTCGATCATGCTGTCGAATCATCTACAGAACGGGATCGAATCCGATAACCTGATTTGGTCTCGCGTCCCTGAATCCGATGATGCTTCCACCGACGGCGTTGGGCTACTCAACCCTCGCCGTGATGGCGGAGCTGTTGATAGTCTCGACTATGAGGTCATCGAGAATTACGCTTACAGAGAAGAACAGGTACTGATCTGATCTCTCTCTCTGTCTCTGTCTCTCTCTCTCTCTCTCTCTCTCTCTCTCTCTCTCTCTCTCTCTCTCTCTCTCTCTCTCTCTCTCTGCTCTCTCTTTCTCTCTCTCTGATGATCTGGACTCATCTCGGCAGGCGCATCGAGGCAAGCTTTATGTTGGCTACTACGTTGCCGTCAAATGGTTCTTCTCTTTGCTCATTGGGATCGGTATTATTTCTTTACCCCCTTTCTCCCCCTCTCTCTTTCTCTGCGGTACTTATCTTTTAGTTTCTAGAATCAGATCCCTAAAAACTGTTTCTTTGTCGATTCGCCTTAGGAACTGGATTGGCCGCTGTTTTCATCAATCTCTCAGTCGAGAATTTCGCTGGATGGAAATTCGCCCTTACTTTCGCCATCATTCAGAAGTCTTATTTTGCGGGGTTTTTAGTATACCTTCTCATCAATCTAGTCTTAGTATTTTCTTCCGCCTATATCATTACCGAATTCGCACCTGCTGCGGCTGGCTCTGGCATTCCTGAGATTAAGGGTTATCTCAATGGTATACCAACTCTCTCACTGCCTTTTTTTGGCTTGAGAGTCTGTAGTCCACAGTCTTCCTTGACTATAATAATCATGCATTGGGTTGTTGTGCAGGAATTGATATTCCTGGTACCTTGCTCTTTCGAACCCTTATCGGAAAGGTGCTTTAATGTTTGTTGAATGTTATTGCTATTATGGAAGTTTCTTTTAAATTTTTGTTTTGAAGACACCTTTTTATAGTTTACTCTATCGTAGATATTTGGAAGCATTGGTTCTGTTGGGGGTGGCTTAGCCTTGGGGAAAGAGGGTCCTCTTGTACATACGGGTGCCTGCATTGCATCACTGCTTGGTCAGGTGAGCTTCTGAGTTCCCTGTTGTTGTGGCAATAGAGATCATAGCTGAATGTGGCTTCTCTTAGTACTCTGACATTCAAGGTTTGCTAATAAGATGCTTCCTTTTGCTTCTGTTGTTTCAGGGTGGATCCACGAAATATCATTTTAATTCTAGATGGCCGCAACTTTTTAAGAGTGACAGAGATCGCCGTGATCTTGTAAGTTCCTAGATGCTTCTGGTGAAAAATGCTATCTGATTTTTTTTCTGTTTCAGATTTGGTCCAAATCTCTTAAAATGGCTTATTCCTTCATTTTTCCTATGCCTTGAAAGGTTACATGTGGATGTGCAGCTGGAGTTGCTGCTGCTTTTAGAGCTCCAGTAGGCGGAGTGTTATTTGCATTGGAGGAGGTCACATCATGGTAGGTTCCTTCCCTCATCCTCGTCTAGCGGCTGAAATTATTCTTTTATGAGTTACTAACATTTTGAGAAACTTTTGTTGTCTATTTTATTATTTCCTTAGCAACTGGTGTCACTTGTCAACAGTGCATTTATCCTTAGGATGTCTTAGCTATTGTGTCTGGGACCCTATGCCATGTGTCCATTTAATTTAATTTGCATGTGATATGGAAGGTGGAGAAGTCAACTTATGTGGCGTGTCTTTTTTACTTCCGCTATCGTGGCTGTTGTGGTGCGTACTGCCATGGGATGGTGCAAGAGTGGAATATGTGGACACTTTGGTGGAGGTGGTTTCATTATATGGGATGTATCAGAGTAAGGTTCTTGCTTCATTGCTCACTTGTACTTTGAGGTCAATAGTGCTAGAGCAGTAGAGCTGACTTGAAACTTTTCTTTCATGCATTTAGTGGTCAAGATGACTACTACTTTAAGGAGCTACTGCCAATGGCTGTAATTGGAGTTATTGGAGGTCTACTTGGTAAGGATTTTCTTTTCCTGCACTCTTGGTTCCATCTAGTCTTCTCTGACTGCTTAATGTCTCATGGCATTTTCCTCCAGGGGCCTTATTTAACCAGCTTACACTCTACATGACATCTTGGCGTCGCAATTCTTTGCACAAGAAAGGAAATCGAGTGAAGGTAAACTTGGATGGACAATTTACAAAAGTTCTTCATTTATTTAATTTTGTTTATCTTCTTGGATTTTCTTATTGCTGGATTTTAATAACTGGTACAAATTTTGATTTTGCAGATAATTGAAGCATGCATCATCTCTTGTATAACTTCAGCAGTCTCATTCGGGCTGCCACTCCTAAGGAAATGCAGTCCATGCCCTGAATCAGTTCCTGACTCTGGTATTGAATGCCCACGTCCTCCTGGAATGTATGGGAATTACGTAAATGTAAGACACTCTTATCGATAGATGTGTATCTTTGAAATCTGTTGCATGTTCTTAACAATGTTGATCTATTCTGATGACCGATGGCAAAAATGCGCAGCTATAAACTTATAAATTTTTAGGCATTCTAAAGAATTTCAGCACTTTTGTTAGATTCTTATGTGGAATTCCTTTGATTGTGTTTTGTAGAAAAACCTGAATAATATGGCCTCAGAACATTAGCAATGACATTCATTGCTCCTGCTGAGCTTTCTGACTTTCCAGACATTTCTTTCTTTTAAGATTGTCACATTCTTGTTCCCTTTTTTGTGCGTCAATCCTTGCAGTTCTACTGCAAGACGGAAAATGAATACAACGATCTCGCTACAATTTTCTTCAACACTCAGGTCTATTCATCTAATCATATTCAAAGTTTTTTTTTCAGTTTCTACTTTGCTTTCTATTTAAGCCCTTTATTTACAATTGAATTCTTTTGCTTTTGATCTTGATGACAGGATGATGCTATAAGGAATCTGTTCAGCGCAAAAACTATGCGAGAGTTCAGTGCTCAGAGTCTACTAACTTTTTTGGTATGAAATTGTTCTACTTGGTTTTTCTTAAAGTTTGTATCCTGATCAACCTGGAAACATGTCCCTAATTTTGATCTGTAGTCCTTGGCAGGTCTGAGTTAGATTGAATCATGTGCATGTTAGCGATAGGATAAAGGACATGCTGGATTGACTTTTAACATTGTTTGACCTCTTCTTCTAGCGGAATATCGTTTTGCTTGTGTTGTAAATTTGGATGAATCATCAAATGAACTTCAAACGAAAAGTGAGAGAGAAAGCAGTTGAGTCGTGTACCTTTTGTCTAGGATTTCCTTTTTCATTGATTGTGTGAATGAAATATTACAAGCCCTAAAGATCCCTTTATATAAGCCCCAAAACCCAATACAAATAGAAAATATAAAGTAGGGAATTTTTTTCATTTGGCCTGTGGCTCAGTCTCTTGAAAGTGGCCTGTAACAGTACATTCGGATTTAAAGTCACCTTGAGTAATAATTTGTTTTTCCTCTGATTCGTCCATTTTTCAATTTAAATGATGTACAGGGTATGTTTTATACATTAGCAGTGGTGACCTTTGGCACGGCTGTTCCCGCTGGCCAGTTTGTTCCAGGAATAATGATAGGATCAACATATGGACGCCTTGTTGGCATGTTTGTGGTCAGGTTTTACAAGAAGCTCAACATTGAGGAGGGAACGTGAGTTGTTGATCTTACCAGTTTGTTTTTTTCTTTCAATCTGTAGGTGAACTTTGGTGCTCTTTTTTTTCGATACTAAATGTCTTTGAACCTTAGTTATGCTTTGCTGGGAGCTGCGTCATTTCTTGGAGGCTCGATGCGGATGACTGTATCTTTGTGTGTTATCATGGTTGAAATCACAAATAACTTAAAACTTTTGCCTCTTATAATGCTGGTTCTTCTCATTTCAAAGGTACAAGGTCACCAACCGTTATCTTTTATCTTAATTCTTGTTAAGTACGCTTGTTTTTAATCTATTCTGTTTTTAGGCTGTTGGTGATGCTTTCAATGAGGGATTGTATGAAGTACAAGCACGCCTAAAGGGCATTCCGTTACTGGAATCGAGACCCAAGTATCATATGCGTCAAATGATTGCAAAGGAAGCATGCCAAAGCCAGAAGGTTGTTATCAGTTTTCCCTCATCAAAGACAGATAGCTATGTTCCATCAGCCAACCCCTAGATGGAACTTGTGACACATGCTTTTTATATTATAGTATATTAAAAATTGTTTGTTTTCTCTGTCATTGAAGGTAATCTCTTTACCTCGAGTTATCAGGGTTGCAGATGTTGCTTCAATTTTGCGCAGTAATAAACACAATGGATTCCCGGTAAGCATTTCTTTCTCCCACACAGGTTTGACTCGTGACTGCTTAGTCCTCTATTGATGTTCTAACTTTTTGACACTGTACCAGGTAATCGACCACACGAGAAGTGGTGAAACGCTTGTCATCGGGTTAGTTCTTCGGAGGTACGTGATTGTACATTTGGTCCGCCAATTGCAAATAGAGTTAACTTTAAAGAACTATGTGATTCTGAGTTTTGTTCACAATGCAGTCACTTGCTTGTTCTCCTTCAGTCCAAGGTAGATTTCCAACATAGTCCTTTGCCTTGTGATCCAAGTGCGAGGCCTATCAGGTAAAGTAATGTTTCACACTCATTTTTTAGCTCTCTCTGGAAAGGAGTCATATATTTGTCTTATAAATAAATTGATTTTGCAATCTCCAGGCACAGATTTAGCGAGTTTGCTAAACCTGTTTCATCTAAAGGGTTATGCATAGAGGATATACATCTAAGTTCAGATGATTTAGAGATGTACATAGATCTTGCTCCGTTTTTGAATCCGTCTCCATACGTTGTTCCTGAAGACATGTCGTTGACAAAGGCAAGTAAAATATCTGATTATTTTTTTACCGATACACCAATATCCACCATGTCATTGGTTTGAGAACTGTGATCTGCTTCGATCAGGTGTACAACCTTTTCCGACAACTTGGATTGAGGCATCTATTTGTGGTTCCCCGTCCTTCACGTGTGATAGGTTTGATTACCAGAAAGGATTTGCTAATTGAGGTACCCATTCTGTTGCTTCAGTAAAGAACATTCTATTTACAAAATTCAGACATAGATATAACAACAGATGATGTTTGCTGGTCCGTTATGCAGGAAAACGGAGAATCATCAGCAGTGGAACTCCAACAGTCAACTAGTGTAAGGTCTCTAGCTTGTTACTATTCTCATTTCTAATCACACAAAACGTTGGGAGTGAGTCTCTCGAGTTTGGTGTTATGATCCTTTTAAGCTACACTCCCGGTGAAAGACCTTATTCAAATTTTTAGTGTGTGTGATCTGATTTCTCTGCCCTTTGGTTATTGCTTCTTGTTTTGGTTGCAGAGGTCGGTACAGTGAGACAACGACGCGGATGGACGCTGCACGTCCGCTTCTGGGCGATCTTTTAGGCTAAAAAAACAGTCAACATATACAAGTAGTTGATAAAATCTCTACACGGGCCTATTCTTCACCCATACTACGAAACGACATGGTTTTTACCCGTTTTGAGTGCCCCCAAACCGGTCTGAAGGATATAGGATAATCTCTTGAGATGGGGGATTGTGTGGTTCGTTAACTGTCTCATTGGCTGTTCACAGAGAGCTAGAACGATTATATTGTTGTAATTGTGCAATCTTTGAATATTTTTTGGTCATTGTAGTAAAATAACGTAAAGCATATTGGGAAACAAAAGAACAAAGCCAAAACTAGAACATGTCATAGTAGTTCTCATATCTTTAGTAAATCAAAGATTGATACAATAAGTTGCAAGAATATAGTAATGAAATTTTTAGTAGTTAAAAACTAATATCAAAGCCAGATCTATTCCACATAGTAGTCATGACTAAAAAGATATTCGTTAGAAAGTTATACTATAGTTTAACTTCGACCAGTCAAGATTTACATTTTACATTATACTTATCAAAAAGAAATGGATGGGTTATTGATTTTCGTTTAGTTTTCGTATTTAATTATTTATTTATGTATATATATAACTCGTACCAAGTAAACAAAAATGATATATACACGCAGATTCTGCTTTGGGTAAACCAAATCTAGACATAATAAAGCCGTTGTCATCGATGTTAACATTAAAAAAAAAACTAAATTTACCCGAAACAGATAATAAAACTGAATAGCTAAATTTATGACAGCGAACTCACACAACACACATACACAAAACATTTTGGGAGAGCGAGAAGCTAATGACTGTGGCTATATCGTCTAGTGGCAATTCCCACGCTCTCGAGGCGAAGATGACTGTTTATG
This sequence comes from Pugionium cornutum, assembly GCA_018901935.1. Taxonomy (NCBI): domain Eukaryota; kingdom Viridiplantae; phylum Streptophyta; class Magnoliopsida; order Brassicales; family Brassicaceae; genus Pugionium; species Pugionium cornutum. The sequence continues at coordinate 7,897,833 of CM032162.1, forward strand.
TCTTCATATCTGTCATTATCGCGGCTGTTGTCTTCGGTTATGACATCTATCGGAATCTCTTGTTCGGTTCTCTTTATCTCTTAACATCGTAATTGCTTCTTTTTTTGCTTTCTTATGGATCAACAAACCGAATCCAACTCATCAGGTATTTAGATATACCTTTTACGAATGAAGAACGGATATATTTTGGAAAATCATTGTTATTAGTTACTAACCGAAACCAAATCGAAAATCGAAATAATATCTAAAAAAACATGAACTATTTTTGGTTATCTAAAAATATTTCGGTTATTTTCAGTTATTTTGGTTATTTTTCGGTTATATTTTTAGAAATTTTGGTTATTTTTTGATTATTTTTCGGTTATTTTCAGTTATTTCGATTATTTTTAATTTTTAAATTTAATAACTGAACCGATCAAAATCGAAATATAACCGAACAAAAATATAAAAATAATCAAATGAATTTTAATTTTACTAACCAAAAAAACCAAAACTGAAAATAACCAATTGAAATCGAATTTCATACTTACCAAAAAACTAAAAGTTTAATTCTTTACCAAAGAAAACAAAACTCAGAATTTTTTTGGTTATATAAAAACTCAGAATTTTTTTGGTTATATAAAACTCAGAATTTAGTACACAGAAATATGATTAAAAATTACGATAAATCGCAATTGGAATGGTCGATAATAGACAAATAAACGATAAATATCGTATTTGTAATCACAGTATTAATCGCAATCATAAATATAGTCGTGTGCATTAAATAAACGAACAAAATTGTAGTGTATACGAAAAAAACAACCAATAGAACGAATGCAAAAGTAGATTCCTTTATTTGGGTAATGTGTTGTTGAATCTTAGTTTCAATGACTAGAATTTCGTTTTCCACCTAACTTAACTGATATGGTTAAAAATTACTGAATTGTGAACTAATTTCCTTTTTCATATTTTACTTTTTTATATTTTGGATAATGGTAATATCCAGACGAATTATTATGCTAAACAAACAAGATCATGGAATTCAACATAATTTCCGATTGGCTTTCCCAGACAAAAAGCTTTCTACCAAAATTTTAATAAAGTAGGTTTTGATTAAATAAAAAACGAAATGTAATACAGAGCAGCCTAGCAAATATTCTAAATTATATGAATATTTTTGAATTCTTTAGTGACAGCAGTATTATAATACCACTTACATTGACTCGCTCATTTTTACTAATTAAGTAATCTCGCGTAAAACGTTTCCCTAATTTTAGGTCTGGGTTTTCGGTTTATTCGGGTTAAACGGGTTGGTTTATACGGTTTTCGGTTTTTTCGGTTTGGGAAAAAGTCATCCAAAAAAACATATAAGAAAAATCGGTTCGGTTCGGGTTTTTTGTCGGTTTAATCGATTCGGTTTTTAGTATATAAAACCATTCTGAATTAAACCGAAATATAATTAAGTTTCGGTTTAATCGGTTTTTTGTTTGGTATTTTGAGTTTTTCGATTTAATTTAAAGGTTTAATTCGGTTTAATTTGGTTTAATTCGGTTTAATTCGGTTTAATTCGGTTTATTCGGTTTATTTTGATTTAAATTTGGTTTAAAAAGGGAAAAGAAAAAAATCATAAAAATCTATTAATTAAAGGTTAAGAACGAGAATCTTACATGCATTCAAACTCCTTTCGAATTCGGTCGCATAAGAGAAAGACAAGACAACAGAAAAACGAGATTTTTTAGGTCGCACGATAAAGTAAGGAGAAGATGAAGATTAAGAAGAAGACGAAGAACGAACAAGAAGAAGACGAAGAACGAACAAGAAGAAGATGAAGAACGAACAAGAAAAAGAAGAAGAACAAGAAGAAGAAGAGCAACAAGAAGAAGAAAAACAACAAGTGAAAATTTTTCTGAAAATTCTCCAAATCGGCCAGCCGCAAACAGAGAAGAGAAACTCGAAATGTTTCTGAAAAAATTAGGGTTGCACTTTATATAGGGCAGCCGATTTTTGGTTTAAGAAAACCGATCGGTTTAGTGTTTCCAAACCGAACCGAAATATAAACCGAATAAAATTAATTATTTAGCCGATCGGTTTAGTGGTTATAATTAAATTAAAACCGAAACTGAAAAATTTTGGTTCGGCCGGTTTGGTTTTTTCGGTTTTCACCGAAAACCCAGCCCTACATAATTTAATCATATTTTCAACATTTTCCACTCACTACCTTCATCGAGATCTTCCACAGTTTATTTAAATAACAAAATATCTTCAACTTTATATTTTAAAATTATGTTCAATAACTTTTTGTTTTTAAAATATCAGTATATAATTTTTTTTAATTTAAAAAATAATTAAGAATTTGTGTTTGGATACTTTATTCCAGTTTAAAATTTAGTTTTTTATTACGATTTTAGTCATTTTATATTAAATTTAAAATATTTTTTTTAAAAAATAATAATATTTTAAAAACTTAAAAATATAGTATTTTTTTGGGCAAATGTATAAAATAGCACCTTTCTAAGTTTTTATTCTAAAAATTGTATCATTAGTTTAAATTTCTAATAATAGCATAAATTTAAGATTAAAATGCATTAAAACTATATTTTAAAAGAAAAAACTAAACCCTAAATTGGAAAAACTGAATCCAAATACAATACTTTAAATTTATATATAATTTGTTTAAAATAAATAAGTATTTTTACATAAGTATTTGTGCTATTTTTGGAATATTAATTTTGAGATGCTAAATTTGGAAGAAAAACTTAAAAAAGTACTATTTTAAGATATTATTCTATTTTTTTGTAAGTTGACATCAGATAAATAAACTAGCTACTAACAATAACTAAATAAAATTTGATACTACTTTTTAGATACTTTTCACATCCAAAAAAACAATAATAATAATAATGAACGTGTAAAATAATAATAAAAAACGTGTAAAAAATGTTTTTCTATTTGTAACGACAAACCCACTTTCAATATTTTAAAATTGGGGGTTTCGGCCAATTCATACATGAACTTCGACCCGTGGTTACGATTCGATAACGAACTTTGTTGCTGTGCACTTTCATACATTAACTTAGTGTTTGACTCCATAACATGCATTGACTGGACTAATTAGTATTAAACATACATTAGCGATAAACGACGTTTAACTCACCGTTGATCGATGCATTGGCTGGGAGGGTTTCGGAGGGGAGTTTGCGAGGCTCTGTGACACTAAACGGGGAGAAGTTTTTGGAATCTCGATTGCTGAACGTGATATCGGCTTATGTAATGCAAGATGATCTCCTTTTTCCGATGCTCACCGTCAAAGAAAACTTGATGTTCGCTTCCGAGTTTTGTCTCCCGAGAAGCTTGCCTAAATCGAAGAAAATGGAACGTGTTCAAGCCTTAATCGACCAATTGGGGCTCAGAAATGCGGCGGACACTGTAATCGGAGACGAAGGACACCGTGGAGTCTACACGACGTCGTTTAGGTTAATAGTTAAATAATTAATTAAATTTATTTAAACATCTATTATCTGACTAAGCAAATTTTTAACGGTTTGACTAACACCGTTAAGTCAATGCATGTTACGGGATAAAACACTAAGTTCATGTATGAAACTGCACAGCAACAAAGTTCGTTATCGAATCGTAATCACGGGTCAAACTTCATGTATGAATTGGCCGAAACCCCTTTAAATTGTAATAAAACTCAAAAGTACCTGATGTAGTGATGTGTAAGTCTATATAATTGTAAAGCCTTTCCAAAACAAAAACCAGATCTAAAAAATGGATTGTAGAAAATGGAATCTGGGAATCATATCTCTAGCTTTCCTCTTCATCGCTTCTTCTTCTGCTGAGTTCCTCATTCATCAAGTCACTGAGGGAACAGAAACACAGTTCAACAGTTCTTACAGTCACGAGGCAAATCTTGGTACATTTACTGTGTCTGAAACTGATTTTTTAAAAAGAATTTCTTGGTTAATGACTGATGAAACTCATGATTTGCATTCGTTGATAGGTGTGACAAGAGTGTTGAGAGATGAACGACCATCGAGTAAAATAGTTACAATAACAAGCTTCTCCGTTATTAAGGGTAGAAACGAACCTTACGAATCCTCTGTTTTTGAGGCTAATGGTTACAAATGGTATTACTACTCTTTCTTTTTGAGTTCTATTTTCAAAAATAACCAATTCAAGATTTCTCTTTAAAGAAAACTTATTGAATTCAAGATTTATTGAGTTTATTAAATTTATGGAAAAAAAATCAGGAGATTGGTTTTGTATGTGAATGGTAATCGTAACGACGGTGGAAATGATCATATTTCATTATACGTGAGGATTGAAGAGACAGGATCTCTTCCAAGAGGCTGGGAAGTCAATGTTGATCTCAAACTCTTTGTCCATAATCCCAAACAACACAAGTACTTGGCTGTAACAGGTACTTTAAAATTCATATCTATGATCTTTATTTAGATATTGGCCTGATTCACATTGTATTCTGTAAATCGAATTGATTGTAGATGGAACAGTTAAAAGATTCAACGATGCGAAAAAAGAATGGGGATTTGGACAATTGATTCCTCTTTCAACATTCCACAACATTAACGAAGGTTACATAGTTGATGACACTGGTTCTTTTGGTGCTGAGATCTTCATCGTTAATCCAGCAAAGATACAAGAGAAAGTCACATTCATATCAAATCCTCCAGACAATATTTTCACATGGAAAATTCTTCGTTTCTCCAATTTGGAAGATAAATTCTATTACTCAGACGATTTTCTCGTTGGAGACCGATACTGGTTAGTAATTATCTCATCAAAACTTTTATATATTTGCATAATATCAAAAGTGAAAGCTTTAAAGTGTTAATTAATGTTAATAATCAGGAGATTAGGGTTTAACCCAAAAGGAGATGGAGGTGGAAGACCACATGCACTTCCTATATTCCTATTTGCTCAAGGCTTTAAGCCAAACGCAGTTGCTACAAACACTTGGGGAGCTGTTAATCTGCGGTTAAAGAATCAACGAAGCTCCAACCATAGACAAATTTATTGTAAGAAAACTAACCAAATTTTTTTATTAATTCTTTTGAGTGAATTGAGATTAATATTTGTATACATTGGTTTCTTCAGCTGCAGCTTGGTACCCTATTCGAAGTGGATATGGTGTGGGAGTGAACAATATCATATTGCTTTCAGATCTTTACGACACATCGAAAGGGTATTTGGTGAATGATTCCATTATCTTTGAAGCTGAAATGGTTAAGGTCTCTGTGACCAATATCGTCTCCGCCTAAAGATATCGACTTCTTTGTCATTGCTCAATTACTCTTATGTATGAATAACGAGATGTTTTATGAGTTTGTAATAAGAAGAAGAAGTTGATTGTAATCACTAATTCTCTTCTTCGAGTTTTCTTTTTTTTTTTTGTTATCAATAAAATGGAACTGTCTTCGTTATTTTTTTTTTTTGGGGAGAAAAGTAGTCATATGGATAAACTCAACCTATTCAAAAAGCAATTCTTAACATTTTCAGACTACTAAATTTTCACAAATCGAATCAAACCAAATTGCGATTACATATTCAAACAAACAAAAACAATAATAACGAAATTTTTACTTGTTTAATGTGTTTGTCAATATAAACGAATAACAATAGTTAGAGTCTCGGGGCAAATGTTGGTTCGTCTGAAATATCGTTTTTCTTTGGATTTTCTTGGTGAATGCTGGAAACATTTTAATCTCAAAGTCAAAGGTTGCAAATGCTATGTGAATTCCACAGTGCTTTAATGGTTTGTGTTTAATTTTATAATTAATTAGGAGAGTAGAATTTAAGGTCACATGCACTTCCATTCTTCCTCTAATGCTCTAAGGCTAAGCCAAAAACTATATTGTAAGGAAACTAACTATTAAAATATAATTAGAAAATATTCTATGCATTACAATATACTTATTAAATATTTTATACAATATAATATATTTAAAAAATATTATATACATTAAAATATACTTAGAAAATATTATATACATTACAATATACTTAAGAAATATTATATACATTAGAATATACTTAGGAAATATTCTATACATTAAAATATACTTAGGAAATATTATATATATTAGAATATACTTAGAAAATATTATATATATTAGAATATACTTATAAAATATTCTATACATTAGAATATACTTAAGAAAAATTCTATATTATTTATGTTTATCTAGTTAGAAATTATTCTATAATATTTATGTTTATCTAATTTCATATTCGTAAAGGTATTAGTTTATCTTTCACATGTATAAATAGTTGAAAGATAGAGTAATAATAAACCAACAAATTCAATACTTATCATGTTATCAGAGTTTGGTTTTCAAGAAACACTTAATCAATAATTTTCTTTATATTTTCAATAATGGTTTTTTCTCATAACGAAAGCAATACAACCTCTGGAGAAAAAACGGAGATTTCGTCAACAAAAGCAATATCTCCCTATGATATAAACGTTTCTGATAATCCAGGTTCTCTCATCTCTTCTATTCTTTTTCGTCAAGATAATTATTCTGAATGAGCAGTGCAGGTGTGGAACGCTTTGCAACCAAAGCAGAAAATTGGTTTTATGGACAGGACGATTACGAAACCGATCTCTGAACTAAATCTTTCTATGTGGAAAACAAACAACTCAATGATTGTGGATCTCTGAACTAAATCTTTCTATGTGGAAAATAAACAACTCAATGATTATGGGGTGAATTCGAACATCTATTGAACCAAATGTGCGTTCTACGGTGACGTTTGTTGCTTACGCTAAAATACTTTGGGAAACTCTTAAAGGAAGATTTTCAGTAAACAATGGTGTTCGATAACATCAAATCTCTGCTGAAATTATGGCCTACAAACAAGATGGACAATCTGTGCTTGAATACTTCGGTAGACTTTCTACACTTTGGGATGAATTTCAGATTTATCGAACTATCCACCCATGTGTGTGTGGTGCGGCTGAAAAATAGCACAATACTATGAAAAAGGCAAAAATGCACAAATTTTTGATGGGATTAGTTGAAGCACGATTTGGCTCAGTACGGACAAACATAATCGGCCAAGATCCTATTCTAAATCTTAATCAAGTATATTCAAGAGTGATTCGTGAGAAACAACATCTGAATAGCACACAGGTGAATGAACATAAACCAGATATAGTAGGTTTTTTAGCAAAAGTTGAATCATCAACGCCCATTGCGAACATCGTGCTAACAAGACCTTGCATCAACGCAACATGCACTCATTGTGGACGTCAAAGACATGAAACCAAAGACTGTTTCCATATTGTTGGTTATTCAGACTGGTGGAAAACTCGTACATCAACCTCACGACCTACCAATCCAAGAGGTCGTGGCGGACGTAACACATATAGCCAAAACGGACGAGGAAGAAGAGCAGTAGCTAGCTACGCCCAAGGACAAGAACAAAGTCAATAAATAACTAACACTCCTTCTAGTTGGACCACATATCAACTCACAACTCTTCTCAATGCTCTCAATGCTAAAAAATCAGAGCACTCGTCTGAACGGCTTAATGGTAAGATAGAATTAAATGATGTCATCATCGATACCGGCGCATCCCATCACATGACCGGTGATATCATATTACTGATTGACAAACGAAGAATTTTACCATCTGATGTGTTGTTTGCTGATGGAAGCTCCGCAAAAGCAACAGAATGTGTAACACTAGTTTTAAATAACACTCACACGTTGAGCGACGTGATTTATGTCTCCAACATGAATTTCACTCTAATCTGTGTTGCAAAACTTTTAAATCAGATCGGATGCATTACAATTTTTACTCACACTCTTTGTGTTTTACATGACCGTTTTACAAGGACCATGATTAGAGTAGGTGAAGAGACAGAGAGAGAGAGGATATACTATTTTAATGGTGTTAGAGTTACGCGAGCACATCAATCTAGTAAGAAATCTGATGCAAGCTTGTGGCATCGCCGACTTGGGCATCTGTCTGCTAAAGTACTTTATTCTTTATCGTTTTTAGGAGTTAGTGGTGTTTTTAATAAAACTTGTGATATTTATTTCAAGGCAAAAAAGGAACATTTTTCATGATAGTCATAATAAAACTACATAGTGCTTTCAACTTATTCACTGCAATATTTGGGGACTTTATCGGACAAAATCATCTTCTGCTGCAACATATTTTTTCACAATTGTTGATGATTTTTCTAGAGCACTTTGGACACACCTTCTTTTGAAAAAATTAGAGGTATCTCTGTTCTTTCAAGATTTTATTGTCATGACTGAAAGGCAATTTGGAAAAAAAGTTAAGTCAATTCGAAATGACAATGGAACCGAATTCATGTGTATCGCACGAATGTTTGACAATCTAGGGATTCTCCACCAAATGTCATGTGTAGGTAGTCCACAACAAAATGGACGTGTGGAGCGCAAACACAGACACATATCAAATTTTGCAAGGTCTATTAGGCTTCAAGCTAACTTAACGACATGGTTTTGGGGAGAATGCATGTTGGGGGCTGTACATCTCATAAACTGAACACCTACACCACTTCTCAACAACAAAACACCGTACAAGAAGTTACTTGGTCATGCTCCCTCGTACGACATGTTGAAAGTATTTGGATGCCTTTGCTATGCTTATCGTGGAGCTTGTGATAAAGATAAATTTGGCACTCGTAGTCGATGTTGTGTGTGTTTTGGATATCCTTTTGGTAAGAAAGGGTGGAAGCTGTTTGACCTCGAAAAAGAAGAGTTCTTTACCAGTATGGATGTTGTGTTTTGTGAAGATGAATTCCCATTCATGAAAACCAATACTTTCCACATTAACTCACTTATAACAACCACATAATTTACTGATTCTGAATAGATTATTCTCGGTCATGAGGATGTGGCATATGAGGGGAGCTCGACATCATCTAATATTCCTTTGGATATTGATGATTCACATCATTCTAATCATTTATCACCATCATTATACGCTATTGCTAATGAAATTGAGATTGATTCTACCATGGTTGAATCTCCGAAAACGCAAGAACAACTCGGTTTGGGCCAGCGAATTAAGCAAGCATCAGTTCGACTTAGAGACTACGTTGTCTACAGCGTGAAAACTCTAACACTGCCTCCTCCAACTCTCTGTCACGCTAATTCTCCATTAGACTCCACTAAAACGAGTCCAGGTATTTCTCTCTACCCGATGACTCATTATATCTCTGATAAACGTTTTTCTGTGAAACACAAAGCCTTTCTTGCCGCCATCACCTTTGGATATGAACCAACACATTACAATGATGCTGTTAAATTCAAGGTTTGGAGATTCTATGAGAGAGGAAATTACGGCTCTTGAAGAGAATAAAACTTGGGATATTACCACGTTACCTCCACGAAAGAAGGCAATTGGCAACAAATGGGTTTTTCGCATTAAATATAATTCTGATGGTACCATCGAACGGTATAAGTATAGACTTGTGGTCCTCATTAATAAGCAGATCAAGGATGTGGATTATGGAGAAACTTTTGCACCAGTTGTAAAATTAACAACCGTTCGACATTTGCCTGTAGTTGCGGCAGCATTGAAATGGATGTACACAATGCTTTCTTACATGGAGAGTTAGAAGAAAAAGTTTATATGAAACTTCCGAAAGGTTTTTTCATTGTGCCAACAAGAATATGGTTTGTCGCCTTAAGAAATCATTATACGGCCTCCATCAAGCTCCACGTTGACGCGATATGAGTTTATTCAAAACAAGTCAGACTATTCTCTATTCACTTGGACCAAAGAGGGTTCGATTATTCATGTGCTTATTTACGTTGACGACTTTGCAGTTGTGAGCAAAGATTTGCCTAGGATAACGAAGTTCAAACACTATTTGAGTGAATGTTTTCACATGAAAGATTTGGGCAAGTTTAAATATTTTTTGGGTATTGAAGTCGCACGTTAAGAAAATGGATTTTTCTTAACCCAACGTAAATACACTTTGGATATTATTACTAAAATTGGATTATTTGGGGCCAAGCCTTACTCCACGCCGATTGAGCAACATCACAAATTGGCAAGTGATGAAGGGCCGATGCATGAGAATCCAGAACAATATCACCGTTTAGTGGATCGTCAGATTTATCTCAGCATAACTCGCCCCGAACTAACGTATGTCGTGTATATTCTCTCTCAAATCATTCAAGCTCCTCGCGAAACCCATTGGACAGCTGCCATACGTGTCGTCCGCTACTTGAAAGATTGCCCAAGCCAAGATATCCTTCTTCGATCTGATAGTGACTTGCGAATACGTGCTTACTACGATGCATATTGGGCCGCATGTCCTCGCACAAGAAGATCTCTTAGTGTATATGTGGTTCTTTTGGGCTCTTCTCCGATCTCTTAGAAAACAAAAAAAACACAGTCTCGTGTTCATCAACTGAATCAAAATATAGGGCAATGGCTTATACTCTCCGTGAGTTTACATGGATCAAGTCAATGTTAGAAACATTCGGTGTCGACCATTCTACACCTATGGAAATGTACTGTGACAATCAATATGCCTTACACATTACCACCAATCCGGTTTTTCATGAACGAACTAAGCATATTGAAGCTGGTTGTCATCAAGTTCGTAACGCTATACAAGATAAACTAATCACCACAAAGTATGTCGTTACCTCCGAACAACTTGCAGATATTTTGACTAAAGTTTTGGGACGTACAACTTTTGAAAATCTCTTAGTCAAGTTGGACATTAGTGATTTACATGCTCCAAATTGAGGGAAAGTATTAAATATATTTAGAAAATATTTTATACATTAAAATATACTTAAGTATATATTAGAATATACTTAAAAAATATTATATACATTAGAATATATTTAATAAATATTCTATATTATTTATGTTTATATAGTTAGAAAATATTATATATTATTTATATTTATCTAGTTTCATATTCGTAAATGTATTAGGTTTAGATTTTACATATATAATTAGTTGAAAGATACAACCATAATAAACCTACAAATTTAATATTTATCACTAACCAAAGACCACATGCTTCCTCTAGTCTTTTTATATGTTTTCTTATCAATAAATGAAACTCTCTTGGTTTTAGTTAATTAATTAATATAATTTAAGGTCACATGCAGTTGTGTTTATGCTTTTGGAAGAATGGACGAAGTGATTTGGGCTATGAATTCGTATAAGATACTTGAATTAAGAGATTTAATGATTCATTAATAACTTGTACTTTTTCGAATTTATCCATTACAAAATACTATCTAAACTAGATTTATACCTACGCACTACGTGACACAAAATATTCGTAAATTATACAATAGTGTTTATTAGTAAATGTAAATTAACTATTTATATAATTTTAAATTTTTTAAAAATTATTTTTAATATTAATTTTTTTATATGTAAATTAAGAAAATAAAAATAATTATTTTTACGAATATAGTAATAGTTTTGGTTAGTTTAATAAAATATATTGATTATCTAACTAAATTAATAACAATTATATATATTGTAATTATTCTAATAATTTAAACTCATTTATATATTTATCTGAAACTCATTGTGGTAATGAGACGTCATAATGATATTTTTATTAATTACACATTAGAATGATGTTATTTTTTAAAAATGTTTTTCAAATAATATATTACGAATTGTTACCACACACTACTTTTCAATGAAAAAATCATGAATACTACCACTTATTTTATATTATACGTATCAAAAAGAAATGGATGGGTTATTGATCTTCGTTTAGTTTTCGTATTTAATTATTTATTTATGTATATATAACTCGTACCGAGTAAACAAAAACGATATATTCACGCAGATTCTGCTTTGGGTAAACCAAATCCAGACATAATAAAGCCGTTGTCATCCATGTTAACAGTAAAAAAAAACACATTAGATTTACCCGAAACAGATAATAAAATTGTCTGAATTTATGACAGCGAATTGTTTACTGTAAGAACCTCCAAAAAAGAGTCAAAAACAAGATAATTGATGATATATTGACCAACTTATCAAATATCCATCCTTGTTTTCAATTTAAGACATTGTCTACGTATATCTTCTTTATTTCCTCTCTGTATAAAATCTATAAACTTTTTTCTGTCTCATTTTCAAGTAAAGATCTCTGTCTCTGCTTGTATTGTTCGCTCCTTTACAAGGTATAGAAGCACGTACTCACACACACACACTCACACTCACACACACACACAAACATTTTGAGAGAGCGAGATATTAATTTAACTTCAATGATTTCGATTATGAAATCTTAATCCCAAGAACATCTAGATTTAATTTAATTCAACCTAATATTGTAGAAAAAGAAGAAAATACTAACCTTGATCCATGAGGAATTAGACAAAATGATTTTCTCCTCCTTTAACCCTTCTCTTTAATAATTTCTTTGATGGATAAGAAATCAATGCTAACCCTTTCTTTTTGTTCTCTAAAGTGGCTATTAGTGGTTTATTTTTCTTTCTTCTCTTTTGGTGTGTTAAGAGAGAAGTTATTAAACTTCAAAAATCTCTTTTATGAGAAGAAGGAGTTACGACTATGAAAAGAAAAAACTGCCCCACTTTTATTAACCACCACACACCACACTAGTGCCTTTTCATCTATTAATTAATTGGTTATTAATTAACCATCTTATATATAATGAATACATATATATATACTAACAAATAGAAAGGTGTTTATACAATTTAATTAGGTAAAGGAGGAGGGTTATCAATACACCCAAATTCTAATGTCGTTATCCGAAACCGATCCATCACGGTGCCGTCTTTTATATTAGAATTATAAACATTAATACGAACTTGATCCGTATAATTAAACCGAAAGATACATAGGTCATATATAAGAATATGTAAATATTCTTACACGAGAAGCTAATGACTGTGGCTATATCGTCTAGTGGCAATTCCCACGCTTTCAAGGCGAAGATGACTGTTTATGTCTTCATATCTGTCATTATTGCGGCTGTTGTCTTCGGTTATGACATCTATCGGAATCTCTGGCTCGGTTCTCTTCATCTCTTAACATCGTAATTGCTTCTTCTTTTTTGCTTACTTATGGATCAAGAAACCGAATCCAACTCATCAGGTATTTAGATATGCCCTTCACGGATGAAGAACTATAAAGTCTTGTTAGATTCTGTTGGCATTTATAGGCTAAATGTAAATACACATATATATTCATGTTCCCACCTACTCAATTTACATTTCACATGTTGATTAAGCCACAGATTTTTGATTCTTTGGCCCATACTTCTTAGATCGAAGATTAGAGTACAAATGAGTAAATCTCAAATGCGAATCTATAGTATCATACAACATTTCCAACCGATTGAGCTATTTGTACGTGGAAGAGGTTTCTGCTTCAGGAGGATGAGCATGAAGTAGAAAAGAGAACTGCTTGAGCTTTTTGATCAATCATTTTCTATTTTTTCATTTGGGGAGTAATATATTGTAATAAGAAACCAACTTGGTTGATTCTTGTCTATTAATATGCTTCTTTAGGCTTGGTATCTTTAGTGAAACCACCATAGTTATTCAGGTTTTATGTGTTTAAACCACTTGATACGAGCATAAGTTAAGTAATGTTCACTACTATCAACGAATTGGTAATCGTCGTTACCACATTATCAGCCAAAACTAAAAGTTTAATTCTTTACCAAAGAAAACAAAACTTAGAATTTTGTCCGCAGGAATATATTCTTTATTAATTTCTTGAGTAAAAGTTTATAAATCAAGTATAATATATAACATCACGCAGTTTATGATATATTAAATTATTTGGAGGATGATCAACTTCACATATTCGCACTATATTGTATTTAATTTTTTATTTAGAATTCAAAATGACACAAATTCAATAGACACGTTAATTTAGCTCAATTTTCCATATTGTTACAATATTTGAAACTGAAAGAATTACAACAAATCTTCCAAATAATACAATGTATTTCAAACTATGCGATGTCATACATACATTATGCTATATTTATAAACATTTACTCAAAAAATACCAATAATTAGTTTAAAATGATTATTTTAATTAATCGATCAATTTTATATATTCGCAGTTATAGTTCAAAATAACATAAATTCAACATTTACATTAAATTATTTTAATTTTTTATATTGCGATAAAATTTAGAACGGAAGTATGTACAACAAAGCTTATAAATAATTCAATATATTCTAAAGTACGTAGTATCATTTCATTATATTTCATTTATAAACTTTCAGCGAAGGAGCTGATAAAAAATTAAATTCTATACCAAAGAAATCACCTGCGGACAAAAAAAGAAAGAAAATCACCTACATGTGACGTGTGATAAATACGTGGAAAAATGAATGTGGAAAGATAGAATGCATGGGAGTCATGTGGCTCAGTAGCAATTATTGCAGCTATTACATCGTTAATACATATGTAGTTGTAACCATCTCACCATATCGATTACCGATGACGCATGCATTTTTTTGTCTCCTTCATTTACTTTTCAACTACCCAATACACATACGGTGATACACGTGAAATATAATATTTTTAGTGAAAATATAATATTTTTAGTGAAAATATAATATTTTTAGTGAAAATATAATATTTTTAGTGAAAAACAATTTGGCTTTTTTTTATCGAAGTGTCAAGTTTTATTATTTTAAGATCAAGTATTTCATACATTTTTTGAATTACTGATTAAGCCATTACGAGTCACCCCCAGCATGTTAGAGTGAAAAATCACTACTCCTACAACAGTTAAATGGAACAAGTAAAATCGTTACAATGATATACAATTTAAGTCTGATTAATTAACTAACTGATACAGAAATCTAAATCGGAGACGGAGAGAGATCATAAATGATGTTCGTTTGTTAGCGGCTACACCAAATTATTATTCGTTTAGTTGTCATAATTATCTACAGTAGATACAATGTTTTTTATTATAATTTTTTCGATCGCTGATTAAAACAATATTATAATTAAAAATCTACGATTAACCGTAACTACAATTATCGACGATAAACAAACGAATGACAAATATCACATTTATAGTCACAATGTTGACTGCAATTATAATTATATGATTGTAAGGATCAAACCAACAAGAATGTAGTATATATAAAAAAAAAACCAATAGAACGAATGCAATGGTAGATTCCTTTATTTGGGTAATGTGTTGTTTGTTGGAACTCGGTTTTCCGGAAGTGGCTGTCGATCACTTTCCGGTGAGTTTTCTAAAGAAGACGTTAAAACCGAAGTTCGTTTGAATGAGAAATGAGTATTTAAAGTGGGTTGCTTGATAAGCATAAAATGAACAAATGTAATTTGTTCCACATTATAATTTAGAGGTGAATTCTCTCTTGTATATCAAGCGGAGAAACTCAAAACTCAAAATTTTAGATACACTTTGGTGTATTAGTGGAAGGAGATAATCGAACTCGAGTTTCGAGTGTTCGGAATTTAGCAAATGAACCAATGGTCGGTACAATTTTTATTGTGGTTTGGTTCAAACTTCATTTGTTATTTGTTGACTAAGTCAAATTCAACATCTCCTTTATTGAGTTAAGTTACAAATTACAACCAAATTAATTTGGTTTATTGTTTTGTAACATTTGTAACATAAAAGTCATAATGATTTTTAGTGGAGAATAATTCTCATTAAAAATGGAGTAACCTCTTTATAAACTCATATATTGATCATTAAGAAAAATGGTTGAGAAAGATTAAAAATGAGAATCAAAAAGAAAGGAAAAGAAACCTTTGGCTTTCACATTCTAAAAGTGTAAAAAATACACATAAAATCCCTCACATGTTAAATCAGAGAGTGCAACATAGAAAAGCGTTCGTTAGATTCTGTTCTTGGGTTGTGCAAGACAGAATAGTTGCAGTTGTATCCTAGGATTCGGAACGCCATGCAACCGTCACACTACGGGGCGTTTTCAGAATTAAGGAAAGAATATCTCGCCTCTGCAAATATCGAGTCTTTCCCAAATTCTTGTATCGGTATTTTACATTTTATTATATGTAATTTCTTCATAATTATCAGTTGTCCACATTGTAGAAAATTGCGTTCTTACATTGTTGAATCTTAAGTTTTTCTTTATTTGGGTAATGTGTTGTTGAATCTTAAGTTTCAATGACTAGAATTTCGTTTTCCACCTAACTTAACTGATATAGTTAAAAATTAGTGAATGGTGAACTAATTTCCTTTTTCATAATTTACTTTTTCAATATTTTGGATAATGGTACGGCTTTCCCAGACAAAAAGCTTTCTACCAAAATTTTAATAAAGTAGGTTTTGATTAAATAAAAAACGAAATGTAATACAGAGCAGCCTAGCAAATATTCTAAATTATATGAATATTTTTGAATTCTTTAGTTACAGCAATATTAACTAATTAAGTAATCTCGCGTAAAACGTTTCCCTAATTTAATCATATTTTCAACATTTGCCACGCACTACTTCATCGAGATCCTCCATAGTTTATTTAAATAACAAAATATCTTCAATTTTATATTTTAAAATTATTTTCATTAACTCTTTGTTTTTTAAAATACCACAAATTACTGTATATAAGTTTTAATCTAAATAATTTAAAAAATAATTAATCAGAAACAATTATAATGAACGTGTAAAATAATAATAAAAAACGTGTAAAACATGTTTTTCTATTTGTAACGACAAACCCACTTTCAATATTTTAAAATTGTAATAAAACTCAAAAGTACCTGATGTAGTGATGTGTAAGTCTATATAATTGTAAAGCCTTTCCAAAACAAAAACCAGATCTAAAAAATGGATTGTAGAAAATGGAATCTGGGAATCATATCTCTAGCTTTCCTCTTCATCGCTTCTTCTTCTGCTGAGTTCCTCATTCATCAAGTCACTGAGGGAACAGAAACACAGTTCAACAGTTCTTACAGTCACGAGGCAAATCTTGGTACATTTACTGTGTCTGAAACTGATTTTTTAAAAAGAATTTCTTGGTTAATGACTGATGAAACTCATGATTTGCATTCGTTGATAGGTGTGACAAGAGTGTTGAGAGATGAACGACCATCGAGTAAAATAGTTACAATAACAAGCTTCTCCGTTATTAAGGGTAGAAACGAACCTTACGAATCCTCTGTTTTTGAGGCTAATGGTTACAAATGGTATTACTACTCTTTCTTTTTGAGTTCTATTTTCAAAAATAACCAATTCAAGATTTCTCTTTAAAGAAAACTTATTGAATTCAAGATTTATTGAGTTTATTAAATTTATGGAAAAAAAATCAGGAGATTGGTTTTGTATGTGAATGGTAATCGTAACGACGGTGGAAATGATCATATTTCATTATACGTGAGGATTGAAGAGACAGGATCTCTTCCAAGAGGCTGGGAAGTCAATGTTGATCTCAAACTCTTTGTCCATAATCCCAAACAACACAAGTACTTGGCTGTAACAGGTACTTTAAAATTCATATCTATGATCTTTATTTAGATATTGGCCTGATTCACATTGTATTCTGTAAATCGAATTGATTGTAGATGGAACAGTTAAAAGATTCAACGATGCGAAAAAAGAATGGGGATTTGGACAATTGATTCCTCTTTCAACATTCCACAACATTAACGAAGGTTACATAGTTGATGACACTGGTTCTTTTGGTGCTGAGATCTTCATCGTTAATCCAGCAAAGATACAAGAGAAAGTCACATTCATATCAAATCCTCCAGACAATATTTTCACATGGAAAATTCTTCGTTTCTCCAATTTGGAAGATAAATTCTATTACTCAGACGATTTTCTCGTTGGAGACCGATACTGGTTAGTAATTATCTCATCAAAACTTTTATATATTTGCATAATATCAAAAGTGAAAGCTTTAAAGTGTTAATTAATGTTAATAATCAGGAGATTAGGGTTTAACCCAAAAGGAGATGGAGGTGGAAGACCACATGCACTTCCTATATTCCTATTTGCTCAAGGCTTTAAGCCAAACGCAGTTGCTACAAACACTTGGGGAGCTGTTAATCTGCGGTTAAAGAATCAACGAAGCTCCAACCATAGACAAATTTATTGTAAGAAAACTAACCAAATTTTTTTATTAATTCTTTTGAGTGAATTGAGATTAATATTTGTATACATTGGTTTCTTCAGCTGCAGCTTGGTACCCTATTCGAAGTGGATATGGTGTGGGAGTGAACAATATCATATTGCTTTCAGATCTTTACGACACATCGAAAGGGTATTTGGTGAATGATTCCATTATCTTTGAAGCTGAAATGGTTAAGGTCTCTGTGACCAATATCGTCTCCGCCTAAAGATATCGACTTCTTTGTCATTGCTCAATTACTCTTATGTATGAATAACGAGATGTTTTATGAGTTTGTAATAAGAAGAAGAAGTTGATTGTAATCACTAATTCTCTTCTTCGAGTTTTCTTTTTTTTTTTTGTTATCAATAAAATGGAACTGTCTTCGTTATTTTTTTTTTTTGGGGAGAAAAGTAGTCATATGGATAAACTCAACCTATTCAAAAAGCAATTCTTAACATTTTCAGACTACTAAATTTTCACAAATCGAATCAAACCAAATTGCGATTACATATTCAAACAAACAAAAACAATAATAACGAAATTTTTACTTGTTTAATGTGTTTGTCAATATAAACGAATAACAATAGTTAGAGTCTCGGGGCAAATGTTGGTTCGTCTGAAATATCGTTTTTCTTTGGATTTTCTTGGTGAATGCTGGAAACATTTTAATCTCAAAGTCAAAGGTTGCAAATGCTATGTGAATTCCACAGTGCTTTAATGGTTTGTGTTTAATTTTATAATTAATTAGGAGAGTAGAATTTAAGGTCACATGCACTTCCATTCTTCCTCTAATGCTCTAAGGCTAAGCCAAAAACTATATTGTAAGGAAACTAACTATTAAAATATAATTAGAAAATATTCTATGCATTACAATATACTTATTAAATATTTTATACAATATAATATATTTAAAAAATATTATATACATTAAAATATACTTAGAAAATATTATATACATTACAATATACTTAAGAAATATTATATACATTAGAATATACTTAGGAAATATTCTATACATTAAAATATACTTAGGAAATATTATATATATTAGAATATACTTAGAAAATATTATATATATTAGAATATACTTATAAAATATTCTATACATTAGAATATACTTAAGAAAAATTCTATATTATTTATGTTTATCTAGTTAGAAATTATTCTATAATATTTATGTTTATCTAATTTCATATTCGTAAAGGTATTAGTTTATCTTTCACATGTATAAATAGTTGAAAGATAGAGTAATAATAAACCAACAAATTCAATACTTATCATGTTATCAGAGTTTGGTTTTCAAGAAACACTTAATCAATAATTTTCTTTATATTTTCAATAATGGTTTTTTCTCATAACGAAAGCAATACAACCTCTGGAGAAAAAACGGAGATTTCGTCAACAAAAGCAATATCTCCCTATGATATAAACGTTTCTGATAATCCAGGTTCTCTCATCTCTTCTATTCTTTTTCGTCAAGATAATTATTCTGAATGAGCAGTGCAGGTGTGGAACGCTTTGCAACCAAAGCAGAAAATTGGTTTTATGGACAGGACGATTACGAAACCGATCTCTGAACTAAATCTTTCTATGTGGAAAACAAACAACTCAATGATTGTGGATCTCTGAACTAAATCTTTCTATGTGGAAAATAAACAACTCAATGATTATGGGGTGAATTCGAACATCTATTGAACCAAATGTGCGTTCTACGGTGACGTTTGTTGCTTACGCTAAAATACTTTGGGAAACTCTTAAAGGAAGATTTTCAGTAAACAATGGTGTTCGATAACATCAAATCTCTGCTGAAATTATGGCCTACAAACAAGATGGACAATCTGTGCTTGAATACTTCGGTAGACTTTCTACACTTTGGGATGAATTTCAGATTTATCGAACTATCCACCCATGTGTGTGTGGTGCGGCTGAAAAATAGCACAATACTATGAAAAAGGCAAAAATGCACAAATTTTTGATGGGATTAGTTGAAGCACGATTTGGCTCAGTACGGACAAACATAATCGGCCAAGATCCTATTCTAAATCTTAATCAAGTATATTCAAGAGTGATTCGTGAGAAACAACATCTGAATAGCACACAGGTGAATGAACATAAACCAGATATAGTAGGTTTTTTAGCAAAAGTTGAATCATCAACGCCCATTGCGAACATCGTGCTAACAAGACCTTGCATCAACGCAACATGCACTCATTGTGGACGTCAAAGACATGAAACCAAAGACTGTTTCCATATTGTTGGTTATTCAGACTGGTGGAAAACTCGTACATCAACCTCACGACCTACCAATCCAAGAGGTCGTGGCGGACGTAACACATATAGCCAAAACGGACGAGGAAGAAGAGCAGTAGCTAGCTACGCCCAAGGACAAGAACAAAGTCAATAAATAACTAACACTCCTTCTAGTTGGACCACATATCAACTCACAACTCTTCTCAATGCTCTCAATGCTAAAAAATCAGAGCACTCGTCTGAACGGCTTAATGGTAAGATAGAATTAAATGATGTCATCATCGATACCGGCGCATCCCATCACATGACCGGTGATATCATATTACTGATTGACAAACAAAGAATTTTACCATTTGATGTGTTGTTTGCTGATGGAAGTTCCGCAAAAGCAACAGAATGTGTAACACTAGTTTTAAATAACACTCACACGTTGAGCGACGTGATTTATGTCTCCAACATGAATTTCACTCTAATCTGTGTTGCAAAACTTTTAAATCAGACAGGATGCATTGCATTTTTTACTGACATTCTTTGTGTTTTACATGACCGTTTTACGAGGACCATGATTAGAGTAGGTGAAGAGACAGAGAGAGAGGATCTACTATTTTAATGGTGTTAGAGTTACGCGAGCACATCAATCTAGTAAAAAATCTGATGCAAGCTTGTGGCATTGCCGACTTGGACATCTGTGTGCTAAAATACTTTATTCTTTATCGTTTTTAGGAGTTAGTGGTGTTTTTAATAAAACTTGTGATATTTATTTCAAGGCAAAAAAGGAACATTTTTCATGATAGTCATAATAAAATTACATAGTGCTTTCAACTTATTCACTGCGATATTTGGGGACTTTATCGGACAAAATCATCTTCTGCTGCAACATATTTTTTTTACAATTGTTGATGATTTTTCTACAGCACTTTGGACATACCTTCTTTTGGAAAAATTAGAGGTATCTCTGTTTGTTCAAGATTTTATTGTCATGACTGAAAGGCAATTTGGAAAAAAAGTTAAGTCTATTCGAAATGACAATGGAACCGAATTCATGTGTCTTGCACGAGTGTTTGACAATCTAGGGATTCTCCACCAAACGTCTTGTGTAGGTAGTCCACAATAAAATGGACGTGTGGAGCGCAAACACAGATACATATCGAATGTTGCAAGGTCTATTAGGCTTCAAGCTAACTTAACGACATGGTTTTGGGGAGAATGCATGTTGGGGGATGTACATCTCATAAACCGAACACCTACACCACTTCTCAACAACAAAATACCGTACAAGAAGTTACTTGGTCATGCTCCCTCGTACGATATGTTGAAAGTATTTGGATGCCTTTATTATGCTTATCGTGGAGCTTGTGATAAAGATAAATTTGGCACTCGTAGTCGATGTTGTGTGTGTGTTGGGTATCCTTTTGGTAAGAAAGAGTGGAAGTTGTTTGACCTCGAAAAAGAAGAGTTCTTTACCAGTAGGGATATTGTGTTTTGTGAAGATGAATTCCCATTCATGAAAACCAATACTTACCACATTAACTCACTTATAACAACCGCATAATTTACTGATTTTGAATGGATTATTCTCGGTCATGAGGATGTGGCATATGAGGGGAGCTCGACATCATCTAATATTCCTCTGGATATTGATGATTCACATCATTTTAATCATTTATCACCATCATTAGATGCTATTGCTAATGAAATTGAGATTGATTCTACCATGGTTGAATCTCCGAAAACGCAAGGACAACTCGGTTTGGGCCAGCGAATTAAACAACCATCAGTTCGACTTAGAGACTACGTTGTCTACAGCGTGAAAACTCTAACACTTCCTCCTCCAACTCTCTGTCACGCTAATTCTCCATTAGGCTCCACTAAAACGAGTCCAGGTATTTCTCTCTACCCGATGACTCATTATATCTCTAATAAACGTTTTTCTGTGAAACACAAAGCCTTTCTTGCCGCCATCACCTTTGGATATGAACTAACACATTACAATGATGCTGTTAAATTCAAGGTTTGGAGATTCTATGAGAGAGGAAATTACGGCTCCTGAAGAGAACAAAACTTGGAATATTACCATGTTACCTCCTAGAAAGAAGGCAATTGGCAACAAATGAGTTTTTCGCATTAAATATAATTCTGATGGTTCTATCGAACGGTACAAGTATAGACTTCTGGTCCTCATTAATAAGCAGATCAAGGATGTGGATTATGGAGAAACTTTTGCACCAGTTGTAAAATTAACAACCGTTCGACATTTGCCTGCAGTTGCTGCAGCATTGAAATGGATGTACACAATGCTTTCTTACATGGAGAATTAGAAGAAAAAGTTTATATGAAACTTCCGAAAGGTTTTTTCATTGTGCCAACAAGAATATGGTTTGTCGCCTTAAGAAATCATTATACGATCTCCATCAAGCTCCACGTTGACGCGATATGAATCTATTCAAAATAAGTCAGACTATTCTCTATTCACTTGGACCAAAGAGGGTTCGATTATTCATGTGCTTATATACGTTGATGACTTTGCAGTTGTGAGCAAAGATTTGCCTAGAATGACGAAGTTCAAACACTATTTGAGTGAATGTTTTCACATGAAAGATTTGGGCAAGTTTAAATATTTTTTGGGTATTGAAGTCGCACGTTAAGAAAGTAGATTTTTTTTAACCCAACGTAAATACACTTTGGATATTATTACTAAAATTGGATTATTTGGGGCCAAGCCTTACTCCACGCCGATTGAGCAACATCACAAATTGGCAAGTGATGAAGGGCCGATGCATGAGAATCTAGAATAATATCACCGTTTAGTGGATCGTCAGATTTATCTCCGTATAATTCGTCCCAAACTAACGTATGTCGTGTATATTCTCTCACAAATCATTCAAGCTCCTCGCGAAGCCCATTGGACAGTTGCCATATGTGTCGTCCGCTACTTGAAAGGTTGCCCAAGCCAAAATATCCTTCTTCGATCTGATAGTGACTTGCGAATACGTGCTTACTACGATGCATATTGGGCCGCATGTCCTCGCACAAGAAGATCTCTTAGTGCATATGTGGTTCTTTTGGGCTCTTCCCCGATCTCTTGGAAAACAAAAAAAAACACAGTCTAGTGTTCATCAACCGAATCAAAATATAGGGTAATGGCTTATACTCTCCGTGAGTTTAAATGGATCAAGTCAATGTTAGAAACATTCGGTGTCGATTATTCTACACCTATGGAAATGTACTGTGATAGTCAATATGCCTTACACATTACCACCAATCCGGTCTTTCATGAACGAACTAAGCATATTGAAGCTGGTTGTCATCAAGTTCGTAACGCTATACAAGACAAACTAATCACCACAAAGCATGTCGTTACCTCCGAACAACTTGCAGATATTTTGATTAAAGTTTTGGGACGTACAACTTTTGAAAATCTCTTGGTCAAGTTGGACATTAGTGATTTACATGCTCCAAATTGAGGAAGAGTATTAAAATATATTTAGGAAATATTTTATACATTAAAATGTACTTAAGTATATATTAGAATATACTTAGAAAATATTATATATATTAGAATATATTTAATAAATATTCTATATTATTTATGTTTATATAGTTAGAAAATATTATATATTATTTATGTTTATCTAGTTTCGTATTCGTAAATGTATTAGGTTTAGATTTCACATATATAATTAGTTGAAAGATACAACAATAATAAACCAACAAATTTAATATTTATCACTAACCAAATACCACATGCTTCCTCTAGTCTTTTTATATGTTTTCTTATCAATAAATGAAACTCTCTTGGTTTTAGTTAATTAATTAATATAATTTAAGGTCACATGCAGTTGTGTTTATGCTTTTGGAAGAATGGACGAAGTGATTTGGGCTATGAATTCGTATAAGATACTTGAATTAAGAGCTTTAATGATTCATTAATAACTTGCACTTTTTCGAATTTATCCATTACAAAATACTATCTAAACTAGATTTATACCTACGCACTACATGACACAAAATATTCGTAAATTATACAATAGTGTTTATTAGTAAATATAAATTAAATATTTATATAATTTTAAATTTTTTAAAAATTATTTTTAATATTAATTTTTATATATAAATTAAGAAAATAAAAATAATTATTTTTACGAATATAGTAATAGTTTTGGTTAGTTTAATAAAATATATTGATTATCTAACTAAATTAATAACAATTATATATATTGTAATTATTCTAATAATTTAAACTCATTTATATATTTATCTGAAACTCATTGTGGTAATGAGACGTCAGAATGATATTTTTATTAATTACATATTAGAATGATGTTATTTTTTAAAAATGTTTTTCAAATAGTATATTACGAATTGTTACCACACACTACTTTTCAATGAAAATATCATGAATACTACCACTAATTTTTTTTCCAAAATAATATAAATTATTGTATAAAAACAATTTTTAGGGTAAAAATTAAAATATTATATTTGAATTTTTATTTAAGATTTATATTTCAGTCACTAGAACAGACTAATAATAATTTTATATGAAATTTGTGGCATTTATAGAGGATAATACTATGATGATATATTTAAACAAATTTTAAAATATGATATTTTGAAAAAGTATCCTTTTATTAATGACGGAGCATCTCTACATTTTAAATCATTTGAAAAAAAGAAAAGAAAAATAAGAGAGAAAGAAGATAACATATAATATGCAATAACTCCAATGTACATATAATTCTAATTAAGAAGCAAAATTTGAAAAGACCAGAGTGATAAGGAGAGCCATCACAGCCACCTCCGCAGTGGGGAGGGAAGCGGCGGGGCTAGGAGAAGGACCAGGTACTCCGGCTGCAGGGATAGTAGTACCCGGTGGAGGAGAGGAAGTGGTTGGTGGATCAGCGAGTGGCGTGGAGGAGGCCGGGAGGAGGACGTTGAGGTCGAGCTTTTGACCGGCAAGGCAGTGGCCGGGAACGCCGCAGAAGAAGAAATGGTGGCCGTGGTTGGTGAGTGTGATTGAGTCGTTTCCGGTGGTGAATGTGGAGATTGGGTTTGAGGTGTCGCAGCTTCTGTACATTTTGTGCGTCACTCTCATCACGTTGTGGAATTGTGGGTTGTATTCGAACACTGTCAGAGTCAAATTAGTTTCATTTTACTCATATTTTCAGAAGAGTTACAACGTGTAAATATGTGCATAGCATGAAAAAGAGAGCATATTATATATATATATGTTCGATTATATTTTTACTGTATACATGATATTATGTGTGTTTCATAAGAGTTACAACATGTAAGGAACTCACTGACGGTATCACCGATGTGAAATGTTTTGGTAGAGGCCCATAGCTTGTAGTCTACGTTAGCTATGGTTGTCCAGCCTGCTGAGTCACCGACTTTGTACACCGCCGCTTCACTCAGCCGTAACATCACCACCACACACCCCAACGCCACCACTATCCTCGCCGTCATTCTCTCACTCTTCTTTGGTTCGAGAGCCCCACAACAAAACTCCTTTAATATCTCTCTTTCCATTTTTGTATGTGCTTTGTATATATATAACAAGGATGTAAATGGTCTGTATTGGTTAGAATTTGGAGAAAGGAGTGACTACAAAGCAAAATACTGACAATCATTGGTTTCAGATGGTTTGAAGTTTGGAAGGCTTGTAAGGAAAGAATGTGGAGTTTGTTGGTCTGCTAATTTTGAATCCTTTTTAGTATTTGTCCTTGGCAGTTACTCTTCCTCCTACATCTTGGTAACCGGCTTCTTTACTAATTCGATTATTTTTATTATAATATCTTACCAACTTTCATTTTATTTGAAATTTAAACAGTTAACGAAACAGTTATTGCCTAGATTGTAAACTGCTTTGTATTTTGAAAAAAATAACTTTGCAAACGCACCAAACCAATTCTATAATCCCCGTATTAGTGACTGGTTTCACTGAAATGGGTACGGGAATTGGGAACGAGAACGGAGACCAAAAACGGTAAAATCAAAATTTTAAAAATTGGGTACGTTATATATACGCCAAAAAAATATCCATAAATTAAAATTAAAACATAAAAACATAAATTTAATATCCATAAAGTTATAACATAAAAACTAAAAACACTTAAGTTTAATATCTAATTAATAAAAAATAAATTAATCAATAACTAAATCATTTTCAAAATCATGTTCATCTAGTGAGAGATTTGCAAATTCTAAAAATCCTAGATCTTACATAGAATCAAACATATCTTCACCCACATCCCATATCTTGGTTTTTTCATCCATATATTGATCAGAATTTATTGATAAAAGTCGTAAATTGTTGTGGATGTAAACCAAGTCTTGAGCACGATTTGGATTCAACCTATTTCTTTTCAATGAGTGAATGAATGAGTAAGTACTCCAATTGCGCTCACAACAAGAAGATGAACTAGGTTGCCCAAGCAATTTAAAAGCCAAAGACTAGAGGAGGGGAGTCTAGGTACCAAAGTTAGTCCATCAAATCTTTGGTTTCATAGTAGACATCATTGTAATGCATGTTAAATCTTCAAAAGGACCAGTGTTCATCGAGAACAATGCATATTCATTCAAAACTTTACTATGCTCTTCAGCATTGGGAAACAATCTTCGAAAACATTTCATTCTCTCACGAGATATTTCTCTGTCTCGATGTGGACCAATTCTTGTAAGATCTTCATTTAACCATACATCACTATAATATCTGCACCATAAAAATAATATAATTTATTGGCAAAAAATTAAAAAGAAAAAATTAAAACATATAATTTAAAACAACATACCTTTGATTTAAAGAGTGAGCTAAACAATGTAAATGAGTGTTGTTCTTCGCCGAACGAGCCACTAAAATTTGATGTTTGTACAACATTCTGATGACCAATAAGTTCCTCTCAATAAGTTCTCCGGCCCCTTTGCAATTTGCTGCATTATGAATGATTATTTGCACAACATTCTGATGACCAACCTCATTGATAACTTCTTTCATCAAATCCGCAATAAAAATTTATTTTTCACTTGGCCAAAACAATTCACAGCTTTTAAAAATATGAGACCATTTCCAGAATTAGTCATAAAATTAATCAAAAATTTTCAAATTTTTTTTGTAGGATCACTCCAACCATCTGTCATAATTGTCACTTCTTTTTCTTTTCATGTTAATTTAAGTGGTTCTAATAACACGGTGTTACCAACTAAAAACGCATTTGTTCGTTTGAGAGCACAAACGGCTTAATCAAATGTGTTGTAGTGTACTTTATCCGATCTGACTATGAATCCGCCTTTCAAAGGCCTATAAACAGACCATTTTTGGCCGACTAACATAACCTAACCTAAACTCATTTTGGAGAAAAGCAACAATGTCAATCTGAACTTTGAGAACATATATTGTTATTTTGGAAGACGATGGAAATGGAACTCAGGGATGACATTAACAACACACTTCTGTCGGGGAACCACGAAAAAATAAAAACTTTACCTATTCACAATCTTAGTTTGAAAACAACGAAATTTAGTTGAGTAATATCCTGCTTATCTATTAACCGATTGATATTCTCTCTCTTTTGCGTCTACATGGTTTTGGGTTAACCAGTTTAGAGCCGTGTTGAAGGATCGAAGCCGTTAGATTTACCGTTACTCTTCTTGGCAGTTATATCATCGCTCTGGAACACTTCATCATTGTGATCATCCATGAATCTAGCCCAGAACCAGTGCTTCTTCCATACTCTCTCTGTCATCTCCTCGATAGGGACGTTCTTTGTCTCAGGAAGGAGGAACATTACAAACAAAGACATAACGAGGACCCATGAAGAAAAGAAGATGAATATCCCAAACTTGAAATGGCACAGCATCGAGAGGAAAGCCTGAGCAATCACAAAAGTGAAGAGCAGGTTAACGCACACCGTCACACTCTGTCCAGCAGAACGTGTCTCTAGAGGAAATGTCTCACTAGGGATTAGCCACCCGAGCGGTCCCCAAGACCAGGCAAAAGCAGCTACGTACGTGCAGATCATCACCACGACTAGAATCGCAAACCCTTTGGAAAGGCTTTCAGAGTGATCTTTGACTTTGACGCCAAGGATAACAGCGATTACCACCTGAGAGAAGAACATTTGGACACCCGCTTCAAGGAGAAGAACTCTGCGACCAACTTTGTCAACGGAATAGATTGAAACTACAGTGGAGAGGACATTGACTGCGCCAGTTACCACTGCAGAGTATAGTGCAGCGTCACTGCCAAACCCTAAAGTGCTGAAAAGAACAGGAGCGTAGAACATAATTGCGTTGATTCCAGTGCATTGCTGGAAAATCTGTTGGTTTTTCAAGTTATCATCACACAAAGAAGAATTAGAATTAACACTTTAAAACAAAATCTAATTCGTAAGCTTCGAATTGAGCACACTAGATTTTCGGAAATTGACCAGAAAACTTAGTAGTTTGGCCAAAATTTAGGATTTCTGGATCCAACATTCATAGTCTAACCGACTACATATTAAACGTCGCGAACCCAAATCGGAGATGGAATACATAATCATTTCAACTAAACTCGATAGATCAGAGATCACTATTCCGATTACGAAAGTGATCGAGGTAGAGAGAAAATGAAACTGACCTGCAAAGCGACGGCGATGATGAGCTGAGGCCGATTTCTTCGCTGAAGAAGGTTTCTAAAGGGATGTTTGACTTCTTTGGCAAGACGACTAGCTTCGAGAAGATCGGCGAACTCTGGTTCGACATTATCGGTGCCTCGAATCCGACGGAGGACGGCTTTACCTTCATCGAGACGACCTCTCTCGACGAGACTGTTCGGAGTCTCTGTCACAAATAGAGCTCCCACCGTCAAGAGAAGCGCCGGAATCCCGGCCAAACCTAGTGACAATCTCCATCCCCATCCTCCATTTATCCTACAAATTCCGGCATCAATAATATTAAGAGATTTTCTAATCTGATATTTTTACAAGGCCCATAATGGGCCGAAATAGATATGTAAAGGAAGCCCATCATGTCGAACCGATCTTATAACCTATGAAAGTCAACGCAGAGAAAGAACAAATTAGGACATGACGCTAAAAGGGATACGACCTGACCACGTTCCGTGTATCATAAGTCTTAGGCTTGTGGATAGAGTTTGCCGAAAACAAGGAAGACTTATTAATCTACTGTAAAGTTTGAAATTTGTTCACTGAATATATGGAGAAAATCTTATCTCTTACAAAAATAAATACTCAAACACGGACAGCCAAAAAGTTTGACAAAAATGGATTTACATACTTTAGAAAGTAGAGAGTCATGGGTATATAATACTTAGTTGCTTACTAAAATGAGTAGTACGATATGAACGAAATCATTTTTTGCAAGAAAGATTGTGTAAAATAGAGATCCATGTGATAATTTCACCATGCCTTAATATATAAATCATTATATATTATGACCACCATATATTTATTTGTTTATCGCGATAAAAGACTCAAACCCTAAGTTTATTTTCTACATATTTTAAATGCAATTTATAAATAAAAGATATAAAGGAAAACAAGAAGATATGAGGGAAAGAGATATTTACTTGGCGGTCCCATAGTTGACAAGATTGGCGAAAAGGATACCAATAGTGACGTTAAGCTGAAAGAGTATATTAAGACCACCTCGGATCCTAGTCGGTGCAATCTCCGACAAGAATAATGGCACGGCTTGATTCGCGAAACCAACGCCACAACCAAGCAATATCCGCCCCGCAATAAGCATAGCTAAGTCTTGAGCCGCTGTGTTTAGAACAACGCCTACGATGAAGAAAACTCCAGCTATGAGCATCGTCGGCCTCCGTCCGAGCGTTCTCGTCGTGTATGAAGCGAAGAACGTTGCGGTTAGACCAGCTAAGTATAGAGACGATGTGAAAAGTTGTAGTCCTTGGTTGTCGTATTTGCAGTAGTTACTGTTTTTATCGGCGCCGGCTTCTACTCGCCGGTGAACCATCGGGAAAAACTTTTTTAGGAAGTCCGGCATCGCTGTTACTCCGCCTGCGTAGCCATTTTGATGATGGACAATTAATCATTTATTTTTTCTGGCTGTTATTTTACCATTTAATTAAATCTCATTTAGAACTTATATATAGCTACTAGTGATAGTTTTTTTTATAACATCAGCTATGTATCATAACTAGTTGAAATCCTGACGTGTACGTGTGTGACTTGTGAATGCCAAACGAAAGTCTTATGGATTATATATGACAATAAATTTTCCATTATACTATAAAACAAGGATAGTATAAATCTCTACTTGCCAAACTTTAAAAGCTTAGATTTCAAATTATTGTGATACTTACACTAATTAATTAACATTGAAACTAGTTACTGAAATATCATTTTAGCTTAGTTACTGAAATATCATTTGTTAATTAGTCCTGTAGTTTTAGGTGAAAGGTTTGTACCAAAGAAGTTGTTTGCGGTTGGTGAGAACAGAAACCAGTAAGTCCTTTTAATCATTACATGGACAAAAACTTTAAACTCAACTTCTTTTGGGTAAGATCATAGAGTCATACCAGATACACCAACGTCGTAGCCGAACATGAGACCGCCAGTAGCAGCCATAATGCAAGAGATGATAACTATGGGAGTTATCTTTGCCTCAAACACAACTCCATTCGCCGGAGCGGTTGAAAATCCTCCTCCAGGCATCTTGAAGATCTCTTGAGCAACTTAAAATAAAAAAAAAAGTTACTCTTCTGAAACGATTTAAAAGAGGAATTCTTAACTGAAGAGACCATTCGATCGATCGGGTGTTTACTTCTTTATATAGAAGCAATGGATCACAAAGATAGCTGCCAAGTGCGATACTTACACGTCTCTTTTATGTTCACATGCTCCTGAGTCATCAAAGTCATTGGTCAAAAAACGTTTCTTCTGCTTTATGTGGCTTCTCCTTAGTCCTTAGTTGAATATACAATACGCCTATCATCATAAGTCATAACTCGTAAGTCTTCTTTCTTACTATTATATTATCCTCGAAATATAAAAATAATATTGTTTTCAAATTAATATAATTTGATTCTCCTCTCTTATAGAGACTGGAGATGTTTATTTCATTAATATTATATCGTTCTCAACGTGTTGTGAAAATCTTGGTATACCGAAACAAAAATCTTTCACTTTTTATATTACGAATTGAACGATAAACACTTGCTGTCACGTAATTTGTGAATGCATTTTCACAAGCTTTTGTCCTCTTTGTATTGTTTAATTTTGTCGACGTTGTATGGTATTAAAAGTCTACGAGACCAAGATGACAAAATTGTATATGTTTTACGATTTTAAGTAGGATTTTTTGTTTCATCAGTAAGTTTGGTAGCTGGAATTTTGTTTTCTTGACTGATTCAAGTAATGGACGTATACAGAACAACAGCACATGTAAATTCAAAATTGAATATTAACTGTGTAGAAGTGAATTATTTCCACTTGACATAAAAGGTAAAATTATTAATCATGCTTTGATGATGAGTGGATCAAAAGTTGTATGTTTTACTTTTCAAACATCATTATCCTATTAGAAATTAGAGTCAACGAATAAATTTGACAAACATCAAGTGAAAAAAAATAATAATATTCACATTAAACCAAAAGAAAACGTGATGATAATTAAAAGAGAAAATAAAAAGGATGACATCATAACAATGAAGGGTGGAATTTGACGATACAATCCTTGTTCAAACGTGCCATGTCATCACTTTCCCAAATCAAATCAAACTGTTACAAACTCTTTGTCGTATATAGTCGCAATTCCCAACCTGACTAAATCTAAACTCGGATTAACTGATTCAAAGGACCGTACCTATGAAATACAATTAATGGTGTTCAGACTAAAATAATGACATTTTACAATAACGGTCAACTAAAAAATTCCATTGGAAGTTGTTGATATTAAGAAACAAAAACAGCAAAATCTTTAAAAGTCTTTGGAGCAGAAAGAAAAATAACAAGTAGCACTCCAAAAACCAACAGGATATGAAAAATTCAAAAAAAGGTTACATTCTGAAGACGACAAAACCCCACCCTCAAAAATCTTATCTCACTAAGTCAAATTGCAAAATTAGATGATGTCGATGGGATAAAAAGCAAAACCAAAAAAGAGATTGCATACAGAAACTAACCTGAGGAAATAGTAAAACACAAATGTGAAAACAAAGATCTCAAAGATTGTGTTTTTCAGACCAAAGTGTTTCCTCTTCTCTTAATCAGGAGGAATTTGCTCATTGTCTGTATCTCCTTCTTTCTAAATGGTGGGATTTGAAGGTGCAGCTCCAGGAGCTTGCATCTTCTTGATACCACTCACTATATCATCAATCCTTAAAAGCTTACACGTGGATTCTATTCACGTCTTAAAAACACTCACTCTCGGAGTAATATTGGTTCCATGTAGTGATAATAACACCAAGGGACTAGCCTTTAAGCTTTACCTTGCTTCTTTCATGTCAGCTATTCCACCAAAGTTCCCATCAATACCGTCCATGCATTTTCAATATTTGCGTGCTGCACCAGACCTAAACCGATGATTCAAAAGAAGAGAGATAAAAGTTGGTAATACCTCTAACACAATGGGGAAAAGAAGAAAGTCTAGATTTATGGTGCAGTCATAGTACAGATCACATTAACCCCCACAGTTTTGAACCAACTGGAAAAGCCTCCGATTCTCTTCACTCTCTTTTCCATTTTTTTTTCCTTATGAGGATGAGAGGCCAGCCCTAAAGCCCACTAACTTATATATATGCTAAAGCTCATAAACCATTTTTTTTTTCGGGAATCATCAAAACTCTAAACTGTAATTTTCTATCCAATAAAGTGTCGGAGGTGTTTCACACTCCAAAATGGAGCTCGGTACAAGATAAATTCGGTCTAACAACTCAGAGCTCGGTCCAAGACAAAAGGATTTCTGTCGGTTTCGAGGGTTCAAAATTTTTTTACACGACGTCCGATCTCTCTGGATATCGAAAGTGTTATTAGAAACAAAATTTATAAGTATTAAAGTGACATTTAATACAAAATCTCAAAAAATCTAGCAGGTTAATAGTGTATTAAAAAAATATTGTTGAAGATCCAGAAAAATTAAAACAAAAATTATTAAATCTCTCGCTGTATTGATACTTAACGAAAGGACACATCAATATCAACTTTTTTTTAAACTAAGATCGCATTTTCTAAAAGCTAAATTGCACTGTTTAATTTTGACCGGAGAATGCAAATTCAACATAAAGTTTAGTAACTAATTGAGAATATCAAATGTGGTAGTGAGTGAAGTTATAAAGTCCGAATTCATATTATTCATATAAAGCTGTTCGTTATTAAATCCAACTGTTATAACTTAAATAACAAAAAAATATTTATTAATAGATTCAGGTAGGTTTACGGATGCTCAGACAAGGCTGTATGATGGGCTGAGTTTTAGCTTTGGTTGTGTATTGGGCTTAGCAACATTTGGGTCCACAGGTTGTGTAGCTTCTTAGGTCCCATTCTGTTTGCCCATACTCGATTTCTTTCTTGAGAAGATTCTGTTTAAATATTTAAGACGCATCGTATTCCTCGGATAACTATCTGATCTATCTTTACGTATTTTTTACGAAAAGAATGGTTTAAGATGTAATTCTTTTATTATTTTTTTTATATCATCGCCACATTGGTTACGGAGTTTTACAAAATCAAAAAAAATATATATATATTTTTGAATTGAAAGAAGATTGTCTGACGAAAAACGAGAAAAGATTTTTTTTTTTGACAACGGATAAAAGAAGATATTTTAGGGACATGTTTTGGCAATTTCCCAAAGGAAAAAGCGAAACTCCAGATAATGATTTGTTAATACGGCTTTGAGATTTGAAGACTAACAAAAATCTCTTATCATACTCACACCTTCCATGGAGACCGTTGGCAGTCATTGTTGCGGCTCTCGTTTCTCCTTCTTCACCAGGAATTCGTCGCTTCCCAGACTCGTTAACTTCACTCGCGGAGTTCGTCTTTTCCACCAATCGGAGCAGCGACTCAGAAATCCCTCTTCTCGTCTTACCTGCGCTTCTTCTTCTTCGTCTTCTTCTTCTTCGCCTTCTTCCACCATGTATGGTTTTTCTTTTGCTTTCTCTGCTCATATAGATCGAATTCGGCTCTCATTTCTAATTTCATTTTCGAAATCGAAATTTGATCCGAGCCAGAGAGGAGCAGCGGAAGAAGAAGGATGCGTCGAATGTAAAGTTGAACGTGAGGCTAGATCATCAAGTCAAGTTCGGTGAACATGTGGCTATGTTTGGATCAGCTAAAGAGGTTGGATCATGGAAGAAGAAATCGCCTCTTACTTGGACTGAGAATGGTTGGGTTTGTGAGCTGGAACTTAGCGGAGGTCAGGTTTTGGAGTATAAGTTCGTCATTGTACAGAACGACGGTTCTCTCTCGTGGGAATCCGGTGGTAATCGCATCCTTAGGCTTCCCAATTCTGGAAGTTTCTCCGTCGTCTGCCACTGGGATGCCACCGGAGAAACCCTTGATTTTCCTCAGGAGGTCGTCAGTGATCCTGGTAGTGGTGGACACGAGAGCGATAACCACGACGTCGGTGACGATAGAGTAGTGGGGAGTGAAAATGGTGCGCAGCTTCAGAAAAGCACATTGTCGGGGCAATGGCAAGGCAAGGACGCGTCCTTCATGCGCTCCAATGAGCATAGCAACAGAGAAGTCGGAAGGAATTGGGATACTACTAGTCTTGAAGGTTCAGCTCTGAAGATCGTAGAAGGTGATCGTAACTCTAGAAACTGGTGGAGAAAGGTATTTTATGGATTGGTCCACTAGATGTGTATTTTTTCTTGCGTTTCCTTCACTTTTGGACTCTTAGATTCCTCCTTATTGTTTTCCTTTAAAACTTGCGAAGTGCGAAGGATGAAACATGTCTTATTGTTTTATGTGTTCTTGTGTCAAAGCTTGAAATGGTGCGTGAGCTTGTAGTTGGAAGTACTGAGAGGGAGGAACGGTTGAAGGCGCTCATATACTCTGCAATTTATTTGAAGGTTTCTCTTTTCTTTTTAAAACTTAATCTATTTTCTCTCATTTGCCTGCCATTTCACCTTGTTTATCTTCGTTTTCTTTGTCTGGCCTCGTATGCAGTGGATAAACACAGGTCAGATTCCATGCTTTGAAGATGGAGGGCACCACCGTCCAAACCGGCATGCTGAGATTTCCAGGCTTATATTCCGTGAATTGGAGCACATTTGCAGCAAGAAAGATGCTACTGCAGAGGTGACACATGTTCTGACCGCCTACTGAGCGGTTTTAAGCTCTCTGCTTTCAAAGCCTTCTCTCTCGAATATCTGTAACTGTGCTTTATTTAGTAGCTTCTTTAAGTTGGATATGCTTTTATTTGGTAGGAAGTGCTTGTTGCTCGGAAAATCCATCCATGTCTGCCTTCTTTCAAAGCAGAGTTTACTGCATCTGTCCCTCTAACTCGAATTAGGGACATAGCCCATCGCAATGATATTCCTCATGATCTCAAGGTAATACTCTCTCTCATTAGAGGTGTTACTGTCATAGTATTCGTATAACCCACATTTTTTCCAGCAAGAAATCAAACATACCATACAAAATAAGCTTCACCGTTGTGCGGGTCCAGAAGATCTAATCGCAACAGAAGCGATGCTTGAAAGAATTACCGAGATCCCAGGAAAATACAGTGGAGAATTTGTGGAGCAATTCAAAATATTCCATAATGAACTCAAGGATTTCTTTAATGCTGGGAGGTACTATATTTCTGAAGCCAATCCTATTCTTTCAACTGATTTACGTGCTAGTTCCACATACTTTCTAGTTCAATAGCTTTTGTATCTTGTTGTAGCCTCACAGAACAACTTGATTCTATCAAAATTTCTATGGATGAGAGAGGTCTTTCTGCTCTCAGTTTGTTTTTTGAATGCAAAAGAGTAAGCTCTCACTTTTCTTTTTCTTGTGATTCGGTGCTGAATAGGGTTTTCTCTGAATGCAATATTATATTTGGTTTTCTGTGCATGATCTTCTGAAAAGGTTTAGTGGTATGGCCTAGACACAACTATATTTGGGTACAATTATTAGCGAGTATAAATGCATCCTCCATTCTAAGAACAAAAAAAATTCCACAAAGGAGAAACATTTGTGACATGTTGATATGTGTTCGTACAATCATATCATTTTGATGATTACGCACATTAAACACAATAGTTGTAAAAGTTGGTATTTTAGTCTCTATGAAACTGACTTCAAAATTCATATTTCCAGCGCCTTGACGAATCAGGAGAATCAAGCATTGCTCTGGAATTGATTAAAACAATGCATTCTCTGGCTTCTCTAAGAGAAACAATTATTAAGGAACTTAACAGCGGTTTGCGAAATGATGCTCCTGATGCTGCCATTGCAATGCGCCAGAAGGTGAGCGTTTTTAGACAATTCAGCACTATCATTAAGCAGTTTATTAATTTATAGAGTTTGCTCCTTTTTAGTGGCGCTTATGCGAAATCGGCCTCGAGGACTACTTTTTTGTTCTAATAAGCAGGTGTGCATATGATTTTTATTGCTTCTGGAACATAATCTCCATTGGAAGTTATTCATCACCGGCTTTATTTTTCTGCCTTTTGTCTCGTCAATGATTTGAGTAGATTCCTCAATGCTCTTGAAACTATGGGAGGAGCTGTTCAAATGGCAAAAGACGTGGAATCAAGAAATGTTGCCTCGTGGAATGATCCACTAGATGTTTTGGTTTTGGGTGTTCACCAAGTAGGTCTATCTGGTTGGAAGCAAGAAGAGTGTTTAGCCATTGGAAATGAACTCCTTGCTTGGCGAGAGAGAGACATACTTGAAAAAGAAGGTTATTTTTCCGACTCATTCTATGCAACTCCTACATGTGAGGCTAGTTTGCGTTTGTAAAGAGTTTGCAAGCTATAGTTATAAACTGAAAATGCTCCTTTCCATGAAGGGAGAGAGGATGGAAAAACCATTTGGGCCATGAGGCTGAAAGCAACTCTCGATCGAGCACGAAGATTAACAGCAGAATATTCTGATTTACTTCTTCAATTATTTCCTGCTAATGTGGAGGTAAACATTATCTCATTTCTTACATTCTGGAGTTAGTGATACAACTTCTATAGTAGGTCAAATTCATTTGTCCATTTTCTTTTTTTCCACAAAAAGACATATTGGACCAAATTATCACTCTGCTGCTAATCTAAATAAAACATCCTTCTCATTTCAGATTTTAGGAAGAGCTCTAGGTATTCCAGAGAATAGTGTCAAGACCTATACAGAAGCAGAGATTCGTGCTGGGTAAGTCAAACCTTTCCTTCTTAACACAGCTTAAATTGTACAAGCAACCTCATGAAATAATTTTCAGAATGTTGAGATTCTTTTCTTGCTTATTTTACCCAAAATTTGTTTTCTTTCTGTATTGTCCTCTGGCCGTACCTGTGGTTCTGGCTTGCAGCATCATTTTTCAGATCTCGAAGCTCTGCACTGTTCTTCTAAAAGCTGTAAGAAATACACTTGGTTCTGAGGGCTGGGACGTCATTGTACCTGGCTCGACTTCTGGGACATTAGTTCAGGTACGTGGAGAAGGAAAATAAAAACATAGCTGAGATGTTGAATTAACTACTTTGTGATACATTTTCGTTTCTATAAAGGGACTATCATTTCAAACCGCTGTTTGTTAATTCACAATGGGTGATTTCAGTGAAATGTCCAGTTTACAAGATGATTTTATGCGTGAACTCTTCATAAGTACAAATTTTGCTGATATTCGCACATCACTCATAATACAGGCTTGAGATTGATAGTTACTGTTTTTGTGGGTGTTATTGCACCATAAGCTTGGCTGAAAGTTTTCAACTTAGCTATGCTTTTTGCTTTGTAACTTAGATGAGAATTCGTGTTTGCAAATGTTTCTCTGGCTTTTGTAACCGCAGGTTGAGAGCATTGTGCCAGGCTCATTACCATCAACTGCTGGTGGTCCTATTATTCTCTTGGTCAACAAAGCTGATGGCGATGAAGAGGTTTTTAACGTAAATTCAACCTCACCGTGATTCATAACATCATACTAATGATTACCTTGTAACATGCGTTGACAGGTAAGTGCTGCTAATGGGAACATAGCTGGAGTCATGCTTCTCCAGGAACTGCCTCACTTGTCTCACCTTGGCGTTAGAGCGCGCCAGGCAATAATCTTTTTCCTATTTCAGCTCTCTATTTTTTTACTAAAGAATTGTATTGTTGAAGCTCTTCATTTCAAATTATTTTCCACAGGAGAAAATTGTATTTGTGACATGTGATGACGATGACAAGGTCGCTGATATACGGCGACTCGTGGGGAAATACGTGAGGTAATTTATCCTGAGGATAACATTTTGGTGAATCTTTTCAATCTCTCATAAAACAAGAAAGCTCATGTCTCTTCTTTATTGTTCTTTCTATTAGAAAGTTTCTAAATATGAGCCTTACTACAGGTTGGAAGCATCCCCAAGCCATGTGAATCTAATACTTTCAACTGAAGATAGAAGTCGTACTTCCAAATCCAGTGCGAACAAAAACAGGGACAAGAACAGTTTATCTACCAATGATGAACAGTCAAACCTTGTTTCCCCATCTTCTGACAGCCTCCTTTACTCATCCAAGGTAATCTTTGGACATCTCTGCTGTTCGGCTATACATTTCACATTGCGATCGCAAACTTATATAAAAATTCCATCTATAGGATATCCCTAGTGGAGGAATCATAGCACTTGCTGATGCAGATGTATCGACCTCTGGTTCAAAAGCTGCTGCATGTGGTCTTCTTGCATCTTTAGCAGCAGCCTCTAGTAGAGGTAAACAGTTTTGCTATTGTCTATAGGGACTAAATTGACTGGAATGAAATCTTATTTCTGTCTAAATTAATTTGCTGGGTTATAATGAATGTCCAGTGGACAGCGAACACGGAGTTCCAGCATCATTTAAGGTTCCAACTGGAGTTGTCATACCTTTTGGATCGATGGAACTAGCGTTAAAGCAAAGTAATTCACAAGAAAAGTTTGCGTCCTTGCTAGAGAAATTAGAAACGGCCAGGCCTGAAGGTGGTGAGCTGGACGGCATATGTGAACAGATCCATGAAGTGATGAAGTTATTGCAAGTGCCTAAAGAAACAATAAACACCATAAGCAAAGCGTTTCCCAAAGATGCTCGGCTCATTGTTCGTTCAAGCGCTAATGTTGAGGACTTAGCCGGAATGTCAGCTGCAGGACTCTATGAATCAATCCCCAACGTGAGTCCCTCAGATCCTTTAGTGTTTTCTGATTCGGTTTGCCAAGTTTGGGCTTCTCTCTACACAAGAAGAGCT
This sequence comes from Pugionium cornutum, assembly GCA_018901935.1. Lineage (NCBI taxonomy): Eukaryota > Viridiplantae > Streptophyta > Magnoliopsida > Brassicales > Brassicaceae > Pugionium > Pugionium cornutum. The sequence goes on from CM032162.1 coordinate 7,937,534, forward strand.
GTTCTAAGCCGGAGAGCAGCTGGTGTCTCACAAAGTGAAGCATCAATGGCGGTTCTGGTTCAAGAAATGCTTTCCCCGGACTTATCTTTCGTTCTACACACAGTGAGTCCCGCGGATCCGGACAGTAACCTGGTGGAAGCAGAGATCGCTCCTGGTTTAGGCGAGACTTTAGCTTCAGGTACAAGAGGAACACCGTGGAGAATCGCTGTGGGTAAGCTTGATGGGAATGTGCAAACCTTGGCTTTCGCAAACTTCAGTGAAGAGCTTCTTGTGTCAGGAACAGGTCCTGCTGATGGAAAATACGTTCGGTTAACAGTTGACTATAGCAGGAAACGGTTAACGGTTGATTCAGTTTTTAGACAGCAACTCGGACAGAGACTCGGTTCGGTTGGTTTCTTCTTGGAAAGGAACTTTGGCTGCGCACAAGACGTGGAAGGTTGTTTGGTTGGTGAAGACGTTTACATTGTTCAGTCACGACCACAACCTCTGTAGAATCTTTAATATATAATATTCTATAAAGCGAATAATAAAAAAGACAGAAAACAAAATCTACGTTTGTTTCATTACCATATGTGAAAGGTCTGTTTAATAATGATTATATACACAATCCTTTTAAGTTAAGTTTCTAAAATTGTCGTATTTCAGTTTTATTAACTTAACTTAAAAAAAGAAAAGTAAATATGTTTGGATTATGGATTTAGTTATATGTTTGGAGAGAAATAACATGTATAAGATTCTGTGATCTATATTACTATGTCATTTTTTATAAATAAATTTCAAATCTATAAGTAGATATTGATAATCTTAGAACCTTTAAAAAAAATATTAGATTGATTTCTAATACCTAAATCTAGTTGAATCAAAATATGAGTAACAAATATGTTATTTCTTACTAAATATATAAATAGAAAATCTTGTGTTGGCAGAAGATCTAAAAAAATTAGTTCCATAGACATAACAACAATGATAATGATTACTTGCTATTCATGTCTCTCTTTGCTCACATGGTGTTATATGTATGATTTGACTAATTAAAATTGCAAGAGATCGACAATGATTAATCTAAATCTAGAAACCCTAGTCTAGCTAAATATATGATGAATTAAAGTATCTCGGCCACTCTCATGAAAATCTAAAATCATCTTAGAGAAAAAGCAAAGGTTGATATTTAATACCCAAAATAGAAATGTACAAAAAACCCTTAGATCTCTTCCGAATCCAAGACACAATCCATGTGATACTGATTTTAGGTTCTATTGATTCTTTCCCGATGTCTTTTCCTTTAAATATATTGCAATTTTCTTAGTTTCATCATTAAACAAAGATGACTAGAGACATAGCTGATGAAGTTCCAAATTTAGCAGAATCAAAGTTAACTGCTTTGATCGTTGATGACAATTTCGTAAACCAAAGCATACATCACAAATTGTTGGATCGTCTTGGGATTAAAAACGATGTCGTTTGTAACGGAAAAGAAGCTGTAGATGTTCACTGTTCTGGCAGAAACTATGATCTCATTCTCATGGACATGGAAATGCCCATCATGAATGGTATTCAGGTTAGAATCAGTATATGGTCTACTCTAACCGATGAAATTTGGTTTAGTGTTACTTTATTACATAATGTTTGTCTAAAATTATTGAATGAATATATATAGGCGACAAAGAGACTAAGAGAAATGGGGATTGAGAGCAAAATAGCAGGAGTAACGACTCGAGCAAACGAAGGAGAGAAGAAAGAGTTTATGGAAGCTGGCCTTAATGATTTTCAAGAGAAACCTCTCACCATCTCTAAACTTCTCTCTATTCTTCATAAACTTGATTTTTACTCCCAAACCTAATCTCCATTGTTAAATATTTATTTTTGCTATATTACATACTATTAATGTTCTCCAATTACATTGTTCACATACTAGTGAAAATACCAAATTTAATTTTATACTAATTTTCATTTAAATATTTTATTACTCAAAACCATATTTTGTTTATTCATATAAAATCTGATTTTAATAAATAAAATTCGCAAATCTCTAATATATTAATTGATAATCATTTTAACAAATAAATCTCGTATTTATGTATGTCATACCATTAGAACATATTAAACCAAATACTACATAACACATAATTTATTACAGTAATTAAAAAAAATATTTAACAATATATTATATGTAAATTCTTAATATTTTGACATAAAAAAGAAACATAATATAAAAATATTATAGTTTCTAAAATATTAGTCAAACAAAATATAAAGTTTCATTAAATATTTATCTCATTTATATTTCTTTACTTATTTAATAATATCGTATATTTCTGATAGAAATAATTTAAATTCATTTATAAAATTCTATTTATTATTTATTTTATTTGTATAATCAATTTAAATTTTTTAAAAAACTTTTTAAAATAAAATATAAATTATTTATATTTTTAATTTATATATACAATTTAATACTATTATTCATGATCATATTATTCTGAGCTTAGATTTGAATTAAGCTTTAACAAACACATTGAAGTTAGTCTGAAAATACTGAAATTAATAAAAGTATCTTATTAATCATAAAAGTAAACCAGCAGAAGATTATAAAATGATTAAAAAGGAATGTCTATAGAAAAAAAAATCGAAAATATGTGCATATATGCATATATGTGTATGTAGTGTATATATGTGTATGTAGTTTGTCCATATTTATAACGCTGCCTCTCCTTCCTCATTTCTCACTTTTCAGCATCTCACCAAATTTCTCCGTGTCCTCTGCTGCAGGTTCGTTTTTCCTCAGATCTTTCTTACGTTTTTCAAATGTCTTTTTCGCAGTTTCTGTAATTTTTTTTTTCTTCTGAAAATTACCTGTGAATCTTAAAAGACTTGTGTAATGGACTCCCGAATCAGGTTTGTGGCTTTCATTCAACACATTCTCTGCAATGGTCGTTTTTCTTTTCTTCATTTCGTCCAAAATTTGCATCTTAATTAGATCCAGCTGATTCAATTTGATTATGGGTATCGCTTTGTCTTGTTTTTTTTTTCTTCTTCTTTTCACATGTGTTTATCGAATCTTCTGAGAAACTGTTTAAGAAAATTATGAGTTTCGGTTCTTCTGTTCATTGTTCTTCTATCGGATCTGAATAATTTTTGGTTTCTTCTAGATTCGAATCGAGAGGGTTTGATCGATTCTTTTGGTAATGTGAATTTGGTAAAGAGTTAATTTTGTTTTCTCTCGGATCTGATTTCTTTTGTTGATATATATATAATATACGTCAGCATTTATCTGTGCTTACATCACTTCATCTTTCTTCTTCTTCTTTTCTTTTGTTCCAATTAAAGTTATTTTTAAATTTACAATTCTTTGTTCCATCAGATCTTGCTTTTCTTGTTCTTCTATATGCTTAGCGTTTAGATCTGCGCTTATATCAGCTTTGTCTTTTCCCATTTATGGAGCCTTTTTATTGAAAATGATTCTCTGGAAAAAATGATTTATTAAAAAGTAAGAACAAGATTGTGTTCCTTTATCTTCGCCATTGTTTCTGTACTCATTTTACAACATTATAATGTTCAATTTATGCTCATTTTAACATATTCGCCATTGTTCCTCTGCTCAGTTTATGCCATTGTTAGCAAACGTTCTAATATTGTTGATCTAAAGTACTTGATAATTTCAGTCAGATATTGCATTCTATTACACTACAAATCGATGCCTTTATCTGATGTTCAATTGATTCTTTCTTACCAGGTAAAATTTGAACTAATTGCATAGTATCATGGGATCCATTGTTGATGCTGTAAATGGAACCGCAAATGGGAAGAAACCCACAGTAATTTTTGTCCTGGGTAATTTTTGTGCTGCTAAAAACATTACTTTTTGGTCATCATATTTGTGGTTTTCTTTATGTAATGTATTCAATAGATTGGTATTGCCTTTATGATCCATTAGATGCTCTTAATGCACATTAATTCTGAGTGTATTTTCTCGTCTATCTTTCAACAGGTGGTCCAGGCAGTGGAAAAGGTACCCAGTGTGCCTATATTGTCCAACATTTTGGTTACACACATCTGAGTGCTGGAGACCTTCTTAGGGCTGAAATTCAATCAGGTTCTGAAAACGGGTATGTACGTCCTAAAAGGCTGAAACATTCTTGCATTCTTTTATATATACATAAGCATTACTTATTTTGAAAGTCTTTCCATTAAAATTTTGCTTGCTAAAAGCATGAAAAGTCAGATTAACATTTCATTATCCTTGTTGAGTTTATTCGCTATTGCGTTTAGTGAAGCTGTTCTATTTTTCGTTTTTAATGTTTTCCCTTTTCAATGGTTTTGCAGAACTATGATCCAGAATATGATTAAAGAGGGGAAGATTGTACCTTCTGAGGTTACAATCAAGCTTCTACAGAAAGCAATTCAGGAAAACGGGAATGACAAATTCCTCATTGATGGTTTCCCTCGCAATGAGGAAAACCGAGCAGCATTTGAAAAAGTTGTAAGTACATTAAAATTTCTTAACAGATCATTACTTTTTTGTTTTCTTTTTGTGACACTGCTGGTTAATGACATGCCATTTCATGATTTCTGTAGACTCAGATTGAACCAAAGTTTGTCTTGTTCTTCGATTGTCCCGAAGAAGAGATGGAGAGGCGGCTGTTGAGCCGAAACCAGGTTAATATTATATGAAAAGCTCTGTCACTTGATTCTGCATAGGCTCTTGTTCCATATGATATTGATTCTTGCCTCCGTTTCTTTTGTTGAAGGGAAGAGAGGATGACAATATTGAGACTATAAGGAAGCGATTTAAGGTGTTTCTCGAGTCTAGCTTACCAGTGATTAAGTACTACGAAGCTAAAGGGAAAGTTCGGAAGGTAAAGTTTTGTTATTCTTGTTTGATGGCATTAAGGTCCAGCAATAATAACTTGTAACAAAATGTTGTTGTTCTACTTGTATCTTCAGATTCATGCCGCAAAGCCCATTGAAGCTGTATTTGAGGAGGTGAAGGCAGTCTTTTCTCCTGAAGCTGAGAAGGTAAAAACCAATAGTTGTGCTATTCTCTAATAGCCAAAAGGGAATTAAGGATTCCTATGAACCACCTGTAATGTAGAGATTTGTAACATTTACATCATTGTTCTGTGAGATAAAGAATAATGCATTTGCATAAACTTTGATCAAAGATTCTCTTTGGAAGAGAGCAATGCAAATAGCTTGGCACATTGATATAGTCAAGTAACTGCAGCTATTATGATGGCATTATTCAATCACTAAAGCTAAAATCTCTTGTAGATTCTTGAGTCAATGATTCTGTGAACGTTTTGTTTAGGTTGAAGGCTAGTTTTCAGCAGGCAGCAGCATCATAGAGATACCAAAAACCCGATAAATAGATCAGGTATGCATAATGTATAAGTCAATGAGGATCATTTTGATTTATGTTCAAACCCAATCTATAAAAGTAAAAGGTACCTTTATAATCTGGAATAAAGTGTGCGGAACCTGATGCTTATTATATTTCGAATCTGCTTCTGTAAGAATATTTAGGATCGAGTCAGAGTATGTATGTGATCATTAATTTGTTGCTTCTTTGTCTTTAATTTGCAGGAAGTCTCCTGCTTGGCCGTATTGTTTTTCCTTATTACTGTTATTATTATTATTATTATTATACATGTTTTGCCTATTACATAAGTTTTGTTGGTTTGTTATTAATTTTCATTGTGATTGAAACTTTTGTCTGCTAATCTGATTACTGTAATTCCATAATATTAAACGTTCGCCATTTTATAAAATTCTATAGATTATCTTATATCTGCATGATGATTTTCATTGACATTGCTTTATTTTTCGGGGGAATTGCTAAAAATGACCTAAAACTTGACTTCAAATGCAAGTTTGACAATTTACACATTTTTTTGCAAAACTAACCTGTAGGGGTGGAGAAATTACTGAACACTCCTTTGGACTAAAAAATAATGTCGAAATGTCAATTACGTTTTAGTCCCTGCGTGTTTTTTTGTTATCAAAGCAGACTTCTCGGAGAAGTCTGCTTTGGTAGGAAAAACAGTTTATTCCGACTGAAGCAGACTTCTCGGAGAAGTCTGCTTTGGTAGGAAAAACAGTTTATTCCGGATGAAGCAAACTTCTCGCAGTCTGCGAAGTTTATTCCTACCAAAGCAGACTTCTCAGAGAAGTCTGCTTTGATCGGAATAAACTTCGCAGACTTCTCGGAGAAGTCTGCTTTGGTAGGAAAAACAGTTTATTCCGACTGAAGCAGACTTCTCGGAGAAGTCTGCTTTGGTAGGAAAAACAGTTTATTCCGACTGAAGCAGAACTTCACGAAGTCTGCTTTGGTAGGAAAAACAGTTTATTCCGACTGAAGCAGACTTCTCCGAGAAGTCTGCTTTGGTGAGAAAAATAGTTTATTCCGGATGAAGCAGACTTCATGCTTTGTAAATAAATTACATAAATCAAATAAAAATTTTGAAATATTTAAAAAAATTAAAATTGCTATTAACATAAGTTATATACATATCAAAAGCACGTAAAAGTTATAATGAATTCAAAAATAAGGAGATTAGATTCGATCTAATGGTATAAAAGATTTGCTAGTTTTTGTTGTTATGTGTTGTGGGTTAATAGTTGATGTTTGTGTAGAGAATTCATGCTAGAATTTGAAATATCATGTGATAAATTTGAAAATTTAGATTTACAAATTTTTATAGGAAAATTGTTTGAGTTTTGCATTTACTTAACTATCTTCAACATATTCATCCAATTTTTAACAAAACTTTCGCACATTTAGTGAATTTTATTATTTAGGGTTTAGGGTTACGCAGACTTCTCGAGATGTTGTTTGTAGATTTAACAAAGCAGACTTCTCGAAGTCTGCACAAACCGGAAATTAAATATAACTAAACCGGTTTTCTTCAATTTAGAGTTTAGGGTAATGTAAAAATACAAAGCAGACTTCTCGAAGTCTTCGAGAAGTCTGCTTTGTATTTTTTTTTACAAAGCAGACATCTAGAAGTCTGCGCAAACCGGGAATTAGTGATTTGACAGTTTAACCTAACCGATTTTTACCACAAGTATATAAGCCAAAACCCTAATAATTTACCACTTATTTTCGAGCCGAAACAAAAAAACTTGGTTCTCTCTCTCGCCGCCGCTTACTCTGTCGCCGTCTTTCTCACCGTTCACCAGCTTTCTCGTTACCGCGGTAAGGTTTTCTTCGTTCTCTCCGTCATACCTCTCTCGGTAAGGTTTTCGGTTTATCTTGCCCTCATATTTATCTCTTGTCGCCGTCTCTTTTTCTCTTGCCCCGCGGTAAGGTGTAAGTTTTTGTTTGTATTTCTCTTTTCCCCCGACGCCCTCTCGTTCCCCCCCGACGATATGAGTAGATCTGCATATTTCAGTTGATGTTTTATAGTTTTTTGTTTTCCATTCATAGATCTGCATGTTTCAGTTGATGTTTGACAGTTTTTTGTTTTCCATTCATAGATTTGCATGTTTCAATTGATGTTTGACGGTTTATAGTTGATGTTTGACAATTTTTTGTTTCCCCTTCATAGATATTCTGACGCTTCGGAGTCCCTTACGGTGCAACCCTTTTCGCGGTAAGAAATACTTCGAAAATGGTTTTGAATTTTTTTTTAGAAATTTTTTTTTCAGAAATTACTATGATATTTGAACTTTTTTTTTCCAGAAATTACTACGAATAGAATCCCCACCGTCAAAGGTATGTGATTTTCATTTCATAGATTTTCTGAAGATTTTTAACTGTCTCACTGATATTTTTAACTGGTTTCGGGGGCCGGTGCAACCCTTTTCGCGGTAAGAAATACTTCGAAAATGGTTTTGAATTTTTTTTTAGAAATTTTTTTTTCAAAAATTACTCTGATATTTGAACTTTTTTTTTTCCAGAAATTACTGCGAATAGAATCCCCACCGTCAAAGGTATGTGATTTTCATTTCATAGATTTTCTGAAGATTTTTAATTGTCTCACTGATATTTTTAACTGGTTTCGGGGGCTGTTTTTGCGTGGACGGTTATTTTGACGGTTATTTTATTGTATTTTTCTGTGATTTCTGGATTGTGCTTGCTTTCGCGGTTTACGACGTTTATTCCTATCAAAGCAGACTTCTCGGAGAAGTCTGCGACGTTTATTCGATTAGCGACTTCTCGAAGTCGCTTTGATAGAATAAACGCCGCATCGCGAAATCTGCTGGCGAAAAAATTTTATTCTATCGCGGACTTCTGCTGATCGAATAACGCCGCACTTCGACGCTTTGATAGAATAACGTCGCAGACTTCGCAGAAGTCGCTGATAGAATAAACTTTTTTCGCCAAAGCAATTTTTATTCTATCAAAGCGACTTCTCGAAATGCGACATTTATTCTATCAGCGACTTCGGAATGCGCTGATAGAATAAATCAGCGCACTTCGCGATCGCACGTTTATTCTATCAGCGGACTTCTCGAGAAGTCCGCTGATCGAATAAACGTGGCGACTTTCGAGAAGTTCGCTGATAGAATAAAATTGCTGGCGAAAAAGCGGTTTATTCTATCAGCGACTTCTCGGAAATCGCGACGTTATTCGATCAGCGACTTCGGAGAAGTCCGCTGATAGGAATAAATTTTCGCCAGCACTTCGCGATGCGCACGTTTATTCGATCAGCGACTTCGGAGAAGTCGCTGATCGAATAACGCGCGTACTTCGGAAGTCGCTTTGATAGAATAAAATGTTTTGTCTCAAAGAAATTTTATTCGATCAAAGCGACTTCTCGGAGAAGTCTGCTTTGATCGAATAAACGTCGCACACTTCTCCAAGAAGTCTGCTTTGATAGGAATAAAATGTTTTTCGCCAAAGCAGACTTCTCGCGTCTGCGAAGTTTATTCCGATCAAAGCAGACTTCTTGGAGAAGTCTGCTTTGATAGGAATAAACGTCGCAGACTTCTCGGAGAAGTCTGCTTTGATAGAAATAAAATGTTTTTCTCTCCAAAGAAATTTTTATTCCGATTAAAGCAGACTTCTCGGAGAAGTCTGCTTTGATCGGAATAAACGTCGCAGACTTCTTGGAGAAGTCTGCTTTGACAGGAATAAATTGTTTTTCTCGCCAAAGCAGACTTCTCGAAGTCTGCGACATTTATTCCTATCAAAGCAGACTTCTCCGAGAAGTCTGCTTTGATAGGAATAAACGTCGCAGACTTCTCGGAGAAGTCTGCTTTGATAGGAATAAAATGTTTTTCTCTCCAAAGCAATTTTTATTCCTATCAAAGCAGACTTCTCGGAGAAGTCTGCTTTGATCGGAATAAACGTCGCAGACTTCTTGGAGAAGTCTGCTTTGACAGGAATAAAACGTTTTTCTCGACAAAGCAGACTTCTCGCAGTCTGCGACGTTTATTCCTATCAAAGCAGACTTCTCGGAGAAGTCTGCTTTGTAATAGTCGCAGACTTCTCGTTTTTCTCTTCCAAGCAGCTAGACTTCTCTCTGCTCTCTCCAAAGCAATGTTTATTCCTATCAAAGCAGACTTCTCGGAGAAGTCTGCTTTGTAATATACTTACAAAGAAGACTTCGAGAAGTCTGCTAGAGAAGTCTGCTTTGTAATATATTTACAAAGCAGACTTCTCGTAACTATATGAACTGAAAAAATAACCAAAAGCAAAACACGAAAACTAACCTTCGATCTTGGTTTTTTAGCTACGCGACTTAAATGATGACCAATATAAACTCCCAGAAGCTTGATTTAACGGATAATGATGAATGTTTGCAAAGTTGGAAGCTTTTGAATGTAGAGTGAAGAGAGAAATTGGAAGAAAATGAGAGAGAAAATGAAAGAGGTTGAGATGAATGAGATTTGATGAAGGAATAGAGGTATAAAGGTGGGTGTGTGTCGATGGAATTAAGAGCTCCCAATAACCACGACAATGGTGGTTGTGTGACATGAAGACGATGGCATTTTCGTAGTATTTTTGAAAAATTTGGTCATAATGGTCTTTGTGTTGTTTTTGTTTTTTTTTTAAGTTAATGGCAAAGTTGTAAATAATGTTATTGTTAAAGGATAAAACAGGGATAAAAAGATAGTTTTGCAAAAAAATGTGTAAATTGTCAAACTTGCAATTGAAGACAAATTTTAGGTCATTTTTGCAAATGCCCCTTATTTTTCACTAGGCTAATTTTTATTTTTGCACCAAGATCCACACAAAACCGGTAGAATCTCAGCACATATGGCTCAAGACAGATTATTCCACATATTGAGATGAATTCTTAACCAGGTAGAGAGAGAGAGGGTTAATCTGCTATCTATAAACTCACATACAAGGAAGATGAATATTTGTAGGAGGAGACTAAAGGAAAAATGATGATGAGACAGTAAAAATCCGAAGGTCCCAATATATAAACTCACCCCCGAGTTTGAAGAAAAGTGCAAATCAAACTTTGAAAAATCACGAAAAAAAGAAGGATTTTTTTAGAGGACACTGATTTGATAATAGAAAGCAGTGATGATGATATAGAGAGTTTAAAGATTGAAGAAGATGAATATTTGTTCGATTAATTTCTTAAGAGTGGTTGAAAAACGTTACATATAGTGACAACAAAAGAAGAAAAACTAAACCAAACAATCATATCAGAAGCTAAAGAGTATTTTCCAAGCAAATGTTTTTTTTTTTTTATAATAAATTCGTGAGGACATTTGCACACGATACTAAATATCACAACTTAGAAAACTAGAATTTCGGACATTATACTATTGATTTCACTACATCATCCAATAAAGACACAATCCACTAACTTAAAAGTAGCATTTCAAATTTCTAGTGAAAATCGATTCTGAATTTCTGAAATTTAAATTCTGAGAACTAAATTATTATCATAACACCTAACTAGTAACCGTTAGAAAAATGTTCACGAATATTTAAAAATCTAAACAAAAATATCACTAATCTAAAGTTAAATAGAGGATTTCAATTTACTTTGGCGGTGCTATCCAAAATTTTCTTACCTATTAAAAAAGGAAAAAAACACATAAGCAAATATATTAGCAAAACAAATGTGAAAAAGAAATTCTATTTTCTCATATATAAGTACATCGATACTATACTGTTTTGAAAATATATTACATATTTTTTGATTGGTTGACGATTGCAATGCTTACACTAAAATGAAAAAGATTAAATAATAAAAAAAACTGGAAAGAACTAAATGGTAGTGATTGTACCATTTTACATCCATTTCAAAAGTGTAAAGTTCGAATCCACTTTTTTCGTATCAAAATATTGAATTATTGGACCAATCCGTTGTGCTCCGGATGACGAAAAAGAATAATAGAAAATACTATAAACCGAAAAGAAAATCAGTAAATCATATTACTTTTCTTGCATAAAAAAGAATTAAGTCGATACTAATAATAACCTACACCTCACACATTTTTATATTGTTAAATCACTAAATGACATAAAAAGAAAAAAAATGCAAGAATGTCATTCAAAATTTCAAACAAAACTTTGTAATTCCTATTTAAGTCAAAACAATGAGAACTACGAGAACTCTATGCAGAAATAGCAAAGACAACAAAAAAAAATAGCAAATGTACTATATATAGTAGCAAAAACTAACTATATAAACTCTTTCTTCCCTATTTCTCTATAACAAATATAAACATAGCTCACCTCTATCAAACAATAATATAATTAAAAAAAAACTTGTGAGAGAAAATGGCAAGAAAAGTATGTATAATGATGATGATGATAGCATTGATAGTAATGGGATGTGGTTTAGAAGCATGCAATGGAACGAATGTTGATGAAAGCAAACCAAAACAAAATCCAAAATTTGATTGTTTCAGAGATTGTTCCATAAGTTGTGGTAAACAAAACAAACCTTGTTACCAAGATTGTTTGATCAAATGTGGTCTCCCACAAAAGCCATCTACTCCAACACAATGATCATCTCCTTTCACCTTATAATCTATTTGTATTTTTAAATAAAGACTTCTACTTTTGTTTTCTGTTTTATTTTGTATTTGCACTAATTCTATCTATATATGTCTCAATTGTGTTAAAGAAGTCTGTTATGTTCATTATGAAAGAAAATGTTGATAATTATAATACGTTATGTTTTACTTATAAATGTGGTATTTGAAAAAACTTTGTAAAATTCAAAATCAATCGATAATTATTGAATTGGTTTATGTACGTTATATTTCATTTTGAATCTATTCTAATTTTCGATGTGTGATAATATTTTTAATAGTTTGATTGAGATGATAACTATTTTAATGGTTGATTTCGATATGTTCATACACTGATCGATAAAATAACTTTTAAATCGAAGCAATTATGGATTGGTAGGACTATATGAATGGAGTTCTGATATTATGTTAAGATTTATGAATTTTTAATTTAAAACTACTTGGCAAAGAATAAATTAATTTATATGCTTTATATATTATTTAATATAGTTTCAAACTTAAGAGATGAGATAATATTTTTTTAATAAAACCATATGATGTGAAACCTTAGACCATTTGAGAGTAAAATTGAAATCCTCATAATAAAATAAAAAAAAAGTTAAGATCATTTTGCAACTTCATGTAAGTATTGGGGTTATTTAGTTTAGGAATACTATTTTTTTTTTTTATCAAAAACAACTTCAGATGAATTTCTTAAAGAAAACAGATCCATCCATGGATTTCCCGGTTTAAATTGAAGGGAACAGAACCCATGAATTCAGCAGAACATAATGTCTTGTTGAACACAAACTATGGTTTAATCTTTACAAAATATGTTTTACTCCAACAAAATCAACTGAAGTTTTGATTAAACAGCAATTGAATAATGCAATGGTGACACAGAGACACAATATACAAAATCTTTAAAAAATTACAGTAACGTCCAAGAAACGTTTTTTTGTGCGCATCAGTTCATAGAGCCTTATAAATGTATCTACCGACAAAACCGTTGCCAAAACCATAAGCTACCAAAAGATCGGTTATTTAATAAGGAGAAACACTGGGCGCTCTCTTAAATCAGTTTCAGAGAATCGGTAATTGGCTTGAGAGAAGAAAACGACCAAACATTTCATTTAGAGAGTTTCAAACTCTAGAAATCACAAGAGTGAATATATCGAAAACCCAACTCACATCTACAGTTCACAAAGCCATTCTCGAAAAGAAAATAACCAAGAACCTTCGAAATTACCACTTATGGCTTGTGAAAGTAGAGAGAGGAGAAGAGGAGAGTTCCCGAAGCTCTTTGCTAGTGACAACATCTTCAAGCGTTCATTAAATTAGGCCCAAAAAGAATATTTTATAAATGGGCTTCTACATACGGGCCCTTTATCGAATATTCTCCCGACTTGAGAAGAGCCATGAAACAAAACGTCGTGTTTGAAATTAAGGGTTTTGAACACGAGAGCGGTTGATTACAATTACAACGGCTACAGAGAGGATCGTCTATTAACTCTCTCGTTTAATTCAAAATCCATCTCTTTCATTCTTCTCTCCATTTTCTCAGAAAAATTCACTCGTTGTTTCCATTCTCTCTGAAGAAGAAGGGAAACGATGTAATCAGGTAAATGTTGTTTTTAGTCATAAATTTGATTTCGATGTAAACTTTTACTGGTTTAGAAAAATCACCAAAATGTTGGTTCCAGAATTCGCTCGTTGATTTTGATATAATTTTCTAGAATTCCTTCAATGAATTATCTCGTTGTTTTTAATCTCCGATCTTAAACTAGTAAAATTCTCTCGTTGCTTTTAATCATTGAAATTTTTTCTCCAGTTCTTTTCAATTCGATTAACTAATTACTTAACAGAATTCCGTATTTACTTCAAATGAACCCCCAAAATTTTTTCCTGTGATTAAGCTCATGGAAGATGAAGTTTGTAGTTAGATTCATTAGTAAATATGATAATACATATGTTTCCAGAACCTTACTCGTTACTTTCAATGTTATGTATATTTATTTTTTTCTGTTGTTTATGATTTGATTTTTTTTTCTCCATTCATTGTTTTGTGGATACACATCGACATTCTGCTTACGTATCAATATGCAAATAGCTGATACACATCTTATAAGATTAAGTTATGTCTTTTTATGGAATGTAACTTTTATTCGACCAATAATAAAACAGGACTAAATTTGGAAAGTGTAAAAGAGATTGACTTGGGGCGGTTCAATTTCTCCATCCAATCTTACCACTAAATAGATCAGCTCTCGCAAGTAAGTTTTTGATTGCTTTTAACCATATTTTAAGATCTTATTAATTTAAGTCGAAAAAAATATATGCAATCCATCACATAAAAACTTTTAGGAGAAAATTTAGATAGTCAAATTAATCAAAAAAAATTGACTACTCAATTATAAAATGATAAATATGTGAGGTCATGTCTTATTACGGTAGGATATGATGATATACATAATTATTTTCATATCAAAATCTAATATAAAAATAATTTTTAAGTAATTTGTGAATAAGTCTAATTTTCATTTTTCACTTTTTCACTACAAATATTTTAAATTCTAAACTTTTTTTAAAAAAAATTTGATTGTTAATCACACAATTTTTAAAAACTAACTAAAAATTGTGATACCAATTTCTAACTAATTTTGTAACTTGATGTAAAACAAGTCAAAAAAGTTTAATTAATTTTAGGTTCAAAATTTTCTACTCTTTCAACTTCTTCGTAGTGGTGCATTTTAGGATAACTAGCAAAATTAATGAAACGTTATCCCCATTTCCCACTTTTCCACGACCATCACATAGGATTAACAAAAATAAATTTTAAGTTTTAGGATATATACCTAAAGTAAGGAAAGATTCATATCCTTTTTCCAAGATCAAAACCTTTTACGAAAGATTTTAAATTGTGAGAATAATCGAATAATATTTGATTGTTGATCGAATAGTTGTGAAAGCTAACCGAACATGGTGTCTTGTCTTTTGACCGTTAAAGATACCAATTTTTAATTGATTTTTCATCTAATATAAATAACATTCAAAGTTTTTGATTAATTTTATTATTTAAATTTTTTAAAGATTCCAAACATTCATGCAATCGAAAGTAACTTTTAGGATATATACCTACACTAAGAAAATATTCCTTTTTCATGGGTAAAATTTCTTACGAAAAAATTTAAATTATGAGATTAATCAAAAAATATTTGATTGTTAATCGCATAGTTGTGAAAGATAACCAAACTTGGTGTCCTGTCTTTTTGATCGTTAGAAATACCAAGTTTTAATTGATTTTTCATCTAATGTAAACAACCGTCAAAGTTTTTGATTAATTTTATGATTTAATTTTTTTATAGAATTCCAAACATTCTTCCAATCGATAGTAAGTTTTAGGATAAATACTTACACTAAGGATTCCTTTTTCAAGACTAAAACCTCTTACGAAAAAATTTAAATTGTGAAATTAATCAAAGAATATTTGATTGTTAATCGCATAGTTGTGAAAGATAACCAAACTTGGTGTCCTGTCTTTTGATCGTTAGAGATACCAAGTTTTAATTGATTTTTCATCTAATGTAGACAACAATCAAAATTTTTGATTAATTTTATAATTTAAATTTTGTAAGAATTCCAAACATTCCTGCAATCGATAGTAAGATTTAGGATAAATACCTACATTAAGGAATGATTCCTTTTTCACGAGTAAAACATCTTCCAAAAAAATTTAAATTGTGAGATTAATCAAAGAATATTTGATTGTTAATCGCATAGTTGTGAAAGATAACCAAACTTGGTGTCCTGTCTTTTGATCGTTAGAGATACCAAGTTTTAATTGATTTTTCATTTAATATAAACAACAATCAAAATTTTTGATTAATTTTATGATTTAAATTTTGTAAGAATTTCAAACATTCCTGCAATCAATAGTAAGTTTTAGGATAAATACCTACATTAAGGAATGATTCCTTTTTCACGAGTAAAACATCTTCCAAAAAAATTTAAATTGTGAGATTAATCAAAGAATATTTGATTGTTAATCGCATAGTTGTGAAAGATAATCAAACTTGGTATCCTCTCTTTTGATCGTTAGAGATAACAAGTTTTAATTAATTTCTCATCTAATGTAAACAACAGTTAAAGTTTTTGATTAATTTTATGATTTAAAATTTTTAAAGATTCCAAATATTCGTGCAATCGATAGTAAATTTTAGGATAAATAGCTACACTAAGGAAATATTCTTTTTTCACGAGTAAAACCTCTTACGAAAAAATTTAAATTGTGAGATTAATCAAGCAATATTTGATTGTTAATCGCATATTTGTGAAAGATAACCAAACTTGGTATCCTGTCTTTTGATCGTTAGAGATACCAAGTTTTAATTGATTTCTCATCTAATAATGTAAACAACAGTCAGAGTTTTTTTATTAGTTTCATGATTTAAAATTTTTAAAGATTCCAAACATTGCTGCAATCGATAGTAAGTTTTAGGATAAATACCTACACTAAGGAAGGATTCATTTTTCACGAATAAAACCTCTTCCGAAAAAAATTAAATTGTGAGATTAATCAAAGAATATTTGATTGTTAATCGTATAGTTGTGAAAGATAATCAAACTTGGTGTCTTGTCTTTTGATCGTTAGAGATAACAAGTTTTAATTAATTTCTCATCTAATGTAAATAACAGTCAAAGTTTTTGATTAATTTTATGATTTAAATTTTTTAAAGATTCCAAACATTCGTGCAATCGATAGTAAATTTTAGGATAAATAGCTACACTAAGGAAAAATTCTTTTTTCACGAGCAAAACCTCTTATGTAAAAGTTTAAATTGTGAGATTAATCAAGCAATATTTGATTGTTAATCGCATATTTGTAAAAGATAACCAAACTTGGTGTCCTGACTTTTGATCGTTAGAAATATCAAGTTTTATTTGATTTTTCATCTAATGTAAACAACAGTCAAAGTTTTGTGATTAATTTTATGTTTTAAAATTTTTAAAGATTCCAAACATTCGTACAATCGATAGTAAATTTTAGGATAAATAGCTACACTAAGGAAAGATTCTTTTTTCACGAGAAAAACCTCTTACTAAAAAATTTAAATTGTGAGATTAATCAAGCAATATTTGATTGTTAATCGCATATTTGTGAAAGATAACCAAACTTGGTGTCCTGACTTTTGATCGTTAGAGATACCAAGTTTTATTTGATTTTTCATCTAATGTAAACAACAGTCAAAGTTTGTGATTAATTTTATGTTTTAAAATTTTTAAAGATTCCAAACATTCGTGCAATCGATAGTAAATTTTAGGATAAATAGCTTCACTAAGGAAAGATTCTTTTTTCATGAGTAAAACCTCTTACGAAAAAATTTAAATTGTGAGATTAATCAAGCAATATTTGATTGTTAATCGCATATTTGTGAAAAATAACCAAACTTGATGTCCTGACTTTTGATCGTTAGAGATACCACGTTTTATTTGATTTTTCATCTAATGTAAACAACAACCAAAGTTTTGTGATTAATTTTATGTTTTAAAATTTTTAAAGATTCCAAACATTCGTGCAATCGATAGTAAATTTTAGGATAAATAGCTACACTAAGGAAAGATTCTTTTTTCACGAGAAAAACCTCTTACGAAAAAATTTAAATTGTGAGATTAATCAAGTAATATTTGATTGTTAATCGCATATTTGTGAAAGATAACCAAACTTGGTGTCCTGACTTTTGATCGTTATAGATACCAAGTTTTATTTGATTTTTCATCTAATGTAAACAACAGTCAAAGTTTTGTGATTAATTTTATGTTTTAAAATTTTTAAAGATTCCAAACATTCGTGCAATCGATAGTAAATTTTAGGATAAATAGCTACACTAAGGAAAGATTCTTTTTTCACGAGAAAAACCTCTTACGAAAAAATTTAAATTGTGAGATTAATCAAGTAATATTTGATTGTTAATCGCATATTTGTGAAAGATAACCAAACTTGGTGTCCTGACTTTTGATCGTTATAGATACCAAGTTTTATTTGATTTTTCATCTAATGTAAACAACAGTCAAAGTTTTGTGATTAATTTTATGTTTTAAAATTTTTAAAGATTCCAAACATTCGTGCAATCGATAGTAAATTTTAGGATAAATAGCTACACTAAGGAAAGATTCTTTTTTCACGAGTAAAACCTCTTACGAAAAAATTTAAATTGTGAGATTAATCAAGCAATATTTGATTGTTAATCGCATATTTGTGAAAGATAACCAAACTTGGTGTCCTGACTTTTGATCGTTAGAGATACTAAGTTTTAGTTGATTTTCATCTAATGTAAAATCAGTCAAAAATTTTGATTAATTTTATGATTTAATATTTTTCCATATTCCAAATATTCCTACAAACAATTATAAGTTTTATGATAAATATCTAGACTAAGAAAAGATCATTTTTCCACGATTAAAATCTCTTACGAAAGATCTTATATTGTGAGACTAAGAATATCTAGACTAAACGTCATTTTGTAATTTTTGTTAGTTACGTCATTTTTAATGATATGTAAACATATTTTTGGAACTCACTTTACTTTTAATCTATTATATTACATATTTATTATATAAGATGAGTTTTGTTTGTGTTTTCCGTATTTAAAACTATTAAAATTATATATTTGTAATATGCTTACGTTTTTATTTTGGAATCAAAATATATCTAACCTATATTTTGGTACGATTATGGACTTATATACAATACACCTTCTTAACTATTAGTTTTGATATTTTTGACTATTTTTTTATAAAATTAAATTTCATTTTTAAATATTAATTTTTAAAATTACTAATTATATAATTGGATGTTGATTTAAACATGACATAGGGAATTAGTATCGATACATAGGTTTTAATATTAATGTTAATTACAAATTTTGAATATTATAGTTATTTAATATCTTAAATATTTTTTTTCATATCTACTAAAAATATAAAATCTTAGTTTGTTATGATATTTAAAATTTTCTAATATTATAGATATAAGCATATTAATTATTATTAAATAAATTATTTATGATATTAAATTATTTATGATATTTAAATAAAATATATTTTCTTATCTTGGATAACATTTGATCAACTACATATTTTTTTATGGTGGGCAATTATTATTTATAGATTTTATCCATGTGTTAGCAATAAAATATATTTATTTTACATGTTAGCATTTAATTAAGGTAATAAATGATTCTACTAATAAAAATTCAATATTTTATGAGTTTATATAGGAAATTAGTATCGACACATATATTTTACTCCAACTAATATTAAATATGTTTATATCTATAATACATAAAATATATAAGATAATTTCCATGTCGATACGAAATATATATACAAAATTTAAATGATCATAACAAAATATGTTTTATATTATTTATAAATGTTATCCATGTGTTAGCATTTAATATGTTTAATAAATGATTCTATATAAAAACTCAACACCTTATTTTACATTTGGCTTAATTCTATATTTTTGTATACTATAACTTTTTTAATTTTATTAGTTGGATAACTCGATGAACTATATGTATTTTTTTATAGGTGCAATCATTTCATTCAGTTTATATATACTATAAACTATTTTAATATTAGTTTATAACTTGGTTAAACTATACGTATTTTTGTTTTATATACTTAAGAAATGATATGTTAAACCGATTTTAACCATATCATGTAATTTTGGTTTAATCGAATTACTAATTTAATTTTCAAATTGACATGTCACATTTGACTTATCCACATGTTACATTTGATTCAGTAACATGTCACAATTAATTATGTTAAGTTATCTTTTAAAATGACATGTAATCTTTTTTTGGAGAACTCAATTCTTTTTTTAAATTAAGAGGATATCTTTTTTTGGAGAACTCAATTCTTTTTTTAAATTAAGAGGATAGCAAAAATTAAAATTTTATGATTTTTTTTTACTTTGTTGTAATAATGTAAAAGTATTAAGAATTTAAAAAATATTGAAAAAAATGTGGACTTGAAACGTCGGTAAAATATGGCTGCAATGTTTCTTTTTTTATATATATATATATTTAGAATATTAAATCATTTTTAAGAATTTGTGGGAATCTCACATGTTTTTCATTGAATGGTTTCTAAATACTTCAGATTTTAGGCACATCTGATTCATTCTTGTAGACTTTGACGAATTTAGAAATGTTTTTTAGCTTAGAGTATGCATACTCAAAGATTTGAAGGTAAACCTCATTACTTAACAATACATTTACAGATTTAAAATCAACAATGCTCTCTTAGATTGTATAGCATTATATAAATACTAGGATTTTATATTTGTAGCTATGATATCCTAACAAATACTCAATAATATCCTAACAATACATATATGCAGATCTATGTTAATAGGTTTTATTTGAAGTTATCCACATGAGAACTCATGCCCTTGATTGGGTTAGTAAGAACTCTCAAGTTATAGTAACATTGAGATGTTCATTCTTGTCTTGAGAAATCTTGTCTTAAGTAGAAGACATTCGGTAAACAACAAGAGGGTTTCTTTACTGGGATACGAACATTGTGTGGCCAATCACTTAGTCGCCACATATACGCACGAGAAAGTTTACCACCACTTTTCAAAAGATATGTGACTGCAATTCACATAGCAATGATAGAGACATACAAGGACAAACGTAAATAGACTGACTAATCTCTTAAATCAGACAAAACTCAGAAACATGGAATCTGATCATTCCAAACGGGAAGACTAATTATAATAATAACCTAAAACAGAAAACAAAAAGGATCCATTAACTTTCTTTTGTTTCTGAAGCAATCTCTGAAACTGCTAATTGAGGAAAACCTTCACTTTTGCCTTTCTTTTTCTGCACTATGTTTGTAGTTAAATCTTGTCTGAAGAATATATCCTCTCCATGATTGCGCAGTTGAAGCAAGCACTGAAAGATAAAAAAGAACAAGGATCTCTCTTTCTCTCAAGAGCAAACACCATTTACTAGGAACACCTTTAAAACCCTCTCTTGTCAGGACAATCTGCTGCCCTGTGCCCTGAACTTCCACAATTGAAGCAAGCACCTCCAAAACTCCTGTTTACAGACATCAATTAATGAGTTGTACGGACAAAGTGTCCTGATATAAACAGTGATTTGTTTGAAACTCGAAAATTCACCTTTCTCGTGATGGACCTCTGCTGCTTGATGACCTGCTACTACCGCCACCAATCAACCAATCATCAGAACTTCCTCTGGAACTACCGCCACGAGACCAGCTGCTCCCTCCGCCTCCCCTGCTTCTACTTCCTCTGTCATCATCACCTCCCCAACTATCACGGCCTCGTGATGATCCCCCTCTACCACCAAATCTTGACCCTCTAGAACCTCCTCTAGGCATCCTGTCTCTACTAGAGAACCGTCCATAGTTATCACTAGACGGTCCATCATCTTGCAGCGGAGGCAACTACATCAAAACCCAAGATGTGAAGTGTTGTTAGTCAAAAAGGATCGTATTGTGAATATGTTATGTTGTATCAAAAGAGTGAAGGCCAGTATAAATTATGAGAAGCCGGGATCAACACCTTTGTTATCATGGATAAACTGTTTCCTTCTGGCATTTCTTTCTCTAGTAGCTCTTTCGCGATATCCTCTGGTAGATCAAAAACAGCTCCTTGGACCTGATATGTAGCAGAATAAGAAATTTCCAAAACAATATAGTTTTACAAATACTGCTATTAATTATAGCGAACACTTCAAAGATACTGACCCTGTCATCTGCGATCAAGAAGATTTTTCCAACCTCATCTGCAGCTGAACGGTAAACATCAGAAAGAAAACCAGTGACAGACCTAGCAGAGAGGAAGCCTCTAGAGTTGGTTGGATCTCGTATCAATTGCAAAGTCACCCATCCCTGCAGTCCAAGAATTAATTTCAGTTCATGATTGTCGGAAAATAAAGGACTTGAACGCATTTGAATGAAGAGAAACTGTTGCTCCGTAGTGGATGTTGAAGTTTATAAGACTCAAAAAGCACTTTAAGAAAGTCAATGACCTCTCATTTGTTTTCTTAAATTGTAAAGTATGATTGAGAACAAAACCTTCTCATGACTGAGGAGAGATCTCGATGAAGGCGGCTGAGAGAAACCACTCAGGTGAGCTAGAGCTGCAGCTAAAGCATCCGTTCCTTTTTCCTCAAATAGTTTTTGTGCAGTTGCTGAGAAAAACTTTATAGACTCGGGATGTACGCCGTTTAAAGTGGCCACCACTTGGTCTGCTGACGCTTCCAACAAGTCTCCAACAGTTGGTGGGCTAATAAATTCAAATCTGCAGCCTACATCACGCTCCAGAGACCTCACAGTCCTCTTTTGGCTGCTCGAGTGCATGAGAATGGCAGAGCCTTCTTTCCCTGCTCGCCCAGTACGCCCAGAACGATGCACAAAAGTCTCTGGGTCATTAGGAAGTTCATAGTGGATAACCTGTAAGAAAATGTCAGAACAAACAGACAAACTTGCCATAAAAGAGGTCAACTATGTACTGAACCTCTGAAAACTTACTAGATCTACGTTGGGGATGTCAAGTCCACGAGATGCAACATCAGTGGCAACTAGAACTGTAAATTTCCCTTGGCGAAAACCATTGAGTGTTCTCTCTCTTTGATGTTGGGATATATCTCCATGAAGTGCCTCGGAAGCTATACTGTTTGACAGTGCGAGAGAGACCTCGTCTGCATCTCTTTTTGTCTGGGTAAAAACAATGGTCTTGCCACCCTTCGCATACACCTTCAAATTTTGGAAACAGAAATAATCAATTTAGAGCTAAAGAAATCAATCAATCATCAACTGTGTTTTGGAAACAGCAAACTATCAGCTGAACCATACTGTTATGAGGTCGCTTAGGATGGTGCGCTTTGACGTCGATGTGGCTGAGATTGCATAAAGTTTGATTCCCTCTGCGAGCTTCTCATCTTGGTCTCCAACCTGCCAACCCCGAAAATAGCATTAAGCATCTGAGTTTAGCTGAAAAGCGAGAAGGAACAAAGAGGCAAGTAACGGAAAGCTTATACCAGATCGATATTCAAGGGATTATCAAGATATTTCCTTGCCAACTTCTTGACCCAAGTAGGCATAGTTGCTGAGAAAAGCATGCTTTGTCGCTTCGTGGGGAGATTTTCAAGAATCGATTCCACGGCCTCCTCAAACCCAACAGCAAGCATCTGGTCAGCTTCATCAAGTACCAAATACTCAACTTCTCCCAATTTGAGGCTCCTTCCTTCGATCAAGTCAATGATCCTTCCAGGAGTTCCAACAACAACATCAACACCACGAGTCAGAGCACTTTGCTGAATGGTATAAGAAACCCCACCATATACACAAACAGTGCTTAGATAAGGTGCAGACTCCTTAATCTCCTTCTCCACTTGCTTAGCCAGTTCTCGGGTCGGTGCAAGAACAAGGAATTTAGGAAGACGACCAGCCCTCCTGCTCAATAAGATTTAGAAAATCCAATGGCAATTCAATGTCAACAAAAGGGTTGTAAAGTAAGAAGGAAAGACCTGAAAGCAGAGTAGTCTCCAGCTTGTTCAGTGAGGCGTTTGATGATAGGGATACCGAAAGCTAATGTCTTCCCAGTTCCTGTCTTGGCACGAGCAATGATATCTCGTCCTTGTAGTGCAGGAACCAGCACAGCTCTCTTCAGAAAAAGATAGCAAACACGTCAGGTCAATATTGAGACTCAGCATATTTAGGATTGTGTGGTCCAAAACTTTCTAGTTTGAGAATATGATTATCCGCAAACACAGATATGTCCCACAGTTTCAACTTCGCCGCAAAAGAAGACATTTTTAGAATTTGAAACCGAGAAATGAGACATAAGGAACCTCAGCATAAAGAGAACCCAGAGAGAAAAAGAGACGAACCTGAATGGGAAAGAGATGAGTGATACCACGCTTTTCGAGAGACTCACCAAGACGCTGAGGCAAACCAAGCTTAGAAATAGCGAGTTCCTCAGCATCGTCGCTGTTGTTGTCGCCGTCGAGGTCAAATCCGTCGTCGTGGTCAGAGAGACCAAGGCTTCTAAAAGCCTCCTCGCTGAGAACGGAATTGGGCGTTGCGACGGCGGAAGGAATAAGAAGAGAAGAGGAAGTGGTGTGGATAAGACGAGTTCTTCGGAGAGAGATGGGGGTGAAGAAAGGCTTATCCAGAGAAAGAGCTAAGCACCCGGACCTCTTTTGGGAACTGGGTTTAGAGTTTTCCAGGTGAGGAATCTGGTAAAAAGATGGAACTCCCACCGTCGACGCCATTTTCGGAATAGGATGAGGAAGAAGAAGGATAAGGTGAGATACTGTGTTTTTGAAAGGCTTTGCAACCTTCCACGCTTTGCTTCTCTGCTCCGCCCTATCTTATTTATTTCCCTCCTCTCACAAGTGGTGTAACATAACAGATAAAATGGGCTTATTTGGGCCGGGTTTATGTATAAATAAGACCCAATTATTGGCTTCCGAAATGCTGGCCATGGGGATATATAATTGGGAAAATCTTCGAAATTGAATTAAATTTCATAAAGTGACAAAAAAATTCATAAGACTAAGATTCTAATGTGGATAATTTGAATTATTAATATCTGTTAAGTTTTTATTTTAATGATGTATTTTTTTGTTAACAAAATAATTTTATGCACAATATTAACAATATAATTAACTGGTGTTAAACGTAATTAAAAACATTGTTAAGAAAAAAGACGTTATTCCAAACTGTATAAAACTCCTCAATCAAAAACGCATAGATAAAAACTCTAATATCCAATTCGATTGCAATTTCTCTCTCACAATTGATTCCTCAATTTTATTTCTTTTTCTTTCAAAAAAAAATTAAAAACGAATTAAATCTTTTATTTTTCACAAACACGCTATCGATTTCGTCTGCAAATGTGCTCAAGTTATAAAAAAACGACTGTTGGAAGCCGTGGAATGCCTTCAAAGTGTAAGGGTGAGTTAGGTGTTTCTTTTAACTACATTTGATTTCAAAGTGTAAGTGTAAAATGTTTATTTAATAAATATAAATTAGATATGTATATCATTTATTTACAATAAGTTTTGAAAATTTTAATATTAATTATAGAAATAAAAATAATAATAAAATCATATTATTAAATTGTTTTATATTTGTTTGATTAATGTTTCAAAATTTCTAATATTTATTTTATATTGTGTTTGTGTTTTATGTTAAAATATTATTTATGTCAAAATATTAAGTATTTTATCTTATGCTATTTTCATAAATAGTTTAATAAATTATATCTGTTATAATATTTATTTCAAAATGCTTTGAAATGTATCACCATAACATATTTGTCAATAATTGTCTGAAATTGTTTTTGTTAATCCCATATATTAAAGGTATTATGAACACATTTGTTGAAATCATTGAATTGGGTTGGACCTACTAATGTTATGAAAATAAATATTTTAAAAATTAAATAAAAATGGTATTTTTTTAAAGGAATTAATTTAGGGATTGAACTTCCCAGGCTGGAAGGATGAACGTTGAACGAATTCCACCTATCTAATAAAATCTTTTGAGACTATAATTATAAGATTCCTTTTTTTAACTTCTGCATTTTTTTTTCTCATTCTT
Source organism: Pugionium cornutum (assembly GCA_018901935.1). Classification (NCBI taxonomy): domain Eukaryota; kingdom Viridiplantae; phylum Streptophyta; class Magnoliopsida; order Brassicales; family Brassicaceae; genus Pugionium; species Pugionium cornutum. The sequence goes on from CM032162.1 coordinate 7,963,115, forward strand.
TTCGAGTTGCTTTGCTGTGCAACCCATTTCCATAAGTTTTCTCTTTTCTAAGGAAGAAGAAGGCTTATCAAAACCCTCTCCGCTTAACTGCTCTCTCAAATTCCTCTTGACTCCAGGGTTCCTTCTCTCTTCCTTAATCTGCTTCCTTCTGTTTTTTTGCTTTGTTACTTCGGTTACATTTGTTCTCTTCTTCCTCTTCAATTCAAGGTGTGTTCTTCCCGATTGCGTGATTTGATTCACTCACGGATCCTGTTTCAATTCTGGGGTTCGCATCATTTCTGATATTATCCCCTCTCAGATTCGTACAACACATCAATCCTGACTCTCACTTGCTGATCCGTTATCTAAATTTTCCAACTCTGGTAATTGGGTTCGTATTTAGGGTTCTTGTTCATCTCCGGTTTCCCTGTAATCCTTTAATCTCACCAGCCTCTTGATTACCTACGGAGTGAGAAGAATCAGGAGGCAATTTTCAACTTTTCCAGATCCGTTTAGCTCTTGTAGAGGTTTATACCCATAACTCCTTTTCCATTGATTTTGTCAAGTTTGCTCATATTGAAACGTTTGTTTCTTTTTCTTTTTTTTTCAGAATGGCGGATTTGATACCATTTTATCTCAATATCGTGGCATTTCTTTGTACTATTGGAGCCATTGCTCTGGCGATATTTCATATCTACAGACACCTCTTGAATTACACGGAACCAATTTATCAGAGATATATCGTACGCATCATCTTTATGGTCCCGGTCAGTATGATGATCATCATTTCTAGCCTCACTGTTTAAGTGTCCTCAACCATGTTGAATTCTGCCTCCCTGAAATTTTCTTCTCATTGCCAGGTTTATGCCTTCATGTCATTCTTGTCTCTTGTGCTGCCCAGAAGCTCCATATATTTTGATTCCATAAGAGAAGTGTGAGTATTTCCAATTGTGCTGGTTGAGCATGAGATCATGCTTCCTCTGACAACTTAAACAACTTGAGTGTAGACGAGGAACCTTTATAGCATTATGCTTTTATATATTCCTCTTCTTTAGAGTGCAGCAATATTTCTAAAATTTGGCCGATAAAGTTTTCCTTTTGAAGGCAGTGTATCTCTCTCTTTATAACTAATGCAGACCTAAGGCTGATGTAACCTTTTTGGTATTTCAGTTATGAAGCATGGGTCATTTACAACTTCCTATCGCTGTGTTTAGCCTGGGTTGGAGGCCCAGGAGCAGTGGTGCTAAGCTTAAGCGGCCGCTCTCTAGCGCCATCGTGGTCTCTTATGACGTGTTGCTTTCCGCCATTAACATTGGACGGGTAAGTTTGCCAAGTGAAAGCAAATTCTTTGTTGTATCAATAAAGGCAGTTTTTAGATTGTCTTTCTTGGTAGGTCCTATCATTTCTGCAACATCCAAATTTTTGAGATTCTGTCTAATAACGGTAATAATCTTGAGAAATGGTTGTCATCAGTGACGATCATTTGGTTGCACATGGTTTAAGTTTTATCAGAAGCATTGAATGTACTGTTTAGATGTCTTGCTCCCATGATATTTTCTATTTATGTAGCGTTTTTAGACAGTCCTCTTAGCTGGCATCTATTGACACATGTACCGTGGTCTTTTTGATGCAGGCGTTTTATACGGCGATGCAAGCAAGGTTGTCTACAATTTGTAATTCTAAAGCCTATCCTAGTTGCTGTTACACTTGTGCTTTATGCAAAAGGGAAGTACAAGGATGGGAATTTTAACCCTGATCAAGCATATCTCTATCTTACCATCATCTATACCATATCCTACACAGTTGCTCTGTACGCACTTGTACTGTTTTATATGGCATGCCGAGATCTGCTTCAACCATTCAATCCCGTCCCAAAGTTTGTGATCATAAAGTCTGTGGTCTTTCTAACCTATTGGCAGGTAAATTGCGTTCTAACTCAGAGTATTTGACATTAACTCCTGCCTTTTGTAATCTTCAACATATAGTTGCTTTTTTCAAATTTTATTCCATGGCCCTTTTCTTTGTACAGGGTGTTCTCGTTTTTCTTGCTGCAAAATCTGGATTCATAAAGGGCGAAGAGCAAGCAGCTCATTTTCAAAACTTTGTAATATGTGTTGAGATGCTTATTGCTGCAGCATGCCATTTCTATGCTTTTCCGTACAAGGAGTATGCCGGTGCCAATGTTGGTGGATCTGGCAGTTTCTCAGGGAGCCTTTCACATGCTGTGAAACTAAATGACTTCTACCATGACACTGTTCACCAGGTAACTGATTTCGTTTATGTAAACCATCTCTATTTCAAATAATATATTGTGAATTTGGTTTCCTAAGGATTGGTTATTACAGTTTGCTCCTACTTATCACGATTATGTACTCTATAACCATAATGATGGTGGCGACGAGGGGACAAAGAAGTACCGATCGAGAACTTTTGTGCCAACAGGCCACGAGATGGATGCAATGAGAAAGAACAAACCTGTGTATGCAAACAAGATAGATGGTGTTTCACTCTCCAGTAGTATATCTTCAGGGTCAAGCTCACCGAAAAGCTCAAGTGTAGCTTCTGATCCTGCACGCTCTGATGCTGTGAACTCTTCCTTGCTTGTGGATGCCTCGGATTCTCTTGATATAATGTATGATATGTCTCTCATTGACATTGATCTATCTAGTTTCCCGAGCAATGTCCCCTCTGCAAATGAAAGTGGCCCTAGATAGAAAGGAAACAAAAAAAATGTAGAAAGCACCATAAACACGAAGAAAACGTGCTCCTAATAGTTGGATTCAGATGAATATTGTGTGTTCTCAATTGGGAGATGTTATTAGGAGACTTGAGGACAAATGACGAAGCATATAAACCCATTATGATGCATTTGCTTTTGCAGCCTGTTTCATGTTCTTGCCTGCATTGTAGATACAATAGGATATGGAACTCAAGCTTGTGAATGGTTTCATGGTGACATTCTTTCTATACAATACATGTAACCAGATGAGTTGCAGAGTCTGTTAATGTTTACATATATTTGTGTGCAAGGCACTTAAGTTTTAGAACATAGAAGGCCTTGAAACTCTTAATGCTAAGAGGCTAACTGGGGAATAACAAAAGTTTAATAATAGCATGTCTTGTTCTCAGGAATGTGAGAGGGTGGTAGGTTTTGACCAAAAAACAAAGAAAGTAAAAGCATATGAGAAGTTGGCTTAACCCTCTTTAATATCCATGTCACATCTTCACATACCTAACATAAACTATTTTAGGTCTCATCTTTTTGTGTGATCACAAAAGCGACAAAGAAAATAGTAAAAATAAAATAAGTTTTGGTCTCGTAATGAAATATTTTTTCTTTTGTCAACGATTGCTTGATATACTCTTTTATATAGTAAGAAACTTATGTTTTAAGGTAAGCCAAAATAGATCTAAACAATAACTTCATTACAAAAACGGGGTATTCACTTAAATTGTTTGAACATATATTGTCTTGGATGACACGCATCTCTCCCTTTCTGCATCGTAAAAAGGAATGCCTACTTTTCGTTTTTAGAGTAATTTCGATTGTTAAGTCCACATTCATTCTCGAAATACATAAACGAAAGTTCACTGACTCGCTGCTTTTACTTTCATTTAATATATACAATAAAATCTCTATAAATTAATAATATTGGAATTTTAAAAATAATAAATTTACTAATTAATCAATAATTTCATATTTATAAAAAGCTATTTTTAAAAATATATATAATCTTTTAAATTTTCAATCATATTATTAAAAACTATTGTGCTTATATATTTCGTAATTTTTGGATATATAGTAAAAAATAGCAATAATAATTTTTCATATAGTAAAAAAATAGAGATATATCTTAAAAAGTAACACTATAATCTTATTGTATTAAATTGTAGACTTGTATAGTTATTAATTTACAATGAAACGGGACCATAAGGCTTTCTAAAAAGATTTTATTTTATCAAATTTTATTAAATATTACACTAACCCAACTAGAAACCATAAAAATATTATTTTATCGTAAATATTAATTTGCGGAATGTGTATATATTAATATAGTGGAATGTTGTTGCTTATTGAAAAACAAAGCTAAATTAAAACGTCTCACCAGATTATTTTTGGATGGATTAACGAAGACAAGACTTTCACATGAGAGAGAGAGAGAGAGAGCACATAGTTTTGCGCCAATAAAAGCACAACCCGTAAATGTAAAGCAAACAATTTATAAGTACACTTCGAACGAGAGAGAGAAGAAAGGGAACACTTAAAATCCTATTCTTCTCTATCACGCGGTGACAGTGCCGTTTCCGGCGTTGACTGTACCCCTTTCTCAGCCTCCATCGATATATTTCAGTTAATTCCGATGAGTGGGACGCTCGTTTACTGGCAAGGAAACTTATATAACCACGGAGCATACGGAGAGTATCTGGAGAAGAGACAGTTGTTTCTCAGGAGCTACCAGTTCTCTCGAAAACAGAGCTTGAAGGAGAAATTTACTAGATCTGTGTGGAGAGTGAAGCGAGTCGTTTGGACGAAGTTGAGATCAGCTCGGAGGTTAAAACGCGTCGTATGGTCCCGTCTCAGATCAGCGTTTTTCTACCGCCGGAGACGCTTTTTCCACCTTCTTTAACCACATGAACCTTCTTCTTCTTAATGCTTCTAAAGGTTTTAAATTTCTTTCTTTTTATTCAATGTTCTCGTCTTTATGCTCAAATTAATAACTGTATCGTTAACCAGAGAATTGAATACGCTTTAAGAAGTTATGCTTATCATTTTAGCTATCAATCTTGAACTTGGAAAGTCTAAGCGACGGTTTTATGTGTGTATGGAGAGAGTCATGCAAGAAAGGTGAAACTTCACTGATTCACAGTTAAGACGCAAAGTCAAACAGTGGTTCCTCATATGTCCACGTCAATAGTACAACGAAATTTTATTTTCAATATAAAAGAGAGTTAGAATTTGACTTAATATTCAAAGTTTTTTATAGTCAAAGTTGGTTTTCAAATATCGTACTCGAGTCTTATCAGACCGTAATATTCAGACCTACGTCACGTGTTCCGTCGTACACAAGTGTTTCGTCTGGTTTTACGCCGATTCCTTTTAATGGGCCTTTAATGGGTCCTTTGTTTTGAAAATGTGACTGTAAAACTCAACTCATTTCTCTAGTGGGCTTTTCGGCCTCCAGACCTACCATTTATTATATCCATTTTGTTTTTTATTTAACCACATTTGTTCTATTTGTTTCTTTCCATTTTAATGTAACCAATGGGAGATTGTTTCTTTCTATCACAAAAACATAAATATTTTGTGTATGGGAATAAGGTTATAGAACGAGATATAAAAGGTATAACATCTCTAATATATTATTTGAAAAATATTTAAAAAAAATAACTTCATTTTAACGTCTTATTAATATAAATATCATGACGTGTCATCACCGTAATAAATTTCAAATAAATATTTTAATGAATTTAAATTATTAAAATAATTATAATATGTGTTATATTTACTGATAAATAATATTATATAATTTGTAAATATTTTTAATATGGGAATATAAATCTATTTTACAATTAAAAAATAGATATTCTTCTTGGGATTAGATATTAACAACATTTTAAACATTTTCTTAAACCAAAAATAAAATAAAACATTTGGGACATTTGTCTCTCTCATTAATATGATTACGCTCTCTAGTGTAGTTAATGGCTTCTCTTAATTATCCTTTAATCTCTAATTTAGATAATAATAAAAAAAAAACTCTTATGCAATCGTCGCACATGCCTCCCATTTCTCCTATTCACTATAAAGATCAATTCTTTATTTTATTTTCTTCTGTTTTTTTTATGTGACAGCCATTGCCACATACGTCAAATACATGGCAGCTGCAATATAGGAACTCTGGTTTTATGTAGTTAAACAAGAACTGCCAAAAATTAAGATGATTTGGGGATTTTTGGTTTTTATAAATAAAAAAGAAGAATATAGCCATGTGCTTTCAGAATCTTTCCTTCACTCTCTTATCATTTATGAATCCCCTTCACTCATCAATCATCAAAGTGTTCTTTGTTATTTACTCCACTACTTCTCTTCATAAAACAAGAAAAAACTACTCTTTGGTGTGTTTTGTTTGCTTTAGAACCAACCTTGAATACTTATCAAAACCAAATCTTCCAAAAGAATCTAATTTGCTCTGTTTTTTCTCTTCTCCTTCTCCAACGATAAGCTAAAGATGCTGCAGATTCTTGGTAAGCACCGGTCGAGATCATCATGCCGGTACCAGAAGCTAAGTCATCATTATGAGAAGGTGAAGACAAGAACTATAAGAAAGAAGTCGGAGAACAAGCTGGAAGGTAGATCAAAAGGATTCAAACTAAACAGACAAAGGAGGCTGGTTCTTAAAGCACTGGTTTTACCAAGAAGGATCTTGAGCATTTACACGCGGATCTTAGATAAAATGAACAGAGAAGGTTTATATTCCAATCTCATTCTCTCTTCTCACTGGGGCTTCCCTATTGTATTAGACAAAAAGCTCAGATTTTGACATGGGTTTGTGACTTCATTTATACGAAAAGATATCACAGACAGAGGAATGTTGGATTTGTAAGACAATGTTCAGTCAAATCTAACTAAATTTATCTTCTTTTCTTACATGAGTGAGAGCAAGTGGAAGAGTGAGTCCTCTCTATTTCTTATAATGCTTAGCTTACGAGGAGAAGAAGAAAAACAATATTATATGTTTGTGTTCGTTAAAGTCCAATAACGAAACGACTTTACAATACTTATAGTTGGTCCGAAAACTAGACATTATATAAACGACATGATGAATGTATTATTCATTGGTAATGGGTTTGGACTTTCGAGTTATAATTTCATGAATTATACAAAGTCTGATACACAATGTCTAAATTTAATTCATAATCTATATGACCCAAAATTTGTGTTATCAAAATTGATATAATCAAAATCGATCTAATTGATAATTGGTCACAGTCAATCCATACCAGTAATAGTAAAAGAGTCATTATCAATGAGCATATTAGAAAAATATTTTTATATCGATAATTGTAAGATACTTTAAACAAAACTAATACATTAAAAATTTTGTTAGAATAATTTTTGTTCCAAATTTTTAAAAACTAAAATTTTGTTAGAACAAAACTAATACATTAAAATTTTGTTAAAAAACTAATTAGAATAATATTATTAAAAATTTTGTTCCAAATTTTTAATACTTTAAAATTAAAATTCTAAAATACCGTAATTATGTAAAAATATGTATTTGTTCTAAATAATTTATATATAAATTTAAAATATTATATTTAAATTTAAAATATTATATACGAGTTATTTTTCTAATTTATCATTTAATTTTTTATTAACAACAAAATTTAATGTATTTTAATATTAAATTTGTGATATTATTAGAAACTTAAATGATGTTAATTTGTGCTATTATAAAAATGTTTTCAAATTAAAATTTCATAATCTTAATAGATATTACGTTCTTCATATGTACACTTTGTCACTTACAAATTTCTCATACTTCTATAAATAAAAATCTCTGATATTTAACACTATTTGTGTAGTCAAGTGATAGACTGAATTTTCGTATATACTTTTCTTTATAAAAGGAAATTCCAACCCAATGGACTTAAATTTTTTAAAACATAGGTTTTTTTTTTAATTTAAAACCAATCTACAAAGAATGGATTGTTCAACTCAATGTCTCATCTCACTTCCAATGTCAAATAATTCTAACAATTCTCCATGTTAATTACAATGGTTAGTGAGACTTGAGCTTGAATATGTATTGATACTCTTCTCTAAGTCATAGTACATTATATAGCTAGCATCATTCTGTCTCTGATTAGTCGTTGACATTATCTAAATAAACTAATAAATCCACCAAAAACATATTATTTAATATAATGGCTGGACATTAAGCGTGACAGAAAAAGCATCAATTAAGGGAAAGGCAAGGTAAGATGAGAGATAGAATGATAAAGGAGATGAGCACTTTACAGAACATAAAAGACTTTACAAAACAGAATGTAATGATTTGTGACAAGCACCTCGTTTTTTTTATATGTGCTATAATGAGAAGCAACACAATTAAAGATTGAATCTTGTCTGTAAAGTTACCAACTTTTTGGTCACTTTGAGAGAATCAAGAAGTATCAATATAAAGTTGTAAAAGGGTTGTTGAAAGCCATCACATTTTCTGCAATCTCTTAGAGAAACTTAAGTGACAAGAAGAAGAGATTTTGAAGAAAGTTATATGAGGAGTTTGGTGTATAAGAAGATGTGGTGGGTTGTACATCGAAGGACAAACAAGAGGAACTTACACCGTGATTGTGAGGTATTTTTATAGAAAAATCCGAGATTTTGGATCCATATATTATATAGACATGGAAGATTCAAAAGGGTGTTTTGATTTGATAGGGTAAGAAGATATGTGAATTGGGGAAAGACTTGGAAGAGATACTTAAGGGGAGGCTAGAGACGATAGAAGAGGAACCGGAAGCAGAAGAGCGAGAGCGGTTAGGAGAATCGCAGAAGCCAATGTTGGCTAAGGCTAAGATAAAAGTGGAGAAAGGAAAGGCAATAGTAAAAGCAAAAGTGAAGAGTGGGAAAGTATTTTACATGTTGTGTGTTATTGGCTTAGTCTCTAAAGGTGGTTTTAGTGATCTTGTTCTTCCCTAAAACCTCTCAATTCCTAATTCTTCTTCTTGATTTGTGTTTTCTTTTTCTTAACTGTGGATGTATATATATATGTGTGTATTTATTTCTGGTATACTTGTAATGTAACACGGTTTTGTGTTTTATCTCTTTCTTTTTGATCCTTTTTTTTTATATCTTTTGTAGAGATTTATGTGTGTAGTTTGAAAGGCAAACACAAACATATATTGGTTTTGTTCATTTGTCCACAGGTAGTGGTAATGATTGCAGTATATATGTTATTCGTTTATCTGCCACCGACAGTTACGGTTAATCGTTGTTTATTAATCGTATCGTAGCGATTTACCGCTGCGAATAACCATAAATAAATACGACAAATAAACGAATAATAATCTGACAAACGAACATAACTATTATATTATTAGTTCGATAGTTCCCAAATTTTAAATAAAAAACATAAAATAATATTAAACTCAAAATCATTTGGAAACATTTGATATGTATCCTTTTTTTCGTGTAATATCTTTGGAAATTATTTTAATAATAGAGCAATTTTTAAATATAATATTTTTTAAGTTTTTGTTTCAAAATTATCATAATTAGTTTAAACTTTCAATAATAACATAAATTTAAAAACAAAATACATTAAAAATTTGTTTAATGGAAAAAAAATTAAACTATAAATTAAAAAAATAAACTCAAATATGTTTTAAGTTTATTTATAATTTATTTAAAATAAATAATTATTTTAACGTATTATTTGTGCTATTTTAAAAAATTTTAATTTCAAAATACATTTGTAACAAAAAGTTAAAAATGTATTATTAAAGTATTACTCTTAGTGCAATATTAGTGAATTAAATATTTGATGCATATAAAATGAACTCTATTTTAAAACTAATAATTATTTTAAGACGTTACATTTCTTATTTGTTTACAAATTTTTTTTGGGACATCGTAAATCCACACGAGTATTCTTCTCACACTTATTACGAGATGAAAAATTTGACAAGTCACGAATCAACCATGCATCAACTAATCACCACGGTTTAGTATTAACTCTTAAAACTCATGAGTTTCGGAATTTCCCACATAGTATAAATTTATCTTCAAAGTTTTTGGAATTCATGAGTGATTTAGATTCTCATATCAGCTAGTATCATGAGATCTCTCTTCCTAATTATGTCTCCTTTGTTTTTCTTTACTTTTACGACTCTTGCATCCATCGAGCCACGTCCAACTCCCATATTGAGACAAAACAACCAAAGCAGCGACCTTGCCTCTGCCATGGCCGACATGAGAAGGGAATCTTACAACGGATTTGTCATCCTTCTTCATATTCTCAACGACACAAATCTTTTCAAGAACCAAGAAGTTACTTTCTTGATGCCTAACGACGACGATCTTTCTCAAGCAGAGATAAGTCAAGAGAATCTTCAAGCATTTATCTTAAGACATACGATCCCTGCATGGCTTATGATTAACCACATGCTTCGTTTTCCAAACAAAACTCTTGTTCCTTGTAGCCTTACTGATAAAATGTTCACCATCACGAAATCTGGAGGATCGGGACTTTTTGTGAACAATGCCAGGATTGTTTCTCCTAATATCTGTCAGAATTCTCGCATTTCATGTCACGGAATCAGCAATGTTATTACATTCACTCAAAACTCAGTGATGCTATCACCCAAAATGTTATCACAAGTTCGTGATTCGTCTAGGCACTGAATTAAATTCTCTTGTGTAATAAATTTCTGAGGGTGTGACTTCGAATGTTTCCAATATAAAAAAAGAATGTATTGATAAAAAAAATAAATCGCACCAATCATTATTCATAAAAAATTAAAGGCCATAAAAATGTATCTTTAATATATTAATTGAAAATTATTTTAAAAAAACAATTTTATCCCGACGTATTATTTACAATAGTATCATGATAATCTGTCGATTAGTAGAATTAGTTTAAATAAATATAGAAATATATTTAAATTATTAGAATAATTACAATATATATAATTCATATTAATTTAGTTAGAAAATTAATATATTTTATTATATTAACCAAAAATACTATTAAATTTATAAAATAATTATTTTTATTTCTTTAATTTATATATACAAATTTTAATTTTAAAAATAATTTTAAATAAAATTAAATTAAAATTATATAAATATATATTTTACATTTACTAATAAACAATATTATATAATTTATAAATATTTTTTCTAGTTGGAGTAGTAAATAACATGAAGACGTTTTTACACTGATTATATTTCCTCCAATGAATATTGTTACCAATCCAACATATTCTATATCATCAAGAAATAACACCACCATAACCTAAACCATCAGATCATTGCTGTATTCATTGTACATTTAAACAAATTCAACAAAATAAACTGCGAATACAAATATTTAAACAAGTAGATATTAGTTTTGCATTAAAAACTGAAAATATTAATCATAATAAAACAAAAAGATGTTGCAAAAATAATTTGTTTTTTGGTGGTGGGAAAGATTTACAAACAATAATAAAATTTAATACATTTTTGTAGGGAAGAAAAAAGTAAGAATTTTTTCAGTTATATAGTGGAAAATAATAGGAACGAAAATTCGGAAAATATAAAAACCTAATATTATGAAATATCAAATGTTTTAAGTTTTTATCTTAAATCTAATTGCATATTAAATTTAAAATTTTCAGATTACCATAAATTAGTATGTGTAAATAGTTATGAAGAATTGCTGCTTTATAAGAAAAACAGCGATACGGATTTAAATAATTAATTAGTAAATGAGTAAAGTCGTTAAACACGCAATATAATGGGAGAGAGAGAGAGAGAGAGAGGAGCCAGCGAAGGTTTTAATTGGAAACCTAGTGAAAGCCGTGAAGGAGACAACATGAGACGATAACCACTCATTTTCGTCTCAATACTCAAACTTCTCACCAACCGATCGATCTCTTGGTTTGTTTTGTTTCCGATTCTCTTTTGCTAGCATCTGAATTTGGAAACGGCATCTGGTTAATGCCTGGAAATCACGGGGAGATTTCGGTGGATGAACAGAACGGAGGCGAGCACTATAACAAGAAGACGAGAAAGAAGAAGAAAAAGAAGAAGAAGGATGATGATGTGAAAGAAGTTGCAATCGCAGATGATTTTGAGAACGCGAATCAATTGGTAAAGCTCTCGATTTCAGAGACCAGGAAGCGATTTGCAGCCAAGATCAGAAAGAAACCCAACTCACCGAAGCGATGTTCTTCCCCTTCTTCACATTCTGGGTCGCGTAAAGGAGGTTGCTTTTCTATGATGCGACCTACCAGAAGAGAGGAGCCTTGTTCTTCTTCTCCACCTTCTGATCCTAACGATGAAAGCTTCACTCATGAGATGCTAAGAGTTATGATAGAGACCAATGATTTCTGCTCTAATGAGTGCAATCCACATCGGTGATTTGTGTAAGTTTGGTGGGGGGGGGGGGGGGTCATTCTTCTTATAGATTCTTAATTTTGGTTTTCTTTCTCTCAAACTGTATAGATCCTTCTTCTTCTGGATAAATCCATCAATGCCTATGATTGTTTTTTTATGTCAACCAATTATGATTCTTGATTATCCATCAGTATGATACACAATTGTATGTTGAATCTGATTCATATAGCAAAGTGATTATCAGTACGGTTAGGTTATAGCTTTCATTGAGTTTGAGTTTTTATCTTTAGTTTTGTAGGAGAATACATTTAGATTCTCTTCTGTTGATTATATTATTTTTGGTATCTCTCTAATGTCTGAAATGGTAAGATGATGATTCAAGACAGACTATGGGTTTACTTGAAGAATTTCAGGTGCTCAAGCCTCAAGCCATATATATGTACTATAACTAGCTTAGGATTGAATGTAGCAGATGACATCTGATGGGCTGTTAGGACTGGGTTACAGAGTAGTTAGTGAAGGTTAGGTTTATAAGGATGTCTCAGCAGATTGTTTAAGATGTGGATTATTCTAGGGTGTGGTTGAGAGCTGAGTGTCTCTCATAAATCATATATATCATCAATTGAATCTGTCTGAAAAAGACGGACTATTCGCACTTTGCAAGAAGCAGCAATTGAGCATTCAATATCAGTGGTGTTGATGAATGAGCATGGCTACTTCTCATTTTTCTGTTCCTCCGAGTTGAAAACATATTTTCTAGGTCTGTTAGATCAGAGTTTGTTTGTTGTGATGGTTTCCTATGAGTCTATGACACAGTGAGTTCAACGATTTGGCCTCTATGATGAGGATGATGAAAAGGTTTGTGCTCATCTTCCAGACATCCAGAAATCCTAAAAACACTTTGATACATTTTACATGCTAGTAGAGTTGAACGCACTCTTGCAGGAAACAATGGACTGATTTGTTGGGAATATATTATCAAATTCGTCGTGAACTTAAGATACCAAGGAAATCAAAACATTTGATCTCTTTCTCATTCTTGTGGAAATATGTTGGTATATCAGAAAGGCTACTATGATTTGAGGACGAAACTGGACATATGGGTATGTTGCCTTCACTTTAGGCATCGAATGAATTCCAAGTTTGATATCCTAATATATTATTTGAGAAATTTTTTAATAAAGTAATTTTATACTAACGTGTTAATAACAAAAATACCATGCTGACGTGTCAACACCACAATAAATTTCAGTTTAAATATATAAAAGAGTTTAAGTTACTAGAATAGTTACAATACATGTTAGTGATATTAATTTGGTTAGAGAATAAATATAATTTATTTAACTAACCAAAAAATACTATTATATTTGCAAAAACAATAATTTTTATTTCTTTAAATTTTTTATACGTTAATTTATAAATAATTTCAAATAAATATAAATAGATTTAAGTTACTATCATAATCCCTAATATATTATTTGAGAAATATTTTAAGAAAATAATTTTATTCTCACGTGTTATTAACAGAAATATCATGCTGACATATCATCACTACAGTAGTTTTCAAATAAATATATAAATGAATTTAACTTATTAGAATAATTATAATTATATCATTGTTATTAATTTGGTCAGAGAAGTAATATATTTTATTAAACTAACAAAAAAAATAATATTAAATTCGTAAAAAATAATTATTTTTCTTTTTTTAATTTGTATATACAAAAATTAATGTTAAAAGTAAATTTAAATAAAAATTAAATATTTAACTTATATTTACTAATAAATTATAATTACAATTATATCATTGTTATTAATTTGGTTAGAGAATTAATATATTTTATTAAACTAACAAAAAAATAATATTAAATTCGTAAAAAATAATTATTTTTCTTTTCTTAATTTGTATATACAAAAATTAATGTTAAAAGTAAATTTAAATAAAAGTTAAATATTTAACTTATATTTACTAATAAATTATAATTATTAAATATTTTCTATATAATTAAAACAGCATCTATTTTTTAAATTTAACATATCTTCATGCATGCGTTATATTACGCATTCTCCATTAGATTTATTACAATTTCAATAATTCATTAATGGTAAAAAAAATCCTCTTATATAACTCATACTAATCATAAAAATCCTCTATATATCCAAACACATATATTTATTATTGTTATTGTCGAACACATTTCTATTTCATTACTTTCATCATTAATACAATAAAATCTCATAAAATAGTTTAAAATTTTTTTTAGAATTTAATTTTTAAAAATTTCGTTTTAATAAATAAATATTATGTTTTACTCAAAAACAATATAAATTAATATTAATATAATTTAATATGTAAAAACAAAAATTAAAAACTTTAACAAATATTACGCATAATACCATTATCATATATAAATAACTAAAATTAAATAATAAATATAAATGATGTATCAAAATTATTTATATAAATAATAATTAAATTTAAGTTATCATATACAGAAAATAACACAAGTTACTCATTTTCTTATTTTAATATTTAAAACGAATATATTACAAATAAAAGTAATTTTAATTAAAATGTAATTTATAAAACTAAAAACTTCGAACAAGAAAATTAAATATCTTTATACAAATACTAATTTCATCTTAAAATGTACAAAACGTTAGTGACATTGAAATCAATATGTTATAATTAAAATTTTTAATAAAACATCACTAATAAAAAAATAAGATTACTTAAAATTAATTTATATTCAAAATGATGAGATTCCTTAATGTTGAGATAATTTAGAATATTTTACATTTTCGTTAGTTATAGATTTATATTAATATTATTTTGTAGTTATCCAAAATAAATATGTATATGGAGATGTATATATAGAGGTCAATGACCTAAGGCAATATAAGAAAAACATTTTTCCTAATCTCTTTTGTCATGGTATCAGAGCCAGCGACTTGAAAAAGAAAAAAAACCCTAATTTTTTCCAATTCAGCTTCCTCCAACAAACGCTCGTTTGTTTATCTGGTTTTTCTTTTATTTGTCTTCCCTCAATTTTTTTAAAGTTCAATTTTGTTTTATTCTCTTTCTCTGTTTTATCTCTACAAAACAGAGAAGATATTTTGATTTTTTTTGGTGTTTTCTTCTCACGAATCATCTCCTATTTTTTTCTCTTTAAAAAAAATTGTTTTTTCTTTTTTCATCTTTTTGGTTGATTCACGATGGTTAATCCTCTCGTGACTCTTAATTACAAAACAATCTCACCGTTTGATCTCACATCAAACGATAATCCTGGAGCTGTCATATCTCAACCGCTTCTCAATGGTTCGAATTATGACGAATGGGCACTAAACTTATGGATTGCGCTCAGTTCACGAAAAAAATTTGGATTTCTCGATGGCACGATTCCAAAACCTGCAGATGGTGATGCAATTCTTGCAGATTGGACTACCAACAATCATCTTCTAGTAGGATGGATTAAACTCACAATTGAGCCAAAATTGCGATCCTCGATCTCAACTCGAGAAATAGCAAAGGACTTATGGGATACAATAAAGAAAAGATTTTCTGTCAAAAGTGGGGTTCGTCTTCAGCAATTGAGAAACTCTCTAGCTACCTGTAAACAACAAGGTAGCACTGTTGATGATTATTTTGGACGTCTTTCTAAGATTTGGGATGCGATAGAAGAATGTTTGCCCCCTAAACGATGCAATTGTGGACGTTGTACCTGTGATCTTAATACATCGTTTGATAAAGAAAAAGATCTTCTTCGAGTTCATGATTTTTTGGTTGGCTTGGACGACGCAACTCACGGTGTTGTTCGATCTCAATTATGTGCTATGACCCCTCTTCCTGATCTTGATAGTGTGTACCAGATTGTTGTTCAAAATGAAACCATTAAACAAAATACAACATCAGAGGTGGCAATCATTGGATTCACGGCACAAGCTCCATCTGACTCTCGCCAATCGTCTCAAATATGGAGTCGTGATATCCAAAAATCTTGAACAAGTACGATGGATAGCTATCGCACAATTCCTCCAAATCGTGATCCCTCTAGGAGTTGTATGGTCTGCGGTAGAATGGGTCACGAAGCAGCATCATGTTTTAAGATAATTGGATACCCTGAGTGGTGGCCTGATAAATCTTGCGGACGCGATTTAAGTCGCGGGTCTTCTCTGAATTTAGCTGGTCGTGGTCGAGGTGCATCTCCATGCGTCAACTTCACCCAAATACCAACAGCTCATTCAGCGAATATGGTTTCTTCTTCTACGATTACAGATGCTGATCAACTTGGCCTAGTTGGCCTCTCTGATGAACAGTGGACTGCGGTCCAACGTCTCATCGATTCTGGCAAATCTTTTGCACAATTTGGTGGTAAGAATGATGTTTGGATATTAGATACTAGAGCTACACATCACATGACAGGTTGTCTAGAATTTCTGGATAATACAAGAGAAATCTCTCCGTTATCGGTTATTTTACCCGCTAAAATTAATGCCCATGCTTCAAAATTGGGAACGGTCCATCTTACCCCTTATTTATCTTTGAAGAATGTTTTCTTTATTAATGGGTTTCATACGAATTTGATTTCTCTTGGTCAACTTGTCACTGATAATTTTCTTGTTGGACAGTTCACCGATAAGCTCATGATTTTACAAGAACACAAAACGAAGATGCTGACTAGAGCGGGTGAAAGAGAGGGAGAGGGACTGTACCGATTTCGAGGAATAAATATAGTTTCGGCGCTTCAAACAACTATGAGTTCTGATGTGGTTTTATGGCATAATCGTTTGGGTCATCCGTCGCCTCGAATTACTGGAAATGTTCCGGTAGTTAGTGGTTCTTCTAGTAGTACTGAATTTTTACTTAAGCATTGTGATGTCTGCCTTAGAGAAAAACAAACTCGCCACAGTTTTTCCGATAGTTTGACTAATGCAAACGCAGTTTTTGATTTAATACACGTTGATTTATGGGGTCCATATCTTACAACAGCATTCTGCGATTCACGATATTTTTGTACTATTGTTGACGATTATTCTAGGGCGGTTTGGCTTTACCTTCTCACAGATAAAACATTGGTTTCACAGCAAATCCAAGATTTCATAGCTATGATTGATCGTCAGTTTAACAAGAGAGTCAAAACAATTCGAAGTGATAATGGTACAGAATTTATGTGTCTCACACGATTTTTTAGAGAGCAAGGTATCTTACATGAGACTTCTTGTGTTCATACACCGCAACAAAATGACCGAGTTGAAAGGAAACATCGTCATATTTTGAATGTTGCTAGGGCTCTCCGGTTTCAAGCAAATCTTCCTATTGAATATTGGGGTGAATGCATTCTTACGGCTGGTTATCTCATAAACCGGACACCATCAATTTTGCTTCAAAATCAAACGCCGTTTGAGAGACTTTATGGACACCCCCCGGGTTATAAACATTTACTAGTTTTTGGGTGTCTTGCATATGCTCACAATTTTGACCACAAAGGTGACAAATTTACATCCCGGAGTAGACGCTGCGTATTTTTGGGTTATTCTTATGGGAAAAAGGGCTGGAAACTCTATGATTTGGAACGGAAATTGGTTTTTGTATCCCATGATGTCGTGTTTAATGAGTTGGAATTTCCGTTCAATAGTAACCAGTCGATTGCAGTTTTGGAATCACCACTCGTCACTCCACTTGTCCTATCTTCTGCTGATGATTTTGCTTCCGCTACTCCATCTTCCTCTGATCAGAATTCCGTTCCGATTGAACCAAGGTTTACCAAAGAACAAACCAATAACACTGATCCCAATTTTGATGAAGACCAAAATGATACCACTGAACCGGTTAATGATCAACCCAATACTTCATCTACGATCTCTCTTGGAAGAGGCCATCGTACGAAAACCCAAAATGTCCGGCTTCACGATTACGTTGTCGAAACTATTTCCGGAAACAATTCTTCTCTCTCTCTCGACTTATCAACTTCCGCTCCACAGCTATCCTCAGGTTTGTTATATCCAATCTCTAATTATGTCTCAAGTGATCGTTTTTCTCCTAATTATCAACAGTTTTTGATGGCACTGACGGCGGATGTGGAGCCATGATCTTTTAGTGAAGCCATGCGATATAAACATTGGGAACAAGCTGTTCATTCTGAATATAAATCCCTTGAGGACTTACACACATGGAGACTTGAAGAACTTCCTCTGAATAAGAAGGCGCTAGGGTGTAAATGGGTTTTTACAACTAAATATCGGTCTAATGGCACCATCGAGAGACATAAAGCTCGACTTGTTGTTCTTGGAAATCACCAAAAAGAAGGTTTTGATTATGATGAGACATTTGCTCCAGTAGCTATGATGAAGACGGTTCGGTTGTTTCTTGATTTTGCAGCCAAGAAGAATCATGAAGTTCACCAGATGGATGTGCATAATGCATTTCTACATGGCGATTTATATGATGAGGTTTATATGAAGCTACCACCTGGTTTTTGTCCCACTGGCGAAACACGGGTTTGACGACTTCAAAAATCCTTGTATGGTTTAAAACAGGCTCCTAGGTGTTGGTTTGCAAAACTTGCGAATGCTCTTATCACTTATGGTTTTACACAAGCTCGATCAGATTATTCTCTTTTCATTTATTCGAAGAATGATATTTTGCTGCGTATTTTGGTGTATGTTGATGACTTAATTATATCTGGTAATTCTCCTCGGGATATCGCTGGTTTTAAAGCCTATTTGTCGCTTTGTTTTCGTATGAAAGATCTTGGAATGGTAAAATATTTTCTTGGGTTAGAGGTTGCTCGTAGTCCATCTGGGATCTATCTTTGTCAGAGAAAGCATGCAACTGATATTGTTAAAGAAATGGGTCTTCTCGGGTGTAAGCCGGCTGGTTCTCCTATTTATCAAAATCACAAGTTGAGCCTCGCGGTCGGACCGTTCCTAGCTGATCCTGAACGTTATAGACGCTTAGTGGGGCATCTTATTTATCTAGCAGCTACTCGGCCTGATATTACATATGCTATTCATGTTCTCTCTAGCTTTATGCATAAACCGCAAGAAGAACATTGGCTTGCGGCGCAGAAGGTTGTTCGATATCTTAAGGGCACACTTGGTCAAGGTATTCTACTACGAGCTGAATCAAACTTTCATGTCAGTGGTTGGTGTGACTCGGATTGGGCGTCTTGTCCATTATCTAGACGATCTCTTACAGGTTATATTGTCCAGTTTGGTACCTCTCCCATTGTGTGGAAAACGAAGAAGCAAGATACAGTTTCTCGTTCATCGGCAGAAGCTAAATATCGGGCAATGACAGAAGTTACTTCGGAGCTTCGTTGGATCAAAGGTTTATTGGGAGAATTGGGTATGGATCACTCTGATCCTATGTCGATTTTTTGCGATAGTAAACCGGCTATTCATATTAGTGCTAATCTGGTTTTTCATGAACGTACTAAGCATGTTGAGTTGGATTGTCATTTTGTTCGAGATGATATTCTACGTGGGTTAATCAAACCTTTTCATGTTTCTACTAATGAACAACTTGTTGATATTCTTACGAAAGCATTAGGTAAGAAAGAGTTTGATGTATTTTTAGTTAAGTTGGACATCTCCAATCTGTATGCTCTAACTTGAGGGGAGATGTTGAGATAATTTAGAATATTTTACATTTATAGTATCTATAATAAACATGTATATGAAGATATATATATAGAGGTCAATTACCTAAGGCAATATAAAAAAAACATTTTCCCTAATTTCTTTTATCACTTAAAAATATGGAATATGATTTGTAACTAAATACATATTATTCAGTCATATGGTGGCACTGGATTAGGATTGATATTTTTACGATTGTGATTTTTGTGGATTGGATAGTGAATCATTACAAAATATTTTTAACGATATGTGACAAGTAAAATAGATTTAACCACTTTTAATATTCATAATATTTATTTTTTATATTTAGTTTTAGTAAAAAAGTTGATTTAAAATTTATTATTGACCATTTGTTAGTCAAAACGTTTTTATTTGTGTTTAGTTTATATAATTTTCTATTTTTTTTTTAAAATATGTAAATTATTATCCCGCTTAATAAAATTTTTTACATAAAAGATAATTTTTTAGAAAAGTATATAATTTATTCAATCGTATAAAATGATCAATAAATAATATTTTACGAAACAAATATCATATAAACATATAAATCTAAATTGTATACACTTAAATTTATAGGTCCAAATTTAATCAGTATCAAATCAAATTAATATAAAATTTAACAATTCTAAAAAACATTTATTTGTCATTAACACTACATAATATTTTTACGACTATATTTATATTATATTTTTATCAAAATGTGATAAATTAATTTTGAAAATATGGCATAAAGATTAAAACACTTATTGCACAATAAATCTACATAATTATGTTTTCAATAAAACAAATAAAAATTAAAACTTGATTATATTTAAAATAATAATACATAAATTATTATTATTTTTCATTTTATGTTTTGTATGTTTTTGATTTAATTTTCCAAAACGTTATAGATTCATCTAGTAGACAATCTAAAGGTCCATCCTTTTTATCCGTTTTATGGACTATAGTGGGAAACGCAACTCGAGCGCCCCCAGTTAAACTTTAAAACCTAGCCCTAAGGATCTCAAGATTCGGTCTTTGTTTTGTTATTCGCCGCCCATTGTGTCTCATTTCTCAATCTCTTTACACATTTCAATCGATTCCCATAATCATTTGATCTGCGTTTCTTAGTTCTTTGAGGGCTTTACGTTCAGATCCATGGAAGGGATAAAGCTTTCGTTCCCAGTGGAAAGCCCACCACTTTCAGTCATCGTTGCGCTCTCTCTCTCAGACTCTCCGGTGACTATTGATTCCTCCGCCGCCGCAAACACCATCCCTTCTATTGTCTTCTCCGACGGGTACTTTTCTTTTACGGTCTGCTTGCTTCTCCTTTTGTGTGAATCTTAACCGTTTTCTTCGAATGGTGGATTTAGGGGGAAATTGAGTGGGACTAACGTTCTTCTTCGCTATGTTGGTCGATCGGGGAACGTGCTTCCCCATTTCTACGGCCGCAATGCTTTTGAATCTTCTCAGGTATCGAATATTATATAAACGTATTTTCGGTCATTTGACGAATTTTCTTATGTAAATTCTTAAATCATTTGTTATGTGTCGTTTATCAGATTGATGAGTGGATAGACTACGCTCCTGTCTTCTCCTCTGGTTCAGAGTTTGAGAATGCATGCAGTCGTGTCGACAAGTACCTCGAGAGTCGAACGTTTCTTGTTGGCCATTCTCTTTCCATTGCCGATGTAGCTATTTGGTCAGCACTCGCTGGTAAAAAAAATATTTTCTTGTTATGAATTTTGGATGGATCAAGATGAAATTTTGTGCATTTGAAGGTCGTTAGTTATGGTGGTCTCTAACACTGTCGCTTTGCAGGAGCTGGGCAAAGATGGGAAAGTTTGAGAAAATCGAAAAAGTATCAGAGTTTGGTTAGATGGTTCAATTCGATATTAGACGAGTACAGCGAGGCACTCAACAAGGTCATAGCAACATATACCGCGAAGAAGGGCTCGGGGAAGCTTGCTGCTGCACCCAAGTCCAAAGACCAACATCAAGCCGGGAAAGCAGATGCACATGATAAAGGAAAATCTGAAGTGGACTTGCCAGGTGCAGAAATTGGAAAGGTCCGACTGCGGTTTGCTCCAGAACCAAGCGGTTATCTTCACATTGGACATGCCAAGGCCGCGTTATTGAACAAGTATTTCGCTGAGCGCTATGAAGGAGAAGTGATTGTGCGTTTTGATGATACTAACCCCGCTAAAGAAAGCAATGAGTTTGTGGAAAATCTCCTGAAGGATATTGGGACCTTAGGGATAAACTATGAGAAAGTGACATACACTTCTGATTATTTTCCTGTCCTGATGGAAATGGCTGAAAAACTGATGCGTGAAGGTAAGGCGTATGTTGATGACACACCAAGGGAAGAGATGCAGAAAGAAAGGATGGATGGGATCGATTCAAAGTGTAGGAATCATAGCGTAGAAGAGAATCTGAAGCTATGGAAGGAAATGATTGCAGGATCTGAGAGAGGATTACAATGCTGTGTTCGTGGGAAATTAAACATGCAAGACCCTAACAAAGCCATGCGAGACCCAGTTTATTATCGATGCAACCCTATCCCTCACCACCGTATCGGGGATAAGTATAAGATATATCCAACATATGACTTTGCTTGCCCGTTTGTTGATTCTATTGAAGGTATAACTCATGCCCTTCGGTCTAGTGAGTATCATGACCGGAATGCTCAGTATTATAAAGTTCTGGAGGACATGGGAATGCGAAGGGTTCAAATTTATGAATTCAGCAGGTTAAATCTGGTTTACACTCTCCTCAGTAAGCGCAAGCTTCTATGGTTTGTCAATGAGAAATTGGTTGATGGGTGGGATGATCCACGCTTCCCGACAGTCCAAGGAATTGTTCGCAGAGGTTTAAAAATCGAGGCTTTAATTCAATTCATTCTCGAGCAGGTAAACCTTTCTTCTCGATATTGTTTGTCCCTTTCAAATATTCAGTGATAATTCTGTTCACTTTTTTTACGTTTCCAGGGGGCTTCAAAGAATTTAAATTTGATGGAGTGGGACAAAATTTGGTCTATCAATAAGAGAATAATTGATCCTGTGTGCCCTAGACATACGGCGGTGGTTAAAGAGCGGCGTGTATTGTTGACCTTAACAAATGGTCCTGATGAGCCGTTTGTTCGCATAGTACCAAAGCACAAGAAATTCGAAGGTGCTGGAGAAAAGACTACCACTTTCACCAAGAGCATTTGGATCGAAGAAGCTGATGCCAGTGCCATATCTGTTGACGAGGAAGTAACTTTGATGGATTGGGGAAATGCTATATTAAAGGAAATCAGCAAGGACAATGAGGGGCGTGTCACTGCGTTATCGGGCGTTCTGAATCCTCAAGGATCTGTGAAGACTACAAAGCTAAAGCTCACATGGCTTCCTGACACTAATGAATTGGTCAATCTCACACTAACAGAGTTTGATTATCTAATCACCAAGAAGAAGGTAAGATTTGTCGTTCAATGTAATTCTACATTGTTTTATCTTTCAAAATGACCAACATTTTTATTTTCTTTGTTGCTGCAACATAGCTGGAAGAAGATGATGAAGTTGCTGATTTTGTGAATCCTTGCACGAAGAAGGAAACATCAGCACTTGGTGATTCCAATATGAGGAATCTCAAATGTGGGGATGTGATTCAGCTTGAGAGGAAAGGATATTTCAGATGTGATGTGCCTTTTGTCTCGTCGTCAAAGCCCATCGTCTTATTTTCAATTCCAGATGGAAGGCAAAAGTGATGAATGAATGAATGAACCAATGAATGAATGAACCAATGAATGAATGAACCAATGAATGAATGAACGAATGAATGAATGAACCAATGAATGAATAATGTGGAGTTTTTCCTTTCTTTGCTTTTTATCAGTTCTTTGCTTAAAGTTTCCATCTCATTAGAGCTGCAGACTTCATCTTTTTTGTTCGCTTAGCGTTTGAAATTGAGTCCAAAAATATAGAACAAGATTGAATATTTTAGACTTGAAAGTTGATGTTTTTCTTCGTTTCTTGGGTGAGAATCTGGATTTGATCCTCTTAACCTGTGCTTGGGTTTGATCTGGAATGCCGTAACGAGAATGTTGTCGGGATGAGAGCTCCAAAGAGAGAGGCATGATCGACTGTGTTCTGGGCAATTGGCTATTGAAGGCTGCAATGACAGAAGCCGGAGTTCTAGCAGTGTTATTCTGGAAATGGAGGAGTCCCTTGGGGAACACGAAAATGTCAACTTTGTTAATGTATTTGGCGAATAGTTTTCCGGCTGTTGTTACAAAGCCGACGTAGAGCTTAACCTTCGAGGACGAAGATGATTTTGTAGGCACTGTTTAGACCGTTTGGTGCGTAGTGGATGCGGGACATGGAGAGGCAGAGTGTGTTGAGTCCTTGTAGTTTCTCTAAGTTGGCTCCGTTTACGACTGAGCCGATGGTTGAGTTGGCGGTGGCGGCAGCGGATGCTAAACCTTGGAAGTGAAAGTCTTCTAGTGTTACTTGTGTTTGACTCCTTGCAAATGTTTCCGTTGACCTTGACCGTTTCTTGTGTCGGAAAATAACGTTTTGTGTGTAGCAAAACTAGGATAAATGTTGAGGGAAGCTCTTTTAACTAAAATTATACCATATCAACAAATTTGAAAATGAAATTAGAAAACATTAAATTCAGTAATAATAAGAAACAATGTATCCATTAAATTTATATCGAGATAAATTTTCAGGAAGCTCTTGAATCGGTACTATAAAAAGACATGGTATAACGTCTAAATATTAACTTTTAAGATTTCATCCTCGATTCCTATGTTTTCCAGTTACATCGCTTCATACAAAAACCTAAATTTAGTTAGATGTTCGGAATATCAATTGGCGACCCGCAAAAAATTCAATTTTTGGGAGGGAGTTTTCCGAATAATTCAAGATATGAACATCAAATGAGAAAATGAATCTCAATTCATTTCAATATATCACAATTGGTTTGAAGGTGCCATTTTCTTAATGATATAAATTCTAGTAGGTAGGAAAGAATTATAATATTGAATCGAAATTTAAAAACTAAGAAAAACTATAAAAATGTTTATAAAAAAAAGTTTGTAACGAGGAATAAAGAAAGAAAAAATGAAACGTAATAACGAGACGTGTAAAAACATAAAATAAAACTAGTTCGAACAAAATAACCCATTTGGACAAAATCAGCAACACAAACATCTTGAAACATGTTGGCTTCTGAGACGGCCAGGGCTGCGACCAACTGAGGTAAACGCCATTATTGTTGTTGTTTGACCTCCGAAGAATCTTTGTTCTCGACACATTTTTATATAATTAACCGAATAAATAATCTTTTAAATTTGTCGTTCTTATAAATATTGATAGGCTTTAAAAGGTTTATTATTAGGCTAATAGTGAAATGCGCGGTTTGGCTTTGATTTAGTCAAGAATAGGTTTTAGGGTTTAATTGTTAGTTAATACTTAGGGAGGTTGTGATTAGCAGATTGTTTATTGGAGAATAAAGACATCTAACCTAATTTCGACTAGTCTGTGGTTAGTACTGTACGGGGAAACTCACGTAAACTAGTTTATCTTTCTATTTTTTAATTCATAATTAAATAAATAGAAAGTAGAAGACGGCTGGTTGTTTCGTTAAAATTCGACAGGTTCTAGTTTGGTGAATTGAATCCGAAACTGATCATTCTAAACCGGTGAAATCTGCTGTATCACACATTATCCGTTTCAATTATGTCCAACCCAAATTAAACCAAAATCTGACAGAGGCCGGAAGAGATTGTCTGATAAAATGTCATTATCAACAACATATATTAATAAGCTAATAAATTTAAATAAAGGATCAAGTAGAAAGAGATAGACTCACAAGTTCTAACAAATTCCCTCTTGAATAAAATCAAATCCCAAGTTCAACTTGATTGAGTCCATAGATAAATAACCCCCAAAACCGTAATTTAATATGCAAATATATAATTATTCATATATATATATATATATATATATATATATATATGTACACATACGTATCACAAACACACAAATCTATATACATTGATGATATGTATTATTTAAATATGATCAAAGTTTGGGAAATAAGACTAATGGAAGTCAAGTCGCTCTGATTTAGTCCTCAAACTACTACTATGATGAATCTTAAATTTAAAGGAAGATATTGGGAAATGAGAAGAATAAGAGACAAAACTCGAATGCTTAATCCATCTCTCTCTCTATATATATATATATATATATTTCTGGTTTCTCCTCTATTCATTTCTAAATTCCACAATCCATTCTTCCCAATTAATCTCCATCATGACGGTTAAGGTAAAAACATGTTCATACTATCAATGCTAAGAAGAAATTATGGGCTTTCTTTTCATGAATGATTCGGTTTAATTTGTTTTGATTTTGAGCAGAAAGTTGAGATCAAAGTGGATATCAACTGTGAGAAATGCAAAAATCAAATCATGCAGGCAGTCACAGAAGTAGAAGGTGTGATACATAAAACTAATGAGTTATTAAATCCGCGGATATATAAGAGATGCAATAAAAGATGGCGAATTGATTGCAGGTGTGTATCAGGTTGCACTGGATGAAGAAAAGAGTTTACTCACCGTGGTGGGTACTATGGATCCAGTCTGCGTTGTAGCACACCTTATAAAGATCAAACAGAAACCAGTAGTAGTCACCGTTGGACCACCAAAACCTCCTGAGCCCAAACCAGTAACCGAGCCAGAGTGCAAGCCGAAGTGCAGGCCAGAGTGCTGCAAGCCTTGCTCTCCTTACTGCAACACCTGCGACATCGTAACAGTTAGTACTTATGAAAGCGGAAGTGCCTGCACCATTGTTTGAATCCTCTCTCCATCTCTTAGCCTGCATGTAAATTCCTGCCATCTGTAGTTAAGATTTTGTTTTTCCTTATATTATCATGTGATGAATCTTTGTTATTGGTACTTCCTGTTTTTTCTGAATCAAGCAATATCATTAGAAAAGACGTAATTTAACTGGAGTCCTGCTTTTACATCACACCGAGTTCTGAAATCAGCACGTGAATACATAAGCACAAGCTTTTTCCTTGTCCATAGACAATTCATGATCATACCTTCACATAAACCATAACGATGCAAATAAAGTCCGAACATGACTAATTCTCTACCACTGAGAAAGCAGACACTAGCCATGGTTACGGAGACATGGTAAATCAAAAAGCAAACAGACTACTAGATCAACCCAGGAAAAACCATTAAAGTTTATTAATCGTTTTCCCTGATCTTTGCAGCAGAAAGCGAACTAACTTATACAGCCCTAAAACTACTGGGACTGTGATTTACTTCTTCTTCCTTCCACCACCTCCTTTGGTTTTCTTATTTGTTGCCCCTTTAATGTTACTCTCTGGGATTTCCAATTAGCAAAAAACAAAACAGCTCATAAATACAAAACGCGATTGTATTATATCTCGATATGTAAAAGAGTAATGTTTTATTGATCCCAAGAATCTTATGATTGGATGCCTCAGTCCATGTAAGATAGTTTCCACCACAAAATTCTATGCTAAAATGAAATAGAACTACAGAAATGATGGCAGATAAATTTTAAATGTTCACCGGTATTTAGATTCTTGAGCCTATCCCAGCTCCAGCCATTAGACCAGAAAGGTTGGAAGTCGGGTATGGAGAGAATAGCCTACGGCTAACAATGCTATTGGAGGTGTTCCATCCAAAAGCATGCAGAGAGAACACTTTATTGCTGATATTTGATTTATAGTGCCGGATCAAGCATTTTGTACCCTGTGATCCAGTATATTGAGGAATCACCTCAGAGATGAAAAGGCATATAACGTTTACCTAAACTGTGTAATGCATACATATATTTCCATCTACTTGTAGGCATGTGTTAAGAGTATGTGGAAGGCTAGCAGACATGATCATGGACACAATGATTTCATAACCACAGGATGCAGGCAGAAAGCATGAAGCAGATTGATGTTTCAAGAACCAAGAAATGGGAAGTGTTTTAACATCCGTTTGGAAAGCCTTCAATTTACCAATTCATTTACTAAACATTGCTTCTTTTGGCCTTAAAATGATAGGACGTTGGCAAATAATGTACACATTCATGTACAAGTATCAACAAAGGAGCTTAAGAACTAATGGTTTCGAGCATATATATTGTAAGAGACAAACCTTTCTCTTAGTAGGCACGGATGAGTTAGCAACTGGTTTGAAAAATGACTCCATCCTGCGCAATGTTTAAGCAAGAAATTAGTAGAAGTAGACGTACAAGCTCAAATCACCACTAATTTGCTCGAAAGGTGCAAACCTGCCCTGGGTTGATTTGTTCTTTGCAGATTTAATTTTATCTATAGCCTATATAAGAACATCCAATCATCCATGATATTTTGTAAGAACAAAGAATTGCGGCTTTATGGAAATACAGAAAAAGTATGTTAGCACTACATGAAGCATACCTTGGTTACCCTATCTATGTTGAATCCATTTTCGTTCACCAGAAATTTAACTATACCCTGAAAGGGAGAGAAAAGAGGAAACTAAGAGTATAACCCGAAGAATCCAAAGAACGGATGGAGCAAAAAGAGAGAAGTGGGTATCTACCTCTTCATCTGGAGAAGTCCACTTAACGTCCAGCTGCTCTTCATCGGTTAATACAGCAGGCTCTTTAAAAAGTTGTCGAGCTTCATTATATGGCCATTCTTCAGGTATTTGATACCTACATACGATACCAAAATGGTAAGTCTTTAATACACTGGCCTATTGTTTCATGGAACAGAATTTAAAAGCCGACAGGATGGATTAATTTTAATCAGACTACAAATAGACACAAAAATATTTCTTAGATATGTGTTTATGGAAATGCATCATGGAACGAAACGTTGCAGCAACAAAAAAAAAAAGTTTAATAGTCAAATACTCATTGGTTGGTTGGTTTGAACTCTCAGATCATAAATCAAATCAATAAATCATCACCTAATCAATTTGCTATGTGATAATTAAACAGAGTTAAACCTTTCTTTGTTTTTATTTTCGAGTATAGTCTCAATTGATCCATGCTGGCGGATGAGCTTTAGGGCAGTCTGACCTCCAATTCCTGTGACATAAAATCCATATTAGTTAACAATTAACAAAGAAAGGAAAAAACAGTGTTAGTGATATATATATCACCCACAGCTGAAGGATACAAAGAGAAAAAAAATCTCTATATACCTCTGATGCTGTCACAATAGTCACACCCTGACAATATGCACAAGTCAATGAACTGATCCATGGTAAGTTGAAGCTCTTCTAAAATCTACCATGAGGCCACAAGGTGAGAGATTATCTCATTTACCAAAGATGTAGATGCAAGTATGTGAGTGAGAGTAACCTTAGCGGTTTCAAATTCCATGACAGGGATCTTTCTAGAGCTAGGATCCATCAGGTGTCGAAGAAACTTAGGAGCTCCAAAAGTTAAGGAATCCATATCTTCAGAAGCCACAGCATACACCTGAACAGATAGAAACTTTTCATAAGCAAACATTACAACTGATATACTTTGCAAATCTCCTATTATAAAAGATTGAAGACGCTGATAACTCCAAACTGTCAGTAAAACATCAAAAAGAGAGCATAAAGAAGAAGAATTCAGACCTTCCCGGACTTACAAAGTGCAGCACATTGCGCTTCTGCTTCAGAAGTGGCCTGTATGTAAGAAGCCATCAGTCTCCCTTTCGAAAATTTAGCCATTTCAATTATAACAGAAAAGAAAACGTTAGTAGAAGAGATTTAGACCCTCGGGTCTCTGCACATAACATTCTACCTCAACAACGGGAACCCCCATGAGTCTTAAGAGTCTTTTGCAGTCGTCATTATGCTGTTTTGTCACCTGAATGGTGGGATATTATACATGTATTAATAAGAGTCCAAAATTCAAATGCTTTGAAGTGGATGCTATAAAAACCAAGGAGTCCAATGATTTATAGATGGAAAGAGTAACCACCTTCACAATTCGTTTGCTGTATTTCTCAATGTCTTCCTTGTTTCCTGCCTGTCAGCATGGAAAACTTCTAAACATTACGCTCTTTCGGTAGGAAAAAAAATCCTAGGTAGGTAATTCGTAAGGCAAGTAAGAGTGAAAAACCTCAATTGCACCACTCAAATCTGCAGTCGCATCGGCTCTCTTGGAATATCTAATTCAAGAGCAGAATGAGTAAAACCATAATGAACAACAGTTAAGAAATTCATGTAAGCATTTTCGAGCTAAGGATAAATTTGAGCAGCATTCAGAATAAGAATGTACCGTTTTGCTAGTTCTTGTCGCTTTAACTCCGGGGGCTTTCCATCAAAAACATAGCTGTAGCGAAATCTAGAACTTATTTACCAAGAGTAATAGTAAACTGCTAACACACAGAGTAAGAAAAAAAAGATTGTGTGAGAAGATCGTTACACAGGCTTAATTCCAGCTTCGAGAAGACGAATTGTTCGGTTAAACATCCCTTGTAAATGGCTAGATGTACCAAAAACAGAGACATAACATTAGCATCTAACAAAAAAAAAAGAAGCCTAAACGACGCGAAAAGAGCAACACATTACACCTCAACGCTACAAATGTAGAAACATAGAGAGTAATAATAACCTAGTGACTTCACCGGCTTCGTTCGTGAGCATTTCAGTCCCGGTTCTCCCCACAACAATCTGTGTCACATCGATTCTCAGGATTCACATTACTAAAAAATACTCGGCGATTGGCGTGAAATAATGGATAGAACGGAAAAAGGAACGAACAAGGAATTGATAAATGCTCATGCTAGCATCAACGGCGATTTTCCGACCGAAGTAGCTCTCGAATTTCTGCTCTTTCATGGCATTGGGCGCATTATCGGCTAAAAGCTTAGTTAAACCCTATAAAAAGGAAAACATTTCCATCCAACAAAACAGCAGCATTAGATCAAAATTTGGTGGAACGAGAAGTAAAGGCTCGATCGAAGTAAACCAATCAGACCTTGATACCCATAACGATAACAGAGTCAGAGAATTGCGATAAAGGTTTCTCTCTCTCTCAGGGGAGATTTGGTCTCCCTGACGCTGATGATCTTGTTTTCCCGCCTCTTCAACACGTGTGGGCCATGGTCCTTAAACCCAGTTGAGCCCACCAAGTGGTTCAGGCCCATGGGCTATGCCTTAAGTAGATATTCCTTTAGATCGTATTATATTTGGTTCGGTGCATAATCCTAAGATAAAAAAAAGGATTCATTTCGTTTTGAGTTAATCATTCATTAAGAGTAAATTTTCAACATTCATAAAAAAGTTTAGATTTTCTTATTACTAAAGTCAGTTACGAGTGACCCTTGAAATCATAATAGAACAATTCGAACTTCTGCTAAAGAATGATATTGAGAACGAACTCTTCAACCAACCATTGAATCACGTACCATCGTTTAGGTTGTAATGATCAATTTTTTGGATTATATTTTGAAAGCGATTAACTAACAAGAAAAAGATATCTTAGAATAACCAAATTATTAATAAAAAAAGGGGGACATTATCTCATTATTTGTGCATGGGAAACGTATGGGGCAGGGAGTAAAAACCAAAGAACGCAACGGTGGTGCTACGTGATCTTTTTGCTAACGTTCTACTTTATCGATAACGAATCATAATCATTGATTTAAATATAATTACGACATCTAACTCACACACCGACATGATTTTATGGAAAGATGTACGTATTAATTACGCCCACACGAGAATATACAAGGGAATAACGGTGTCCTTAACTCCTTCATATTTCTAAAGTTCACGATTAAATCCCCATATTATGTAAGCACCCTAATAATTAATGTAAAATATATAATTATAATTTATCAAAACAAGAAATAATAATTATTATTATTATAATTATAATACCACACCATATTCGCTTTATGGCACAAACAACTTTAGACACTAACAAAGATTTGGGTCCTTCTTTTTAATTATATTTAAAATACGAGTAATATCCTAAAATAATATATTTTAAAAATATTTTTCTAATTTTAATATTTTAAATTTCAAATTTCAAATTAACACAAATTATTTTATAAAATTATATATTTAATATAAATAAATTATAAATATAATTAAAATATTATATTTGAATTATAATGGAAAATCTATTAGATAATGAATTATTAGTTTTAAACCATCTATGACACCGAATCAACAATTCAAAATATTTTTTTATATATTCTATTTCTGTTTTCCTAATTTGAATTTAAATTTTTCTTATTAAAAATAAATTTTAAAATATTTTAATATTAAATTTTTACTAGTTTTAGAAACTTAAATAAATAGTGTTTGGAACAAAAAATTTTAAAAAACACTATTTTTGTCAATTATCCTTAAAACATATTATTTTAGATAGCAAGATTTTTTTTGAAATATCATGATTTAATTCAACTAGTAATATAGTATTTGTTTACGTAAAAAAAACGTATAAAAAGAAAAAAATAATTCGATTGATATTTTCTTAATTAACCGTTTTCTCTCTCAACTTCTCCTCTGAACTTTTTCCGATCACTTTTCTTCTCGTCTTTGTCGACGGTTCTTCCTACCGTCGGCGAAGTTTGTTGTCTCTTTTTACTTCTGAAAAGAGTTTTGTCGTCGATTTTAGTTATTGACGTTTTTCTCGGAGAATCGGTTACTCTCATAACCGCTTTCTTTATTTAATCTTTTAAACACTATCCCTATTTTCTTCCTCTTCAATCGCAGATTCCTGTTTCTCACCATGTCTGATTATTTGGCCAGAAAATTGCAAGACATTGATCTTGGAATCAATGAACCCACAATCTCTCTTCCTCCGGAATTATGTTCCCAAGCCGCAATCGAAACACGCTACTCTTTGATCGGCAAACCCGTGAATCCAAAGAAGCAAAACCTTCGTGCAATGATGACTACGCTCCCCCGTCTTTGGAGTGCCGGCGAGGTGATCACGTCTCGTATAATTGAAGGCAATATGACTCAGTTTCTTTTCCAAACCGAAGAGGCTCTGATTTCGGTCCTTCGGCGTGGACCATGGTCGTTCAATGACCGCATGTGCGTCCTCCAGAAATGGTCGCCGACGATAGATGCAAATGAAATGAAATTCATTCCGTTTTGGGTCCAAATCTGTGGAATCCCAATCCAGTTTCTAACATACCAAATGGTGATTTATATCGGTGGAACTCTCGATGACATCCTCGAAACCGATTTTAACACCGAGAACTCGCAGCGGGTCGAGTTTTTGCGTGTCAAAATCCTCATGAACATCACGGTCCCGCTCTAATTTCAGAGGAAATTCTGATTTCATGATACCGAATATATTCTCAAATTCAGATATGAAAAACTGAGATCTTTCTGCCCTTAATGTGGTATTCTATCACACGATGCAATTGACTGCCCGATTGACGCGGATTCCATAAATCCGAACACAAACCCCTCCAGTGATGATGATTCTGGCGACGACGGTGCAAATTCACCACCACCGGGTTTTCCTTCACAGCCACAATTTTCCCCACATCGACATGTCTCTTCGGGTGCGAATGGGGACGAATTTGGAGAAACCTCTACTGAACGACTTATCTCCCCAAGAATTTCTCAGGCTGACAAACGACCACGCCCGCCGGAATCCATGGCTTCCAGTGACTCTACAAAACGGCAAAAATCGATACCGGTTCTCTCTCCCGGTTCACCAAGTACGCTGGAATTGAGACATGGTTTGGAATTAAAATCTGGTTTGGTCAGTACCTGGTTCAATTTAAGTGGATTCTGGTTTAAGTTGCTAACCGAGATTTATGGCATAACCGACTACATTTTAATAACCGGTTTAAGAAAGAAAATCGATTACTGGTTTAGGATTAATGCCTCGGTTTATGGTCATATAGTAGTATGTGTCCAATATATTAACCCTTTAACGGGAAATATTTATGCTGGTGAAATTCTGAGTTACCTAGGTGACCGCTTGGTGGGCCATAAACCACCATATATAGAATGAACATTACATTTTGGAACTGCCGGGGTATGAGAGGGTCTCTGGTAGTTCGACGCCTTAAGGGAATAAAGAAGATTTATTCCCCGGACATACTCCTCCTAGTGGAAACCAAGAACAACAACAATGTGGTTCATGATGTCGCTAGTACTTTAAATTACGCATGTGTATTGTGTATCCCCCCAAAAGGAATTGGTGGTGGACTGGCTTTATTATGGAATAAGTCTGTTTCTGTAAACATTATCAGTTCAGACAAAAGACTTATTGACTGCAAGATTAATAAAAAAGGCTATGATTTCTATTTGTCATGTGTCTATGGGCATCCTATACGGAAATATATGATAAATCTTTGGGAAAGATTACAGAAAATAGCCCCTCTATGGAACAGCCCATGGCTTTTATGTGGGGATTTCAATGAAATCTTAAATGTACGGGACAAAACTGGTGGTGCTATTAGAGAACCATGGAGCCTATTTGATTTCCAAAAAATGGTTTCAACTTGCCAGATTTCTGATTTACGATATATCGGGAATAATATGACTTGGGCAGGAAAAAGAAATAATCAAATAGTTCAATGTTGGTTGGATAGGGCTATGGCTAATCATGAATGAAAAGCTACCTATCCGGCGTCAATAATTGAATACTTAGATATGATAGATTCTGACCATCGACCAGAGTTGATTAAAATTCGAAGGCACTCAGAATCAGGAAAAAGAATATTCCGTTATGATCCCCGATGGGCGGATAAAGATGGATTTCACAGTTTAGTTAGTAATTGCTGGAACAGCTCTGATCAAAGAAATACTTCTATATCCTACCGACTTCAAGCCTGCAGATAACGAATTTCCTCTTGGAAAAGTAATTCTATGCTAAACTCCCACTACCGAATTCGGGAGTTAAGTAAAGATATTAATGCAGAAAAGAGTAGGGTTAACTGTGACAGTGGGAAAATTTTGTCTTTAAACAGAGAGTTAGCTAAGGCCTATGAAGATGAGGAACTCTACTGGAAAATTAAGAGTAGAAATGAATGGCTATAAGCTGGAGACACGAATACAAAATATTTCCATGCAACAACGAAGAATCGAAGATCGAGAAATACAATAACTTCCATTCAAGATGAGTTTGGTACTGATGTCTACGGAAATGAGGATATTGCACATCAAGCCTTAAAATATTTTGCGAATTTATTTAAATCAAGCTCAACAACAAATATGGATTCAGTACTAGAAAATGTTAAATCAATTGTCTCCATTGAAATGAATATGGAGCTTACTAAGACAGTTGCTCCTGATGAGATTCACGAAGCTATTTTCTATATTGGTTCGAATAAAGCTCCAAGGCCAGATGGCTTCGCGGGATCTTTTTTCCATCAACATTGGGATATTGTTGGACATTCAGTAATTGAGGAAGTTACCAGATTTTTTGACACATGACACATGTCACCGGGTTTCAACCATACGAATATCTGTCTGATTCCCAAGACTAACTGCCCTACACTCATGAAAGATTATAGACCAATCTCCCTGTGTAATGTTATCTACAAAATCATTTCAAAAGTATTGGTCTTACGACTCAAAAAAGTTTTGGACGACCTTGTTTCAGAAAATCAGGCCGCTTTCATACCGGGACGGCTTATTACTGATAATGTGCTTCTAGCCCACGAATCCTTACATGCATTGAAAGTACAACCGACTTGTGCGAAAATGTATATGGCAGTTAAAACAGACATGAGTAAAACCTAGATAAAATTGAGTGGAATTTCTTGGAAGCAGTTCTACAAAAGAAAGGATTTTCGAATCGATGGATACAATGGATAATGCAATGTGTCTCATCTACATCTTTTTTAGTACTTATAAACGGAAGTCCATATGGATTGTTCAGACCTTCGCGGGGATTAAGACAAGGTGATCCACTATCTCCATACTTGTTTATACTATGCTCTGATGTACTTAGCTCAATGCTTCATCACGCTCAAATAAGGAAGCTCATTCAGCCACTACGTTTAAACCGGTCTGGACCTTCGATCTCTCACCTTCTTTTTGCTGATGACTCCTTATTTTTTATCAGAGGTGATACTACAAATGTGATACAATTAAAACAAATATTTGAAGACTATGGCAGAGTGTCTGGTGAGATTATAAATTTTGATAAATCATCCATTGTGTTTGGGAATAAGGTTTTCTCTCATACACGAGCAACCGTACATCAATTGCTTGGAATCTATAATATAGGAGGTGGGGAAAATATTTAGGTCTACCTGAACGGTTTCAAAGAAATCGACGGCAAATGTTTCAATACATTATTGATAAAGTTGAATCAAGAATATCAGGATGGCAATCGAAGTTCTTATCTCAGGCAGGCAAAGAGGTTTTAATTAAAGCAGTTGGTTTTGCTATGCCAGTCTACTCGATGAATGTATTCAAGCTCCCGAAAGATATTTGTCACACTCTGGATAAAATTCTATCACGATTCTGGTGGGGCTCCTCGGATGATAAGCGTAAAACTTCATGGGTGGCATGGAAAAAAATAACTAGACTGAAACTTATCGGTGGTTTGGGATTTCGAGATTTTGAAAAGTTTAACCAGGCACTGTTAGCAAACCTCAGTTGGAAAATTCTACAGAGACCACATTGTCTGCTATCAAAGATTCTCAAGAGTCGATATTATAAAACAGGTGACTTTCTTAGTGCTACACGTGGATCTCGTTCGTCTTATGGCTGGCAATCAATTCTTCATGGTAGACAATTACTAACATTAGGACTGAAGCGAATTATTGGCAATGGTACATTTACAGATATAGGGGATTCGACGTGGTTGCCTGTTTGTCCTCCACGTGCCCCAAAATGTTTGCCTTATACAAATCCAAGGCTCAAGCTCGATGTGCTAATAAATAAGAATACATGCCAATGGGATGAAGCGACAATTAATGACCTAATTGAGAAAGATGACCATCACCTCATCTACAAAATTTTTATTCCACCATTACATACTAATGATGCTTGGGTTTGGCGTCACACTTCTAATGGATCATATTCTGTGAAATCGGGGTATCGACATGCGATAGAAACTTCTACTCTGGATTCAGTTGATTTTCCTCCACCACTAGCTCAACATCCTGATCTCGCCAAGGAAATTTGGTCCATACAAATGCCACCAAAATATAAGCATTTTTATGGCGATTATTATCTAAAAGTCTACCGGTCAAATCTCAATTATATCGCCGGAAGATAACTCATGATGATAAATGCTATCGCTGCTGTGTCTCTGAAGAAACAGAACTCCATACATTTTTCCTATGTCCGTACGTCCAGATGATATGGAGGAAGATGGGTATACAAACTACTAATATATGTGATAACAACTCCAATATCTATGATAATATCAGATATATCATGGGTAGCTACAAAAATTGCCCACATGAATCTTCAAATAAATACCTTCCATTTTACTTACTATGGCGGATATGGAAATCAAGGAACGACTTAGTGTTTAATAAACACGATGTGTCGGATGATATTTTGCTGCGAAAGAGTCAAGAAGATGCACATGAATGGTTATCTCACCTCACATCTTTGGGTCAGAGACAGGCTTCACTATATACAACAAACAATCGTGTCCAATGGCAATTACCTCCGCAAGATTGGGTGAAATGTAATTATGACACAGCTCATCATAATGGTAATAAAGCTTCAGGTCTAGGGTGGATTATTCGGAATGATCGTGGTTTATTCATTACTATGGGAAACGGGAAATTTCAAGGCAGAGAAACGGTCATTGAAGCTGAACTATCTGCTCTAATTTGGGCTCTACAATCTGTTTGGTCGCTCGGATATCAACATGTTATTTTTGAAGGAGACAATCTTACATTAAATAATCTTCTCAACGGAGTTAATACTAATCGACATGTTCAACATTACATTCATACGATACAACAATGGTTCACTAAATTTCAAGACATTGTTTTCTCCTATCAACGACGGTCAGGAAATAGAATTGCTGATATGTTAGCATCATCTGCTGTCAAATCTTCTGTTGATTGGAACATCTTTATTACTTGTCATTTATTTTTATTACCAATTGTAAACAACGATATTCAGTAATACATAAATTTCGAAGGCAAAAAAAAAATATAGTATTTGTTTACGTTTATATTAAGTGTCATTTTAAAAGTATTTTATTTTGAATTCCGTTTTATATTTTCAAAGCTTATTTATTTAAAAGTTATCCCTTTTTTATATTCTTTTACCTTGTTAATAAGCGAGAACACATTAGATATTGTACTAATAAAAAGCAAAGAAAAATTATAATGTTTTCTTAATCTATGTAAAAACTATCTAATGTTAAGAAAACAATCTCAATTAAATATTACGTTTTAGCCGATCCTTCTGACAAAAAGAGAGTTTAGTGGAAGATAAGCACCGTACCGTCTGGGTCTGTTTGTTTTGTAATAGCGTAACATGTGCTTTGTGTTTATAAATAGCCCCCACCACTTTCTTCCTACTTTTCTCCCATGTCCCAGCCATTAGTTTCACCCCAATTCTACAAATAAACCATTTTACCTATCATTTTTGTTTTATTTTTACTCAAAATTATGACAATTTGTTGTTTAGTCAAAGAGTTTTGGCCAGATGTAATAAAAAGAGTTTTGGACTTATTGCCTAAAATTAATTGGACGGAAAAAGAGAAAATATATAAATTACTTAATTTGCAACAGGGAAAGTTAAAACCTGAAAATAGTAACTAAAAGTAAGATACTTTCCCGTGTGCAGATTTTTTTATTTTGATTTGGATTTTTATTTCTCACTCTCTAAACAAAAACAGATTTAAGGTGTTGTGTATTAATTCGACCACCTTGATTGATTACTTCAGTCTCAATCAAAACAATGATAAGATGTTTGAAATATCAAAGAATGTTTTAAATCCAAAATGGGTTAATGGCATTACATGATTACTACTTCCGTAATTATCGCTCCATCTTGAAAATCATTATATAGACAGAGGAGGGTGTGGAGATAAAAGATCTTAGTCGTATACAATTATAATTATTAATTAAGTTAATAATACTTTCCAAAGCGTGATTTAGTAAATACCATAAAAACAGTTATGAAAAGAAGAAGAAATGGGTATTGTATTTATTTGCGTGATTATCTCTTTTATTTCATGAATATGTGTGAGTTTTCGAAGTAAGAGCCAACATGAAGCAAACAAAAAGATGGTCTCCTTGTCTTAATTACGATTATTAATTTTTATTAGTATGATCAATTAATTAAGAAAACCAAGGAAATGAGATTCCAAACGTGAATCCAGCCATGTAACCTCTTTTATAAAGACAGCCTGCTTCACTTGCTTCTCCACTGCTCTGTTCTGTCTCTTTTTTCTTCTTCCTCATTAAAAGCTGAACACAAAGATCGACTCTTTCTTTCTACATCACATGCAAGTTTTGTTTGCATTTGTTTCAAATCCATTTAAAGTCTGTTCCTTTTTTACCCTAAGCATTCTTCTGACTCTTGGAG
Organism: Pugionium cornutum; assembly: GCA_018901935.1. Lineage (NCBI taxonomy): Eukaryota > Viridiplantae > Streptophyta > Magnoliopsida > Brassicales > Brassicaceae > Pugionium > Pugionium cornutum. Next base: position 8,002,327 of record CM032162.1, read on the forward strand.
AGAAATGAGGAAGCTTTTCTTGTTAGGGTTTGTAGTGGCAGGACTGATTCTAGAGACTGCGGCAAATGGGTATTTAGAGTTCAATGTCACAGATTTTGATCGCATTGAGGAATTAGAGTATGACTTTTCCAAATTTAGCTCCAACTTCAATCCATTAATGGTTGGTCTCACACTTATCAGAGGAGCTGGTGCCAAAGGAGCTGGTACTCTCTCCTCTCTCTCTCTCTCTCTCTCTCTCTCTCTCTCTCTCTCTCTCTCTCTCTCTCTCTCTCTCTCTCTCTCTCTCTCTCTCTCTCTCTCTCTCTCTCTCTCTACATTTTTACTTCAACACATTTGCACAAAATCTGGCTTTTTTGTTTGCTTATCATATATCCAGTCCAATTACTTTCTCAGATTTAAGCAGAGTTCAAATGACATAAATATAAGTATCGCCCTTGCATTTTAAAGTAAATTACTTTATGAGTTTGGTGTGTGAGGTACATTATGTATGTGTATATGAAATATGGCTATAAAAACATCAATATCATGCTAAAAATGTAAAAACAGAACAATGTTTGAATATAAGATCTGTGAAAGAGAAATCTTGTCTGTGTCTTAATTACAGTTTGTTTGGATGGAACATTGCCTGGATATCACTTACATCGTGGACATGGATCCGGAGCCAATAGTTGGCTAATTCAATTAGAGGTTAGCATATATGAATAAAGCTTCTGTTTTTTTGTAAGTCTTATTATGTTTAAATATTTTGAATGAGTGTTGAAAGTTGCCAAATGTGGAAAGGGAGGAGGATGGTGTGACAACATCAGGAACTGTGTATACCGAAAGAAGACTCGTCGTGGGTCCTCTAACTATATGGAGAAACAGATTCAGTTTACAGGAATACTTAGCAATAAAGCTCAAGAAAATCCAGGTTTTTGTCTTCAAGCTTTTTTTATCAGTTAAATCTTTATGAAACAACAACACCTTTTTTCTGTTTGACCTGTTTTTTGTAATGTCATTAATCTATATATTCAGACTTTTTCAACTGGAATAGAGTCAAGCTTCGTTACTGCGATGGTGGTTCCTTCAGCGGGGATAGTCAGAATAAGGTTTGCATCATATAAGCTATTTTTTTAAAGAACCATAGAACACTGTCTTAAAGATCATACAGTTTTTCTTGATTTTTCCTTTCTTGTCTTCTCAGTTTTGGGGTTTGAGTTGTTGTTCTTTTTGTTCTCTTAAACATGTTTCAGGCTGCACGGCTTCAGTTTAGAGGAGAGCGGATCTGGAGAGCCGCAATGGACGATTTGAAAGCAAAGGGAATGCGAAATGCCAAACAGGTGTTTTCGCTTTTTCCTTGCTTGCATTAATTCCTGTCTTAACTGTAATATGGAGAAGTTTAGTTTTTGCGAAAACTGATTTATTCATTGAATTGCAATGGCTTATAAAGGCCTTTTACAGAACAAAACAGAGCAACTGAAGCCTAACTAAGTTGCACAAAAACAGGAAACTAATTGACCATAAGAATCGGTCCTTATTTGACAATTAAAACAATCGAAAGCTCCTTTATTTCTGGTTTGACTTGTTCTAACAAACCCTCCCTAAACTAAGCTTGGTGAGCCAAGCTTAGCTTATCTTCAACAGAGCATATCCCAAGTTTGCTTCTTAGATTTTCGAACACTTCACGTTTTAATGGCTTTGTAAAGATGTCTGCTGCTTGCTCCTTTGATTCACAATGTTCAAGACAGATTATACCATCATTGACCAAGTCTCTTAAGAAGTGAAATCGTACTCCAATATGCTTACACCTTCCATGAAACACTGGATTTTTTGACAATTTAATTGTTGAAGTGTTGTCACAGAAAATGACAGTACTTTCTTTTGTGATATGTCCCAGTTCTTCCATGATTCTCTTAAACCAAATGACTTGACTTGCACAAACTGATGCAGCTACATACTCAGCTTCGGTTGTCGATAGAGTAACTATTGGTTGTTTCTTTGAACACCATGCAACTGCTGCATTGTCCATAAGAAAAACATACCCAGTAGTACTTTTCCTACTGTCAACATCTCCTGCAAAATCACTATCAGTGTAGACTAGCACTTCTCCAGTTCCATTTTTCTTATACCAAATTCCAAAATCCATTGTGCCTTTGAGATATCTCAACACTTTCTTTGCTGCTTGAAGATGTAACTTCGTTGGTTTAGACATGAATCGACTTAGGAGACTTACAGAGAATTGCAGGTCAGGACGTGTAGTTGTGATGTACATAAGACTTCCTATTATCCTCTTGTAGAAAGTCTCATCAACTCGTTCTCCCCCTTCATCTGTATTGAGTTTGTATCCATGTACCATTGGATTGTACACTGGATTACATTCTTCCATTTCAAAACGTTTGAGAACTTCAAATGCATACTTTGACTGAGATATATGAATTCCATAAGATGTTTGCATAACTTCTATTCCCAGGAAATATCTCATTTTGCCAAGATCTGTCATATCGAATTCCTTTTGCATTGACATTTTGAATTCTTTCATCATTAAGGCATCATCTCCTGTGTATATAAGATCATCCACATACACACTAACAATCAAAATGTTACCTTGTTTGTTAGTTTTCAGAAATAGAGTTTCTTCGTTTTTAGACTTTGAGAAGCCTTCCTTGATGAAATATTCTTCGATTCGACTAAACCAAGCTCTCGGGGCTTGTTTTAAGCCATACAATGCTTTGTGGAGTTTGTAAACCTTGCTTTCTGATCCTTTTCTCACATATCCTTTGGGCTGTTGAATGTACACATCTTCTAAAAGTACACCATGGAGAAAAGCTGATTTTACATCTAATTGATAGATGTCCCAATTCCTTTGAGCTGCTGTAGCTAGAATAATTCTGATGGTATCCATTCTAGCAACAGGGGCATATACCTCAGTATAGTCGATTCCATGTTCTTGGGAGTATCCTTTAGCCACTAATCGTGCCTTATATTTGTTAACCTCTCCATGTTCATTAAGCTTGGTTTTGTAAATCCATTTTACTCCAATGCATTTTGCTCCATCTGGTAAGTCTGCAAGATCCCAAGTTCCATTTTTTTCAATTGATTTGATCTCTTCATTCATGGCTTCTCTCCATTTTGAACTCTTTTCTGCTTCTTCAAAAGTTGTAGGATCATTTGAGCTAGTTTCTGCCATGTTTAGTTCGTCTTCTTCTTCTTCTTCTATGATTTCATCAATTTCATCACCAATAATGTAGTCATTCAGATATTGAGGTGGTCTTGTTCTTCTTCCCTCCCTGACTTCGACAACTTGCCCGTTTTGAGCTTCTTCTGCAATTTCTGCAGGTTCCTCTGATTCATCACTTGAATCATTTTCCTCCCATGTTTCATCATCATTCCAAGTTAACTCTGAATTTGTGTGAAGAGTTTGATCTTCTTCCCAATTCCAGCCTTTTGTTTCTTCAAAAACAACATCTCTACTTATCATGATTTTCTTTGTTCTTGGATTGTAAAGTTTGTATCCTTTTGATTCTTCTGAAAATCCAAGTAACACACATGTTGTACTCTTATCATCAAGTTTTCCACGTTTTTGATCTGATATGTGAACATGAGCAAGGCTCCCCCATACTCGGAAGTGATCCACTGTTGGTTTTATTCCATTCCAGGCTTCTTGGGGTGTAATATCCTTTACAGCCAATGTAGGACATCTATTAAGAATATAGAATGTCCACAACACTGCATCTGGCCAAAAAATCCTTGGCATCTTTTTAGTTGAAAGCATGGATCTTACCATGTTCATTACAGTGCGATTCTTCCTTTCTGCAATGCCGTTTTGTTGTGGTGTGTAGGCAATAGTGAGTTGTCTGCGAATCCCATGTTCTTTGCAGAAATTTGTAAATTCATGTGATGTATACTCTCCTCCCCGATCAGTTCTTAGTCCTCTAATAGACTTTCCTGTTTCATTCTCCACTTTCCTTTTGAATATCTTGAAATGGCTGAGAGCTTCTGACTTTTCTTTAAGAAGATATACCCATGCTTTTCTACTATAGTCATCAATGAAACACAAAATGTATTTCTTACCACTGGTGGATGTAGGACTGATGGGACCACATATGTCTGAGTGCAATAATTCAAGAACTTCTTTTGCTCTCCACTTGCTCTTCTTTGGAATAGGATTTCTTGGTTGCTTTCCAACTAAGCAGTTTGAGCAGGTGAAGTTTTGTGAGTTGAATTTGGGAAGACCTTGAACCATATCTTTGTTCTGAAGAGTTCTCATACCACTACAACTTAGATGTCCATATCGTTCATGCCACAATCTCATTGTGTCTTCTGAGACTGTCTGCAAACATTGTGGCTGTGTTGGTCTGTCTTCATCTCTTGTTTCATCAACCAATATGAACATTCGATTCATGCTCATCTTGCTTTCTGCTAAGAGTCCTTTTTCATCATGATATATCTTGCATGCTCCTTTTTGTATCAGAATGGAGAGTCTCTTTTCTTGGAGCTGCCCAAGGCTTAGAAGATTGTTTTTGAGCTCCGGTACATAGTAAACGTCACTGATTGTATAGCTTGCATCGTTCAGAGTCAACTTGATGTTTCCTTTTCCAATAACTTCCATTCTTTTGTTGTTTCCCAACTTAACAGAATGCTTGAAAGTATCATCCATGGTTGAGAATAGACACTTGTTTCCACTCATGTGATTTGAGCATCCTGAATCAAGGAACCATACTCTTCTTTTCATAGTTTCTTGTTTTTCAGAACGTGCCATCATGGATAATTTTGCAGGGTCTTCCACTTTGATTACTGCATTCTTGTCATCTCTTTCATTTTCGATGTAGCTCATCAGCAACATCTCTTTATTTTCATCCAAGTCGGCATAATTTGCTTCTTCTTCCCACTTAGGACATTCATTCTGAAAATGTCCAAGCCGATGGCACTTAAAACACTCCACTGTGCTTTTGTTGAAGTATGTTCTACCTCGACCTCGTCCTCTTCCTCTTCCATTGAAACCTCGTCCTCTGGTTCCCATTCCTCCTTCATATGTTACTTTCAATACTTGATCCTCTCCTTTGTCTGTCTTTTTGAACTTCTGTTCATGCACTGCCAATGAACTTTGAAGTTCATCTAGAGACATACTCTCAATGTCCTTGGATTCTTCAATGGATACAACCACATACATAAACTTCTCAGTTAATGTCCTGAGAATTTTCTCCACGACTTTGGAGTCTGACATAATCTCTCCATTGCTCCTCATTTGATTTGTAATGGTTAAGACTCTTTTGAAGTATTCTTCTATGTTTTCGGTCTCTTTCATTTCTAATATCTCAAAGTCTCTCCTTAGTTTTTGCAGCAAAGATTTCTTCACTCGATTACTTCCTGCAAATTTCCTTTTCATCGAATCCCATATGATTTTTGATGTTCTTCTATCCAAGACTTGTTCAAAAGTTACTCTGTCGATACATTGGTAGAGGTAGTGCTTGACTTTGTGATCATTTGTTTTAGCATTGTCGAGCTGTTCCCTCTGTTCTTCACTCAGAATCGTAGTGGTGGGTGGTTCCTCATATCCATTTTCGATTAGACTCCATAATCCCTTAGCTCGGAAAAAATTTTCCATCACTTCACTCCAATGATCCCAATGTCCATCAAAGTTAGGTAGTTTCATCTTGTCATCTGCCATTTTGATGAATGATTTAAGCTGCAGCTTATAGTTTCAGAGTGTACGAGCTCTGATACCAATTTGTAATATGGAGAAGTTTAGTTTTTGCGAAAACTGATTTATTCATTGAATTGCAATGGCTTATAAAGGCCTTTTACAGAACAAAACAGAGCAACTGAAGCCTAACTAAGTTGCACAAAAACAGGAAACTAATTGACCATAAGAATCGGTCCTTATTTGACAATTAAAACAATCGAAAGCTCCTTTATTTCTGGTTTGACTTGTTCTAACATTAACATCGATCAAACAGTTTTTATTTCTCTAACCTTTTTAATACTCTCCAGGCACTTCTATCTGGATGCTCTGCAGGCGGTCTAGCAGCGATTTTACGCTGTGACGAATTCAGAAACTTGTTTTCAAGAACTACCAAAGTCAAATGCTTAAGCGATGCAGGCTTGTTCTTGGACACGTAATTTAGTTCATACGAATTCTTCCTTCTTTTTATATTTCTTAAGATTGGCTCAGTATCTGTTATTGAGTTCCTTGTTTTCTGTGAATAAAGGCCAGATGTGTCCGGTGGCCACACGATAAGGAATCTATATAACGGTGTTGTGCAGTTGCAGGTGATGTGTTCATGTTATATAAACTTTCATAGATTACAAAAGATCGTAAACTCTAAATTTTTCTGTTATGGTGCAGGGAGTGAAGAACAATCTGCCACGTATATGCACAAACCATCTCAATCCAACCTCTGTAAGTTCTTCTTCCTCAAGTCAAGTTGATTCTCATTTGTATATAAGCGCATAAAGCTGAACCCGTAAAGTCTCTATCTTTGATTTGGGGACAGTGTTTCTTCCCTCAAAACTTGATCAGTCAGATGAAAACCCCTCTTTTTATAGTCAATGCAGCATATGATATTTGGCAGGTAAGTTTCTTCTTCTTCTTCTTCTTCCATTTAGAAACTAATTCCTTTTTTAACTGGTTTCGTTTAAGTAGATTCAAAGCAGTATCGCTCCGCCGAGTGCAGATCCTAGTGGTTATTGGCATGAATGCAGATTAAACCATGGAAGATGCACTCCAGCACAAATCCGGTTCTTGCAAAGTGAAATCATCTGAAAAATCCAAAACTTGTTTTTGTTTTTCTGATTAATAAAATGACCTGACCTTGATCATTCTTATCCTTTTATTTTCTTTAGCAGGGTTTAGAGATCAGATGTTGAGAGCTGTGAGGGGATTCTCAAATTCAAGAAAGAACGGTTTGTTTATAAACTCGTGTTTTGCTCATTGCCAAACCGAAAGACAAGATACTTGGTTCGCTGATAATTCTCCTGTTATCCGCAAAAAGGTAACCACTTTATCTTCATTTACAAGCTAATGCAAACACTAAACACAGACAAAATGCTCTTTTGTTTTGAACTGCGTTTAGGCTGTGGCGATAGCGGTTGGAGACTGGTATTTTGACAGAGCGGAAGTGAAGCTAATAGATTGTCCGTACCCATGTGATAGGAGCTGCCACAATCTGGTCTTCAGATAAATCATCTTCTCACTTTCATTTATATATACGAAGGAAGAAGAAGTGAATAAAAGTTTTCATTTCTCAATAATATTGTTTGTATTGTAATCCTCTACTACGTACCTATTCTTGATTTCAACAAAGTTTTTTCCCATAGAAATTGAATTCTAATGAAGAAAAGATTTTTCTTTTTTCTAAGTTTTAGACAAGTCTGCAAATAATGAAAGTAGTTTTATTTGTTATGAAAAATATCTAAAGAGATAAAATTAAACTCATAATTTTACTAAAAAAAAGAAGAGAGAGAAGAGAAAATTTTTTATCGATGTTCTTATTGTTGTAGTTTACAAATGACACATAGTCTCCTATTTATAGGAGAATTCAGTTGGCAAACTTCGTAAAAAGATAATCAAAACAAAGAAGTTTTCAACGAAGATGCCTTTGTTGACTTTTCAACACTCCTCCTTGATTATCTATTATTATCGAAGTATTATGTACTGCCTCGTTAAAAACCTTATCATGTAAAAACCCAATGAGATAAAAATCATGATAAGGGAAAAAGAGTACATATACGCAATCTCCCACTCGAAAAGATATATATAAATCCCTTTATATATCTCGCAAATGACTCATTCCAATATTCTGAACATGCTTTCTGAATGTTGTTGTAGGAAGCGCCTTTGTGAACAGATTTGCTGCATTGTCGGTTGAGCGAATATACTCAATGTGGACTACTTGATTTTTCACAAGCTCTTGAGTATATGAGAAAAATCTTGGTGGGATATGTTTTGTCCTATCGCTCTTAATATAACCTTCCTTAAGTTGAGCGACACATGCATCATTATCCTCGAACAATTTTGTTGGTTCTTTATTTGTAGTGATTCCACTAGCTTCTTGTATATGATGAGTCATGTACTTGAGTCATACACATTCTCTACATGCCTCATTGAGTGCGATAATTTCCGCATGATTTTATGAAATGGCAATCAATGTCTGTTTTTGTGAACGCCACGAGATCGCAGTGCCTCCTAATGTAAAAACATACCCGGTTTGCGATCGAGCTTTATGCGGATATGATAATAACCTACATCTGCAAAACTAACTAGACCAAACAAGGAATTTCTGGGATAATATAATCTCAAGTCAATTGTACCTTGAAGATAACATAATATTTGTTTTATTCCGGTCCAATGTCTTCGCGTAGGGGCTGAATTATACCTTGCAAGTAAGTTAGTAGCAAAAGCAATATTTGGTCTCGTACAATTAGCAAGATACATCAGCGCACCAATAGCGCTCATATAAGATATTTCACAGCCTAAAATTTTCTCGTTATCCTCACAAGGTAGAAATAGATCCTTATCAACAATAAGTGATCTATTGACCATTGGAGTACTCAAATGATTTGCTTTATCCATATTAAAGCGTTTTAATACCTTTTTGGTATAATTTGATTGATGGACAAATATTCCACCTTTGAGATGCTCTATTTGAAGCCCGAGACAAAACTTTGTCTTACCAAGGTCTTTCATTTCAAACTCTTCTCTCATATGGGTTCGTGCATTATGAACTTCTTTTTGAGTTCCAATTATGTTCAGATCATCAACATATACAACGATAATAACAAATCCTAATGAGGATTTCTTGATAAACACGCAAGGGCATATCGCATTGTTGATATATTCCTTTTTCAATAAATATTCGCTTAAGCGATTATACCACATGCGTCCGAATTGTTTTAATCTAAGTAATCGCTGTAATTTGACCGAACAAAAATCCTTTGATTTTTCCGAGATCTTGGATCCTTCCGAGATTTTAAATTCATCGGGAATTTTCATATATATGTCACTATCAAGTGATCCATATAGATATGCAACCACGACATCTATAAGATACATTTCTAAATTTTTGGATGCTGTTATACTCATCAAGTATCTAAACGTAATTGCATCCATAATCGGAGAATATGTTTCATCATAATCAATTCCCGGTCTTTGAGAGAAACCTTATGCCACAAGTCGTGCTTTATATCTTATGATCTCGTTTTCTTCATTTCGTTTTCTCACGAAAATCTATTTGCATCCGACAGGCATTACATCTTCTCGTGTAATGATAACATGTCCGAATACATTTCTTTTATTGAGAGAGAGTAATTCATCTTTCATGGCCTTTTGCCATTTCTTCCAATCGGGTCTCGCCCGATATTCTGATAATGATCTCTGGTCCGGATCATTATATTCATCATTAATTTCTTTAGATATAGAAAATGAAAATGTTCCATCCACATCTTCTATTTCATTTCTAACCCAGATTTTTCCATCTTGGGCGTAATTAATGGATGTTTTACAATTTTCTATATCACGTTCTTCCTCAAGAAGACTTTCATCATCAGATTTTTCAAGAAACTTCTCATTTTCTTGAATATCTGCATGATGTAATACTTTTGGGAGATCTTTACTGATTCTTCCCAATTTCTTTTTTTTCGGGGATTTTTATCTTTAGAGCCCATCGGCCTCTCCTTTTTCAATTGAATTTTTGGGTCATTTATTTAATTTTCATCAAATGGTTCCTTTGGAACATCAATTTTTGATGGAGCATTTGCAACGGGTATATACGATTTCGTCACCTTTTTTGTATCTATGAACACATCTGGTAATTCATTTGTCATATTCTATAAATCTATAATTTTCTGAACTTCGAGCTCACGTTGATTTGTAGGGGGGTTAAGGTGTATCAAATTTCGTGTACACCATGTAACATCTTTTGATGTTTCTTTAATTCCTCCCTCTAATGCTGGAAATTCATCTTCATTAAAATGGTAATCGCCAAAACGTGCCGTAAACATATTACCAGTTCGAGGTTCAAGATATCAAATTATACTTGGTGATGTATACCCAATATATATTCCTATTCTCCTTTGAGGTCCCATTTTTGTTCTTTGTGGTGAGGCTATTGGAACATAAACCACACACCCAAAAACTCGAAGATGGGATATATTTGGCTGTTGACCAGATGTCAACTCCAATGGGAATATTTATTATACGCACTTGATCTAATCTGGACTAATGCAGCTCCATGTAGTATAGCATGACCCTATACAGAAATTGGGAGATTTGTTCTCAATATTAACGGTATTGCAATCAATTGCAACCGTTTAATCAAACTTTCGGCCATCCCATTGTGTGTATGCACATGGGGCACTGGATGCTCAACATCAATCCCCATTGATATACAATAATTATCAAAAGCTTGTGAAATAAATTCACCAGCGTTATCAAGTCTGGCTTTCTTTATGACATAATCAGAAAATTGTGCTTTCAATCTGATTATTTGGGTAATGAATTTTACGAAAGCCGTATTTCTTATTGTCAAAAGACAAACATATGACCATCTACTTGATGCATCAATCAATACCATAAAGAATTGGCCCGCACGGTGGATGAATAGGTCCACATATGTCACCATGTATTCTCTCTAAGAATACTGGAGATTCATTCCAAACTTTAGTTATTGATGGTCGTGTTATGAGTTTTCCTTGAGAACATTCTTTACATGAAAACTCTCCCGATTGAAAAATCTTTTCATTTTTCAATGGGTGACCATTACAATTTTGCACAATTTTCCTCATCATAATTGATCCAGGATATCCTAATCTTTCATGCCAGACTTTAAAAGTACTAGTAAACTTCTGGTTTACTATAGCATATGATTCAACTATGCTTATCTTTGTATAATATAATCCAGAGGATAACATTGGCAAATTTTCCAATATATGTTTCCTCTCAGATATAATGCAAAGATATTCAATATTATTTTTACTCATAGTCTCTATATGATATCCATTTTTACGGATATCTTTGAAACTTAACAAGTTTCTATGAGACTTAGGAGAATATAATGAATTATTTATTTCAAATTTCGTGCCTTTTGGCATCGAAAAATTGGCTTCTCTAGAGCCTAATATTATCTTTGCATTTCTTGATTATTACTCACGCTTCCAGCGGAATCACTTAAATCAAGACAGAAGAAATATCGTCTATCTTTAAGTATACTATGCGTTGTAACACTATTTGCTAGACAGATATCTCCTTCATCAATTCTAATTTGTGACATTTTCTGTATCATAATTTATAGAAATGCATTAATAGTTTAAAGCAAAATATATTTCATAAACTACTAAAACCATCGTTAAGTTTTGTTACACAAACATATTTGATACTTTCGGGATCATAATCGCTTTAATCTTCGTTGATACTTTCGGGATCAACAAGAAAATATGTGATAACGAGATGAGTATCACTAAAGGAAAGTCCAACTTCATCATCGGCGAAGTTGGTTTCAACATTATTACTCTTGGGATTTATTGACACTTGATACAGATCGACGAAATATTTGGGCGTACGACATGTACGTTCCCAATGCCCTTTTATGCCGCATCTGTAACAAGCGTTCTCGGTCGGTTTTCTTATTGTCCGACCACCCTCATTTATTTGGAAATTCTTATTTTTTCTAATGTTAAAACCCCTTCCTTGTCTACGTCAACGACCTCTACTATGGCTTTTACCGCGTATATGTCCTCGTCCTTGATAATTATTATTATTACTGGATGCTACCACATTCACTTCTGGGAATGGAGCCAATCCAGCTGGACGAGATTGATGATTTAACATCACGAGGTCGTTAGTTTGCTCTGCTACAAGGAGGACTTGAATCAACTTCGAGTAGCGAATATATCCTTTAGTCCGATATTGCTCTTGTAGGACTACATTTCCATAATGAAATGTGGAGAGCGTTTTTTCAATCATATCATAATCGCTCATTTTATCACCACATAACATCATTCTGGAAGTAATTCCGAACAACGCGGAATTATATTCACCAACACTTTTATAGTCCATAAATCGGAGGTGTAGCCAATCATATCGAGCCTTAGGTAAGATCACAAGTTTTTGATGATCAAACCTATCTCTTAATGATTGCCAAAGATCTACAGGATCTTTTTTGTGATATATTCATTTTTTAACGTATCGTGGAGATGGTGGCGTAAAAACACCATGGCCTTAGCCTTATTCTCATCTGACATCATTTCCGATGGATCGATGGCTTTAAGAAGGCCATTCGATCTCAGATGCATCTTTGCATCTGATTGCCAAGTCATATAATTTTTTCTAAATACATCGAGGACAATGATATCAAACTTTGCCAAGTTTGACCTGATATCTATATAATAATTAAATCAATTATTATAACATTTTAAGTATCATCTTAAAAATTGTTAATGATAATAAAAGCATGTGCATATAATAAAGTAAATAAATAAATAATCATCTTAGGAGGTAAGACCGTCCATGTGATTGAAAAGGCAGTGCCTACCATATTATTTCGAAGAGGCAGTGCCTACCACTCGATTAAAAAGGAGACATAATCTACCACTCCATAAGTAATTAAATTGACATAATAAAATAAAGTAAATAATATCACGGGAGGAGGTATAACCTACCACTCCATAAATAATATCGTGGAAAGAGGTATAACCTACCACTCCATAAATAATATCGTGGGAGGAGGTATAACCTACCACTCCATAAATAATATCGTGGGAGAAGGTATAACCTACCACTCCATAAATAATATCGTGGGAGAAGGTATAACCTACCACTCCATAAATAATTAAATTGACATAATAAAATAAAGTAAATAATATCACGGGAGGAGGTATAACCTACCATTCCATAAATAATATCGCGGGAAGAGGTATAACCTGCCACTCAATAATATCGCGGGAGGAGGTATAACCTACCACTCTATAAATAATATCATGGGAGGAGGTATAACCACCACTCTATAAATAATTAAATTGACATAGTAAAATAAAGTACATAATCTCACGGAAGGATGTATAACCTACTACTCCATAATATTGCGGGAGGAGGTATAACTTACTACTCCTTAAATAATAACGCAGGAGGAGGTATAACCTACCACTTCTTAAATAATAACGCAGAAGGAGCTATAATCTACTACTCCTTAAATAATAATGCAGGAAGAGGTATAACCTACTACTCCTTAAATAATAACGTTGGGAAAATATGATCTATTACTCTTTAGATAATAATGAAATTTGATTTTCGTTAATATTAGGTGATATTACATAAAAAAAAAATAGATGGATTGAATGCCGTGAAGTACATGTGTAGTAAAGTAATACGGTTCAGAAATAGGAAAATTTTCGTGTGCAGTAAAGCAACAGATTTTCAATTTCTGAAAAAGAAAAACGAAAGCCCAATACGAAAAAGCCCATTTTAAAAAATAAAGTCCAACATTTCCTAGTCTAACTCTCTCTCTTTTTTTTTTTTCATTTTATGTATAATTAATATTTGTATCTTGTTTAATTCCTAAATAGAAGCAACAAATCTCGGTAATTGGTTTAATTTTTCAATTAGGAAACATTCAACAACAAGTCTATGAAAGAATTTAAAGTCGTGTTAAATTTTTTTAATATTTATCAACTGATTTATTTATCAGTTACATAACCTCTGCTTAAATTAAAAAAACACCATCCATAGTCCAAGTCTCTCACTCCAACTTAAGATCTAGAAGACTAGAACTCATCCTTCAAGAAAAAGCACCATCCGGGACATATATTTACTTTATTTATTTTTTCTTTTCTTTAACGAATATTACTTCATTTCTAGGCTTTTAATTTTATGAACCTGAATAAGTTTTTCCTCAGTAAACTTTATATATATTACTTAAAAACCTTAATATATATAGATGTAAATAAACGAATATGAAACTCTATTATGGTCATTGTCATAAACAAGGAGAGGAAAATTGAAATTACAAAAGTAAAATGTACGAGCAGAATATGTACAAAACAAAAAAGCATTACACACTTGCAGAACATAATATATAAAATGTATGTATCAATCAATAAACTTCGGTCCCTGAATGTCAACAGAAAATGAAGAAAATAGTGATTAGACTCTCTCTCTCTCTCCCACTACTCTTTCTCTCTCACATGTTAATTAATCTAGTGCCATCAAATACCATGTTAGTATTAAGTTTTTGTAGATTTTCACCGTACAACTGCACGTCAGCATCGTGAAGCAACGTTGCAGCTTCTTGATTTGGAGATGATAAAGATGATGCTGACCTCCAGTAGTAGTTGGCTATGTCTGGCTTCACTTCTGCTTCTAAACCTGTTTCTGAGCTTTGGTTATGTTCTGTGTAATGAAGAATCTCTGATGCCCATGACGTCATGTCTTGATGATGATCCACTACTGGATTATTTTTATTGTTATTGTTCACGATTTGGCCAGCTTCTATGTAATGATTACCAAAGAAGGCATTGTAGATACTGTTGCTTTGAGATGGAACTGTGTTGTTGCAGTAGTTGAGTTCCCAGTTGTTTGGAACAGGATTGAAGTTTGAAGTTATTGGTATCGGATATGATGACGTTGACAATGAAGAGATTAAAGATAGGATCTGTTCTGTAACCGTGGGAGTAGTACTACTTGAACTGATGTAAAACGCAGCGTTTTGATTCGTCTTTGGGAACCACCAGGGATTTGATTGCGATGAGGAGACGATCGACTCTTGTGGGTTTATCGATCCCGTTGACTTTATTCCTTCCGAAGTAGCTGATGACGTCAGCTTCTGATTTGTGACGTTATGATTATAAAGAGTTTGAAGCTCGTTTGTTAAGGGTTTATGTGTTGTTGGGTCAATGCCTTTTCTTCGCAGTTTCTTCTTTAGACAAGAGTTCCAAAAGTTCTTGATCTCGTTGTCTGTTCTTCCGGGCAACCGAGTTGCGATCTGAGACCATCTAACACATTCATAATGGATCAAAGAAACATATTTCAAAAACTACATTATGAATTTCAAATACGATGTTTTGCAAAACCATTGTTGATTTAATTAACCTGTTGCCTAACGCAGCATGGAGTTCGATGATTAAGCTTTCTTCTTCTTGAGAGAAAGCTCCTTTCTTTAAGTCGGGTCTCAAATAGTTTATCCACCTAAGCCTACAACTCTTTCCACATCTCATCAAACCTATATGATCAAATATCCACACCATTTGCATATACAAACATGATAATATATATATATATACAAGTATTCAATTTTTCAACGAATCTAAGAGGATATTGAGACCAAACCTGCCCGTTTAGGGACAGAACTCCAACAGCCATGACCATGTCTAGTGATGTAATTGAGAAGTTTCTCGTCTTCTTCGGGTGACCAAAGGCCTTTTCTCAGCTTTTGCTTATAACAACAAGAATGTATATGTCTTCCCATTCTCTTTAATGTATGTATATTCGTAGCAATTGATGTATAAGAGTAATGAAGTAACAAGAAACTATAGATTGTTGCAGAGAGAGATAAGAGAGTTTTATGATCTATGGAGGTTGAAGAAAAAGATGGAAATGAGAGAAAATGTGATTGGCAATATTCTTGTGTCACACTTTTGTTATATAATCGTTGGGTGAGTCAATTGACACCTTTTATGGGACCACCCTTTATATAAAAATCAAGCAATGAACTATAAACCTAGTAATAAAACTATATGATTCCTTTACAATATATAAATATTTGCTTGTTAATACTTTGAAGAAAAAAAACTCAGTAAAATTAAGAGTAATACCTTTAAATAACATATTTTACAATTTTTATTTTAAATCTAATATTTTAAAATTAAAATTTCAAAATTAAAATTTCAAAATTAAAATTTCAAAATTAAAATTTCAAAAATAACATAAATGATTATGTAAAATTATTTATTTAGTACAAATTATACATAAACTTAATATATATTTAGATTCCTTTTTTATAATTTGTGGTATATAATTTTTCTATTAAAATAAAATTTTGATATTATAAATTTAAACTAATGAATTATTTTTGGAATAATTTTTTTAAAAATTGTTATTTTAGAGAACTGTCCAATTATTAATATTTTTCTAAAAAGATAGATAAAACAGAAAACAAATATGCGATGTTCGTTTGTCTGATGCAACATCTGTGGTAGCGACCTGCGGTCACACGCTAAAATATTATTCTTCGTTTTAGTATCGTAAACATTGTGGTTAGACCCTATAATATTATTTTTCGTTTTATTAACCTAGGTTATCGTTGCAGATTTTATCGTCATTATTTTATCGTAAACGGGTACAATTCTGCGGTGGTTAAATTTTTTTATCGCAAAAAGCTGCGGCGGTCAAACAAAAAACGTTTGAGTGAATGACGCAGCCGTAGTTTTTTGTGGCTACGAAAGGAATAGCACTATATATTGAGAGACGAAAATCAACGTTTTAGAAATTATAGAAGAAGAGAAATAAAGTTTAATAGAAAGAAAAGAAAAGAGGGAACTTCATGTCGCACAGTTACCTCAATTCATATAATAGTCGATTGTTGGGGACCATATGCTACGTTTAGACAATGATGATTTAAATTTTATAAATTCACAATAATTATTACTCAAGTTTGGAAAAATACAGATTGATTTCAAACCTTAAAAAAATAACTGTGCCCCACAATTCGAAAATTTTCTAATTAGCAAAAAGGGAAGCCATCGGTCAACCAACAAACTCATTTCCATGAAAGCATAGTACGAGTCTGAAATTCTTGTCCTTAAAAAAAAAAGAGTTTATACTTTTAGTTTATTTTCTCTTCGTTGATTTCTAAGAAAACACCTTGATGTCCTGAGAATGAAATAGTGCTTCAATTTAAGTACGTAAAGTGATGGTGGAAAAATAGCCATTTATGTTTCCACTATGCAATCTTTTTGCTCGGTTAACCACTTTTTTATATATATATATTTATATAGACAGTAGTTACCGAGTTGTGATTAAGCCTTTTTTATATTAATCCAACGTGTAAAAAAAGTTAAGTTTGATTAATTTCGAACATATTTCTACACGTGACAACAATAAGTGTTTATAAACGTACCAAAAAGTAAATGTGTTATTGATTGTACCATTTTTATATACATAGTAGAAGTGTTTAATTCGATTTTATCTTCGATCGTATGAGAGATGTTTGGATCAATCTGTTGTCGGTTATTGACAAAAAAACGAATAAAAAATATACCAAACAAAGCAAAAGAACACACAAGTATCAAAATAAACAAAGAAAAAGAAATTATTTTCTTATATATATACATCAATACCATATTAATTTAAAGATACACTACATATTTTCTAACCGATCGATGATTATAATATTTATATCAAAGTGACAAAAAAACATATATATTATGATAGCAAATGCGTTTTGATCTCTAATTTATTAATTGAAAAATATTTTATAAAACAAATTTTATTTTTAGGTAAATATGTCACAGTGAGTGATGTGAATCCAATCATAAAATCTTTAATGAGAAAATAGCTAAAAAACTCATCTAAAATCAGATAGGAAGAAACCTTTTGAAAAAATTGTTTTTATAGTTTATAATGGAAATACAAAAGAATCGCTCTTTCAAACGAGTGAGCATTTAAGTTTTCCATGTTGGAGAGAGGTTGAAGTTGACTGACTTTGGTTTTTTTTATCTTCGAGCAAGTCAAATGAAACTAAACAAGAAGACAAAAGGAACAAATATTTTAAATAGAAGAATATATTTTTAACTAAAATGTTGGCGATTAAGAAGTCTAATGGTCCAACAAATTAATATTGAAAATAATATATCGATTAAAATTTGCTGGAAATTGATTGGAAAATTTTCCACCGATCTATCATAGACATTTTGACGAATAGTTTGATGAAAAAATTCTCTATGTTTCTGACAATAATAAATTTCCGGTATATTATTTTTAGAAATTAGTGAAAAACGCATTATGATTTTATAATTATTTTTTTTTATATTATTTCAGAAAAATAATTTTATTGAATAGTTACTTGTTATCAAAACACATAAATAGT
Source organism: Pugionium cornutum (assembly GCA_018901935.1). NCBI lineage: Eukaryota > Viridiplantae > Streptophyta > Magnoliopsida > Brassicales > Brassicaceae > Pugionium > Pugionium cornutum. The sequence goes on from CM032162.1 coordinate 8,020,380, forward strand.
AACAAAAATGAAGACGAATAAAAGAGACCGAAATTAAAGTGAGAGAGCATCATTTTGTAGTAAAATGATGATTGCAAAAATGGGACAAAACAGAAAAATCATGATTTGGTCACAATAATATATAAATATATATATATTTCCTTGTTCTAAGTAGAAGAACAATACGACGGTAGCGAAGGAAGAGATTGTTGAAACATCACTCTCATAGTCTCATGTCAAATTCCACAAAGTGTGTGGTGGCACCCATTCTTTTGTTTCCTCGTTTATTTCATGATTATTTTTAAACATTTCACTCTTAATGTAATTATTATTCTACATTCTACATCATTCGTCTCTTATTTTGTTTTGTTTGATATATCTAATTAGTAACGTATTTTCAAATAATACTGATTGCTAAGTACTATTGTTATTATCACTTTAAAAAGTTAGTATTTACGCTTTTTATATTATATTAAAAATGCATTTAAAATTCAAATACATTAGTCTTTATTGAACAAGAAAAAAACCTTAAAATTCGTTCATTTAGAAACAGAAAAAGTAACTTTTATGTTATAATGTGAGTGCTAACGTAATTTAGCAAAATGGTTTAAATGGGTTAATCGGATTGGGATTTTTGGGTTTTGATTTTTTCGGTTTTGAAAAAAGTTGACCGAAAAATAATAATAATCTGTTTGGTTCGGTTATTTAATCGGTTTAATTGGTTCAGTTTTTAGTATAAAAAACCGTTTCAAATTAAATCGAATTAAAATTTAAATTTTAGTTTACTTACATAAAATTTAGGTTTAATCGGGTTATTGGTTTGTATTTCAATTTTTTGGTTAATTTCAGATTAATTTGGTTCAATAATTTAGTTTATTCGATTTCTTGATTTATATTTTTGGTTTTTTATGTTTTTTTTTTCAAATCGTAAATCGATTAAAATTGAAAATCAAAACTGAAAATCGAAAATTTCGATTATTTGGGTTAATTGCTCATTACGAAACAAGAAGCACATTTGTACCGTTTGTTATTTATCATGATGCTTCGTTGTATTTAGACCTGAGCTGATTCCCTTGCCAAACAAGCAAGGTGTCACGGCTCTATTTTGTCCCATACAAGCATGATTGTGCCTTCTTGGCTTTCCCTAACGGAAAGCTATGTAACATTGCCTTCATCTATCGGTTTTGAAAGAAAGAAAAAACGAAACAACAAATACATTTTGTTTTAAACTTCCAAATTTTGAAGATTCACTTTTTATAGTTCCAAAAACGCTTCGCAGAGTTCGAGTTCGCCCTAGCTGTAAGTTGCCATAGCAAATCAAATTATCTCCACCATATAATTTTAATGCAGATAAGTTATGATCGTTTGTCGGTAAAAAATTGTGTATATGATAAATTGTTGTTTGTTTATTTATCGTAATTATTTATGGTCGGATGTTATATACATTGTAATTTTTTTATTGCTGATTAAAACATTAATAAGAATAAAAATTTACGATTAACCATAATTTTAATTAACAGCGACAAACAAATAAATAACACATCATGCAGTAGCCAAGTGTTAATCACAATCATAATTATAGTCGTCGACGGCGAATAAGAATATAAATGTTTTTGTCACGTGTCATGAAAGGGTCTTATATTATTTGTTTACTTCTGCTTTTGCCTTTTTCGGCCTGCTCATGGATTCAAAGAAATTTTTGTGGTTTATTGGTCTTGCTCTTGCATAGTTGTTTTAACCCTATTGTTGTTCTTATTTAATATCTTCTTTCTTGTTGTTATTTTCTTACCCTAATGCTCTTTAACAAACAAAAACTATATAGCTGACGTATTGCCACGTCATCGAAACAAAGAAGGATTTGCCGACGGAGAGAGAGAGAGATTAGAAGACGTCATCATTACATTTACTGATTCAATCCCAAATCGCCACAACTAATATTTACCATTCATAGCTTCTAATCACAGGGAAAAGATATAATTAGTAATTCCAATTAAAATTTCAATTTTCTAATCACGGAGAAAAGGAATACAATATTCTTCAATTTTTTATATAAGAAAAGGTATTCGACTTTACTTGATTTGATATAAAAATAAAGTGGCAAGTCTCGTATTTTAGACAATTGCATGGGTCCACGTTCTAATGGAATCCTTAAATAGTTATGGCGAAAATATTAATGAAATTTAAATAGTTTTCTTTGTTGGAATTCGGTTTTACGAAAGTAGTTGTCGATAACTTTTCAGTAAATTTTTTAACGAAAACGTTAAAAACGAAGTTCGTTTGAATGATAAATGAATATCTAAAATGGTTTGCTTGATAAGCATAAAATGAACAAAGGTAATTTGTCCAAATTAGAAGTTAGAGGTTAAATCTCTTTTGTATATCAGGCGGAGAATCAATAACAAAACTCAAAATTTTGGATACACTTTGGTGTATTAGTGGAATGAGATAACCGAACTCGAGATTCGAGTTTTCGGAATTTAACAAATGAACCAATAGTCGGTACAATTTTTATTTTGTTTTGGTTTAAATCTCATTTGTTATTTGTTGACTAAATCAACTAGTCAATATCTCCTTAATTGAGTTAAATTACACTATATAACCAAATCAATTTGGTTTATTGTTTTATAATATTTGTAACATAAAAATCATAATAATTTTTAGTGAAAAATAATTCTCATTAAAAATAAAATAACCTTTTATAAACTTATATGGTGAATCATTAAAAAAATGATGAATAATGAAAGATGAAAAGATGAAAAAAAAGAAAAGAAATCTTTGGTTTTCTCATTTTAAGAATTGTAAAAAATACACATAAAAAATCTCTCACATATTGAGTATGAGAATGCAACATAAAAAAGCGTTTGTTAGATTCTGTTTTTAGGTTGTGCAAAACAGAATAATTGCATTTGTATCTTGGGATTCGGAACGCCATGCAACCATCACACACTACGGGGCGTTTTCAAAATTCTTGTATCGCTAATTTTATATTTTATTATATGTAATTTTATTCACAATTATCAGTTGCATATATTTTAAAAATTGCGTTCTTACATTCTTCACGATGAAATCTGATTACGTTCAGCTTCAAACAAGATATGATATACAACTGCTAAAAATAATATCAACAACTGAATTCAAATTTACAAGATTATATAGTGAAAGATCTTTAACTTCATGTTATGTTTTATCCAAGTTAATATTGCAAATCTTCCATTCAATCATTTTTGGGTGATATTATGTATGAAAATAAAATCTATAATATATTATTTGATGAACATTTTAAAAATATCATTTAAATATTTTATTAACAAAAATATCACGATACCGTAACATTCCCGTAATTAGATTTAAATAAATATATAAATATATTTAAATTAATAAAATAATTATAATATATGTTAGCGTTATTAATTTGGTTAACGAATCAATAGATTTTATTCCATTAACAAAAAATACTATTAAATTTATAAAAAATAATTGTTTTTATTTATTCAGTTATATATATATAAATTAATATTAAAAATAATTTTTGAATAAAAATTAAAATTATATAAATATCTAATTTATATTTACTAATAAACAATATTATATAATTTATAAATATTTTTTCTCATCTGATTTAAGGATATTTTTTTATGTTTATGTGATTGTCTAAAATCACTTTAGATCTAAGCAAAAGCAATAATTAGAAAGTTTTAAGTTAATTAGAAAGTTTTAAGTTTTAACGGCAACAATTAAAGTTTGAAAGATATTTAAAGGAGGTGACATGAATTTTCAAAAGATAAAAAGAAGTAATAATAAAAAGGGATTTTGTCTAGTTGAAAAGTATGACCCATAATTCTTTCCTCATGCATAATTACATTAAGTAGGACCTTTGCTCATTTCCACATCTTTTTCTTTGATGAACCTTTTCTAATCAAGTTCCATTTTTACATTATTTTCATCCACAATTTTCTAATATTTCTTTTTTTTTGTTCCTCGGATATGTTTACTATAATCATTCAACAACAAATATATCTATCCATAAATCCTTGGATGAAAGCCAAACCTAATGCCTTCACAATTTGGAATATAGATTTTCATTCTAACTACGTTTATTAGTTTTGTTCGTTTACTTGTTGACAGTGGTTATGATTATTATTGCGGTTAACATTATAGTTACCACTATAACATATATTATTCCTTTGTTTGTCACTAACGGTTATGATTGTGGTTGATCACAAATTTTTAGTCATACTGTTTAATCATCAGCTAAAAAAATAACAGCACAAAATTCAACATCTAACTGTTGTGATTGGCCGTAAGTAATTACGGCAAATAAACAAACAATAATGCATGCATGAACACATTCTCCTGTAATAATCAAAGCTATTGTGGCTACTATGCTTGGGGCTATCGTGCTAACTATAATGTTTTGTGAAGCGAAGACCCGACTGAAAGAATCAACATTATAGATGATCACAAACGCAATCCTATCTCTAGAAAGAAGGAGTTTTTTATTTCAACACATAAACACAATTTCTTGCAATTAACAAATGAGCATGACTATTATTGTAGTGGGGATTCATGTACATTAATTACTTTCTAAAAATCAAAATTATAAAGAGGTTAAAAAGATTAATTCGTAGTAATTGTGAAAATGGTATTTTGTCTGGTTGAAAAACAATAGCTATCAAATGAATAATTACGTTATGTGTTTGCTAATTAATAGTCAATCTTTGATTAGACATATTCTTCATTAGTTTTTTTTTTGGTTGCATCTTCACTTTCTTCTACTTTCTCATGAGTCATTCTTTTTTATTTTCTAAGTAAGTCTGTTGTCTCAATTGTAGGGATCAAACACACCTTTCTCCACTCTAATCTTTCTTTCTTTTTTCTTTCCTTTTAGTTATCTTCCAATATAATTAAGCATGTGTTTACACGTTTCAACTCCTTATTTGATACTTTTCTCTAATTTGAATTCATTATTAGCTTTGATGAGTTCACACATATAATATAATTTCTTTGTGTTCTTTTATCAATCACATAAAACATGTTTCTGAGAATGAAATTGAAATTCATTAGTCTATTAAAACATTTCTTGTGGTTATTTTGTTTTTGGGGGAAAATATTATTTTATTTATAAGTTTAAACATAAATATATTTATCAATTTTTAAAGTTTAGGAATATGATATATACAGGATTCCGATTATAAAGGATTTAAAATCCAAGTAAAAACTATATTAGTTATAACGAATTACCTAACTAATGATGTGTTCTAAGATAACTAATGACGCTTTCAATCATGCTTGCTCCTATGCATTGAAAGACAATTTTCAAAATTCTTCTGACACCATCAAAATTTCTATTGTAGTCCCAAATCCACAGAACTGTACCGGTTCTGTTTCAAAACAAAATCTCATGAATCCCTAATAAGTATATGTTCATTCACAAGAGAATTTCAAGATTTCGTGACAGGATAATCAGTTACTATAGCTTATATGAAACTTCATCATCATCTTGTTATGACAGATCTTCATGTGCTAGAACTTGCTCCGGTCTCGATAATTAAGAATGTTTTACTCTTTAAAATATAAAACATTTACTATAAATTGGGCATTTTTACTCTTTTAATTGATTTCTTTTACTGTATAGACATATTCATATTTGAAATATTGGATAATAAGTGGATTATTAATTGTAAAATCTTTTTTTGTCTTTCTCCCATTTGGTAATTGAAATGCCTTCGTATCATCCATACAAATTGGACAGGTCAGTCTTCCATGCGTTGTCCATCCTGATAACATTCCATAAGCGGGAAAGTCGCTTATCGTCCAAAGTAACACAACTTTTAGATTGAAATTTTGGTTCAGCGATACATAGTATGCATCAACTCCGTTAGACCATAATTCTTTCAACTCATCAATCAAAGGTCGTAGGAATATGTCCAGACTAGCATGCGGATGATTTGGCCCCGAATTCAAAATAGTTAGAAACAAATACTCTTTCTTCATACACATCTCTGGTGACAAATTATATGGAGTGATAATCACCGGCCATAATGAATGATTACAAGACATCCCAAATGGGTTGAATCCATCAGTACATAAGCCAAGATAAACATTTTGAGATTCAGCAGCAAATCTAGGATGTAAATATTGAAAAATTTTCCACTCTGTAGCATCAGATGGATGACTCATTTCTCCGTCTTCTGCTTCATGCTCTGCGTGCCACCTCATTGCCTCTGCGGTTTTCTCGCTTTGATACATTCTTTTAAGTCTATCACCTATAGGTAAATACCACATACGACTGAAAGGTATTCTCGTCCTGCCCTCGCTTGGCTTATACCGGGGGGAATCGCAAAATTTGCATTTTTCCCATTTTTCATCTTCTTTCCAAAATATCATATAATTTTTAACACACACGTCAATTGTATAAAATGGGAGGCCTAAATTTCGCATCAATTTTTCGGTTTCATAATATGAACCCGTCGCCTGATTCTCGTCGGGTAAATATTCTGTAAATAGCTCCGCCCAAGAATCCATACATTTTTCTGGTAAATTAAAATCAGATTTGATGTTCATAAACCGAGCAGCTAAAGATAATTGTGAGTGCCCTTCATGACAACCATCATACAATAGATTTTTTGCAGCTTCTAACATGTTGTAAAACTTTTCTGCTTCTTCATTAGACCGTTCTTCTTCATAATTATAATTATAATTTTCTTCGTTCTGATTATAGTACTGATGATGATCATCATCACGAAATGCATCCGTCACCATTCAACATATCTATTACCGGATATACCAACTGTTTCATCACTACTACAATCACGTCCCTGATTTCTTGGTACATCACCCCGACTAGTACTACTCGTCCCTAACTGAACATTCAGCTCTTCTCCATGTTTATACCAAATATAATAATTTGGCATAAACCCTCGACTATATAGATGACTCTATATTTTTCGTCCCGGAATAAATTTATCATTTTTGCAATTAATACAAGGACAGAAAAACTTACCTCCACTACTTTGAGCTATAGATTGACTACTTGTAAAATTCATGAACTGCTCCATGCCTTGTGCAAATTCTGCCGAGATATTTCTTGTTTCATTATCAATTCTTCTGTACATCCAATCTCTCGAATTGTTATAATTTCCCCACATGTTTTACAAAACTTTTTACTTTTGATTTCACAAATGAGAGAATGGGATGGTGCATATATATACAACATTTTGCGACTACTTTGCGACTACTTTGCCACTGATTTGCCACTACTTTGTGACTACAGCTATGTAGTCGCTAAAATATCGTTATACCTAACACGCACATGTTTTTTATGGTGGCACTTTGCCACCACTTTGTGACTACAGAGCCACTACATACCGTAGTCGCAAATTGGTCGCATTTTTAGCGACCAATAAGAGACTACCACCTGATTTTCCATATGTAGTCGCTAATCAGTCGCAAAATAGCGATTGATTAGCGACTACCAGGGTCAGTCTCAAGGCAGTCGCATCTTAGTCGCTAATTAGTTGCATATTGCGACTGATTTGCGACCACACTTATTGATCATATATTTACGACCAATTTGCAACTACTATTCCATAGTCGCAAATTAGTCGCTAAACCATAGCAAATGTGGTCGCAAAAATTGCGACCACGTATGTAATCGCAAATTGCAGTCGCAAATTGGCAGTTTTCTTGTAGTGGATGTTATGATATTGGTACGATTCGTTTTGATATAAATAACGAAAAAATTCATAGAAACAGTATTGTGAATTGGTGGGATTACAGAGACTTCAGAGTCTTGAAATATTTTTATAAAAAAATTTGGGATTTTTCTAAATTTCATAACAGATGAATTCTTATGACAGTCTAATTAGATGAAGTTGTTGGGGATTCTATTATACACCAAATGGAATGTTTTTGAAATTTTGGTCTATGATGCACATGTACTCCACTTTTTCATCCCGAAAACGTCCAAAAACGAATATTTAAATGAGATATGACTTTTTCAATTTTTATATTCTATTATTATTTTTATTAGATAAATATCTTATGTAATATTAATATGATATAAAAAAGGAATATCAATATTATTACGTAAAATTTTATTTTCTGTTTATTTTTATATAAAAAATACTTATATAATTAATTTTTCTTTTCATTAAAAATGTACGATAATATAGTAATTTTTGAAAATCTTACGAAAATAAATCGATTAAATTCTCTCTCATCATACTACATATTTTTTTTGGTAAAATAAAATCTATAATTCGATAAAAGAGTTTGTTATTAATAACTACTCACAAACTCTTTATATTTAGTAATTTATTTAATAACAAAATATTTTTTCTTTTAAAATTTTTTATATTTTTTTATTTATAAATAACTTTTAAAATTTTTGCTGAGATATCCATATTGTATCTATATCCATAAATTTTAAACGTACTGTTTTCTGTCACAGTATCCAACCCCATTTTTGGTGCCTGTCCCCTTCTGGTGGCCGTTGCCGTTTCAATGGAGCATAGATTTTAGTTATACATCACAAAGGTAATCTACTTAATGGGCTTAAAGAGATAAATATAGGCCCAATAGTATTTACAAATTTTTCGATGGAGTGAAGTGGTCTCCAGAGCCCAACAAATGCACACTCTGTTATATTACATATGTTTGTCAAAGTCTTATTTTGTTTGTAACTCTTCAAATAACCAATAAATATACTATTTCTGTTGACAATTTTTCTAAATTCTGAGAATGAAATTTAATAAGAGGAGCATTAGTCCAGTGAACCCAAGATGTGATTTCTTTCTATTCCAAATTTGTTTTGGATTTTTCTAGTAAAAATTGATCAGAAAGAAATAATGTATAGTGGAAAAATAACAACTGTAACTCCAGCTAATTACTCCTCAAAGTTAGCTGGTATTTTTTTTATAAGTGAAACATTTAATTACGTGAATTTGTGGTCTTAATACCTCCAACTGGCATAATTTATAAATGCATGGTTTTACAAATTTTCTAATTAAACAATTATCATTTTTATATTCAATCATTTGTGTACAAGCACATGCCTTTTTTACAGACAATCATGTTAATGTATAAGAAATAAAAGGAAAAAAATCTTACTTGTTAAACGGTTAATTTTATCCATGTCAGATTTTATTTCATTTATCTATGTTTATTTCTATGTTTATGATTTTATCACTTATGTTTTAAATTACCAGCTTTTTTTCATGGGCTAGTGTTCTATAGGGTTTGTTTCTTTATGTCGAAATATCTTTATATTGACTTAGAATACTAATTATGGCCACAATTCTTCTACAATATGGATATTTCTATATACTCTTAAGAGAATAAAAACACATTAGAAAACAATGAATTAATTTGGAATTAATGAGTCCAGAAAAGTGATAAGACAACTAATAATGAGTTAAAATGTAATGTATGATTACTATATAAACAATCTTCGTGACAGGAAACTAAACAAAACACAAAGATAATGAAGAAGAGGTCGAAAGTGCAGTTATCTTTGATAGCTAATGAAACATCAAGGAGAGCAACATTCAGGAAGAGGAAGAGAGGGATGATGAAGAAACTTAACGAGCTGGTTACTCTCTGCGGCATCAAAGCATGTGCCGTCATCCAAAGTCCATACGAATCAACCCCGGAGGTTTGGCCATCAAGAGAAGGCGTGGAAGAGGTTGTTTCTAGGTTTAAGGACGTACCGATGATAGAACGGCGCAAGAAGATGGCTGATCAAGAATCCTATACGTGGGATATGATCAAGAAAGGACGAGAGCAAGTGAAGAAGCTTCAAGATGAGAATCGAGAGTATGAGCTTAAAGAATTCATGTTCGATTGTCTTGATGGGACGAAGATGATAGAGTATCATTACGATGCAAAGCATAATCAAGATTTGCCTTCTTTTGTTGATCATTATCTCAATGAGCTTAATCGCAGGATTGAGATCCTTACGGTGAGAGGTGAGTCTTCTTCTTCTACCTTCCCTCCTCTTCCTCATGATGTTTCATATGTTAATCAGCAAGAACCGGTTCAATATCAAGCTCCTGCTGATTATGATCATCAAATTCAACATAGAGCCTATGATATGATGAATTCAGATCTGATTCATAATATGAGCATGAATTCGGATCATTATCAGTATCCGAATCCTCAGCAACCATCGTTTATGGATCTGTTGATGGGACAACCTCAAGAAATGGGTTCTGTGAAAGATCTTGAAATCGTTCCTTTCATGGAAGAAAACTACAGCGACCAACAACTAACCACCGATCACATGTCTTCCATCACCGCCACAGTCACCACTGATGTTTTTCCTCCTAACATCAACGGGTCTCTTTGGTAGAATGATTTGGTTTCTAGTGGAATGTTTGAACTTTTACCATTTGTGTTTTCTTTATTTAACAAAAAAAAAAAACAAATTAAGCTTGCAATGATGTCTTTTTAAAAAATAAAATAAAAAAAATTGTTGTTTTAGAGTAACTCATGGTTTTGAACATCAAAGAAACTATGCACCGGAAGAACATCATCGTCAGTTGTAGCATAGGAATACTTATCACCACAGCTGCATCTTAATAATTCCAATAATGAACTTTTAATACATGATAAGCTGAGAAGATAAAGTCAAAGGATACGCAAAAGCTTGACTTTCATGGCTTCTTCCTGAAGAAACTAAATTATCTTATAACAGCTTTACAAACCCAAAATCCAGAACAAAAAAAAAAAACAGGGTACTAAACAACATAAAGAGTGAATTTCAATCTCATTGTTTGCCACAAAAGTTCAAGACTTTCGCTCCAGAAATAAAGCATTAGTCCAAAAACTAACCAGAGAAACCAAAGGACGGCGATACGTCACTGACTTGATTTTCTGTCAGACATTCAATTGAACAACTGATGGGCCAAACCAAATTAAAGACCATTTTTGTTTCTTGGAGTTAAATTAGCAAAGTCAAATATGATCGTTTAGGCTTCATATTGAAACTGCAACAAATCTTACTTCCTCTGAATATCTTTGTGACCGGTGCCATTGATTAAACCATTTTGCGACAGCCTCCTTCAAAAATAACAAACTTGTATCCCCGTTCTCCACACTATTATTTACATTTTCCATATTTTCCCATAGTTCCACCTCTATTGCATTACCTCGTGTTAAACCTAACTGTTACGCCATATTCTTCATTATACTCTCTTTATCTCTCAAGAAATTCGATTTACTCTCAGCTCAGTTATAATTCAAAAGAATGATTTGCCCGAAAAAAGAAAAACACAGACACAAGCAATTGTTTATCCTGAGTTTACTCTTTGTGTGAGAGCTACATCTCATGAGCTAGATCTCAACCCATCAAAATTCATTATCAATAACACGAGCTCACAAAACCAAGAACTCGCACACGAAGACTACATACCCTTTTCACTCTTCAAAATCATTAATACCAACGATCTGAATAACACCCGAAAAGAAAAGAAAAAGAAGTTGGTTTAAAATAAAACACGTCATCTCTTTTATAAGTAAGAGATTTACAACATGAGCTAAACTAACTTAAATCAACCTCCCATTAAACCGGAGATAACCAATTTGACAGAATTAGACCAAACAATTAACAATTTCCACCTTGGTCTATTTTCTGTCAGATTTTTCACTTCTCTGCAACTTCTCTTTGAATCATGAATCTTGAACTGGACTTACACCACCTGGCTGACTCCAAGCAATTAAGCTTGTTCTATTCTGAGTAAATCAAGTGCAGACTTGAATTTACTCACTAGAATCACTTTAGTCAGCATATCCGCAGGATTGCGACTTGTTTGAATCTTCACAATATTCACACCTCTTTCAGCAATGACATCACGGATAAAATGATACTTTACCTATATTTGTTTAGTGCGTTCATAAAACACACTATTATTAGACAAACAGATGACACTCTGAGAGTTACACCACACATTTACAGCTCCCTGAGAAATCCCAAAATCCTGTAGCAATCCTTTGAGCCATATAACCTCTTTAACAGCTTCTGTTAAGGCTATATATTCGGCCTCTATGATTGACAGAGCCACTACTTGTTGCAAACCAGACTTCCAGTTTATCACATTTCCTCCTACCGTGAATATATATCCAGAAATTGACCTCCTTCTATCGATATCCGCGACATAATCAGAATCACAGTAACCTTGTATTTCGAAAGTCTTCTCTTTTCTATACACCAGCCGTGTGTCTGCTGATCTTTTTATGTATCGAACAAGCCACTTTACAACTTTCCAATGCACCTTTCCTGGATTACTCATAAAACGACTGACTAATCCAATGCCATAGGCAAGATCTGGATGTGAACCCACCATAGCATACATGATGCTACCGACTGTAGAAGAATAAGGAACAAATTCCTTATCCAACTGTTCTTCTAGATCTTTAACTGTAGACAGCTTAAAATGACCTCCTATAGGAGTTTGAGAACTTTTTGAGGCTTCCATCCTGAAGTTTCTTATAACCTTTCTTAGATAATTTGACTGAAACAACATTAGTGTACCTTCAGCTCGGTTTCTTGTGATCCTTTTATGTATCGAACAAGCCACTTTACAACTTCCCAATGCACCTTTCCTGGATTACTCATAAAACGACTGACTAATCCAATGTCGTAGGCAAGATCTGGATGTGAACCCACCATAGCATACATGATGCTACCGACTGTAGAAGAATAAGGAACAAATTCCTTATTCAACTATTCTTCTAGATCTTTAATTGTAGACAACTTAAAATGACCTCCTATAGGAGTTTGAGAACTTTTTGAGGCTTCCATCCTGAAGTTTCTTATAACCTTTCTTAGATAATTTGACTGAAACAACATTAGTGTACCTTCAGCTCGGCTTCTTGTGATCCTTTTATGTATCGAACAAGCCACTTTACAACTTCCCAATGCACCTTTCCTGGATTACTCATAAAACGACTGACTAATCCAATGCCGTAGGCAAAATCTGGATGTGAACCCACCATAGCATACATGATGCTACCGACTGTAGAAGAATAAGGAACAAATTCCTTATCCAACTGTTCTTCTAGATCTTTAACTGTAGACACCTTAAAATGACCTCCTATAGGAGTTTGAGAACTTTTTGAGGCTTCCATCCTAAAGTTTCTTATAACCTTTCTTAGATAAATCGACTGAAACAACATTAGTGTACCTTCAGCTCGGTTTCTTGTGATCCTTTTATGTATCGAACAAGCCACTTTACAACTTCCCAATGCACTTTTCCTGGATTACTCATAAAACGACTGACTAATCCAATGCCGTAGGCAAGATCTGGATGTGAACCCACCATAGCATACATGATGCTACCGACTGTAGAAGAATAAGGAACAAATTCCTTATCCAACTGTTCTTCTAGATCTTTAACTGTAGACACCTTAAAATGACCTCCTATAGGAGTTTGAGAACTTTTTGAGGCTTCCATCCTGAAGTTTCTTATAACCTTTTTTAGATAAATCGACTAAAACAACATTAGTGTACCTTCAGCTCGGTTTCTTGTGATCCTTTTATGTATCGAACAAGCCACTTTACAACTTCCCAATGCACTTTTCCTGGATTACTCATAAAACGACTGACTAATCCAATGCCGTAGGCAAGATCTGGATGTGAACCCACCATAGCATACATGATGCTACCGACTGTAGAAGAATAAGGAACAAATTCCTTATCCAACTGTTCTTCTAGATCTTTAACTGTAGACAACTTAAAATGACCTCCTATAGGAGTTTGAGAACTTTTTTAGGCTTCCATCATGAAGTTTCTTATAACCTTTCTTAGATAATTTGACCGAAACAACATTAGTGTACCTTCAGTTTGGTTTCTTGTGATTTCCATACCAAATATTTTCTTTGCAGGCCCTAAATCTTTCATCTAAAAGGCCTATGATAATCTCATCTTGAGAGACTTAATTTCTGAGTGACTTCTTGATGCTAGGAGCATATCATCTACGTAGAGTAGAAGATAAATGTATCATTTTATTTCTTTGTATATACGCATGAGTCGAAGCTATTTATGTCAAAACCACTTGACATCATGAATTCGTCAAGTTTGTTCCACGAGTCTTCTTCAAGCCGTACAAAGTCTTTCTCAAAAGACATACATGATCCTTTCTATTCCTGTCTATGTAACATCCATTTTTTTAACTCAAGCTTCAGCTCCTGATTAGCCACTAAAGACAGAAGCAACCTTATGGAGACGTGTTTTACTATAGGAGCAAACACTTCTTGGTAGTCGATCCCCTCCTTTTCAGTGAACCCTCTTGCTACCAATCTATCCTTAAATCTTTCTGGTTCATGACCTTCTCCTCTTGTCTTGATTTTAAAAATCCATTTGCAGCTGATGATCTTTCTGTCTTTCGGTTTTTCGACCAGAGTCCAGGTTTGATTCTTTAACAAAGAATCAATTTCCTCATCAGCAGCTTGCTTCCATTTCTCTTTGTTCTTTCCTTTCATTGCTTCTTCAAAATCAATAGGCTCTTCCAGGTTCATCATTTCAGAGATTGACAAAGCAAAGCCAGCTTCATCATCCGAGAGATCATAATCTCTAAATCTCACTAATGGCACAATTCTTCTCCTAAGCCTATCTCTAGCTATTTGATAGTTAGAGAGAGATGATCTAACACGTTCAGTCTCTTCACCCCTTTACAGTTCTAACTCATTTTGACTAGGAGAACTACTTTGCTCGATTGAAGCTCCACCTTGAACTAAACTTGGAGTTTGTTCATTTTCACTTGGTATGTGACCATCCATGTTCAGATCTCTTCCCTTTCCATCTAGCTTGCAGACTTTATTTCTTGATGAATCAGCTGCAACCAAGTCCTTATAAACCTTGTCTTCATGGAATTTAACATGTCTAGAAATAACACATTTTTCTCCTTCCAAAAGCCAGACTTTGTAGCCTTTAGTGCCGGTGGGATAACCTATGAAAATGCCTTTGAGAGCCCTTGGTTTTGTCTTTCCCTGATCTGCATAAACATAAACCACATCACCAAATTTTCTCATATGTTGTTACCTATCCATACCTGTTCAAGAGACTTAAAACCAATTGATGAAGATGGAGACCGATTGATTGTGTATACTAATGCCGCTGCTGCTTCTGCCCAGAAGATTTCATCTAGGCCTGATTCATTTAAATCTCACCTTACCTTCTCCATGATGGTGCGATTCATCCTCTCAGCGACACCATTTTGCTGAGGGGTGTAGGTGCATGTTCGATGTCTAGTAATCCCATGTTTCCTACAAAACTCATTGAAAGCATGGTTACAAAATTCTAGACCGTTATCGGTCCTATAACATTTAACTTTTCTATCAATTTGATTTTCTACCAGGTTTTTCTATTCACAAAATTTTGAGAAAGTTTCATCTTTATTTCTTAAGAACCAAATCCAAACATTTCTTGAATGATCATCAATGATTGACAAGAAATATTGATAACCTGATATAAATGGTTTCACATTTGGTGAGCCCCAAAGATCGGCATGAATGTAATCCAGAACATAAGCAGAATCATGATTTCTAGTTTCGAAACTTACCTTCTTAGCCTTACCCATGACACAATGCTCACAAAATACATCTTTACCAATGTCTTTCTGTTTCACAATGCCATCTCTGACCAAAATCTGCATATATTTGTGGCTCATATGGCCAAGCCTACTATGCCAAAGATTTACCTTGGGTATTACATGTTCTGAATTGCAAACCTCCTCAGTTATTGTCTCTCCATCCAGTATGTATAAGCCATTCTTTAAGCTTCCTTTCAATGCCAATTTGTTGTTCTTGTGAAACTTTATCACTCCATTTCCTCCGGTATGACTAAAACCTAGCCTGTCCAAAGTACTTGTAGAAATTAAATTTCTTCTAAGATTTGGAACTTACCTGACGTTTTCCATCAGCTTGACTGATCCTCCTTGAGTATTCAGTCTGATGCTGCCAGATCCCAGAGATTCAACTGTGTGAAAGTCGCCAAGTAAGATTTTACTCGAGTCTTTTTCTTTGAAGTCTATGAACCAGTCTCTCCTTGACGTCATGTGATGAGTACAACCTGAGTCAATCACCCAATTATCTCTTGACTCATCATCTGCTACACTTAGAGCATTTATGATCTCCTGTTGTTCAATGACAACATCAGTCTCTCCTTCATCTTCACTTTCCATTCTGCGTTTTCTTGCATAGCAATCCTTTTTCACATGGCCTTCCTTTTTATAGTACCAACATGTGACTTTTCTTCCTTTTGATCTGTTTCTGCTCTTGTCGTTTCTGCAGTCAGATGACTCCCTCCTGAAAGTCCTCCCTCTTTCTTTTGAATACAGAACAGTTGCAGGCCCTTTTCTAATTTTGCGTTTTCTGTCAGTTCTCTTTGTTTTGATTTGGAAGCTGACATGACTTCTTCCAGAGTCAAGGAATCTTTCCCGTATTTCAGGGTATGCTTCAGCTGGTCGTAGCTCATGGGAAGAGAATTCAAGAATATGATTGCTTGAATCTCATCTGATACATTTACAGTTAACCTGCTCATTTCAACTACTATTTTTAAGAATTCATCAACGTTTGTGTCAATAGTCTTAGATCCATCACACTTGAAAATGTAAAATTGTGATTGAACAAATATCCGATTTGGCAGAGACTTTGACATATATAATCTTTAAAACAAAGACCACATGGATACTGGCGTTACACAATGTTTTATCTTTTTTATCACGTGATCCCCAATATTCAAGATTATCAAATTTTGAGCTCTTTCATCTTTCTCAAGCTTTACCGGGTCCAGAATTACCTTGCTTGCCGAAGAACTTGAATCAGCTTCTTCACCGGTGGCTTTCTTTGAGTCACTCAAATCGGATTGAACCTTGGCATCAAAATTATCGTTAAGAACCACATCTTTTAAACCAGATACTCCGAAATGTGGCATCATGCGAATCTTCCACAGGGAGAAATCCCATGTACCATCGAACCGCTCCACCTCAGCTCGAGTTGTCATCATCGAGGTGAGGATTCCAAGATTACCTAATATCAACTAGGTTCTGATACCACTTGTTATGCCTTATTCTTGATTATACTCTCTTTATCTCTCAAGAAATTCGATTTACTCTCACCTCAGTTATAACCCAAAAGAATCGATTTGCCCGAGAAAAGAAAAACAGAGACACAAACAATTGTTTACCCTGAGTTCACTTTTTGTGTGAGAGCTACATCTCAAGGGCCATGTCTCAACCCAACAAGATTCATTATCAATAACACGAGCTCACAAAACCAGGAACTCGCACACGAAGACTACATACCCTTTTCACTCTTCAAGATCGTTAATACCAACGAATTGAATAACACCCGTAAAGAAAAGAAGAAGAAGTTGGTTTAAATGAAAACATGTCATCCCTTTTATAAGTAAGAGATTTACAACATGAGCTAAACCAACTTAAATCAACCCCCCCTATTAAACCGAAGATAACCAATTTGACAGAATTAGACCAAACAATTAACACTAACGATCAAAACTCGAGTTATTTAACTTGGAGTGAATGGATGTTAATGTTAATTTAGAATGTAGATCCACGAGCTCGGCGAACAGTAGTTGAATAATTGTAATTAAACGAGCTATTAATGCTTGGATCATCGTTCAAAATTAACAACACTTCCTTTTATATATTTATAATTCACTATGTTTCCAAAAAATTTGTCATAAATGCTTCATTAATGTTTATTAATACTTTCTCAAAATGTTTATCGCCCTTCTCAGTATACGACAAGATCGAACGTTTTGAGAAATTTTTTTGATTTTTCGAAAATAGTGATCGTTCGTACTGAAAAATTACGTATCCTTATAACTGGGCCAATTACTTCTTGGACCGAATTCGATGTTGAAGCTCACCTCCAATGCAACGAATTGGCAATTTCATATGGGTCTTGTCGCGTAAAATCCATATAAAATAAGTTTTATATGTAGACATATAGGGTTTAATCGGTTCTCCCACTATCACTCGCAAAGGTATCGTTTGTGTGTGATTGTAGTTGTTAGCTATTTGTAACATTGACTAAACCGTTTCGTACCAATTTATCACGTTAGAAATTGTTATAAAACAAAAGTTCCTTTTTTCAAACAGTTGCTGTCGTGAGGTAATGGTTTTAAAGAAAAAAAAAAGAAAATTCACAAAAAATTAACATTAAAAAGAGAAAATATGTATATTCTTATATATATATAAACAAACAAAAATTTTAAATGATATTCTTAACGGTTAATTTAAAGTTGATTTGAGTTGTGTTCATGTTTAGATTCATACTGTAATATTTATAGAAAAATCTAAAAAATTCGTACCCGTAAAACAAATACTTTACGGTTCATCTCACTACTTAACATAGTTTTTTGTTAAATTAATTCGAAAAAATTAGATATTTATATTATAGAGCAAGTAAAAAACAAATTGTTAAATTCCTATTATTCAATAAATTAATTAGATTCGCAAGAAAATAAATAAAATAGCAGACAAAAAGTTAAAGGAAAAAGAAAAATATAGAAGAAAAAAGAAGAGATATTTGAGATGGTTGGTTCTAATACGAAAGACACGAAGGAAGTCATGTCGTGTCCATTTTGACACAAAGCGTTTGAAAGCCAAATTGATGGGCTTGACTTGATTTTCAAATCATGAATCTGTTTCATCAGAACAATTTATATACAATTATATACGCATACTATTTTGTCTTTTTGTTTCTTGTAGGTCTAAGCATAAATAAACCCTATAAGAGCATCTTTAGACCAAATCCTCAAATAGGATCATATACTACTATTCTAAGTGTCTTTCTTTCAAATATGTCATGTGTTTTGAAACGGATGGTCTATAGCATAGATCCATACTATTCGTGTTTTTTTTTATTGATTTGAAAACGTATTAATCAGTTCACAAATAATTATCGCATCTTCCAAATTGTAGTCACAAATATTAATGTTTTTGTTTTGTATTCAAGTTGCATACTATCAAATTCAATTTCTCATAAGAATTAATAAAAGAACATAGCAATTAATGTATCTATAAAGTTGACTTTTAAATGGATTGACTATATGGTGGAAGGTGGAAGTGGATTTCGCATTTTTAATACCGAGTCTGATCTAAATGGAAATCGGTCCAATAACTCAATTTCGAAATTTCAGATGATTTCTATCGAGTTCGAGAAATCATCAGAAATTTTTTAAAACTTTCGATCTCGATAGATATTGAAAAAGGCGTTAGCTATCTCAAAACAATATTTATGAACAGCATTAATACAATATTTATGGTGGATATCGAGGACGACATTAGATATCTCGAAACAATATTTATAAACAGCATTAATACAATATTTATAGTGAATATTGAAAGATTTGTGGAATTAAAAGACAAAAAAAAATTGTTGGTTTTTAACGAAAATGATAATATTCAATAACTGGCATTATCTCTTCTTTTCCGAACTGATAGACAATCTTTAGTTCTCTTTTCATTCAATCAATTGTACCTTCTAAATCCATATTATTCTATTTGTCTCTAATCGAATAACACCAGTTCAATATTATTTGATTACACAGCTATATGAAGTTGTCCCAAACTTTCAACTTATAGATTGATACGTTCGTCTTGACGAATTATTGGGTAGCGTTAAAAGGTTAGGTCTAATGATGTTTCCACTTTGATAAAAAAATGTATCATTTTTGAATTACATCCAGCTCGAAAATACTTGTTTTAGGTCAAAACTAATTAATTAATAAAGTGAAGCATCAAATTCTGTATTTCTTGTAGTAGAGTCTCTAGACATTGATATTTTCTCAACGCATCAAAAAAAAAAAAAAATCTAGGCAATACGAATATCTCTATATAAAAGTGAATCTTATATTATTA
Organism: Pugionium cornutum; assembly: GCA_018901935.1. NCBI lineage: Eukaryota > Viridiplantae > Streptophyta > Magnoliopsida > Brassicales > Brassicaceae > Pugionium > Pugionium cornutum. The sequence continues at coordinate 8,040,245 of CM032162.1, forward strand.
TTCAAATATAAAGCAACTTAAAAACCATTCATAGCTAGACACAAAAACATGAATCTCTATTTAGTGTCTATACTTGACCAAACCCAATTAACTCAACTATGATCGCTCATTAACATTTCATATCTACAGTTCACATGAACATGCAGAAATACCAACTTTTTATTTTCAAATAATATGTTGGACCTCAAGTTTTTAAATAAAAATGCTCAAGATCAACCTTTAATGATATTAGAATCGAAACGGAGAACAGAAAAAAACGAGGAGAGAATAAAAAGTTTGGGAGACTTTATTACTGAAATTGGTTACAATTTTTTGTGTTTTTGTGGTAAGTCCAAACTATTAAATATCTCTCTCTCCTAATTATGGCGTGAGCCTTTTCTTTTATACTTACAACTCGTCTAATCTTCAACGTAATAATTATTACTCGATATAAATGCTCATAAATAATATTTAATGTTGATATTGGAGAAGCTCGTCGCTGTTTTTGATAGTTGGTGAGATCGGACGTGTTTCTGAACTGTCCGATGGCTCCTCGATAAGGATGCATCCACTCCTTTGATATTGGCCATTCGACGTGATGGGTCGAATCTACGATGCACCGAGTTCAGGTTTCTCCAAAAATATAGCCCACCTGCAATATAGTAGTACTTTGTGTTTGAATTTGTGTTCCGAAATTTAAATTTTAATTCTGGATTCTAGAGGGATTAATTGTTGATTTCTTAGTGATATTTTGATATCTTTCATATATAAACTCGAATATTTTGATACTATCATTCTCAATGGCTTTTCAAAGAAATTTCTTGATTTAAGTGGATCTCTTTCATTTGTTAATAAGAATCCAGCCCATGAATACATTATTATTAAATTAAAAAAAAACAAAAAAGTTTGTAAAAACAATTGGCAAAGGTGGAAGAGAGAAAAGCGAAGAATAAATTTATTCTTAGCAGTGTACCTTTGTGTACAAACTACAATATATGTGGGAAAATGATATCCCACATGTTGTTCTACAGCTGGTTCCTTATATTCTTGCTTATTTATTTATTTATTTCAACAAATATAATCATTTAACTTACTTGCAAGTTACTTTAATAAAAAACTTAATAGAGTGAAAAAACATAGAAGTGTATATTTTATTGTGGACTAGTTAGTGCAAATAATAGTAGTGTTGTTTGTTTGGTTGCTGCATATCGTTGTGTATGCGGCTGCGGCATATGTTGTTCGTTTGTCTGTACCGTCGATTATGGTTGCAATTGATTATAAATTTTTAATCGTACCACTGTTTTAATGAGTCGTCGAAAAAAATTGCGACGTTAAACGCATCGTCTGACTGTTGCGTCTGGTCGCAGGTAGCTGCGACAGATAAATAAACAATAATCTGTTTTCTTACGGCTGATAAACGAACATAACTAATGTAATACCATGTTTGTTTATTTTTAATCTATTGTTGCGATTAAAATTACGGTCTAGATGTTATTTGTTTTTCTATCTTCGATAGTTTTGTTTAATCATAAGTTTTTAATCAAAACGTTATAATAAAACGTCTAATTAACGAATATAATTGGATGCAATAGACTCTTACAAATAAACAAATAATAATTTATGGATGCCACAATTGCAATTTTTTGTCATAGACAAATGAACATAACTAACATTTTAGTTTTCAATAGCTAAACTCGAATCATATCAACCTGACATCTTCTTCTTGATCATTTGTTATTTATTTAGGGGTTTTCTTATAATATATTCAAACTTAGCTAAAGTTGTCAATGGTTGTTAATGATATAAATCAAAATGTTATCAACTTAAGCTGTCAAGTTATTTAATACTACTTTGGTAGAGAATGGTTTTAAACTACATTTAAGACAATTATAAACAAATCATCATCACGTACAATACAAAAGAAGAGACAATATACATAGAACCAAACTAAACAAGCCCTTAGTATGTGGTGGTGTTAATGATGATGGACTAGTCATGATGAGATTGGCAAGGAGGGATTGTTTGGCGTTCGGACTCAGAGACACGAGAGGCATGGAACTTGGCGATGAAAGCAGAAGCTTTACGGTCAATACCTGGCTCTGCGACCCAGTATCGTTTGTCCTCGTCGCTGGCCCATGCCTTTCTTGTGTAAACGACGTCGTCCCATGATGCATCTGCATCTACTCTATGAGAAGACGATCTTCGAGCTTTAAAGAAACTGAAAAATGAGAATTTCTTTCTGCTGTTGTTGCCTCCCATTAGATATAACAAGAACACACTAAAGATTATTGCGGAAGATAGAACTTTAAAGAAGGTTGTTTCTAGATTGATGTTATGAGGAGAGATGGGTTTTGATGAGGTATTTATAGAGTGATCAGCTTTTTATGTTCGGTTTGGTTCGAGTCTTGGTTAATTGGTCCGGTTCAAACCGAACTAAAGTTTGGTTCTGTAGTGTTTCGTTCCCTTGCCCCCACGTACTTGTGTGTGCATTTTATAATGAATTCGAATCCCCCTTGAATATTCTATTAGCTCTAATTGGTGTAATTACATTTTATTCTTAATATTTGTTTACTATTTTCTAATTTGAGAAATTCATTTATGATCTTCAAATAAACGTTCATATATGTATACAAACATTAAATAATTAAACATATGATTTTAACACATTATATATATTAAAAACTTTTTTTGTGATGTTATTCGATTATATTTTTGTCAAAGTTAATTAAAACTACGTTGTTTATTAAATTTATACGCAAAAAGCTGTATAAATGTTTATCCAATCTATTTAATAATCGATATATTTTATACATAAACAAAATTGTGTGTTTAAATAATATTAATCAGTGCAAAGAATTAATCAATGCAAAGTAAATCATAGTAATGCAGATATTATTCGAGAATCCAAAAGGGGAGATGAACAAGATGAAGAAACGTGGAAACTGGTAGTACAATCGGACGGCTGTTGAGATTTTAGAGACAAAACCTAATCTCAATTATCACATTAAGGGTCTTTGGTCTGTCCATTTTAAAAGAAAAACTATTAATTTCTCTCCAAAGGCATCCAAGTTCTCTGTTTCTTTTAGTCTTTTCTTTTGAACTCACTTTTTTTTAAGACCGATCGAATCAAACAAAAAGTGTGTATTATTTTATGTTTTAGTATGGAACAAAAAAGATAGTTTTATTGTAGTATAAGTTTAAACACACTTGTGTTTCCTTGTTGGTTCTTGCTTTCTTTTCCTAATTATGCTCCTCAAATTTCAACGAAGTGCCAAACTCTACCACTTAGATTAATTTTTCCAAAATCCCTAATATATTATTTGAGAAACTTTTTAACAAAATAACCTTACTCTGACGTGTTAATAACAAAAATACCATGCTGACATGTCAACACCACGGAGAGTTTCAGATTAAATATATAAAAGGGTTTAACTTACTAGAATAATTACAATATATGCCACTGATATTAATTTGGTTAGAGAATAAATATAATTTATTCAACTAACCAAAAAATACTATTACATTTGCCAAAACAATATTTTTTATTTCTTTAAATTTTTTATACGTTAATTTATAAATAATTTCAACTAAATATAAATAGATTTAAGTTACTACCATAATCCCTAATATATTATTTGAGAAACATTTTAATAAAATAACTTTACTCTGACGTGTTATTAACAGAAATACCATACTGACGTGTCATTACTAAAATAAATGTCAAATAAATATATAAATGAGTTTAACTTATTAGAATAATTACAAATATATCATTGTTATTAATTTGGTTATATAATTAATATATTTTATTAAACTAACAAAAAATACTATTAAATTTATAAAAAATAATTATTTTTCTTTTCTTAATTTATATATACAAACAATTAATGTTAAAAGTAATTTTAAATAAAAGTTAAAATTATATAAATATTTAATTTATATTTACTAATAAAATATAACTTGCGAATATTTTTCCCCACGCATGGCGTGGGTATGAATCTAGTTAGTCAATGTAATTGACTAACTATCACGATATTCTTTTGACACTAAAGATGTGGTGGACTAATATAATATTTTGGATTTAAAATTGGAGTATATATTAAAATAATATTTTTTAAGTTTTTTTTCCAAATTTAATATTTTTAATTAAAAAAAATTTTAAATTATTTTCTGAATTAGTAAATCCGTAAATAAATTAGAAATATAAATAAAATATTATATTTGGGTTTTTTCTAATTTAAAATTTAATTTTTAATTAATAAAAGAAAGTTTTAAAAAAATTTATTATTAATTTTGTGATATTTTGGAAATTTAAACTAATGTTATATTTGAAAGAATTTTTTTAAAACAAATCTTATTTTTTGTCAGTTATCCTTTAAATTATTTTTTTCAAGATGGATGAGTATTTTTAAATATTTAAAAGGTGATTTTGTATATTGGAAAATACTATTTGTTAGAAATTCAAAATTTCCATGGTTTAGCAATAAAAAAATTATTTTGGGTTTCCATCTTTGTGGAATATATTCAACAGCTTCTTCGATCTACACATTATAGCAATTAGTAATTAAGTATTATTTTTTTTGTTAAAGAGTAATTAATCAGTGTCTAGTAACCCTTTTTCATACAATATCCTAATCTTCTTTAGTAATCTGCATTTTTAGGTATAATTAAAGCGTAATTAATCCACCACCGAGAAAGGAATATAAAAGAAAGAAAAAGTTTGATTCTTTCGGATTTGAATTAGTTAATCTTTATTAGTTTTAACTTTTGGCTCTTTTTATGAAATATACAAACATAATTCCACTTCATAACAATCTGAAACTAAATAAATTATGAATTGTTATGAAAATCTCACCTTGCATGTTAATTACCAATGCTGAAAACTAAAGACTAAATTCAATATTTTATACTACTAACCACCGAAAAATTCGAATTCATTTAAATACTAATTTTTTTAATAAATTATTTAAACAATAATTTATATTTAACTGCAACGATTTAGATATAAAATTAGTCAACATTAACACTACAAGTAACATTGTTATTTATTTTAATCAACTAAAATTAAACACCAATAAATAAAAAATAAGTAACAGAATTAACGGTGTTACTTATGCTGTTAATGTTGACTAATTGTATATATAAATCAACACAGTCAACTATAAATTATTATTTAAATAATTCATTAAAAAATTTAGTATTTAAATAGTTTAAACGTAAAAATTCAATATTTTAATGATCGTTTTTCCACAGCAAAAATATTTTAAAATAAAATTTTGTCAAACTAATAGATTTTTTTTATTATAGCATATATATATATATATATATATATATATATATATAGATAGTTAGTTAAAATAATTCAAAGATAAAAGCATACTCCAAGGATAGGATACGTTTCAAAGCAAAAGTTATCCATTAAGGTCAGTAGCACCATATAGAAGCCATTACAAAGTCATTCATCTTTTCATCACTACCAATCATATGAACAAAGGTTGATTTCAACCTTTCAATTCAATAATAATAATAATACAGATAGATGAATCCTTGGCTTGTGCCTGAATTATTTCCGTTTTTCCTTTTTCATTAGTTATTTTGTGTTTATTCTTTTTAAATTAATTGATAAAAAATTTTTTAATACATCGATCGTAATTTTTACTCAAATTTTTTGAATAATATTTTAAAATAGCATATTTTTAAATTTTTATTTTATTTTATTATTATAAATTTTAAATTTTAAAAATAACATAAATTATTTTTTAAAAAATATATATATACTATAAATAAATAACAAATATAATTAAAATATTATATTTGAATTTTTTTTAATTTAAAAATTAGTTTCTTTTTCTTATTAAACATAAGTTTTAAAATCTTTTAATATTAACTTTTTATTATTTTTAAAATTTAATTTAATAGTGTTGCATTTGTAACAATTATTTTTTAAAAATGTTATTTTTGACTATCAAATTTTTATTGTTATTATTGGAGGCTATAATCATTTTGACAAAATGGTTTCTTTTGTTTTGGGCCCAATCCTAAATTATATGGGCCTAGTTACAGAGGAAAAAAAACAAATGAAGCTCAAATGTCGATTATTGTTCTCTCTCCCTCTGCACCGCGATCTCTCTCTCGCTCTCGAAAACTCTCAGGTAAGATTCTTCAAATTCCCTCTTAGATCAAATAGTGCTTTTTGTCTCAAAGCACATATTTTTGAGACACCCTAAGTTTGGATATTGTATAAACGTAATTACTCTAGGATTCAATCTTGTGTAGTTAGCATCGATTTTGATCGCTGTGACGCAGAAACCCTAATTTTGTGGACTCTGTGCAATTCCTCAGAACTGGCATTGGCACAGTAGATTGTGGTTTAGGGTGATATAGCTCAATGGATATCAGGCGGCGTGAGGGTAAGACGGAGGCAAGTAGTAGAGAGAAACGGATTAGTGAGAAAGATGAGGTCAATTAACAAACTCCATTACTGGTTCTTTTGATTGGAGTATGTGTTTTGGGTATTTTCTTATTGTTTTGGTGACGTTAACTCGTATAGATGAATCAAGAGTCTTTTATTGAGGAGTTGGCAGAAGAGTTTCGATTGCCAATTACACACAGGGTGACTGAAAACGTTGATCTGGAGGATGTGGAGCAAGCATCACTAGACACAAAGATATCATCATCAAACGTTGGGTTTCTTCTTCTTCAGAAAATGGGTTGGAAAGGAAAAGGTCTTGGAAAGCAAGAGCAAGGTCTGTATATATAACCAGGGATCTCAAATGGTTATTTAGAGAGATTCGTATTCGATCATTTGTGTTGTTGTTTGCTTTTTATATACTCAGGCATCACGGAGCCCATAAAATCTGGTATCAGGGACCGAAGACTTGGTCTAGGAAAGCAAGAAGAGGATGATTATTTCACTGCAGAGGAAAATATCCAGCGGAGAAAACTTGACATCGAGATCGAGGAGACTGAAGAAATTGCAAAGAAACGGGAGGTATGCGCCTGAAACATATATGGAAATGATGCCTTTAACTTTCTGAAAAACCTGAAACCCAAAAGAGTGAAGGCAGTGTATAGCATATATGCTTGTCTTTTTAATGGGAATGGTAATATCGTAAAGGAGAAAAACCTGCAGTATTTTATTACCTGGTTGGTGGCTTTTCTACTGCCCGCTTCGTGCCCATTATGACAATCCAGGTCCTAGCAGAACGTGAGCAGAAGATTCAGAGTGATGTAAAAGAAATCCGTAAAGTCTTCTATTGTGAACTCTGCAATAAACAGTATAGAACGGTGATGGAGTTTGAAGGTCATTTGAGCTCATACGATCACAACCACAAGAAGGTAAATAAATACCAAGGCCCTAGTTCTTGTTTTATAGATTTATCCAACCCTAAAACATCAAGTGCCGTAATTATGTAGCGATTCAAAGAAATGAAAGAAATGCACGGTACAAGCAGCCGGGATGATAGGAAGAAGCGAGAGCAGCATCGCCAAGAGAGGGAGATGACTAAAATGTACTTGAACGTTTTCAGTTCACTGTCCTTTTATATGTTTTTATAGAATTGTGTTTGCATTGGACTTAACCCAAGTTTTTTATTTAAACTTCTTAGGGCTGATGCTCGTAAACAACAGCAGATGCAACTGAGCCAGCAAGAAGATCCAGAGAATGCCCCGGTTTCGTCACCGGCTCAGACCACTGGCGCACCACTTGCTGTCCAAAACCAGCGAAAAACATTGAAGTTTGGCTTTTCTTCAAAGGGCGGTAGTGTATCAAAGGTAATATAAAAAACCACTAGACTAAAAGCTTAACATTGTTCATTTACTGTCCCAGCGTAATACAGGCCAGGATTAATATAGGCCAGAACTAATGTTGTCGGGCTTAAAGCTGGCCAGGACTGGTTAGCCTGCGACAAAATCCCTTACTTGCTGAACACTGAAACTAGTTATATGTTTCATCTTCGTAGAGCCAACCCACAAACAGCATCAAGAAGCCAAAAGTAGCAATCGCATCGGTTTTTGGCAATGATAGTGACGAAGATTGAAGGTTACATCTGATAGGGGATGTTGTACTTTATGTAACTCTATATTATGGTTACTTTCACAGATTAAGAAAACATTGAAAAAAATACATTTCCATGGCAACAAAACTGTCTTTCAACTTTTGTGTTTGTTTGCTTGTTTCTTAAATGTTTATTCTTTGGCTTATATCAACGTGAACGTTGAAAGACGTTTTACTCACGGATGCAAAAAACAGCTCGTTTTTAAATACCATTTATAACACGTGAATGAAGTTTCTTTGGTAGGTGTCATCTCCCTCATCACGCGCCAGTCACGTGACATACCACGACCAAAAAAGATAAAAGCTTTATTTTTTTCCCACTTCACTGTGTCGTCGTGGCACCGCACTTTCACAACTTGTCTTTTTATCTTGTTTTTTTATATTGTGAAAGCAGCCATTTCCTCATTTTTGTACCTTTTCAATTTCAATTTTTTATTTGATTACTCGAAAGCTCTCCTCTTCTTCCGTCAAATCCATGGCGTCTCTATCTCCGCCGGAGGAGGCTGCAGCTTCATATCACCACCGTCATTCCAAGAGGTATTCCTCCTCTAATGGCGCCGATTCGGTTTCTGATTTCGCCAAACGCACCAAAATCTCTCTTCCTTCTCCTCCCCAATCGTCGGATTTCATCTCTTCATCTGAGATCGATGCGGAGTTTTCGCATCATGATCCGAACTTCGCGCGGATTAACAACGGGAGCTTCGGTTGCTGTCCTTCTTCTATCCTCGCTCTCCAGCGAGATTGGCAGCTCAGGTTCCTTCGCCAGCCGGATCGGTTTTATTTCGACGATCTCAAGCCCAAAATTTCCGAATCCAGAGCCGTAATCAAGCGTCTCATCAACGCCGAACACGACGATGAGGTCTCCATCGTTGACAACGCAACAACCGCAGCCGCGATCGTTCTTCAGCAAACCGCTTGGTCGTTTCGCGAAGGACGGTTCGAGAAAGGCGACGCGGTGGTCATGCTTCACTACGCTTATGGCTCCGTAAAGAAATCCGTTGAAGCGTATGTTACACGCTCCGGGGGACAGGTCATCGAGGTACAGTTACCTTTCCCGGTTATCTCAGCTGATGAAATTGTCTGCCGATTTAGGAACGCATTGGAGTCAGGAAAGGCGAATGGTAGAAGAGTTAGGTTAGCTTTGATCGATCATGTGACATCTATGCCTAGTGTTGTGATTCCGATCAAAGAGCTTGTGAAAATTTGTAGACAAGAAGGTGTTGACCAGGTGTTTGTTGATGCTGCTCATGGAATTGGCTGCGTTGACGTTGACATGAAGGAGATTGGTGCTGATTTTTACACTAGTAATCTTCACAAGTGGTTTTTTGCCCCGCCTTCGGTTGCTTTCTTGTATTGTAAGAAATCTAATAATGGTGCTCCTGATTTGCATCACCCTGTAGTGTCTAATGAGTACGGGAATGGGTTGGCAACTGAGAGCTCGTGGGTTGGAACTAGAGATTACAGCGCTCAACTGGTTGTCCCTTCGATTTTGGAGTTTGTGAATCGGTTTGAGGGCGGTATTGATGGTATAAAGAAGAGGAATCATGAATCTGTGGTTGAGATGGGTCAAATGCTGGTTAGTTCTTGGGGGACTCAGCTCGGTTGCCCGCCTGAGATGTGTGCAAGTATGGTCATGGTCGGGTTGCCTGTGTGCTTAGGAGTGTCCAGTGATTCTGATGCAATGAGACTTAGAACCCTTTTGAGGGAAAGGTTCAGCATTGAAATTCCGATGTACTTTAGGCCACCTAAGGACGGAGAGATTGATCCGATCACGGGATATGTGCGCATTTCTTTTCAAGTTTACAACAAACCTGAGGATTACCATAGGCTCAGGGACGCAGTAAACGCACTTGTGAGAGATGGGTTTAGATGCACTTCTCTATCTGATTGAATAAAAGGTATGTTATCTACTCTCCAAAGTCCGCTTTTTAGTCACTGAACCCTATTTCTTTTCATTTTATGCTAAACCTGATTCTTCTAGATTTATCAACAATCATCTTAGGAATATCATGTCCCATATTGTCCATTTTAGAACATTCGCCAAAAACTCATTGACTAAATCTTCATCAGCATTTCATCTCTTCATCTTTATCATTGACATGGTAACATTTATTCTAGAGTGAGGTGCGTCCATATTGTTGGGAACATTGTGTTTTGTTTTCATCTGAAATCCATGATTCCCATCATCATTGTATCTTCATTAATCAATGGCATACTCAATGTTACTAGAAAATTGTATTGCTAATAACATACATGTTTTCATCATCATCCGGCTTATCTCCTCTGTTCTGTTAGCAGGGAGACATCAAGCTTTTCGGGCGAATGAATCATCCTGAAAGTTACCGTGGTTTAGGTACCATGGAAGCTTCATGAGAATTTGACAAGTGAATTAGCATCTCTCTCTCTCTCTCTCACTCAACATAAGCTTCTTAATACAGTAATGATGTATGAGAAGACACCTAAGCTTTTTCTGTTTCCTTTGTTCAAATCACCTGTTCAAATCTCCCCATTACATGTTCTCCCAAAACGTTAGCAGGTCGGTAATGAAGTAATAACGGCACTAGTCAGTGTTGTTGGCACGTGGATGTCACGTCACGGCTTTAGAAATCTCTGATTTTAATTGATTCGAATGAAATTAGTGGTTAAGCTTGTCCTAATGTTGCACGCAGTGTTCAAAATAGCCTTTTGGCTCACTCAGAATCAGGAAATATGTCAAATAGATATTTTAATTTGGAGATTTTTTATCAACAAAAAAAATCATCACTAAAAGAATTAAAGATATTTAATTTCGAGTATTAATGAGAATAATTATTATGGTGGTTGTTCATTTGTGTTTAACTATAACGATCCCAAAAACTCAGGTGCAGCTTCGTAACTCGTAAGTTTAAAAAAACTCTGAACCTTTAGACCCAAACCTACCAAATTGTGGGGTCCCAAAAAGTCGAATAAGAGTTATAAAACTCAGCTATTCGTCACTCTGACGTGGCTTAGCTTTGAATAATAAATCTTCAAGTTATTCGTCAACCATTGAGAGGTAGGGAGATTAAGGAAAAAATGGGGACACAAGGAGTAATCTTAAGAGCTTTAGGAGGCTAGGAGCTAATCATTGCTACTTTGTCGAATGGTTTGGTTCGGGCAATAAAGTCTTTCTCTTGTTCTGTTCGGATAAAGTCTATGTATTGTCCGGTGAGGAATTTTCAGGCGGGTTATTTTTTGGTCTTATAAAGTTGAAGACAGACGAGCAAATGAAATTCAGACCTTTCCATCAGAAGAAACCACGAAAATGTAAAATATTCGATGATTTAAAGACCAACGTTGAATCTCTGAGCATTATCCCCAGTCGATAGAGGGAACTTGAAGATAGCCTTGTTCAGGAGGCGGTTTCAAAGATGGCGGAAGATCAAACCAACCTCTTCCTGGTCTCCTACTATCAAGATCACCTGTTTTGGACAATTTAGAGTTTTACCATCAGATGTCTGTCTCCATTTTAACAAAAAAACGATACTGGATTACTGAAGAGCTGAGTTTATAAGAGACAGTATTAAGAAAAATCGGATAAACATTATAAGTTTAACTAGTTAATGACAAGACAAAACATAAGCATACGGTCTCGTTCGATGTGTTGGTGAGGCTGTATATTATTATCCTGCATTTGAAATTTCAAAAGGGATGGTGTTTTGAGCAAAACAAGACCTCTACATCAAGAATGCGTGTAACAGAGACTTCTTTGAAGATTTGAAGAAGCCAAAAACGTGACCAAACCACAGATCTGGAACAAAATCAAAAAGGTTGGTTTAAAGTTCTAACCAACCTGTGCTTCCTGGAATGTTGTTAGGGTGCAAGTATCTGCAAGAATCTCCTAATGGGCAAAATTTCTGCAAACAATTCAGTAAACAAATACATAGGGCAAATGTGGTTTAGATTGATTTTTCGTTAAAAGACAGGATGAACAGTGGAACCAAAAAAATACAGAGGCCGCTACCAATAATTAGGGTAAATGTTGACCAAATCGATTGAAGACATACCGAGGTAAGGAATCGATTACAGATACCCCTTGGCACAAAACTGGAAACTTGTGGATTCAGATCTAAGAATATTGAATTAGAAAAAAAAGGAGATGTTAAACATCGCTCCGAAGAAACAGAAGCAAGCCAGAGAGAGAGAGAGATAGAGACCTGACACAGAGCTGTACCAAAGGGCCTTAGCTCGAAGATGAGGGTTGCTGTGAAGATGACGTTTTCTAGCGACCTGAGTGTCCTGAAATTCCTTGTCGCAGTAATCGCAGTAATATTTCCCCGACGGCATCTTTTGCAGGTCACGACTCTGAAAGTATGGCTTTTCAACAAGTTTTGAAAGTCGGTTACGAATTCTTGATACTTATTTTTGAGATTCTTTTAATAATATAGAGCGAACATGAAATTAGAATTTACGAGAGGAAAGAAAGATACAAAAGTGCCAAACTCTTCTTGATGGGTTTTTACATTATAAACCAACCACAATTATAGAACTCTCTTTTTTCTCTGCTCATACAACAAACAAAGGCTACACATATCAGATTGTGACATAATGATACATTTAGGGTTTTTTACAGATATCACAAACCGAGCCAAGGACACTGCTTCCTCGCATGCTCAGGCACTAACTTAGCTACCATCTCCACCGGCACACCTTTCAGCTCTGTTTTCACGTCAACCACAAGACAACTTTTAGTTATACTTAATAGATTTGTTATTCAAGATCCATATAGGTTCCTGATGGTCTTTTTAACCCTCCAATTATGGATTTTACAAGCCAAAAACTTGGATAATTTATAGGTAAATCTGAAGCTTAGAGAATAGGAAAGGAAGATATGGTACCTTGAGGCTTGAAGTTGAAAAGCGGTGGAAGGAAACGTCCATTAGGCAGACGTGCGTTCGGATCTCTTAGCTCATCAAAGAACGGGTGGGCCAATATGTCGAGCTGTGACCAGATTTACAATTCAAGCAAATGCATATGTCCGAAAACAGCAAAGGGAAATGAAAAGACAAAAAGATTCACTATAGAATGTGGACTTGTAATACTCACAGCGGCACTTCTTAGGTTGGGAGAGTATTGAAGAAGCCTTGACACCAAATCAACAGCTTCCGGAGGCATGCGCTTGTGGAAAATCTGTTAATATATATATGATGAGTATATATGTTACATTGACGTTCAACATTGAACCATTAGAATTGATGTGTAAGTTTAGTTATACTTTATGCCATGGGTGAGCTTTAATCTGAGGGAATTTGAATTCTGTGTAATTAGGGTTCATGCACTTGATTTCTTCCCTAGTAGGCGTTCCCAAAACCTATGCAACGCAAAATAAAAACATTACATCAAATCTTATATCAGAACTATATTGAAAACGGGAAAAAAGTTAAGTGGTTAAGTGCAAAGCTTATACCTTGATAATCTCTACAAGTTGATCGACACCGCTCTCACCAGGGAACAGAGGCTAGAAGATAGACTTTTTCAGTCACAAAATTCCAGTTAAGTAGAACAAAAATGCTTGAATGAAATTTTATTGAATTACCTGTCCAAGCAAGAGTTCAGCAAGAACACATCCAGCAGACCAGACATCAATGGCTGTCGTATACTCAGTTGCTCCAAAAATAAGTTCAGGTGCTCTGTAGTACCTCGAGCAAATGTAGGAGATGTTTGGTTCTCCTTTCACCTGTTTTCAGGAGTTACAATGACAAAAAGATTGAACATTTTTTTCTAAGAGATTTATAGACCGCGGTCAACGCACCAATACTTTTGCGCTTCCAAAATCGCATAGTTTTACTTGATGAGTGTGTGGATTTGCCTGTTTCATCATAAATGAAAAAGGTAGCAACAGTGTCAAAACAGAGTTGACAAGTATTTCCAGAATAGCAAAGTGTACCGTTTTCTGCATACCAACAAGTTTTGAGGTTTTATGTCACGATGGCACACACCAATACAGCGATGAATGTAAGATAAGGCCCTAAAAATCTGCCAAACATAGAAGAAGCCAATAAATGATCCACAAAGGGTCTAAAATCTAGTACAAATGCAATAATTCATACCTGATAAGTGTAAAGTTTGACATATATAAGCGGCATTCGCTGGTTGAGTTTGTTGTAGTGTTTGATAACACGATGAACGGTTTCTGGAACATATTCAAGAACCAGGTTGAGGTAGAGCTCGTCTTTTTCAGTGGTTGAGAAGAAGCAATGTTTCAGAGACACAACATTGGGATGGTCAAGTAGCCTCATGGTTTGAAGCTCTCGATTCTTGTACCTACGATCTTGTAGAACTTTCTTTATTGCAACAGTTTCTCCTGTCTCAAGGCATTTTGCCTGGGTCATATAAGAAAAAAAGGAATCCCACTTAGCTGATTGATATACAAATAATCAAGTACTATCATAATCGAGAGAAAGAGATAAAAGAATAAAACTCACTTGGAACACAACGCCAAAAGATCCGTGTCCAACAACACGTTCGGCCATGTAGCTGATCGTCTGCATTCACAATTTGAGGAAAGTAAATCAAGCAGAAAACATCCGAAGAATCAACTAACTTGGGAGATATAGAACAAGGGTTTTTTTTTGTTTGCAATATGTTGAGAGAAAGAAGCAAAAACCTGTTTTGGTTGGCCATTTCTTCCACCGATAGTAGTTACTATTATGTGGCCTGTCTCTGTACCATTGCCATCTACCACTATTGCTTCCATTTCCTAGAAATCAAAATCCATTTAGTTTTCTATGAAGCGTACCAAAATTATGAGCAGAACTAAAATACAACACACAAGAACCTACTTTATCCTCGCGAATTTTCATGTCATTCATTTCTTCGGGCAATTTATCAACACCAGTAGCGTCTGCATTAGAGTCTCTTGCCCCGGGAATAGGAGCTATGCCCACGGATGCCATTTTTAGGCTACAAAATAGTCTCACTCTTCAAACTCTTGACTTAATCAAAACTCAGCCTGCAAGATGGGTATGAGTCGAATCTGTAAAATTTTGTTGCTTGATAAAGAACTCACTCGTTTAATAAGTTCATTGCAGAAAAAAGTCAACCCTAAGAACCAATTAAATTTCAACGGAGAAAAAAGCTTTCTTCATGCCTAACACAAAGAAAATTAAAAACGAAATAGGAAAAACTTTGAAATTTTCACAGAGCAGACACAAATATACTCAATGATGATTAGATACCCATCTTTTGCACACATCAAATAAGCAACGAGAAGCGAGCCATTACGGCATTTTCGAACATTTACTACTCGAAAATGCAGGAGATAACGATTAGATAAGAGAACCCTTTTGCACACTTCAAATAAAGCAACGAACGAAGCGAGCCTTTACGACATTTTCGAACATTTTGCTCAAAAGAATGCATTGGAGATAACGAAGAGAGAACCCTAAATAGGCAAGTTTGTAACGGAAACAATCTTTTTTCTAAGAAATTGCAATTTCAAAAGATCGAACAGTAAGAAGATCTAGATCCGAGTTCATCCGAGTGCATAGAAGCAGATCTGGAGCTAAAACGCCTAAAACTTTGGTAGTTCGAAAAAGAAACAGAGAACCGGAAATCGATATGAGAAGCGCAAAGCATAAGAACATAACACAAAGTTTTTGAAGAAAGACAACTTTCAAAGGTACCGATAAAAACCTAAAAACCAGATCGAGGAAGACGAAGAACTTAAGGAGAAGAACTAAGATATGAATAGATCCGTACGATTAATGGGTTTGATGATGAATCCTTTCTCTCTGGCTTTTAGTTTTTTTTTTCCGGTGAGACGAAATATAAATTATTATTTCTAACTTTATTTGAGTTCATATCTCACATATCTATATAGCTGGCTTCTCGTATTACGTATACTATAATGCATTGGAGACATATTTTTATTGTAGAATGAATAAAAGATAGGTAACCCCACACCAACAAATTTATAAGTTTTTTTGTAAAAATTATTTGATACATCAATAATTTAATTTAATTATTTACATACACATGTTTCGACAATTGGGATGAAAAAGCTATATGTCATGTATACTTGTGTTTATATTTATAATTTTTTAAAATAAAAAACATCAGTCAATATAATAAGGGTTTATACTAGTTGGATTAATTTGATTCAAAACTATTTTTCAAATGGAAAAATATGTGTAACTAATGATCGGTTCCTATATTAATAAAATTCAAAGAACTTATATAGTAGAGCTACCTAATGTTGAAAACTTTAGAGGGTAAGATTGTCTTTGCACATCTGAAATGGAATACAAGAATATACCAAAGAGACCATCACAGGCTGAAAACGGGCCGTTGATTTCAACGTGTCGGAAAGGAAAAAAGGAAAAAAAGAAATCAAATTAATCAACGACCACTTTTATAAGGTGAGACTTGAGAGAGATCCTATCTAGTAAGCTATCTCAATAATTCACCCAATTATTAGACTATTTGATCCCTATTCCCTACATTAAATAATGTTGAAATTTAATTTCTTATTTAATTCATTTCACATGAAGATTCGTTTACAAACACAAATAGATGTGAATTTAAAGTTTGATGATTATTGGTGGAAAATTCTTTTTCAAAAAGCCCTGATCCGAAAGCCAACCAAGTAAATATTAGAAATCCAAAACCCTGATAAAAGTTGTTACCTTTTCCGATACCATAGAAGGAAAACTTCTTACTAAATTTATGGACAACGTTAAGAATTAAGATTTTAGACTAAAAACATGTATCGAGTCAAGAAAACTCGACATTGTCAATTCAACTACATAATTCATTAATCACGACTTTGAACAGTTTTGTTTTAACAAAATAATCACATAATTTACAAAAAGGAACAGAAACGTATTTGACCCATTTCAAATCATATTGAAACGCGTCAAATTTTTGTTCTAGTAAAAACTCCAGCCAAACCTGACTCCTTCATTCTCTCTTTACATAATAAATATGCATCAGTCAAAAAAGCAATGGCTTCTCATTTCAAGTTGCTGTTTTTTCTACCACTAAACAACCCTACAATGGGTTTTGTCTACGCCCCACTTCGGGTAGCAAACTGTGAAACACGACCAAGTGGTAATAAAATATCCCTCATTGTCTCAAACTCTTCACTTCCAATCCCACTTCCTTCCAACACCTTTTTATTCACCAACACAATCCACATATCAATTTCACTATACATTCTATAGTTTCTTATATTCAAGTTAACTGTCACTAACCTTGTTTCTGTTGGATAGATAAGGTGCAATCCGAGGAATACGTGACACGGACAAAGCATCCAGGAACAGAAGAACAATCACTAGCCATTGCTCCACCCTAAATGATGGAACTGCCCCTGTCAACGACATTGTCTCCAACAAGCTTCCCTGCTCAACAACAAATCACAACCACACTGTCGATTACTATATATACCATGAGATCTCATGTGGAACTTAGTAATGACCTTGGATTTTTCAAATATCATCTCATATAGTAAGGTTTCCTTCTAGGACTACTTATACTACATTTGAGAAATATAGATGCAAACAAAATACTATTTTCACTAAAGCTGAGTTATTTAATTTCCTAGTTAGACCAATATAACAGACTAATCCAATGTAATTTTTTTATGATGAATAAGTTTGGAGAATTACCAGTCCCTTTTCCAACTCCGATATCGCTATTGGCAGCCTGAGATCACTGGCCACTCTAGGTAAAGCTCTTGCAAGACACCCAGCAATTGTCTCCCTGATCTCTGAGGAAAGCCCGTCTCCCATGACAATCCTCCTGGGGTACTCCTTGCCGTCAACTAATAAGAAGTCCTCATGAGCAGATTCATCCTTGCCATATATGTATGCCAGAGAAGACGATGATACCCAGCCAAACAGCGCATTCCACATTATAGCAAAACTTGATAACTGAGGAAGGAACCAGTGACGTTAGTTCCACATTCATAAGAAGTTTGTTCAAATGCTTTCATGAGACTTACGGTTAGATTGAAGCCCTCTGGAGGACCATCAAACCAAGATTGATCACGGTCAAACAAATCCGAATCTGGAATCCCAGGCTTATTTGGCCATTTCAGAAGAGTTGGTTCCTCTTCAGTCATTTCCTCCTCCGTAAGCTCCTCATATATCTCTTTGTCAAGTTGATGTGTACTTGGTAACAAAACTATTCCAGCTTCCGCAGCTATATAAAACACATTAAAAGGTGAAAATTACGAATTTATAGAATTGCACAACGTAGGGACACCCAGAGTGTGTAGTTATAATTAACACTTCCTATGGACTTACCGGCATCACTTGCATCTAAATCTCCCGAAGAAACAGCTTCAGCAGCCTGGCTCAATGCCGTCGCGCAGGCTTCTGCCAATGCAAGGCGTGATACATTATTAACATCCTCGGTATCAATAGAAGACACGTGAAGACCTGTTTTGATATCGTTGTTTTTAATCTCACAAAGATCACCACGGCCATCATTCTGATCAGCCCAAGTAACTGAACGATTAAGCTTCTTAGAGTCAGAAATTTTAAGGCATGATTTAGTGACTTTTTCACTTGATGAACATGCATCCTGTGCTTTGAGTCCCTTATAAGGTTTGGCCGTAAGGATTTCTTGACCTTCTTTACAAGAATTAGCATGGTATTCAACAGAAAGAACTTTCTTTCCTGCTTTTTCTGTGTTTTCCCTCAAGCAATTAGAACCAGAAGTGGACCCTAATACAGCATTTTTCCCATCAAAAAACTGACGACCACTCAGGTGGACGCTCAGAGAATCTTCCACAGAACATGGTGGCTGCTTAGAAACACCATATCCTACGCTGTATCCATCACTCATACTAGCAGAATCCTCAAAACTCATCTCATCAAATCCAAAATTCTTAATGCCCTTCTCCATTTCCTGATCCTTACTAAAACCTGCATACGCACAATAGTCTTCAATATCAGAAAGATAACCAGTCTCAACAAGCATGGCAACCAACAAGCATCACAACATCTGAGGCACCCAAGGATTAAACAAAACTCATTCGTGATACCAGATGACCTTTACCCGAGAAAAGTAAGATCGACAGAGCATTTCTAAGAGATTATCTTGAAAGTAAGGCCTAACTATCTAGACAGCTCCCTAAGTACTTACTCGGAAGTTTTTTCCTGGGGAGAACTGTTGTATGTTCGAAATCTGTCATAACTGTTTTCCCTTTGCCATCCTCCAATTTTCCTGCTTGAGAAGCTTGTTTAGTTTGTGTTGGACGTCTCAAGCCATTCTTCTTAGACACAGAAGAGGATACTGTTAGAGAACTTTTCTCCTCCAAGGTCTTAAAAGGGTCTTCCGTTGAACATTGTGGTTGCTTAGACACGCTATATTCAAAACTATATCCATCATTTGTACTAACAGAGCTGGCACAACCCATTCCTTCAAACCCAAAGCTCGCCAAATCGATCCCATCAAACCCGAAATTCTTCCTGTCCTTTTCTTTTTCACAGCGAAACCCTGCACAGGCACAGTAGACTTCAAAATCCTTCAGATGAACAGAGAGCATGGACAGCAGTATTTATTGCCTTGCACATCAGTAGAAATGGTCCAATAACGATAACATGATATCAGGCCCCTAAGGGATAACTAAAATCATTCATGACATCAGCCCAATACGTTTAAGCAAAAATAAGTAACATATACAGCTACGTATTTTAGAGATATCTTGGTCGTAAGGACTACTCTTAACAACTCCTTAGTGCTTACTCGATTTATTTTTTGTGGCAGAGACAGCAATTTGTTCTCTCGGAAGTGTTTTCCCTTCCCCATCCTCAGATTTCCCTGTAGAAGAAGCTTGCTTGGACTGTGGTGAAAGCTTTGAAACACTATATTCATCAGAAATAATAACTGTGCTAGTGACATCCATCTCGCTAAAAGGCGGTTCCTTGTTCTTCGCTTGATTACTTTGAGTAGCCTTGGCATCTGCCAAAACGTAACTTGTATTATAAGCAGTGTAGAAACATGGGAAAGAAATCAAACAGATAACCTGGTCAGTTAAAACTTCTAAACAGAAATAAACAGACCAAAATTATATTGGCTTCTCTTCAAAGAACTACGTCCTTGATCGATTTTCTGGTAACTGAATAGTTAGATCACCCCATAGTTGATCATGAAATTTACCGTATTTGCCATTTCTGGATTTGGAATTGCTTCGACGGAAAGGAACATAACCTTCAACGGCATTAGAAGGACCCATCCACTGCTCTAGAGACATTTCTCCGCCTCTCACTTCAACGTTTTCACGAATCGTGAGCTTAGACAATACTAACTCTTCATTCATACCAAGAGAATCATTCACGTTCGAATCACCAAACAAACCCAGAATCTGATTCAGCTTCACTGTATCAAAATCAGAGGTACGAGCCTCTTGCAAAGACAGAGAAAACGCCCGGCTATTAATGAGACAATCCGCCGAACAAAAATTTCTGGTTTCCTGTAAATCGTACACCTTGTGCTCCTTCAGAGATATCCGATACTTTCCCCTTCTAGAAACCTCGGAAGGTAGGGAAGTTCGGCAGAGAGGATAACCGCAGAGCTTAGCTAACGTTCGTTCAGTGACAACATCCTCGTAATCTAATCGAGAAATCAAGGTTCCCGCCGCGAAGAGCTGCTTCTGATCAGTGATGCCGTCTAGCATAGCAAGCTGAAGCTTGTGAACCGCATCGTTAATGGCGATTACTTGATGATCCTTAGCCATCTTCGGGAAAGTAAATAAAAACTCGGAAAAGGCGACAAATTTGCTTAAAATCAATAACCTTGTAGCAACACGGAATTAGGGTTTTCAGAACGTAATCAATCTCCTCCGAATGATCTTGCCTCAGTTAGCAAACAGGTGAAAGAAAATACTCATTCCATGAATTTCGGTCTTAAGACGGACAAAAGGAGGTTCGTATTATTGGGCCGAGATATTGGGCTAAATTATGGGGCACGAAATAACAT
The DNA here is from genome assembly GCA_018901935.1 of Pugionium cornutum. Classification (NCBI taxonomy): domain Eukaryota; kingdom Viridiplantae; phylum Streptophyta; class Magnoliopsida; order Brassicales; family Brassicaceae; genus Pugionium; species Pugionium cornutum. The sequence goes on from CM032162.1 coordinate 8,061,225, forward strand.
ACGGAATAAGCTTAATGATACTCTTTATGAATGAAAGAAAAAACATTCTCTTTATGGAGACTATACAAAAAAATTTGAGGTTATTTATTTGAGGGCATTCTCAAAATATTGCAAGTTTTAAAAGAATCAGAAGAAGAAAAAAAATAACAGCAAAACTTATGAAACAGTGACGAGATTGGAAGATTAATTTTGCTAGGTTATATATATAGGCATTTTACAGGGAAGACATAATCTCCTCTCATACAATGTACATATATAACTAGAGACTCAAGACAATGCATTAATTCATTTATAATGTTGACGATTTTGTGTAAAAATTCAACATTAATGGATTATAAATGCTCAATTGTGTAAGCAACCGTTGTTCTGCCCTGCATGAAAATGCGCAGCGAGAGAGTGGAGAAATTTCGGAACAAAAAGGAAAATGTATTTCCTATTACACAAAAATAAAAAAAGTGACATGTTCACAAGAAGAGCAAGAGAATCGCGCACAGCTGCAATTCAGATAACCAGGCTTGTCTTGAGGCAAGAAATCAAATACTTGGTGGGTACTGTTTCGCCTGTTGTCGCACCTTTTTTCTGTACTCGCTCTTATCCTGCAACCGCACAAAAACACAAACATCATGCTAAGACTACTGCTCAAAGATTCCAAATCTCCACTACTATACAATTACATGCCGTGAAGTATCTTAGATCTACAACTCCTGATCAAATATTGATTCTGCTACTCTCTAAACATTGAGTGTTGTAATTTGGTGATTATGGCATGATATCAAGAAGTTTATAAGTGCAGTAGAGAAACAAAAAACCTGCACAAATAGCTGATATCCTTCTGTCTGTGCAGGGTCATTTGGATTTGGTTCATCAAGCAAGTCCTGAATACCAACCAAGATTTGCTTCACAGTGATGGCTGGTCTCCATCCCTGAGGCAGGGGTAAAGAATCGTGTAAGCTTTTTTTCCCTTTACCATACTTTTAGCTCTTAAAAAGAGTAGAAGACGTGCTTACATAATCTTCATTGAGAATTGAGAGGCAAACTGTTCCAGAAGGGTAGACATTAGGATGAAAAAAACCAGGAGGAAACTTGCACTTTGGAGGTTTGCTTGGGTAATCCTCCGAAAAATGGAGGGTCAGTGGATAAAATCCTCCTTCCCAGTCAGTCTACAAACAAAAAGCCGATTAACTCAATTCAGTGTAACTTCAACAGCACAGAAGAATCAAATAACAGAACATAGAAAGATACCTAAATCAGTTTACATAGATAGAAAAACATATGCACATACCATTTTGCAACACTAGAGATGTCGAAATCTATTTTATTCCAAATAAAAGGCTTATGCATGATCTACTAATCTTAATGAATTCAAAGGACAATTAGAACATGCCTGCAATATTGTAGGCGCTAAAACTCAATAAAGTGAAAGAAAGCAAGGTTATTGGCCTAGAATCTGCAAATGAAGCGTTGTATAATTGATTGTGAAACACTGGGATAAGCAGCGTTTAAACACCCTGAAGACGGCAAATCTATCAAACACAACACATATTTGACATCAAGACTACAATCCCAATACAACGCTTTCACAGTTGATAATCAGAAAATCTCTCATAAATCCCATCACCGTCCATTTCCAGAAACAGCACAGTATCACCCTCAAATCCAGATTAAAATTAGCAAGTTTCAAGCTGATGGCCAAACAATCTAATGGCGTATGTTGTTAATACATCAGAAAAAATAAACCCTAAACTTGAGAATTAAAAAACCCCAATTGAAGTGAGAAATTATCGAGTCTTCTTACTCCAGATTTTCCAGGGATGATGCACTGCCAAACCATGAGGTTAATTGTTCCATCTGACGAAGTCTCCGGCTTAGCAACAAAAGCCTAAAATAAGAAGCAGATTTGATTTGAGGTTAGAGAAAGACGATAAAGAGTAAAGAAGAAAAGGGTAAAGAGAAGAAGAACATACGTGGGGGTGGTTCTTACGCCAAGCTTTCCGCTCCTCTGTAAGTCTACCACGTGCGATTCCACCAGACATGACGACTTCTACTTTACTTCCACAGCTTCGGATGATCTCTCGCTCGATGGAGAAACTTGATAAGTCCTTAGTTAGGGCTTATCTCTATAAGATTATCAGAAGAAATCTGAGATTGAGATGAAGTATAAAGGGGCAGGATCTTTGGCTAATTGAAAATGTTTCGAAATTAGGTTTACAAACTCTTCTTCTTTTTTTTTCCTTCAAGATACTTTTTATTGAAATCCACGATAAGAGTTTACGTATTGTTGTAAAAATAACGGACAAACATGGTAAATATTCCAAAAATCAGATGATCTGATAGATGTGGAAGCTAAAATATCAGCAACTTTATTACATGATCGTAGTTGATGATTAAAGAGTATGTCTTCGAATTGAGAAGTCCAACTTGAAATTGTTTGGGTATAATGTTGCAGTTGAAGATGACGTTCCTTGTGATTGATAAGATTATTTAACATAAAGTTGTCTCCTTCAAAAATTATTTTGTGATAACCCAGAGACCATGAAGATTGAATGGCCCATATGAGTGCAGTAAATTCTGCTTCAATTACTGAATGCCAACCTTGAAATTTCCCTCTACCAGCATGTAATAAAATTCCATTGTTATTGCGGATGATCCATCCCATATCTGATGAATTGTTCCCAATACGATGAGCCGCATCATAGTTACATTTAACCCAATCTTCTCGTGGTGCTTTCCATTTTGTAGATAACGTATGCGAATGATTCGTCATCTTATCCTTCCTACTGAGATGTGTAATCCATTCCAGTGAATCATCAATACTCCCTTGAAGTATCATATCCAAAGATATAATCTTATTATTAAATATAAGATTATTTCTTGATTTCCATATGCGCCAAAGTAGGAAAAAAGGAATAAATTTATGTGCAGAAGAAAAATCGAAGCGATGATAGCTTGTAATTAGAAATCGGATGTTGTCTTGTAGATTGGTACGTGGATCACAAATAGTCGTGGTCAATATTCCCAACTTTCTCCAAATCATCTGAGAAAAATTACAGATGAAAAATGCTTGGAGCTCCGTCTCTATTGAATCACAACATCGGGTACATTGATTTTCCTCAACTATTTTCCGATGGTGTAAATTTGCTTTTAAGGATAAAGCGCTGGAGAGTAATCGCCATAAAAAAAGGTGTAACTTAGGTGGTAAATCCAAATTCCAAATATGTTTTGTCAGGTCTGGATAACTACCCAATGGTGGTGATCTCACAATCACATTAGAAGCCTCAAGGGTTATTGCATTCCGATAACCAGACTTAACAGAGTAGAGTCTGTTGTTCGTATGTTTCCAAAACTAAGAATCAGTAGAAGAACCCGGTGGAAGATAAATCTTGTATATGAGATGATGATCTTCTTGTTCAATCAAATCAGAAATAGTAGATTCATTCCATTGACCTGTTTCCTTATTAATAAGAATGTCAACGTGTAGTGTAGGATTCATATACGGTAACAACTTTGGTGCCCGAGCTGGTGAAATAGGTAACCAATTTGTATCCCCAATAAAAGTATTTGAACCATTGCCAATTATCCGTTGTAATCCTGATTTCAATAAAGATCGTCCATGCAGAATTGACTGCTAACCAAAAGATGGACGAGAACCTAGTGTTGTAGATAATAAATCACCATTTCTATAGTACCTGTTTTTTAGAATTCTTGATAGCAGACAATCCGGTCGATTCATCAATTTCCAGCATTGATTGGCTAAAAGAGCCTGATTGAAACTCTCAAAATTCCGGAATCCAAGTCCACCTAACAGTTTAGGTATAACCATTTTCTTCCAGGATACCCATGATATTTTCCGTTTATCATTGGTCAGTCCCCACCAAAACATAGATAATTCTTTATCCATCTGTTTACATATTCCTTTCGGTAGCTTGAAGACATTCATAGAATATACTGGCTTCGCAAAACCAACTGCTTTGATTAAGGTTTCCTTTCCCGCTGGTGATAAAAATTTTGTCTGCCAACCAGAGATTTTTGATCGAATATTTTGAAGAATAGATCTCAACATCTAACTTCTATTTCGCTTAAACTGTCCCGGTAGTCCAAGATATTTCCCATCCCCACCAATATTATAGATTCCTAGCATATGTTGAATGTTTCTGCGTGTATGCTCATAAACTTTATTCCCAAATATAATTGACGATTTCTCCATATTAATGATTTGTCCAGAAGCCCTTCCATACTCTTGAAAAATGTTCTGTAGACTTTGAATATTTTTCCTGTCCGCACGAATGAAGAAAAGGGAATCATCCGCAAATAGGAGGTGTGATATACACGGTCCATGTCTTCCAATCCGCAATGTCTGAATTTGATTTGTAGATTCGGCATTGTTAACCATTGAACTCAATACATCCGCACATAATATGAAGAGATAGGGAGATAATGGATCTCTTTGTCTTAATCCTCGCCCTGGTTTGAATGAGCCGTAAGGGCTACCATTAATCAAAACTGAGAAGGAGACTGTTGAGACACACTGCATAATCCAATTTATCCAAATTGGAGAGAATCCTTTCCTTGAGAGCAAAGATTCAAGAAACGTCCACTCAATACGGTCATATGCCTTGCTAATATCTGTTTTGACTGCCATAAAAGACTCAGTGTTTGATTTTTGAGTACGTAAGGAGTGTAGCGCTTCATGGGCAATTAGAACATTATCTGTGATAAATCTTCCTGGGATGAAAGCTGCTTGATTTTGTGAAACCATAGTGTCGAGAACCTTTTTCAACCGGAGTACCAGGATTTTTGAAATAATTTTATATATCACATTGCAAAGTGAGATTGGACGAAAATCTTTCATAGATATGGGAGTCTTCATCTTTGGAATAAGGCAGATATTTGTATGGTTTATTTCCGTTAGCATTTGTCCAGTACGGAAAAAACGTTCTATCTCTACAAAAACTATTGATCCCTCGATATCCCAATGTTTCTGAAAAAAAGCAGCTGAAAATCCATCTGGTCCACGAGCCTTATTTGCTCCAATGGTTGCTAAAGCGTCAAAAACTTCTTTCTACGAGACTGGTTTAACCAATTCATCGTTTGTAGAATCTGATACTACTCGGTGCACATGAGCTAACACTGGTTCCATATTTCCTTGATCAGTTGGATTGAAAAGTGTTTGAAAATAATGTTGAGCAAGATCAGCAATTGCATCATTCCCAAAAACATCAACACCATTAACGTTCTTAATGGTCGAAATATTATTTCGTGAACGGCGATTCTTGGTTACCGCATGAAAAAATTTCGTATTTCGATCCCCTTCTTTTAACCACTGATTTCTGCTTTTTAATTTCCAATATTTTTCCTCATCCTCATAAGCTTTTTGCAGATCCAGTTTCGGAGAGGAAATATATTCCGCAGTATATTGTGGATTCGTCTTTGCAGAATCAATAGTAGATATAATAACCTTGATTCGCAAATTAGAATTTGCATATTTATTCCTTTTCCATCGGGATATCATTTTCCGGTAACTAGCTATTCTAGATAAGAACTCTAAGGTAGAGGAATGACAATGATTACTCCAACCAGTATTCACAATATCTTTAAATTCTTCCTGATCCGACCATCGTGGGTCATATCGGAACATCTTTGTTCCGATTTCTGAATGTCGTCGAATGCTTATGATACCAGGTCTGTGATCAGATTCATTCATTTCTAAATAATCCACTTTTGAAGCTGGGTAAATGGCTTTCCATTCGTCATTTGCTAGTGCGCGATCTAACCAACATTGAACTATCTCGTCTTTTCTTTTTCCGACTCAAGTCATGTGATTTCCACTATAGGGCAGATCCGACATTTTGCATATCGAGACCATTTGTTGAAAATCAACTAGACTCCAAGGTTCTCTTTTTTTCCCCCGATTTTCTCGTGTGCATATAATATTTCGTTAAAATCTCCACACATAATCCAAGGCCCGTTTCGAACAATAGCTAGATGCTGTAATCTTTCCCAAAGATTAGAACGGTATTTTCGAATCGGGTGTCCATAGACGCAAGATAAATAAAAATCATAATCCTTATTATTGATTTTACAATCTATCAGTCTTGCGTCAGAGCTTACAACCGTAATATCAACGTTTGGTTTACATAATAAGGCTAAACCACCACCAGTTCCATTTGGTGGTACGCAGAATACTTGTGGATATTTCAATTCAGCAGCAATATCATGAACCACGTTATTCTTGTTCTTGGTTTCCACGAGGAAGAGTATGTCCGGGGAATATTTCTTCATAATTCCCTTCAGGCGTCGAACTACTAGAGACCCTCCCAAACCCCGGCAGTTCCAAAATGCAATCTTCATCCAGAACCCGGTGGATTATGGCCCACCCCACCATCACCTAAATAACTCATATTTGCACCACCATGAAGTTCAGAATGCTTTAATACAAGTATTTTATTTAATTTGAGATTTAACTCTAACCAGACCGGAAACCCACTTAACCAAACCAAAATAGAAACAATAGAATTTAACCGAATCATATGATTAATATATGTTTTGGTTAAGCGGTTTACAGATGACTTGGTTAAATTCAATCTCAACCCAAAATCTATAAACCGATTACCTAAACCGAATCTAGGCAGTCCTAAAAAACTAAGTTCCGACTGACCTGTATCTGGTAAATCGGAATTATGCGATGGTTGGCCGGAATCAAGAGGATTTGACTTCCTGCGTTTCGCCTCATGACCTACATCATCCGTCTATGTGATTTCCGGCGGAAGACATCGTTTTTCCATCGGTTCGGCAAAACCCGGAGGCAACTTATTACCGTCGTCTGAATCATCATCATCATCATTGTCGGGGAAGATATTCGGATTCGCCGGTGGAGGAGGACTTAGGCGGGAGACACATTCCGATGATTCATGGTCAAGAAGACCACATTTTGTGCAAAAATTCCGGAGACGTTCATAACGGAATCGGAGGGGAACTTCAACGTCACCAAATCGAAATTTTCTCTGAAAAATCAGAGGATTTCGTAAGCACAGAAGGATCCTCACCCGGACGAAGGCAACACGATGAGCCCCCTCGGCATTGAAGTCCGATTCAAGCACCTCGCCGAGAATACCTCCGATATGAATCACCATTCGGTGAGTAAGAAATTGTACTGGGATTCCATGGATCTTCACCCAAAACGGGATTTGATTGAAATCCGATTTTGAATAATCCGGCGTCCATTTCTGTAGCACAACCATCCACTCATTGAATGACCATGGGCTTCGCCGGAGCACCGAAAGCAAACCTTCTTCAGATTGAAATAGAAATTGGACTCTATTTCCGTCGATAATTCGTGAGACAATTGTCTCTCCAACACTCCATAACCGGGGAAGCGTCGTCATGAGAGCGCGGAGATTCTGCTTACGACTATTGGTTGGAGTTCCGATTAATGAGTATCGGGTTTCATGGGTGGCTTCGATACATAAATCTGCCGATAATTCAACAGTAGCTTCATCTATTCCTAATGTTATGTTTTGCATTTGTTTGGTAAGATAATCTGACATGATTTCTGTGTAAGGATGTAGGAAATTTTGGGAAGAATGTGTGAAGAAGAAGGAGTATTTATAGGGTAGAAGGAAAAAAATGGGAATTTAAAGAAAAACCGTCAAGAATGACGACAGGAACTCTTCCCGGCGAAGAGAAAAACACTACATCGACGGAAAGACAGGGTAACCGTCGACGGAGACGAAGTCGGAAAAGACGTTAAAGATCTCTGAGAAAGAGGAGTCTTGAGAGAAAAAACGGTTTCGAGAAAACCGCTTAGGTTTACAAACTCTTCTTAAAAGATGTTTTCGTGTTTTGACGTTAAAACAAAAAATTCATAAAATTTCACCCTATTTTAAAAACAAAATTTGAATTTTTTCAAATTTAAAGATGATTTTTTTTTTAATTTTGATTTAACCAAATAAAAATTCTTCTTTTTTCAATGGAAGGTCGCATATATTAATTTTGACAAAAGCCTTAAAACCTTTTCTTGGTTAAAAGAACGTATAACTTAATTGTCGGAAAAATCTCTTCGTTTACCTCAAAGAGTTTTATGCACCATTATCTATTACTATCTGAAACTACTGCATTTACAAAACAAAAAATCAACGAAACACAAGAAGTCATCTTTTGGAGACAATCACTAATATCAGCATCGACATTGACACAACGATCTTGAACCCAGAAGTATCCCAGAAGTTTGATTTCTTCCCAGAATCCGTTTCATTCCACTGTTTTCCTGTAATCTGATCTTTAAGCTCTTTTATGGCCTTGTCTCGCCTTTCCCCAGTCTGCATTCCATTCATCAATCATACAATAAACCATTCCGTTTCTCATATAAAACAAGAAAAAAGGTAAATAATTTGAAAGCCACGATCTTTGAATTGTACCCTCTGTAACTTTCTTGTCTGACTACGAGCTTCTTGCAGGCAAAACTCCAGTTTCAGTACCTTCTTCTTCAATTCTTGATCTGCTTTTCTTTGTTTCTCCAACTGATTTTTCCACAGGTGAAAATGGTATATTTATCAGTTACAAGATTGAAACTTGATGACAACAAGAGAACACATGAATAAGGACAGAGATTGTGGATGCTGCACCTGGGATTCAAGTTCCTTAGTCTTGAGTTTCCAATGAGCTGACATTAACCTTATCTCATCTTTTAGTTTTGCAATCTCTTCGTCTTTTACCGCCAGTAGCTTGTTCATTCTCTCAAAATTCTTTGGGGAAACCTCTTCCAAAAGTTTCCGAAGCTCACATTCTGTACCTTTCCCAGACTTTGCAACAGCCTCGGTTATCTCGCGCTCAATTCTCATTACTTCATCTCTCAACTGTGTCTGAGAGCACTCTCTTGTCCTTAGATCTCTCTGAAGATTATCAAGCTGGTGACCGAGCTGAGTTACACGATTTTCATGTTCTCTTAAAGAACGTGTTTTGTCGTCAAATTCTTCTGCAAGAAGTGAGCATTGAAGCTGTGCTGATTGAGCAGAAGCACCACTTGTTTCTGCAATTTTCTTTGTTAAAGCTAGCTGAGATCTCAGATCGTCTACTTCTTCACGAAACTGTTGTCCAAAAACAAGATTAAAACGCATAAGAGAAACATGAGTACTATGAATACTGCATTCCCAAAATACTTCAATGACTCCAAGATTAACGTTGGCTGAGAGACTAAAGCCATCTTCAGTTCAAAAGAACCCAAACTCGGTCAGCAAACATTACGAAAAAAAGGTAAAGAGCTATGCAAACCTATCGACTATTGAGCAAAGCAATAAATAAATACATTGAGTGCTCAAGAAAGTAATGGTTGAGGGGTCGTATTGAGTGAACCCTTTTCATCAGTAACTGAAATTTAATTGTAACATCAATATCACTGCCCATTTGTGTGCATTCTGATACATTAGAAATGAGAACTGACACAATTCATACATTTATCACAAGAATATAACTTTTCAAGCCAAACTAGGGTCCCATTTCATCGAAAGATCAGCTTGTTACCTTGACCCAGAGTTAGGATTCTAAAATTATTCAAGGAACTCTTTTGAATGAGTCAAGCTTTAAGAAGACATTTATAATACAATTAAAAATTTGAGACTGAACACAGTCAGCTTCATCCACTTTACTGTAAATCTAAAGGGCCATTGATCCAATATCTAACAAAGTGTAATGATTACTTCAGAAAGTTGAAACCATATACACTTTTCAGTGGCCATATATAAACGATATTTCTCAAAGCCCCAAACTTTTCAGATACAATATCAAATTTTGTAGTCTTAAGTCATATATTATAATGCAAAATGATCAGTAAAAATTAAACCTTTTCAGCAGCGGATGTTGAAGCTTCAAGCTGACAATTTCTATCTTCCAGTTTCTTCTGCAATTTACAGATCTCCAATTCCATCTTCTTAGCTTTTGTCTCTGCTTCCTGTAAGAAGCAAAAATCACAAGAAGAAAGTAACAAAACAAAACATTTCCAGAGATCAGAAATCCAAAATTGACCCACCAAAGCAGCAGCAACAAAAAGGAAGAAAATCAATCAGAGAATAGACAATGAACATTTATAAGATTCTTAAAAGGGACTTACTTTTCTACAAAGGCTTTCTTCAACAATGAATTGTTCTTGAGAAACCAAACGGCCTCTCACTTGCTTCAGCTCAGCAGCCATAGACACCACGTTTCGCCGGAAACTCTCTTTCTTCACATCCAAATCTTTCAGAAGTGGATCCACCGTCGTTTTGATCGAATCAGACATCAGGGCTTCGAGGAAAATCTCATAAAATTGTGAATCTGTTAAAGCATCAGATCAAAATTCAAATTCTGAAAGGAAGAAGAAGGAAAAACAAATATTCAATGCATGTAAGCAAATCTTAAATTATTGATTAAGAAGGAAAAAAACACAGTTGACCATTTAAGAACTTTTAATGGATCAAATTTAAAAATAGATTCTTCAGACAATTAGGGTTATCGAAAAAAGAAGTAACAAAGGAGTGAGAAAGACGGCGACTTTACGAGAGCTGTATAGAGTGGAGACTAAAGAGGCGGGCGAGTTCAACAGAAGCTGAGTCTTCTGGGTTTGATTGGTTAAATTTTATCGGGAAAATTCGTCCGAGAAAATTAAGTGCGGATTCAAATCTAAATTTTAATCTTCGTGACAGAGGAGAGAGAAAGGGGGAAGGAAACACGTAAAGGGGCCAACAGGCAGTCAATGCAATGCATTCAAATAAATGAATTTGGCTTATTTGGTATAACAGAGACAGAGACATCTGGAAAGTCGAAAGAGGGAAATGACAAAAAAAAAAAAAAAACCTTAGATTATTTTTTAATATAGCTTTATGAAATTATTTTGCAATGAAAAAAGGGCTTTGAACTTTAGAATCGAAGTATTTCCCTCCGAATCACTCGGTATCTGTAAACCCACGAAGAGAAAGTTTTCCCTAGAAAATGAGGAAAAAAATGAATGATCGTAAAGAATACCTTTTATTTATCCTGACGTGTCCATGAGTTTTAAATAAGAGGTCAGATAATTTATATTTTTTTATTAACCTAATCATAAAATTAATTTTTTTTACTTAATCTCTTCCATAAGCTCGGTTCAAAAAATCAATCGTGTATCCACACCTATACATTCCTATTCAAAAAAATCAGTCATGTATCCGCTCTAACATTTGCCTAGACGCTAGCATAACATCTATTTGTGTGGTTTTTATTTAAAATCGTTTAAATAAATCGAATATCCCATTTTTGTTTGTAGTCTATATATAGTTGTCTAATTGCAAATTTTTATTTTTTAATTAAAAGTGTCCCTCATCCTGAATTTAGAATTCATTTTTTGTCGTAAATATTCATTTCTAACATATCATATCTCAATAGATTGACATAATTTTTCTATCATAATTTTCTATGGCATGTACATTTCCATAATGATAGTGTTTTCCAAATTCAATTTTGTTATTAATGTTTAAAAGAAATCAGATCAAAATTTAATGAATTTAAGTGATACTAATAAAATACATAAAAATCATAATATTTTGTATTAAAATTAGAAATTATTATGAACTATTATATATAAAATAATTGATATATTTTAATGTATTTTATCCAATATTAAACATAATATTATATTAGGTTATAAATAATTATATATAAAACAAGAAATAATCCGAAAAGTAGACTATGTATATTAACCGAATAATCCCCGATTTTTATTAGAAGCAGACTCATCTCAACCGTCCGATTAGCGTATGCCATGGTTTATAACTAGCAACAATAAAGTTTTATAAATAATTTAATAACTAATTAAATTGAATAATAATTTAATTTAATTATATCATACTAGACAACATAAGGTTAATCTTTAAAATATTCTAATACATTAAAATTAAAAGATAATAAAAATTTAGCTTATAATAGTTTTACTTGATCAACAATTTAGAAAACTATTTTAATTTGATGAATATTATAATTTTTTACTTCATCAATTGTTTTAGATTAATGAAGATTAAAATCGATTATAATGCCTTATAGTCAACCCGCATATTTGCAAATGATCTATAGTATAACTATAATTGTAGCTAATTGTGTAATTACGTAGTTATGTTTTTGCAATTACAAATATCAATTAACATTTTGTAATTAT